>CP136059.1:261082928-261682928 GCA_032464435.1 Aegilops umbellulata
TAAGGATTTGTTTTGAGCACATCAGTTAATCGCATATGTAAAAAGATAGGTCTAATCATTTCAGCAAAGCGCTCAAAATCCTCATCATCCTTTTTCTTGGATGGTTTCGGAGGAAAGGGCATGGGTTTCTGAACCCAAGGTTCTCTTTCTTTACCATGTTTCCTAGCGACAAAGTCTCTTTTATCATAACGTTGATTCTTTGATTGTGGGTTATCAAGATCAACAACAGGTTCAATTTCTACATCATTATCATTACTAGGTTGAGCATCATCATGAACATCATCATTAGTGTTTTCATTAGGTTCATGTTCATTACCATATTGTGTTTCAGCATCAGACATAGATATATCATTTGGATTATCAGGTGGTTCAGCAATAGGTTCACTAGAAGTTTGCATAGTTCTATCATTTTTCTTTTTCTTCTTTTTAGAAGAACTAGGAACATCAATATTATTTCTTTGAGAATCTTGCTCGATTCTCTTAGGGTGGCCTTCAGGATACAAAGGTTCCTGAGTCATTCTACCAGTTCTAGTAGCCACTCTAACAACATAATCATTTTTCTTACTATTCATTTCATCAAGCACTTCTTTTTGAGCTTTAAGTACTTGTTCTACTTGAGTGGTAACCATAGAAGCATGTTTGCTAACAAGTTTAAGTTCACCTTTAATATTAGCCATATAATCACCCAAGCATCTAATCTTATAAGCATTCTCTTTTAATTGTCTACCAAAATAAGCATTGAAGTCGTCTTGCTTAAACATAAAGTCATCAAACTCATCCAAGCACGGACTAGCAATTTTAGTAGGAGGGACTTCAGCTTTATCATATCTATAGAGAGAATTTACCTTTACTACCTATGTCGGGATATCGGGAGGTTCTTCAATAAATAAAGGATTCAGATCGTATACTTCTTTAACAGGCGGTATATTAAGACCATGTATTTCTTCAATAGGAGGTAAATTCTTAACGTCTTCAGCTTTAATACCTTTTTCTTTCATAGATTTCTTTGCCTCTTGCATATCTTCGGGACTGAGAAATAGAACACCTCTCTTCTTCGGAGTTGGTGTAGGAATAGGATCATTAATTGGAGCAGGAGCTGGCTCAGGAGGTGCCCAATTATTTTCATTTGTCAACATATTATTCAATAGAATTTCAGCTTCATCCGGTGTTCTTTCCCTGAAAAGAGAACCAGCACAACTATCCAGGTAATCTCTGGAAGCATCGGTTAGTCCATTATAAAAGATATCAAGTATTTCAGGTTTCTTAAGAGGATGATCAGGCAAAGCATTAAGTAGCTTGAGAAGCCTCCCCCAAGCTTGTGGGAGACTCTCTTCTTTAATTTGCACAAAGTTGTATATTTCCCTCAAAGCAGCTTGTTTCTTATGAGCAGGGAAATATTTAGCAGAGAAGTAATAAATCATATCCTGGGGACTACGCACACAACCAGGATCAAGAGAATTAAACCATATCTTAGCATCACCCTTTATGAGAACGGAAATATTTTGAGTATATAAAAGTAATGCGATCTCTCATCATTAGTGAACATGGCAGCTATATCATTTAACTTAGTAAGATGTGCCACAACAGTTTCAGATTCATAGCCATAAAAAGGATCAGATTCAACCAAAGTAATTATATCTGGATCAACAGAGAATTCATAATCCTTATCAGGAACACATATAGGTGAAGTTGCAAAAGCAGGATCAGGTGTCATTTTGTCTCTAAGTGATTCTTTGTTCCATTTAATCAATAACCTTTTAAGCTCATATCTATCTTTGCAGGCTAAAATAGCTAAAGAATAATCTTTGTCAAAAAGATAACCTTCAGGAATAACAGGCATATTTTCATCATCACTATCATCATCGTATTCAGATTCATCAATTTCTCTTTCTCTGGCCCTAGCAATTTGTTCTTCAAGAAATTCACTAAGGGGCACAGTAGTATCAGGCATAGAAGCAGTTTCATCATAAGTATCATGCATAGTAGAGGTGGCATCATCAATAACATGCGACATATCGGAACGAATAGCAGAAGCAGGTTTAGGTGTCGCTAGCTTACACATAACAGAAGGTGAATCAAGTGCCAGGCTAGATGGCAGTTCCTTACCTCCCCTCGTAGTTGAGGGATAAATCGTTGTCTTAGCGTCTCTCAAGTTCTTCATAGTGTCCAGCAGATATAAACCCCAAGTGACTCAAAGAATAGAGCTATGCTCCCCGGCAATGGCGCCAGAAAAAGGTTTTGATAACCCACAAGTATAGGGGATCGCAACAGTTTTCGAGGGTAGAGTATTTAACCCAAATTTATTGATTCGACACAAGGGGAGCCAAAGAATATTCTCATGTATTAGCAGCTGAGTTGTCAATTCAACCACACCTGGAAACTTAGTATCTGCAGCAAAGTGTTTAGTAGCACAGTAATATGATAGTGGTAGTAACGACAGCAAAAAGTAAAGATAGTAAAAGTAATGTTTTTGGTATTTTAGTGATAGTAACAGTAGCAGCGGGAAAGTAAATAAGCGAGAACCAGTATATGGAAAACTCGTAGGCACCGGATTAGTGATGGATAATTATGCCGGATGCGGTTCATCATGTAACAGTCATAACATAGGGTGACACAGAACTAGCTCCAATTCATCAATGTAATGTAGGCATGTATTCCGTATATAGTCATACATGCTTATGGAAAAGAACTTGCATGACATCTTTTGTCCTACCCTACCGTGGCAGCGGGGTCCTATTGGAAACTAAGGGATATTAAGGCCTCCTTTTAATAGAGAACCGGAACAAAGCATTAGCACATAGTGAATACATGAACTCCTCAAACTAAGGTCATCACCGGGAGTGGTCCCGATTATTGTCACTTCGGGGTTGCCGGATCATAACACATAGTAGGTGACTATAGACTTGCAAGATAGGATCAAGAACTCACATATATTCATGAAAACATAATAGGTTCAGATCTGAAATCATGGCACTCGGGCCCTAGTGACAAGCATTAAGCATAGCAAAGTCATAGCAACATCAATCTCAGAACATAGTGGATACTAGGGATCAAACCCTAACAAAACTAACTCAATTACATGATAAATCTCATCCAACCCATCACCGTCCAGCAAGCCTATGATGGAATTACTCACGCACGGCGGTGAGCATCATGAAATTGGTGATGGAGGATGGTTGATGATGACGACGACGACGAATCCCCCTCTCCGGAGCCCCGAACGGACTCTAGATCAGCCCTCCCGAGAGGTTTTAGGGCTTGGCGGCGGCTCCGTATCGTAAAACGCGATGATTTCTTCTCTCTGATTTTTTTCTCTCCGAAAGCAGATATATAGAGTTGGAGTTGGCGTCGGAGGGTTTCCAGGGGGCCCACGAGGTAGGGGGTGCGCCCTAGAGGGGGGAGGGCGCCCCCACCCTCGTGGACAGGGTGTGGGCCCCCTGGTCTTCATCTTTGGCGAGGATTTATTATTATTTTTTCTAAGGTGTTCCGTGGAGTTTCAGGACTTTCCGAGAATATTTGTTTTCTGCACATAAAACAACACCAAGGTAATTCTGCTGAAAACAGCGTCAGTCCGGGTTAGTTCCATTCAAATCATACAAGTTAGAGTCCAAAACAAGGGCAAAAGTGTTTGGAAAAGTAGATACGACGGAGACGTATCAGATGTTCCCTGATTTGTGCCGACGATAGGGCTAGCGTACTGGTGGGAACCAACGACCTGGTTCGCGCATGTCTGGGGATGTGAACAACCCTTACATCAAATGGGATATGGGATGTTCCCCGATCCGTGCCGACGATCCATATTTGGCACGGATCCATATTTTGAACATGCCAAATACGCAAAATATGGATCTTGTCGTCACCGAAGCAACAAGCTAAGAAGAGGGAACCACCGACCTTCTCGGCATGAGTAAGTGGAGATGTGGAGAAAGGGGAAAGCCAAGAGACGATGAATGTTGCGTGGTCGGGTTGGGAGGTAAGAGGGTGTTGTGGAATCCAAAGACCAGACTAAAACCATATCCCAATTGCAAATTGTAAGAGGGAAACCAGGCGTTTGCCGACGGAGATGAGACCCCGATTGGTCACATTTGCACTGTCCGCTGCATCACCTCCCAGCCATCAAATCAGCCCTTGCTTCGTACCGACATCGCACGACATCAAAAGGCTCTTACCCCACGCCCCCGTTCTCTTCCCATCGTAATGCTCATGCACGAAACCTTGGGGCATGGCTCAACTGACCACCCAACAACCGACCATCGTTGAAGGGCTGCTCACAACAACCGATGGTTGCACAACCTCATGATCTCCCCCAAGGCTATTACAACAATGTCAAAAGCAGTTGTCACATGACCTCGTGGTTTCCCTCGCAATGCCAATCACAACAGCCATCACAACTCACATGCTATTGTCATACGACCTTGCATCACGCTAATGTGCGTTCCAGCATATTCATTCACCTTTGCTTCCTTGCAGCACGCCGAGCCACCAGTTTTAGCATCGCCGTGTGCCATCGCTAGCTCGCATCAGGATGAGGCATCAGTCGAGCATGCCTGGCGTCAGTTCTAGTATGAGTGGCCACCGGTTCAAGCCTCACCCTGCCACCATGGCTAGCTCGCCATGGGAAAAAGCAACATCGCTAGCACACCGTCGACGAACTGTCAAATGTCGGTTCCAGCACAAAGTGTCGCCTTTTCCAACATGAGTGTCCGCACGCCCGTTCCACAGGTGGTCGGATGCTTAGCAACGGTAAGCTCTCTCGTCGAAGTTCCGGTGGATGTTCATCGCAATAGTGCTAGTGAATGCCCGTCTAGATCCACCTGCTTACAGCAGTGCCTGTGGCAAGCCGGTAACCTGAAACATGCGACATCTGATGGATTTGCAGTATTGCGTAACCCCCTGCCAGCATTGCGGTCAAGGGCTTGCTGCTTGGCTACATCGCGTGTCCCTTGCCGGTCTTGCAACAACCCAGAGCAGAGCAGTGGGAGGAGGTGTCTAGAGGAAGTGAAGGTGCACCGACGAGCATAAGTGACGTGAAGAAGTGGGGTGTTGGTAGAGCACTGGAGCATGGAACTGCCAGAAAAATAGAGGGAGAGGAGGGGCTGGCCAGCTTGGAAGGCACATGAAGACCATATTTGGCCACAGCGATGGCGAAGGAGCACGCTGGAGAGATTGAAAGAAAGAGAAGAAGGAGCCAATGCCTGGGAATGTGTGTATAAGGTTGTTCGGTGGGGATAGAGATAACGAGGGGCCACAGAGTGGTGCTTGGGCCCACGAGGCAGGCGTGTCCTAGCGGGCGAACGATTTGGCGCTCAACCGGTCGATCGAATCTAAATCTTTCCATTTTGTAAAGTAGATGGTTCCTTTTGTTTGTGGAGAAATATATCATTTTTCTTTTCCGAATTTCTAACTAGCGTTGTGGTCGAGGGCATGCTGGTTGGCTGCGTCGCGTGTCCCCCATCGCCCTTGTGACAACTCTGAGCAGAGCCATGTGAGGAGGTCTTGTAACGCCCCGGACACACCCGCCGGTGGTCGTTACTCCTGGCGGGATCTAGACTAGCCCCACAGATCAATACTAGTCTTTTCTGCGCACTTTGTCCTCACTCGTGCGCACCCGGGAGCAACTTCCCGGTCGGTCACCCATCCTGACACTACTCCAAGCTGAGCACGCTTAACTTTGGAGTTCTGTCCGAATGGGCTCCCGGAAAAGAAGGAATTCCTTATTGATATGAGTAGTCTATCATCCCTAATAAGCCAGGCTATCACATACACCCCCACTCAGAGGAACCGACGTCCTCGTCGGGCCACAGGAACGTTCCCTCTTGGCACAAACGTCTGTGCTTCCAGTCCAGTACATGTGCCATGCCGGGTGCCACGACGGGTCACAAACGTCATGAACAACATGACCACGCACCTGTCCGCAACCATCCGTGTAACCGCGAGGGTCGGCTCTGATACCAACTTGTAACTCCCCGGACACACCCGCCGGTGGTCGTTACTCCTGGCGGGATCTAGACTAGCCCCACAGATCAATACTAGTCTTTTCTGCGCACTTTGTCCTCACTCGTGCGCACCCGGGAGCAACTTCCCGGTCGGTCACCCATCCTGACACTACTCCAAGCTGAGCACGCTTAACTTTGGAGTTCTGTCCGAATGGGCTCCCGGAAAAGAAGGAATTCCTTATTGATATGAGTAGTCTATCATCCCTAATAAGCCAGGCTATCACAGGTCTGTAGAGGAAGTGAAGGTGCGCTGGGGAGCACAAGAGCCACGAAGAAGTGGGGTTAGCCGCTAGAGAGATAGAGGGAGAGGGTGGGGGTTGGCTGACTGCGGAGGCACAAGAACACTGGGTTTGACCGCAGCAGCGGCGAGGGATCACATGGGAGAGATAGAAAGAAAGAGAAGAGGGAGTAAACACCTTGGAATGCATGGATAAGGTAGTTCGGTAGAGATAGAGATAACGAGGGGGCACAGAGCGATGCGTGGGCCCCGGGAGGCAGGCAGGTGCTGGCGGGCGAACGATTTGACGCTCAGCCGGTCGACGATTCTAAATCTTTCCCATTTTCTAAAGTGGATTGTTCCTTTTTTGTTTGTGGTGAAATACAATTTTTTTCCCGAATTTCTAAACAACGTTGCGATGGAGGGCTTGCTGCTTGGCTGCGTCATGTGTCCCCCCGTCGGCCTTGCGACAACTCAGAGCAGAGCCATGGAAGGAGGTGTCTAGAGGAAGTGAAGGTGTGCCTGGGATCAGAAGAGTCATGAAGAAGTGGGGTGTCAGCGGAGCGCTATAGAGGTAGAGGGAGAGGAGGGGGGGGGGCGGCCGGATGGGGGAGGCACAGGAAAACCGGGTTTGACCGCAGCGAAGGCGGAGGAGCACGGGGGAGAGATAGAAAGAAACAAAAGAGGAAGTCAACGCCTGGGAATGCGCGGATAAGGTTATTCGGTGGAGATAGAGATATCGAGAGGGGACAGGGCGGTGCGTGGGCCCCACGAGGCAAAGCGTGTGCTTGCAAGCGATCGATCTGGCGCTCAGCCAATGGACCGATTTTAAATCCTTCCCATTTTGTACGGCGAACCGTTTCTTTTTGTCTGTGGCGAAATACACGGTAGTAATTTTCTTCCTTCTATTCACAAAATAAAATAAATTTCCTTCCTTCATTTCCGTAGGCCCTAATTTGTAACCAGCGTTTATTTGCCCATCCACAATGCGTTATCTCAAGTCTTTACGATGAAAATGGAAAACTGGAAACAACGCATGGAAGTCCACGTCAGACGAGGGGGGGCCGTAATTGCAGTGTAAATTCCGAGCGGGCGGTTCTACCAAAAGAGGGACACGCCTGTAATTCCATCGTTATCCATTTCGTCAGTGGACTGCTAATCCGCGCCTATAAAAGGATAATCCTCCTCCCCACCCCACCCCACTTCAACTCGAGCAAGCAAGGGGAAGAAAAAGGCCACAGGAACCAGGGGCGGCGACTCGCTTCGTACTGCTCGCCCCCCGCTTCTCCCCCCCGCCCCAATCTCTCCGCCGGCGATCGTCGGGGCGCGCGCGCGCCGCCGCCGGGAGGCCTCCCCCTCCTCCTCGCCATGGCCCTGCAGGGGAAGAAGCTCATAAACAACCCCGACGGTACGCCCCGCGCCCATTCCCCTCCGTTTTCCGCCGATTTCCGGCGGGTTTTGGCCGATTCTAGGGTTTAATCGCCGTCGCTGCCCTCGGCGGGGCTTCGGGTCGGTCCCGCTTTTGCAGATGTGGTGACGGAGTTCATCGAGGGGCTGGTGGAGACCTACCCGGGCCTGCAGTACCTGGACGGGTTCCCTGAGGTGAGAACACTGTTCGCTGGGTAATGGTTCCGATGATGCTTGGGACCGTTCCGTGACGAAATTCTCCTACAATGTGTGCAGATTAAAGTCGTTCTTCGCGCTGATGCTGTGGGCGGTGCCTATGACAAGGTTGCTGTCATCTCAGGTACGTCCCTGTTGGTGTTGGGAATTCGGCTTTCTGAATGCGATGGTTCATTTAGTGCGAATGTTCAGGTTTTTGTATGTTGATTGCTCTCTTTGTAAAATTATGTTGATTGCTCTCTGTGTAAAATGCAGTATGTATGGTATGACCCAGCTTGGAGATCACAACTTACAACGTTTGTAGGGTTATGCTGGTTGCTGACTGAATCTGCCAATAAAGCGTGTCATCTCGCATATCTAGTTTTATACGCGATTCTGAAAATTCTAATGAGTTCAGGATAAGTATGCCTTTCAGTTTTGCAAGTTTTGCAGTAATATGAATGTATGGTGGTGGTCATACTTTTGGTTGCTTATGATTACATGATATCTCAAAATGTGAGGTTCATTGTACGGCACGAGTACAATCTCGGATCTGTGCTTGGTGCTATTGATGTTGGAGGGCACAGGACAGTGTATACCTAGATGGACTGCACCCTGTGGCATTTTGATAGAAAAGGCATGCTGCTTGCCCATGTGAAGGTGGTGCACTGTGGTCCCCACCGGGAAGATCCATTTTTCTTTTTGTGTTGTTTGCATGCTGTTTTCCTGTATGCATAGGCTGCTCATCTGAGAGTTTTATTGAACACTCATGTTTCTCGTGAACCCCAAAATTTGTAGCACTCATAGATATCACGATGAACAAAGTAAGTAAAATGCGCTATTACCATATTTACTGACAGTGTGTTATCTGTTAGCCTCTATCCTCACCAGTTATTACCACTATATTATCTGAGAGCCATGTAGGGGATGTGGGGCACTGTGTTGGTCTTTGTGCCTGAACTATGCCTAGACACTAGAGCTATGTTATTGCAAGGTGCCTGTACATCTTGTAGCGATAGACTTGGAGCCTACATTCATGAGCTCATTCATTTTTAATATAGTTGATATGATTGAACAAAACTAGCCATCTAATTTTGATTACAATTGCCGAAGAGTAAATACACCCACTTCTCATGAAAAACCTGTACTGAGGTTAACCTGCAATGAGTTAGTTGTCATCAGTAATACGATACATCAGAGCTACAGCCTGAATGTACTCAGTTTGAATATTATCTGTGGTTACTGTTTATTTATGAAATTTTTTCTGCTGGTTTTACGAAACCGCGAACAGGTTGCAATTGTTGTTTCCGTGTATTTGTCGAATATTTAGCAAATATGCATCCGAGTCTGCTATTACTCTTGGTAGCTGTAAATGTTATCTTCTGATGACTGATACAAAAGTTAAGTAGATATTCTTATACAGATTATTGTTCTTTCTGCATAAACAAACATATCAACTATTTACTTTTAGCCAGGATTTTATATTATTGAGACCATAGCATAAAATCTTATCTGTACTATAATACTAATTTTATTCTTAGGTGGTGGAAGTGGCCATGAGCCAGCCCATGCGGGATTTGTTGGGCCAGGAATGTTGACAGCTGCTGTTTCTGGAGATGTTTTTGCTTCTCCACCTGTTGATTCTATTTTAGCTGTATGGTTCTTCCAATAAAACTATGTCAACCTGCTTTCACTGCTAAGATTGCTCTAGCTCACATTTTTTGCACTGTATGTTTGCGTTGTAGGCTATTCGAGCTGTAACGGGCACTATGGGATGCCTTCTGATAATAAAGGTACTCAGTATTTTCTATTATGAAAGGACAATCATTAGTTAATAGGAACAACATAATGCATCTGAAGTTTGCTTTATCTGATGTTTGGGAAGTTGGGATTGATCAATGCCAATTTGATTCTCAGAAAGATTTCATATCGTTTTCTCCACCTGTTTAATTGTGTGTACTGTGTAGACAAATACGCATATGGATGGACAGGGGCTCAACTTTTAGCACAGATTCCTGAAAATAAACTTGGGACAAACTAAATTGCTGGCTGTTGATATGGTCTATTGGATTTTCTTGAAAGGCAATTTTGTCTGTGTAGAGTGTACAGAGCTAAGAATTTGATTTTGGGGGTCGAATTTTGCATGTTTGTTAAGTTCTTGGCAATTTTACCGGTGAAGGTCTGTGGTCTCTCTCCTGCTCAAAGTGCTATGCAAGCTCCTGGAGAAACTAGCTGTGGTGAAAGACTGAGAAGGAACGGAGGGAACACCCTCAATTTTTATTTGTGGTATTATAATTATTTTGAGGAAATGTTCTTGAGGTGTGAAATACAGTCAAAGAAAACAAACCTTACACTTAAATCCTTTTATTTATGATCTGACACCGTTCTCTACTGATTATTGGATGAAGGCTATCCTTGACCTATGCTCAAAAGGAAAAACCTAGCCACTGCCCACCGGGGCTTACTTGGCTATAGATGCATGTGTGGTGCTGTTATACTGGTGTTGTTTCCCAGAAAATTAATCTGCAGTGCTTGTTTCTGTTTATATCATTGTATTTTGTTCTAGTTGCACTACATTCTGTTCTCCAAGGTACACTGCAGTCTGTACTCACGTTCTGTTGTCGGACATTTGCAGAACTACACTGGTGATAGACTTAATTTTGGATTAGCTGCTGAGCAGGCAAAATCTGAAGGCTATAAGATAGAGGTTGATGAGCATATAACATCGTACGACCTTAATATCGCATACCATATTAAAATCAGCTTGTAATCAGTATTTATCCACCAATTGCAGATGGTAATTGTTGGAGATGATTGTGCCCTTCCCCCGCCTCGGGGGATAGCTGGTAGAAGAGGTTTAGCAGGAACAATTCTTGTGCACAAGGTATTCCATTGTGGCTATTGCCTTTCCGGTTTCAGATTCTTGTTTTATGCATTTTGGTGATTACTGATGTGTTACACTTCTTGATTTGTTAAGCAATGCACCTAGGAAAATCCCTTCCAACTGATCTACCACTTGTTCATGCATTTTTCTGGTTTGACCAGCTTGTATCTTGTCTAAACAAACCGATGGTGCCTTTTTAAGTTATTAGGTGCTAGTCTGCTAGATGAGGAAATCATAGTAGCAGACATTAACCAGGAATTATTTTGACTGATGGGGAACTATCTTTTTTCCTGTTTGTACTTAATAAAACTGATACTATGTGGTGAACAAATTCCGTCATTGTGGTTGTCTTAATTGATACTATGTGAGGCCAGCATTACGTGCATCATGTCCATCAACCTGCAGTGTGAGGCTTAGCTTTGCGACCTCCATTTCCTTGCTTATCAAAAGGTTAAGTGCAAAGCAAGATATGAAATAATCAGGGTTTGTTAGGAAGGATCTGATCCGACTTGTGGACCAAGGAGTTATCCATATAATGAACTAGCATGTAAGCCTCAGGCTCACCGAAGGAGGTTTCTCCTCCACATACCCTGTTCCTGTCGATCTCATTAGTGCCACGGTGCAGCCACCACCTCATCGCTACATTCTCACCAACTTGGGTTGTGACACTGTCCACCAACATTTTGTGGTCATCCTAAATTGAATAGAAAACCAATGCCTTGTTGTAAATACTTCCTGCTGTTCTCTGAAGTCTTCACTTCGTTTGATTCTACAGGTTGCTGGGGCTGCTGCAGACGCTGGCTTATCTCTTGCAGATGTTGCTGCAGAAGCAAAACATGCATCTGAGGCTGTTGGTACAATGGGAGTAGCACTTTCTGTTTGCACGTTGCCTGGGCAAGTGACATCTGATCGTTTAGGTCCTGAGCAAATTGAGCTTGGCCTTGGAATTGTAAGTCTAGACGGCATCAGCAATTGTTCTCATATAGGCTATAGCATGGATGCAAATAAGCAATTGGTTTACTTGGATTAAGTTATTAGTTTGTGTGAGTTTGTGTTTCCTTTCAGTATACCCAAGAGCTGCAAACATTTTTTTTTTCAAATATAATAAGCATCTGATTTGTTTCCCAGCATGGAGAACCTGGTGCTGCTGTTGTTGAGCTACAGACAGTTGATGTGGTGGTCGAACATGTTCTTAAGCAGATACTATCACAGGTGTGGTTGGTGATATGCAATTTATTTATTTCTAGCCTCTCTTGTGTTTCTCCATTTCTCCTTTAGTTCACTGCAAGCACTGAACTATTGTTAGACATCTATGCAATCTTTATCAGTCGTGTTTGAGTACAATGAAATCATGTTTTTTATTCTTTGTAAAATTCAACACTAAGCTAAGCTTAGGTAGCTATAATTTGTTCTGAAATACCGAAAGGTGAAGTTTGCAGAAGGTTATGAAAATAACTAGGGTAGGTCCTCACTAGTAATAAAGAGGCCATTGCCTGAATGCCAGGGAAAGGAGTGGAATGGGGGTTGAAAGTTTGGGTGGGACTCTCCTTCCATGGCATCGCTTTACCTTCATTTAATTATTTCACAAGCACTTAAGGCTAATGCTGAAAGGAGAGTAGCCTTAAGTTTAATTTTCGTAGATACTGTTTCAGTGTGAGTTTCTGCCAACTAATGTTACTTGTATTTACTAGTCTTGGTACTTTTGCTTATTGTGTGGTGGTCTTTCGTCTTTGCAGGAAACTCAGTATCTTCCTATCACAAGAGGGAGCAACGCTGTTCTCCTAATCAATGGGTAACTACAAATCTGAGCATTTTTGTTACTTTAAGAGTTATTTTACCATCAGAAGTTTACCAGCATAAATACTGAATATGACTAGGATAGTTATGTGGGTCTGCAATGTATTTCACCATTTGCAGCTTTGACAGTGATTAGAGAATTTAGTACTTAAGATGTCAGTTCTGGAGGAATTTGACTATGCCCATTATCTATCTAGTTATCCATTTCTATTACAATGGAAAATGTCCCCAGGAAACTGACTGGTATGTGACACTAGGACTGAAGCAGACAGTGATTTAGCATTTTTAGGAGACTGAATACCATCTCTCAGTAGATTAAAGGGGTCTGAAACTAGGACCAACTGTCAAACTCAGACTGAGTGTTGTTAGTTTTACCCAGTCATCTTCCATATAAATTACTGCCATAAATCTACTGTGGCAAACTGTGATATCTTTAGAGGTTCATTACTGTATCAGTTCCTTTATCTGCATTGCTTACATTATCGATCAAGTAAGTCATGTTACTTTGTTGTCTAATACCATCTTACAGATTAGGTGCTACTCCTGTCATGGAGCTTATGATTGCAGCAAGAAAAGCGGTCCCTGAGTTACAGTTGGAGTATGGGATTGCTGTTGACAGAGTCTATACTGGCACATTTATGACATCACTTGATATGGCTGGTTAGTTCTTGTATTGATCTCTCTAAGAGAACCTTGATATCTGCTAAAGGCCCTAAGATAATCTGTGGCTAAGCTTTATGAACATCTCTCCACTTTAATTACTACTTTAGTGATCTAAAACGTATTATATTAGTTTACAGAGGGAGTAATTAGTATGACACATATATTATGATGATCTGGGTGGTTGCTTGAACATGTATCCACATTAATTTCTTGACCAGTCACTGATTAGCTAGACACTTCACTTTTTTGCTAATGTGTTGTATTCTGCATTTTCATCAGATATGCAATCATTTGACTCGTGGCTAATTCCTTAGCTTATTATGAATGGCGTATATTAAATACTTTAAACTATGTTTCCATCGCAGGACTTTCTATCACCATTATGCGATCAGATGAAAACATTTTGCAGCGACTTGATGCTCCCACTAAAGCTCCAGCTTGGCCTGTTGGTTCTGAAGGTTTGATGTGATGGGTTTTCTAGTTCTGTGCCTTCTGTTACTAGCGTTTCGTTTTTTAGAATACTTAAGTTTACGTTTTTAGTGATCTTTAGCACAATTACAATTTCAAACTCTTTTCTGTACAATCTTTAATTGGAGGCTGCAGAACCAGGCTAGTTTGGGCACAGAAAATTAGCAGGATTCGGATGTAGAATCAGGAGTTTTTTTGAACTGAATGTAGAGTGCGAAGTTACCAACGTTTTAAATATATTTTTGGTTTTATCACACATCATTTAGTATTCCTCCCTCCGTTCCTAAATATAAGTCGTTTTAGAGATTCCAATAAAGACTATATACGGATGTATATAGACGTATTTTAAAGTGTACATTCACTCATTTTTCTCCGTATGCAGTCCATATTAGAATCTCTAAAAAGACTTATATAGGAACGGAGGGAGTAGTTTGTTACAAAAGAAGGTTTTAAGCTCTGATACAACATTTTTGCCGTTCAACCACCAGTTTTCTAATGATGTTTATTGTAGGAAATCGCCCACCAGCAAAATTTCCGGTTCCAGTACCACCATCACCTTCAATGAAGGATGACGAGGTAAAGTAAAATCCTCTTCCCTGAGGCTGTCATGCTGGTAGTAGGTTCACCATCGCTTTTATTTAGAAATATACAACTATACAAGAACCTCATAATGCTGTTGACTGGTTCTGGGTTGTATTTATAAAGGTCTATTCCAGTTATTGTCTAGATACCATTTTTTTAAGATACCAGAGGAAAGGTGAGGAGAACACAGTGGTAATAAAAAGGAGAACTATGAAAACATTTTTCTTGTCTGACAGCAAGTTTAGCAAATACTAGTGTGAATTTTTGACCATACTGGAATTTGCATGTCAGTTGCCACTCCCAATTTCTCAAGCATGATGGTTAGCTATTGTTCTGCAGATTCTTTCAGAACGCCAGGAACTAAGCAAGCAAGGCTGTATGTTGAAGGCAGCTATTGAAGCAGCTGCTAAAGAACTCATTGATCTCAAGGATAACCTAAATGATTGGGACAGTAAAGTCGGTGACGGTGACTGTGGAACTACGGTAGGTCTAGTAGGGTTTATCAACTTAGTGTTTGTCTGATGAGAGCTGTTTTAAGATTCATTACTAGCTGATTTTGTTTTTTTCAGATGTATAGAGGTGCAACAGCTATTCTTGAAGATATGAAAACACGGTAAGTTACAAACAATGCATATTATTGATGTGTGACTCCCCGTACCCTAGTATTCGTATGTAATTCTTGTAAAGATTCACTGGTTAAGGACAGCATTTCTTTCTGCGTCATGGTCCTTTTTTTTCATTCAAACCCTTCTATGTTGGCTGGGGTTTTCCAGTCATCCATACAAGTTGACCTTATTTAAGTCAACTTTCCTCTTTGCCAGTTCCTCTTTACCAGTTATCATATTTTAAGTCAACTTTCCTCTTTGCCAGTTATCATCTGAACGATGCAGCTGGAACAGTAAATGAGATTGGGTCAACAATCCGGAAGGTGATGGGTGGAACAAGTGGAATCCTGTAAGTAATCTGTGCTTGTCCTTTCCTTGTTGCATTATGGGCCAGATATGAAAACACAAGTAATTATTCTTCTATACTATGCTTCAGGTATGACATACTCTGCAAGGCTGCATATGCAAGCTTAAAACAAAACAAAAATATTACGGCATATGAATGTAAGATATATGTTCATCAATCATTATGATTGAAAGCTTAAGAAACAACATATATTCCATTATGATCCGAGACAACTACCAACAAATGTGCATACTAAACAAAGTATTCTGCTTTTCTGCAGGGGCTGATGCTTTAGAAGCCTCTATTGCTGCTGTTAGCAAATATGGTGGTGCCAGAGCAGGATATCGCACAATGTTGGATGCTCTAATTCCCGCTTCTACAGTTTTGAAACAGGTTACTTCTCAAGCCTTGCTCTGCCTGCATCATTACCTTTAATTATGTTAATTATGCGATGTATTCATTGTGCTTGAACAGTCTCTTAAAGCTGGGGATGATCCGGTGACTGCATTTATCGCTTCTGCTGAAGCAGCATCAGCTGGCGCTGAATCCACTAAACAAATGCAAGCAAAGGTACGATCTTTCACATGGCCCTTTCTTAAGAAGAAATACAATCTGTAACTTGCCTGGTCTCCTTCAGCAAAAGCTTTTCTTTGGCTTTCTGAGCTCGTGCAATTGTACCTCCACTAAAATCTGTACTCTTGAGCCTTTTCCCTTTGATTATGTCCGTTCCCGTAGTAATGAGGTTCGGTTGCACTTGCAGGCAGGACGGTCATCGTACATTTCTCCCGACCATCTGGTCTCAATTCCTGACCCAGGAGCAATGGCTGCAGCTGCATGGTACCAAGCTGCAGCTCTTTCGGTGAAGAACAAGCTGCATGCTTCAGAAAGCTAGTGGTAGTGCGTGCTATGCTTCACAGTCCAAAATACTATACTGACGGCGAAATCCTCAGGGGCCTTTGTCAATCCCTCTGATTTGATTTCCGCTTGTGCTTTGCATGGGCCGAGAAATCGAGTTCCGTATTTGTTTTGTGCTGAGAGCAGTTCAAAGGATTTGTAGACGTTTACAAAGGTTGAGTGAAACTATGCTTTTGCCTTGCTGGTGAAGTGATGATTATCTGTGTGTGTCTGCCGTGTGGTCAATTGTGTTGATACTAACGATTGTTGTCTATTTTTACCTGAACGTCCTGAATCACATCAGTTCTTTCATCAAGGCGGTAGTATCTTCCCTGTACCTCGGTATTCTGTTGTCTATATTTTTCTCAGCCTTTGCATGTTTTTTTCCACTTTTTCTCAGCCTTTGCATGATTTTTCCCACTTCTTCTTGGCCTTTGCATGATTTTTTTCCACCTTTTCTCAGCCTTTGCATAAGAAAAAGTCGAGTCTCGCTGACTATTATTCTTAGATTTCATTGATGCTTCAGAGGAATAAACCTGGTGTTCCATTTTTATAAATAAAATACTATAAAACACCATATGCCACTTGTCGTGGATTGCCATAACTAAATATGTAGTTTCCTTCAAACTTGCATTACAAGACAATAGGAACCAATGTTTGAAACTGTTATGTTTTTATAGGGTACATCGTTGCTGACTGAAATAAAATTTAAAAAATACGAGCACCAGTGTCAATTCTAGGATTTAACCCCGGTGGGCTGGGGACACCACTGCCCTCCTTATCATTCAACCACATATTGGTTCATCACACAAACATTATTATTAAATCAAAAGTATCGACATTATCTACAACAAAGCTAGCAAATGTATGTACTTCCTCCGTTTCTTTTTAGTCCGCATATAAGGTTTGGTCAAAGTCAATCTTTATAAAGTTTGACTAACTTTATATTAAAAAAATATAAACAAATATAAACATTGACAATATGAAATCAACATTATCAGATGCACCACGATATGTATTTTCATACTATATAGTTTTAATATTGTAGATGTTCATTTTTAATATATATAAATTTGGTCAAACTTTGTGTAGTTTGACTTTGACCAAATCTTATATGCGGAGTAAAAAGAAACGGGGGGAGTAAATAGCCACAACCAATGAAGTTAAGAATATATGAATATGCACATAGCCTATTATTTTATTGAATCGTAGTATATATGAATATGCACACAACCTATTATTGAATCGGATATATGGATATGCACACAACCTATTACTGAATTGTTATCCAAAACGGTTGAATGATGTTTGAAATTGATGTCTATGTCTATTCTTTGAGCCATGTGAGCGTAGTCTTAAGACGTCCCGTGCAAGCGAGTTTAAAAAAAAAAGACGTCCCGTGCAAGCGTGTATCCTGTTTGGGTGTGCGGATGAGGGCGTCTATGCGTGGTACTCGGGTGTACAGAAATATATACTCTCATAGGATCTAAGAAGTGATTGGACAATCATTTGAAAGAAACCTGCTAACCTGTTGGCTAGTTTATTGAACATTGCTTATGAACTACCTGTACTAACTAAATTGGAAGTTTGGCACTGATTATGTAATACAATATGCTACTCCGACAGTATATTATTGTGCACCTAGTTTGTTTTTGAGGGAAATTGTGCACCTAATTAATAAATGCTCCAGGCATGGAACCTCTGGGCTGGCTTAACTAAGAACTTGAAAAAAATGAACATACTCTATGCATGTAATCAGAAGAACTTTTAGTAGCAAGTGTACTTAAATTCATAATTAATTTTCTGGGAGGAGCTTTACCGCTCTCTAGTATCTACCAACTAGATGCCACTTTTCTTTTTAAAAAATGATGCTACTTTACCGATAAATTATATATTTTTATTCTTGTTGTAAAAAATATTTTCTTTTTGGTTGTGTGCATCATTGTTTTTGCGAAACGTTGTGTGCATCATGTTATGCATATGCTGGACATTTGCTTGTATTGCCTCGATATACCTACTGAATGAAAAAGTCATTTATCAAAAAAATATGATTACTCTGTTTCAGGAAATAAAAATGCGATTATGAGTTGTCAAGGTAAAGGAACCTTTGTTGGGATTTCTTTTATGGAAGACATTACCATGGCACATATGTGTTTATGTGGTATGTTAAATGGTTCGTAAATTCGACTACATATTCCAATCATTGTGTGCTCAATAAGGGTGGTGTATAATCAACCTTTGAGTAGGTAATATCTCTTTTCATGTATTTTTTCTGCAAAGCATACAATCATCAATAAAATGTAGATACGCAGTACGATCATTGTGCTTGTTCATTTGTTTAAAGCTAGTGCTTTCAAGTATTAGCTAAATCATCACTGTAAAGCTTATAATAATCCAAGAAAAGCTTAGCCAAAAGAAAGAGATGCTGGGAATTAAGCGAGATTCTTGGCTGGTGCTATAGAATATAGTTCTGCGATAGGTACAGGGGCAAGGATGCTGCCTGCTGATTAGGGTTCTGCATATCTAATCTGGATAATGTCTGCTTCTTGCCTGTCACAATTAATTAGTGCTTCCTGATTAGGAGTAGCTAGCTAACTTGTACTGATCGAGCGTGAGCATGCGAACCCGTATACACCTGGCAAAATTAAGGGCGTGCAGGGTTTGGGAGAACGCTCACGTGATTGTTTCGTTACACCGTAATAAGTGAAGTCTATCTAATCCTAATCATAATCACCTGCCTTGTCTCTAGCTAGGACATCTTTTCTGTAAATCATTTTTATATTATTCTTTATGGATTTACGCCCATGGTCCGTCTTAAAATGTAAGATACACTTGACTTTTCAAAATCTCCAATGCATAACTTTTACAATGATTTTTTGTGTAATATAACTAAATGGTATATGACTTAATAGAATCTTGCAAAAAAAAAATACAACAAAATATTAGCCCTCCATGCTCAATCTACTCATAGTTTTAACTCACTGACTGTGCATATAACATATTCTTGCAAGAATAAAATACACTAATATTCTTCTTGCATGCTCAGTCTATTCAAAGTTCTAACACATCGACTGTGCATATATAATTATTGTATTTCTGGATGAAGGTACTATATCCTTATTGGTCTTGAATTCCCATTCTGGATGGAGTGCCTTATTATGCAGTGCATGCAAATGGTAGACTTCAAAGCACATATGCTCAACGCATGGGTACTGTTCGTCTCAAAGTTATTGAGTTGGATGAAATATATGGGCGATGGTGATGAAAGTTCGCGAACGCCCTCAATAGATATATCTCCTCACCGGTGTGTGTAAATTCTGTATCAATTGCCTTGTCCTTGGACGTGATGTCTCGAGCTAAGGTCTGAACACCCAGCATTGCAGCGCTGAAGTATGAGCCCGTGGACTAGCGATGCTCATTATATTACCCACTTTGTTTATAATTAGACCATTTTCTCCAGTCATTTAGTAAGATGAAGGGTAATGGAGTTCCAGGACCTACCATTAAATGTAAAAGGGAAGTCAGGCAAGGAGATCCACTCTCCCCTCTTCTATTTGTTGTAGTTGCTACTACCCCCGTCCGGGTTTATTGGACCCCCTCGTATTTTATGCCAAATTTTGATCATCTATTAAAATAACAAAATATAAATTATATGATACGAAAAGTATATTGATGAATTTGTATTTGAAAGAACTTTCCACAGTATAATTTTTGTGATATATTGTTTATATTTTATTAGTAAAATTCATGGTCAAACTTTAGCCTATAATAAGAAGGGGCCTAATAAACCCGGACGAAGGTGGTAATATACTTTGGTCTGCTATCAGTGAGGCTCTTGCTCAAAGGATTTGGTAAGGCCTCTACCATTGCAATCTTGCCAAACTTAGCCAACCATACCATGTAGTATCCAGATGAGAACCATATATATTATTTTGTCAGCCAATGTGTACCAATTGAAGAATTTGAAAGATCTTCTTCACATATTTGCCCTAGAAATTTGGCTCAAAATAACTACTCCAAGTCAATATGTTCCCAATCAACATACCTGAAGATAGGATTCAACTCTTCACCGGTGTTCTGCAATTCCACCTTGGTACTCCGCCTTTCACTTATCTTGGATTGCACATGTATTACTAAACTGTAGGAGTTCTTCGTGTCACTCATATCCAGAAACCAAAGAAGGCTTTCAAGATGGGCTCATTTCTTTAGCTATGGTGGCAAGCTCCAATTGGTGAATGTAGTTCTGCCTTCTTTGCCCATATTCTTCTTAAGCTACCTCAAAGTATATAAGTGGGTAATTGAAGAAGTGGATAAAGTGATATCAACTCCAGTGTCACTTGGGCTTAGCCATAGAGTGATATCAACTCCAATGTCACTAGAGTTCGAAAATGTAGTAGAAAACACAACATTTGGGCTTACATGTAAAACCTGGGATCACAACCCAATGGAGATTAGAGGTTGGTGAAGATTGTTGATGCAGATTCCCTCAAGTAGGATTAAACCACCCAGCCATGGGAATCATTTCATTTGTTCGTGGATCAAAGGAACGATCCCTCTGCTGCTAACACGGATTTTAGATGTGTAGGTGGAGCAGCCTTACGACATTGAGAACTTTCAGAGAGAGAGAGAGAGACAGAGAGGGAGAGAGAGAGAGAGAGAGAGAGAGAGAGAGAGAGAGAGGTGCAACCTTCAAGCATAGAATTGTGTTTGGAGGGCTGCCCCTCCTCAGGTATTTATAGGCTCAGGGGAGGATAAACCTTGGAGGAGGGGCTCCACCACAAAGGAGTACATGGCGCCCCCAACCCTAGCCGCTCCCAAATTTGCCCCTAAAGGCAAGGAAGGGGGGGGGAGGGGGGCTGGCCCGTACATGGGTTTTCGGCCCAAGTGGCTGCCCCACTTAGCACAACCAAGGGAGCATCCCTCTAGTGCCTCCCTGAATATTATGGAAGGTTTCAGAATGTTCCAAAACCTTCCCGGACCTTTCGATGGCTTCCATGACACTCCGAGCTACTTTCCTAGTTTTTCGAAAAAATCGATTTTCTCTCCAAAACATTTTCAATCTTCCCAAAACATTTATAGTGTGTTTCTCTCATGCTCCTAACACTTCTAGTACTCAACAAATCGATGACCCTTAAGCATGTGACCCCGTCGGTTCGATAATGTGTAGACATGACCCGGAAGTCCTTCCGGTCAATATCTACACATTTTCAAACCGAACTATTGAGCGAACCTTTTGTTTTTGTACACAGTTCCATTTATTTTATGACACTTGACAAAACCAAGGGCGAGACTTTTACCGGCATCCTTGTGAAGCAACAACTTGATCACAATACTAAGATACCCTCGTTACTAGTTTTGTTCTCTTTTCTTGTTTCTGTATTTCGGCATCCCAGTGATACTATCATGCTATCTATGGCCGGGCGATGACGGATACCCAAATATCGAGAGGGCCCTAAGGATATTTCTCCATCATCGGAGGAGCAAATCCCAATCTTGAGCTATGACGTCCCTTGACATACTTTTTCGATGCACCCAAAAGTTGCCGTTATAATCAGCATGTTACGCATAACGTTTGATGAACCCCAAGGTGAAGGTCCGTCATGAAGGTGCTTGATACTCTCATGGTCCAAGGAAGTGAGTATACGTTAACACTTGTATGATTACACTAACAACAATGTGATGATGTGTTCTCATAGTATATCATTCAGTTGGGTCTGTTCAACATGATTGTTGTGATAACAATGTGCTCTCATTGTCGCCTAGGTTTGCAATGTTTTGCATGGCTTGATCCAAGTGCCAATTCTCTACAGCTACAACGGCCTTCGTTGCACTTGGGATGTTCCTTCTGCCTTATAAATTGGACATGGGAGTTACGTAGACATCGAGCTTGGCCAGCCTGCGCTGCAAACGACGTTGCTCCTTAGAGACCTTGCCCATGATGGACATGACCTTCAACCCACTCATCATGCCTCGGGTTGCACAAATCTTTATCTAGCACCCTAACTTCTCCATCACTTAGCTTCATCTCGCTGTTGTCCATAGCTTGTGGTTCTTCGGCTTCAAACCGGCGTAACCGGGGTCCTTAGGACCGTCATCATTGCTTACTTTGGGTGTATCTACTATGTAACACTCCTAGACCGAGGTCGCGTGCCACAAGCGTAATGGCACCCAATTGGCGGTCGGTTCTTCGCAGACACAACAGTCTCCTCGTCTAGGCCTTCCATCTTTTCAATTCTGCCCTCTAGCACTTCAGTGTCAGTGAGATCTTCGGTATTCGCAATCAGGTGGACGGTGGGTGGGTCAAAAGAATTGACCTCTTGCTGCTTCTGGGCCCGACAAGACACCAAGCCTTCGGAAACCATCGCATCGCGAGAACCCGTGATGCACTCCTGTTGGAAATATGCCCTAGAGGCAATAATAAAAGCATTATTATTATATTTCCTTGTTCATGATAATTGTCTTTATTCATGCTATAATTGTGTTATCTGGAAATCATAATACATGTGTGAATAATAGACACCAACATGCCCCTAGTAAGCCTCTAGTTGACTAGCTCGTTGATCGACGGATAGTCATGGTTTCCTGACTATGGACATTGGATGTCATTGATAACGAGATCACATCATTAGGAGAATGATGTGATGGACAAGACCCAATCCTAAACATAGCACAAGATCGTATAGTTCGTTTGCTAGAGTTTTCCAATGCCAAGTATCCTTTCCTTAGACCATGAGATCATGTAACTCCCGGATACCGTAGGAGTGCTTTGGGTGTGCCAAACGTCACAACGTAACTGGGTGACTATAAAGGTATACTACGGGTATCTCCGAAAGTGTCTGTTGGGTTGACACGGATCGAGACTGGGATTTGTCACTCCGCTTGACGGAGAGGTATCACTGGGCCCACTCGGTAATGCATCATCATTATGAGCTCAATGTGACCAAGTGTTTGGTCACTGGATCATGCATTACGGTACGAGTAAAGTGACTTGCCGGTAACGAGATTGAACGAGGTATTGGGATACCAACGATCGAATCTCGGGCAAGTAACATATCGATTGACAAAGGGAATCGTATATGGGATTAATTGAATCCTCGACATCGTGGTTCATCCGATGAGATCATCGTGGAGCATGTGGGAGCCAACATGGGTATCCAGATCCCGCTGTTGGTTATTGCCCGAGAGCCGTCTCGGTCATGTCTGCATGTCTCCCGAACCCGTAGGGTCTACACACTTAAGGTTCGGTGACGCTAGGGTTGTAGGGATATGTATATGCAGTAACCCGAATGTTGTTCGGAGTCCTGGATGAGAACCCGGACGTCACGAGGAGTTTCGGAATGGTCCGGAGGTAAAGAATTATATATGGGAAATGCTGTTTTGGCCATCGGGACAAGTTTCGGGGTCACGGGTATTGTACCGGGACCACCAGAAGGGTCCCGGGGGTCCACCGGGTGGGGGCACCTGCCTCAGGGGGCCACATGGGCTGTAGGGGGTGCGCCTTGGCCTACATGGGCCAAGGGGAACCAGCCCCAAGAGGCCCATGCGCCTAGGGTTCCAAAGGGGAAGAGTCCACAAGTGGAAGGCACCTCCTAGGTGCCTTGGGGGGGGAGGAAATCCTCCCTGGCCGCCGCCCCCTTGGGAGATCAGATCTCCCAGGGCCGCCCTCCCCAAGAGGCCTATATAAAGGGGGAGGGGAGGGGGGCAGCCGCACCCTTTGCCTTGGCGCCTCCCTCTCCCTCTCCAACACCTCCTCCTCCTCCATAGAGCTTGGCGAAGCCCTGCTGGAGTACTGCAGCTCCATCACCACCACGCCGTCGTGCTGCTGCTAGAGCCATCTTCCTCAACCTCTCCTTTGCCTTGCTGGATCAAGAAGAAGGAGACGTTACGCTGACCGTACGTGTGTTGAACACGGAGGTGCCGTCCGTTCGGTGCTAGGATCTTCGGTGATTTGGATCACGTCGTGTACGACTACCTCATCCCCGTTCTTTTGAACGCTTCCGCTCGCGATCTACAAAGGTATGTAGATGCATCCGATCACTCGTTGCTAGATGAACTCATAGATGGATCTTGGTGAAACCGTAGGAAAATTTTTGTTTTCTGCAATGTTCCCCAACAGTGGCATCATGAGCTAGGTCTATGCGTAGTTCTCTATTGCACGAGTAGAACACAATTTGTTGTGGGCGTAGATGTTGTCAACTTTCTTGCCGCTACTAGTCTTATCTTGCTTCAGCGGTATTGTGGGATGAAGCGGCCCGGACCAACCTTACACGTACGCTTACGTGAGACCGGTTCCACCGACTAACATGCACTAGTTGCATAAGGTGGCTGGCGGGTGTCTGTCTCTCCTACTTTAGTTGGAGCGGATTCGATGAAAAGGGTCCTTATGAAGGGTAAATAGAAGTTGACAAATCACGTTGTGGCTTTCACGTAGGTAAGAAAACGTTCTTGCTAGAACCCTAATTCAGCCACGTAAAACTTGCAACAACAATTAGAGGACGTCTAACTTGTTTTTGCAGCAAGTGCTTTGTGATATGATATGGCCAAAGTTGTGATGAATGATGAATGATCTATATGTGATGTTCATGCTATTGTAATAGGAATCACGACTTGCATGTCGATGAGTATGACAACCGGCAGGAGCCATAGGAGTTGTCTTTATTTTTGTATGACCTGCGTGTCATTGAGAAACGCCATGTAAATTACTTTACTTTATTGCTAAATGCGTTAGCCATAGTAGTAGAAGTAATAGTTGGCAATCAACTTCATGGAGACACGATGATGGAGATCATGATGATGGAGATCATGGTGTCAAGCCGGTGACAAGATGATCATGGAGCCCCAAGATGGAGATCAAAGGAGCTATGTGATATTGGCCATATCATGTCACGTTTATTATTTGATTGCATGTGATGTTTATCATGTTTTGCATCTTGTTTACTTAGAACGACGGTAGTAAATAAGATGACCCCTCATAATAATTTCAAGAAGTGTTCCCCCTAACTGTGCACCGTTGCGACAGTTCATTGTTTCGAAGCACCACGTGATGATCGGGTGTGATAGATTCTAACGTTCACATACAACGGGTGTAAGACAGATTTACACATGCAAACACTTAGGTTGACTTGACGAGCCTAGCATGTACAAACATGGCCTCGGAACACAGAAGACCGAAAGGTCGAGCATGAGTCGTATAGAAGATACGATCAACATGAAGATGTTCACCGATGTTGACTAGTCCGTCTCACGTGATGATTGGACACGGCCTAGTTGACTCGGATCATGTTATACTTAGATGACTAGAAGAGGGAAGTCTATCTAAGTGGGAGTTCATTAAATAATTTGATTAGATGAACTTTATTATCATGAACTTAGTCTAAAATATTTACAATATGTCTTGTAGATCAAATGGCCAACGTAGTCCTCAACTTCAACGCGTTCCTAGAGAAAACCAAGCTGAAAGACGATGGCAGCAACTATACAGACTGGGTCCGGAACCTGAGGATCATCCTCATAGCTGCCAAGAAAGATTATGTCCTACGAGCACCGCTGGGTGACGCACCTGTTCTCCCTGCAGAACAAGACGTTATGAACGCTTGGCAGTCACGTTCCGATGATTACTCTCTCGTTCAGTGCGGCATGCTTTACAGCTTAGAGCCGGGGCTCCAAAAGCGTTTTGAGAGACATGGAGCACATGAGATGTTCGAAGAGCTGAAAATGGTTTTCCAAGCTCATGCCCGGGTCGAGAGATATGAAGTCTCCGACAAATTCTTTAGCTGTAAGATGGAGGAAAATAGCTCTGTCAGTGAACACATACTCAAGATGTCTGGGTTGCACAACCGCTTGACTCAACTGGAAGTTAATCTCCCGGATGAAGCGATCATTGACAGAATCCTCCACTCGCTTCCACCTAGCTACAAGAGCTTTGTGATGAACTACAACATGCAGGGGATGGTAAAGACCATTCCTGAGGTATATGCTATGCTGAAATCAGCAGAGGTAGAAATCAAGAAGGAACATCAAGTGTTGATGGTGAATAAAACCACTAAGTTCAAGAAGGGCAAGGGTAAAAAGAACTTCAAGAAGGACGACAAGGAAGTTGCCGCGCCCGGTAAGCAAGTTGCCGGGAAGAAGCCAAAGAATGGACCCAAGCCCGAGACTGAGTGTTTTTATTGCAAGGGAAGTGGTCACTGGAAGCGGAACTGCCCCAAATACTTAGCGGACAAGAAGGCCGGCAAAACAAAAGGTATATGTGAAATACATGTAATCGATGTGTATCTTACCAGTACTCGTAGTAGCTCTTGGGTATTTGATACCGGTGCAGTTGCTCACATTTATAACTCAAAGCAGGAGCTGCGGAATAAACGGAGACTGGCGAAGGACGAGGTGACGATGCGCGTCGGGAATGGTTCCAAGGTCGATGTGATCGCCGTCGGCACGCTACCTCTACATTTACCTACGGGATTAGTTTTAAACCTCAATAATTGTTATTTAGTGCCAAGTTTGAGCATGAACATTGTGTCTGGATCTCGTTTAGTTCGAGATGGCTACTCATTTAAATCCGAGAATAATGGTTGTTCTATTTATATGAGAGATATGTTTTATGGTCATGCTCCGATGGTTAATGGTTTATTCTTAATGAATCTCGTACGTGATGATACACATATTCATAGTGTGAATACCAAAAGAGTTAAAGTTGATAACAATAGTCCCACATATTTGTGGCACCGCCGCCTTGGTCACATAGGTGTCAAACACATGAAGAAGCTCCATGCAGATGGACTTTTAGAGTCTCTTGATTATGAATCATTTGACACGTGCGAACCATGCCTCATGGGTAAAATGACCAAGACTCCGTTCTCAGGAACAATGGAGCGAGCAACCAACTTATTGGAAATCATACATACCGATGTGTGCGGTCCAATGAGTGTTGAGGCTCGCGGTGGCTATCGTTATGTTCTCACCCTCACTGATGACCTGAGTAGATATGGGTATATCTACTTAATGAAACACAAGTCTGAGACCTTTGAAAAGTTCAAGGAATTTCAGAGTGAGGTTGAAAATCAACGTGACAGAAAAATCAAGTTTCTACGATCAGATCGTGGAGGAGAATACTTGAGTCACGAATTTGGCACACACTTAAGAAAATGTGGAATAGTTTCACAACTCACGCCGCCTGGAACACCTCAGCATAATGGTGTGTCCGAATGTCGTAATCGCACTCTATTAGATATGGTGCGATCTATGATGTCTCTTACCGATTTACCGCTATCTTTTTGGGGCTATGCTTTAGAGACTGCCGCATTCACTTTAAATAGGGTTCCGTCGAAATCCGTTGAGACGACACCGTATGAATTATGGTTTGGGAAGAAACCTAAGCTGTCGTTTCTAAAAGTTTGGGGATGCGATGCTTATGTCAAGAAACTTCAACCTGAAAAGCTTGAACCCAAGTCGGAAAAATGCATCTTCATAGGATACCCTAAAGAAACTATTGGGTATACCTTCTACCTCAGATCCGAAGGCAAGATCTTTGTTGCCAAGAATGGATCCTTTCTAGAGAAGGAGTTTCTCTCGAAAGAAGTAAGTGGGAGGAAAGTAGAACTTGATGAAGTGTTACCTCTTGAACCGGAAAATGGCGCAACTCAAGAAAACGTTCCTGAGGTGCCCGCACCGGCTAGAGAGGAAATTAATGATGATGATCAAGATGCTTCTGATCAAGCTCCTACTGAAATTCGTAGGTCCACAAGGACACGTTCCGCACCAGAGTGGTACGGCAACCCTGTCTTGGAAATCATGTTGTTAGACAACGGTGAACCTTCGAACTATGAAGAAGCGATGGCGGGCCCGGATTCCGACAAATGGCTGGAAGCCATGAAATCCGAGATAGGATCCATGTATGAAAACGAAGTATGGAATTTGACTGACTTGCCCGTTGAACGGCGAGCCAAAGAAAATAAATGGATCTTTAAGAAGAAGACAGACGCGGATGGTAATGTGACCATCTATAAAGCTCGGCTTGTCGCTAAGGGTTATCGACAAGTTCAAGGGGTTGACTACGATGAGACTTTCTCACCGGTAGCGAAGCTAAAGTCCGTCCGAATCATGTTAGCAATTGCCGCATTCTACGATTATGAAATATGGCAAATGGACGTCAAAACGGCATTCCTTAATGGTTTCCTTAAGGAAGAATTGTATATGATGCAGCCGGAAGGTTTTGTCGATCCTAAGAATGCTGACAAGGTGTGCAAGCTCCAACGCTCGATTTATGAGCTGGTGCAAGCATCTCGGAGTTGGAACATTCGCTTTGATGAGATGATCAAAGCGTTTGGATTTACGCAGACTTATGGAGAAGCCTGCGTTTACAAGAAAGTGAGTGGGAGCTCTGTAGCATTTCTCATACTATATGTAGATGACATATTTTTGATGGGAAATGATATAGAACTCTTGGACAACATTAAGGCCTACTTGAATAAAAGTTTTTCAATGAAGGACCTTGGAGAAGCTGCTTATATATTAGGCATCAAGATCTATAGAGATAGATCAAGACGCCTCATAGGTCTTTCACCAAACACATACCTTGATAAGATATTGAAGAAGTTCAATATGGATCAATCTAAGAAGGGGTTCTTACCTGTGTTACAAGGTGTGAAATTGAGCTCAGCTCAATGTCCGACCACGCCAGAAGATATAGAAGAGATGAGTGTCATCCCCTATGCCTCAGCCATAGGTTCTATTATGTATGCCATGCTGTGTACCAGACCTGATGTAAACCTTGCCGTAAGTTTGGTAGGAAGGTACCAAAGTAATCCCGACAAGGAACACTGGACAACGGTCAAGAATATCCTGAAGTACCTGAAAAGGACTAAGGAAATGTTTCTCGTTTATGGAGGTGACGAAGAGCTCGTCGTAAAGGGTTACGTCGACGCTAGCTTCGACACAAATCTGGATGACTCTAAGTCACAAACCGGATACGTGTATATTTTGAATGGTGGGGCAGTAAGCTGGTGCAGTTGCAAGCAGAGCATCGTGGCGGGATCTACATGTGAAGCGGAGTACATGGCAGCCTCGGAGGCAGCACATGAAGCAATTTGGGTGAAGGAGTTCATCACCGACCTCGGAGTCATACCCAATGCGTCGGGGCCAATCAAACTCTTCTGTGACAACACTGGAGCTATTGCACTTGCCAAGGAGCCCAGGTTTCACAAGAAGACCAGGCACATCAAGCGTCGCTTCAACTCCATTCGTGAAAATGTTCAAGATGGAGACATAGATATTTGTAAAGTACATACAGACCTGAATGTAGCAGATTCGTTGACTAAACCTCTCCCTAGAGCAAAACATGATCAACACCAGAATTTCATGGGTGTTCGATTCATCACAATGTAACTAGATTATTGACTCTAGTGCAAGTGGGAGACTGTTGGAAATATGCCCTAGAGGCAATAATAAAAGCATTATTATTATATTTCCTTGTTCATGATAATTGTCTTTATTCATGCTATAATTGTGTTATCCGGAAATCGTAATACATGTGTGAATAATAGACACCAACATGTCCCTAGTAAGCCTCTAGTTGACTAGCTCGTTGATCAACGGATAGTCATGGTTTCCTGACTATGGACATTGGATGTCATTGATAACGAGATCACATCATTAGGAGAATGATGTGATGGACAAGACCCAATCCTAAACATAGCACAAGATCGTATAGTTCGTTTGCTAGAGTTTTCCAATGTCAAGTATCCTTTCCTTAGACCATGAGATCATGTAACTCCCTGATACCGTAGGAGTGCTTTGGGTGTGCCAAACGTCACAGCGTAACTGGGTGACTATAAAGGTATACTACGGGTATCTCCAAAAGTGTCTGTTGGGTTGACACGGATCGAGACTGGGATTTGTCACTCCGCTTGACGGAGAGGTATCACTGGGCCCACTCGGTAATGCATCATCATTATGAGCTCAATGTGACCAAGTGTTTGGTCACTGGATCATGCATTACGGTACGAGTAAAGTGACTTGCCGGTAACGAGATTGAACGAGGTATTGGGATACCAACGATCGAATCTCGGGCAAGTAACATATCGATTGACAAAGGGAATCGTATACGGGATTAATTGAATCCTCGACATCGTGGTTCATCCGATGAGATCATCGTGGAGCATGTGGGAGCCAACATGGGTATCCAGATCCCGCTGTTGGTTATTGCCCGAGAGCCGTCTCGGTCATGTCTGCATGTCTCCCGAACCCGTAGGGTCTACACACTTAAGGTTCGGTGACGCTAGGGTTGTAGGGATATGTATATGCAGTAACCCGAATGTTGTTCGGAGTCCCGGACGTCACGAGGAGTTTCGGAATGGTCCGGAGGTAAAGAATTATATATGGGAAATGCTGTTTTGGCCATCGGGACAAGTTTCGGGGTCACCGGTATTGTACCGGGACCACCAGAAGGGTCCCGGGGGTCCACCGGGTGGGGCCACCTGCCTCGGGGGGCCACATGGGCTGTAGGGGGTGCGCCTTGGCCTACATGGGCCAAGGGGAACCAGCCCCAAGAGGCCCATGCGCCTAGGGTTCCAAAGGGGAAGAGTCCCAGAAGTGGAAGGCACCTCCTAGGTGCCTTGGGGGGGAGGAAATCCTCCCTGGCCGCCGCCCCCTTGGGAGATCAGATCTCCCAGGGCCGGCGCCCCCCAAGAGGCCTATATAAAGGGGGGAGGGGAGGGGGGCAGCCGCACCCTTTGCCTTGGCGCCTCCCTCTCCCTCTCCAACACCTCCTCCTCCTCCATAGAGCTTGGCGAAGCCCTGCCGGAGTACTGCAGCTCCATCACCACCACGCCGTCGTGCTGCTGCTGGAGCCATCTTCCTCAACCTCTCCTTTGCCTTGCTGGATCAAGAAGAAGGAGACGTTACGCTGACCGTACGTGTGTTGAACACGGAGGTGCCGTCCGTTCGGTGCTAGGATCTCCGGTGATTTGGATCACGTCGTGTACGACTACCTCATTCCCGTTCTTTTGAACGCTTCCGCTCGCGATCTACAAAGGTATGTAGATGCATCCGATCACTCGTTGCTAGATGAACTCATAGATGGATCTTGGTGAAACCGTAGGAAATTTTTTGTTTTCTGCAACGTTCCCCAACAACTCCTGGATGTCAAATCTGACGATCTACCCTGGAGCAAAGTTTTTGATCTGGACGAGGTGGACAGTCAAGTCATCGACAAACGTATCAGTGCCGAAGACAAATATATGTCCGACGTGTTGATCACGATGGATTCAGTCAGAGATCCCATCATACCTCTGCGTTCACCAAGTGGGACCTGCATGGGCCACCACTATCGAAGATGATTGATCCCTTGATAGGGCATCCCGTCATGGTGACAAGGAGGTGAGTTTACTCAGGTCTGGGCCCTCTAGGTGGAGCTAAAACTCTAATCCTACTATGTATATTGCGATTGGGGTGTACAAAGTACATGTATGAACCAAGGGATTGAATGATGTCTATCGACTACCTTGGCCTCAATTTATATAACATATCGCCCTCCCTAGGGTTACACAACTAGTCATCTACGTCGGTGGAGGGGCGTCCTCCACGGCTCCGTCTTCCTTGACTTGTATGACAAGGCTCCGGAGTCTCCAATGTAGAGCGCCACCAGGCCGACAATCGACATGGTGAGGCACCCCTCGGCCGGCACACCGTCAATTTAAATTGACGTTTTTCACACGATAACTTCTATTTAAAACCTACACATAGCCTTTGAAAATACCTCTTTTGTTCTGTCTGATTTCTCATTTGGATACACCCTTTGAATTTTATCTCCCAGGATATCATACTCACTTGAACTCTTCTCCTAGCCACCTTACTATACATCCTAGGCGATTGTTGACTACATCCATATTATGGTGTTGCCGTTTCAAAGGAAGCGACCTGCACCAGGAATTACCACACTAAGATTAAAAACAAAGTATGACTCGTTATGTTTGTGCATTGCACAGGTAAGGGGAATATTGCTTTATGCAATTAATCTGTTTTAATAGGTTTCAATCACTTTGAGTGGAGTGTTAACCGTTAGGTTTTTCGTGTGTTGATCTAGTGAATTTATGGACGAATATATAACATGATCCCAACCTATAACATTGACATGATTGTTTGATTGATTAATTTCACATAACTATGCTTATTGTTATGGGTCACCTCTTTTACGAGAAATGCTACTAATGAATCTATGAACCCTGGTCCAATTTCTATAGAAGGAAAACTCCAAAATCTCATTTGAAAATCTATTCTCAGTTCTGATTTATTTTAATGATACAACCTATATTTTATATCATTATCTACTCATGACTTGTTGCAACTAGCAACACGAGGACTATTGAGGACACAAGTAAGTCTTCACCTTATTCTTTGATGCTTGATGGGTCCTAGGTATTATCTCTATGGATTGTTCACATTGATTCTTCACTGAAGTTGGACAAGACTCGGGATAGGTTGTTGCTCATCATGTTTTGTATTCGCTTGATGCTACATTTTAAGTCAATAAAAATGCCTTTTTTTTGAAAAAATCTCCTACCCAGTCGTTGCCGACGAACTACTAAGATCATTTTGCTTGGGCTTATTGTTAAGCTAGATGGCGCGTCATGTATGGACTGTCTACTACTTTATCTATAAAGTGTGGCATAAGGGAGTCTCCAACATGGACTATCGAAATTCCTACATACGTCCGGACATAGTTTGCTATCCAACACAGACTTCTATTTGTCCGCGGAAGTCCGCTTGTATGAATTCCTGCAAACTGGACGCAAAACAGGGGGAGGGGGGGGAGCTTTGTGGGAGTCCGAATCGCCGCCACACAGGACCTCGACACCCCCGGCCCACTCAAATCCCCCCGGGCCACTTTTCTTCCAGTCCACCCCTGCTCCCCCTTGCTTTGTATCCACACCCTCCTCGTCTGTCGCCGCCATTGTACCTCTCCGCCCAGGCATTGTCGGACATCCACAACACCCACCCACATGCTTGCCCGCCATGGACTACGCTCTCGTCCACTCAAGATCCATCCATAGCCAGGTACCCTCCCCCCTGTCGACACCGTCCATGGAAGACAACACATCCGACTGGTGTTCGGTCAAATGCCACTGAGCTTTTTTGTTGATCTTCTCATTGTTTTCTAGAGCAAGAACGATGAATGGGTACTCAGTGATGGAGGATGAGTTGTTGTGCGTGCGATGCGTGGAAAGTCGTATCTGCGGACTTAGCAAGGGGGGGGGGGTCCAAGCCCGCAATGTGAATTCGCTAGCCCATCAGCGGTACACCATCTCCAACTCCGTCATGAAGTTTTGCGGTGCGGTTGCACGAGTGGAGACAGTGGCCACAAGGCTCGTCAACAATGGAGATCGTAAGCTTTTCTTCTTGTTGCTTTACATGTTGGTCAATTCATTGATTCAATCAATGTTGCAACTTGATAATCATCACGTTGTATAGCCCGAATGTCCACATGAACGAGGGCAGACCATTTACGTTCCTACATTGTTGTACTAGGGATATTAGCAAGTTACTTATGGATGAATTGTGCTATTTACTATAATTATTTTGAGTGTTGCGGAGTTCTAGGGATATTTGCAAGTAATTTACGGATGAATTGTGCTATTTTCTATAATTATTTTGACTGCTGCGGAATTCAGGAAAAAAATAGGGACGAACGTTCAATGGACAGGGTTGGATGGCCGACTCCCATATCCGCATCCACGGACCAGTCCACAGATAAATAGTGTGTTTCTTGAAACATGCATTTTTAGGAATGTTCACTCAAACATTTTTGCGCTACACTGCTCGTATGAACCACGGTTTAGAAAATTCCATGAGAGGTACACGTACACTTGGGTGAACCCTACACCCAACATCTGTCTGAAGCATATATGAACCACCGAAGCGAGCATGCGATTCTTTTTCCGTCAAATCAATCTGTTGGTCCTTTATCCACGCTTTCTTGAGCTTAATCAATGCAGAGGCATCGACCGTTGATGATTGGGACTGCTGGAATGTTTGCATCAGGCGTAGGGCCCCATGCAAGCGCACGAAACACTCAGTTTTTTCACGCAAAAGATTGGGTGCCGCGAACACATTCGCATAGGTGCAAAAGCACGGCCGGGGGTTTGCCGCCGGTTGGGGATAGGATTTGCACCAACCCAAGCATATCATTCATCAGCTTTGCCGTTGCCGTTGCCGTTGCCAATGCATGCATGCAACCACCGTGAGACAAGCCCAAAGATAAAGAAGGAAGGAACAATCCCAATCATAGCATCTGGTGTGTGGTCTATTTCCGGGTAGTAGTTGACCTCAAGCCCGCTTTGTTTATGCACTTGCTAACCTACCGCGAAAAAAGCCCGGAAACCCTCTTGGAAAGCTAAAGAGGGCTTAGTAGAGCAATAATCGAGGGATTTGCTCGCTGTCGATGTCGATCGACATCATGCATGGGTGCTCGAATAGTGAATTGGATAGACACCTTTCGGGTAGCTCTTCTTAATCTTAATCGGGTGACAATTTTCCTCCTTTTCCCATGCACTAATGCGTGCGTGAAAAGTACGGTTAAACATCTTTCCGTTGGACCGTCGGGACTTCTTTCTTTCATTGAAAATCCTGCAAATCCTGACGTAAATATGAAACATAGTACTGTACATACCTAACAAACAACAGTACACACGTTGCACTAAAGTAGCGACATGTAGTGCAAAATCTCGTAGGCCGGCTCAGTGCTCTTGTTATTACTCGGTATTACCGGTTTAGTCATCGATGAGCTACTCGTGCATGTCATGCCATGACGGAGGTATACCGTGTACGCATGCAATTAACTGCTCCATTTGTCCCATAATTCTTGTCGTAGTTTTAGTTCGAAGAGTTGTACCACATCGAACTGATTTTTTAGTTGGCCTGCAAAGAAAGCTTATTCTTTTATCCATGTGGGAGTGCAACGGATGATGCAAATTATCTATGTTTCGGGCAGGTCTCCTTAATCTTAGTCAGATGGCAATTTCTTCCTTTTCCCATGCATGAAAAGTACGGGCAAACATCTTTCCGTTGCACCGTCCTTATTTCTATCTTTTCATATATTGAACTTCTGCTAACCCTGACGTAAATATGAAACATAGTACCTAACGAGCATTGACGCGCATGTTGCACTAAACTAGCGAGATAAATATACAGTGTTGTGCAAAATCTCGGTAGGGACAGCCGGCGGAGAGTTCTTGTTATTACTTCTCGTGCATGTCATGTCTATATGCAATTAACTATGCACATCGACCTGATTTTTGACTTGTTGGCCTAATGGGAATGGATGATGCAAACACCCCGGACGGACGTTGTTAATTCATTTGTTTGTGACGCGCGCGCGCAAGTCGGCAAGTGCCAATATCATATCACAAAATTAGGGTTCATGACCAGCATGCATGATCGATCGACGATGGTTCCAGGCCAACTGCAGCCGAGCCAGAAGTAGGCATAAACAAACCACAAATCAGGCATATTATTCATGCACCAAAACCCTGGCTGGCTTTATTAGCCAGGCTTCTTTTTGCTCTGCCCTACACGGAGTCGATGATCATCATCATCATCATCAGCGCGGCTGCTGGCTGGTCAGTGGTTACACACGGAACCATCCGATACTTGTCGCGTACCGAGCCGCGGAGGCTGCCAGCGGGCCCGGCGTCCCGGCCCGAGGCCCTGGCACTTTCAGCTATATATGCTCTCCTCTCCACCCGACGCATCCATAATTCAATCAACGACGTCTCCCTCTTGCTAGCTGGACGCTTAAACCCTCTCCCAACTCTCGAGCTAGCTGGTGCATTGTCGTCTCTCTTCTCCAACAGCCAGTCAGCATACGCGCGCAACGGCCATGGGAGAAGTCGCCGCCGAGCTGCTGTACAACATGGCGCCGCTGGCCCTGTCCGGCGGCGGCGCCGAGGTCGGCAGCTGCGCGCCCCTGCTCGCGGAGCTCAGGGTGCGTCCGTCGATCTTTTCCTCGCCGGACTCTGTTCTGTCCTTTTGAGTTTTCAAGTGCTGTGGTTTGACATGTGGAGTGGATGTGTGTGCAGCAACTGTGGGGGGAGATAGGCAAGAGCCGGGAGGAGAGGGAGCGGATGGTGCACGAGCTGGAGGCGGAGTGCACGCGGGTGTACCGCCGCAAGGTCGACGAGGCCACCGGCGAGCGCGCGCTGCTGCACCAGTCGCTCGCCGCCAGCGAGGCCGAGATCGCCGCCCTCACCGCCGCCCTCGGCGCCGAAAACTCCACGCAGTTCAAGGTAACTTACTTGGGGCCTTTGGCAGGCAGCCGGTTCTCCTTTCCCTGCACCCATCTTGTTTTCTCAGAACTTACTGTAAGGAGTCAAAAAAAATCTGCATTAATATGTTAATTACGAGTTACAATTGTAAGATGTTATATTTTCAATATTATGATATCTACATGATCAGTCAAAATATATAGTTTTTTACTCCATTTTAGAGTAAAACTGAAGGGAAGTCCATTCGAGCAGGAATTCTAAACTTAATAAAAGTTCAAAACCTTTTGCTTGAAAATTGATACCTCCCTTTCTAAAAGAAAAACTTGATCTCGATCAGTCTAATGTCGAGTAAACATTTCTTAAATATACAGTCTTTTCAGCCAATTCATAAAGGGAAATATAGACTTGTAGCAACGAATAGTTTCAGAGAATCAAGCTCTTTTGTACTGTTATTTAAAAACTGATATAACTGATACTAGGATGAAGAGAGAAATGGAGGTACCTGTCATGTGTGTCCTAGCTAACTAGGATGGCACCGTGGAGTGGTCAACTTGCCACAGCAATAGTCATAGCCAGCGAAACTCGTTTGGGTACTAAATAGACCTTTTAAACGAGTTTAGACTTCTTTTTTTTTGACGTTTTTAGACTTTAGAGACACAAACATGCATTATAGGAGTAGATGGAGTAAGGTAAGCCCATCACATACTCCTACGTTGGGACTACCAGTTCACTTTACTCTTTAGGCCTCCTTTAGTTTGGTCCAAAGGTAAAGTGAGGGAAACACATAGGAATAGAAAAAAAATGGAGGACAATTTTCTTTGGTCTCAGTTTCAGAGAAAAATCATAGAAATTTTACAATCCGCTTCGACCTCCTTTTCAAATTCCTACGCACAAAGAACGAGACTGGGAGAGATCTTTAGTGGCATAACGACATGCTAATTATATCTTTTCATGTGATTTGACTCTGTGGCCCACACGTCAACTGCACACTAATTTTTGAATCGGAGGCACACTAAATAGAAACTGGAAGCCACTGCAAAAAAATAAAAATAGAAACTGGAAGCTTTTTAGGACCCACCTATTGGTCTGGTGGTCGTACACGTGGTGGTGTGTGTGAAAAAAAATAGATTCGGTGTTATCAGAAAAATGTGGCAATGGAAATTCCGCCGACCGTGTGATTACTGACTATACACATAGAAACAATGCGGTTTTCTGAACAACGGCACAAAACAAGTGTAGCTTTGTGAAACCACTTTTTAAAGTGCAGTTCGCCGACGGATCAATAATGCGTGGGCAGTTTGAAGGCACTAAATCACTTTGTTTGTTGAGGCCTCTGTTCAACTTGCTCACTGAAATCATGATCTGTTTACTGAAACTCACTGCTCACTGTTCCGTTCTGTTTTCATCTTTATTTAGGTAAACAAGTGGACCGTGTCGCTGAACGAGCGGGTGTCATCGGCGACCGCTCTGCTGGAAGAGCTGCGGGCGACGAGAGCAGAACGGAGCAAGCAGTTCAGTGACATCCGGTCGGAGATCGAGAAGATCACCGCTGAAATCGCAGGGCGGAGCCACGGCCAGGACTCCTCCCCCAGGGCCGGCGACGGCCATGACCTGACCATCAGGAGGCTGGGCGAGTACAGGGCACGCCTGTCCACTCTTCAGAAAGAGAAGGTAAGAAATTCGTTCTGAAACTTGAGAATTTCACCGCTTTTCGTTTGACAGTCGATGGATGCATCCGACCCGACAGGGATTGCTTAAAATAAGAAGATATCCAATCAAGTTTCGCTTTGTTTAAGACGGACCTGTCAACAGCTAGTTAGTAGGACATCAGTTCAGGTCCTGCACTGTCCATGCTGTTGTTAAGTTGGCTAATCGGTCCATTCACGTCAATATTTCCTAGCAATCATTATAGCGATTTCATGATCTTCAGAAGATCAGAACATGCCAAGGCTAATGATTTGTCGAGTATAAAATGTTGATATGTAGTAATGACAATCATCGGCATATCTAACTGAACACGATGGCGACAAGCTGACGGCTCCTGAAAAATTGTTTGCAGTCGGACCGTCTGCACAAGGTGCTCGAGCACGTGACGGAGGTGCACTCGCTGTGCGACGTGCTGGGCGAGGACTTCATCGCCATCGTGAACGAGGTCCACCCGGGCCTGCACGAGGTCGACCCCGGCAAGCCCACCAGCATCAGCGACACCACGCTCACCAGGCTCTCCCAGGTCGTCGCCATGCTCACCTCCGAGAAGGCCAAGCGAGCAGCCATGGTTGGTACATTACATTCTTAATTAGTTCGCCTCTGCTTCCAAGCTCCGACGTGACGCTAATGGTTCTGTCTCCGTTTTGCCGCAGCTGCGGGAAGCCGTGGTGCCGCTGGTGGAGCTGTGGGACCTGATGGACTCGCCGGCGGAGGAGCGGCGGGGCTTCCAGAAGGCGGCGGCCGTCCTGAGGCCCGCGAAAGAGGAGCTCGTCCTGTCCTCCGGCGTGCTGTCCATGGCGAGCATCAAGAAGACGGAGGAGGAGGTGGAGAGGCTGACGAGGCTCAAGGCCGGCCGGATGAAGGAGCTGGTGCTCAAGCGGAGGCTGGAGCTGGAGAACATCTGCCGGAGCATGCACGTCGAGCCCGACGCCAGCACCGTGCCGGAGAAGTCCATCGCGCTCATCGACTCCGGTACGTACAGCACCACGAGCTCAGGCTTCAGAGTCCAGACACAGGCCTCTTGTTCAGTTTTAGTATACTCTGAAACAACATTCAGACACGCTGAGCTTTTCTCTACTTATTACTGAAATGCATTTCAAATGTGCAATTATTCTAATGGTGCCTGCATCTTACATATTATTAGGCCTCGTGAACCCTTCTGAGCTGATGGCCAGCATCGACGACCAGATAGCCAAGGCCAAGGAGGAGCATCAGTCGAGGAAGGACATCATGGAGAAGATCAACAAGTGGCTGCTGGCCTGCGAGGAAGAGAAATGGCTCGACGACCACAACGTGGTATGTCTCCACATCTTACATAAAATTTAAATGCGTATTTGCGTGCATTGGACAGTGATCTCTTGGCAGGTGCTGATCTCCTCTGCTGGTTTCAGGATGAGAACAGGTTCAGCACCGGCAGGACCGCACGTCTGAACCTCAAACGCGCCGAGAAAGCCAGGGTCATCATCATGAAGATTCCAGGTATGTACATGTACATGTACATCTGGGTTTTGCGAAACATACATAAACAAAATTACCCCTTTTCTGACTGAAACTTCTATTAATTCAGAAGAATTAAACCAAACTGTTCGTTGATCTGCAGCTATTGTTGATAACCTGATGAGTCGAACGCTGGCATGGGAGAGCGAAAGGAAGAAGCCTTTTCTGTACGACGGGGTAAGCTAGCTTCAGCTCAACTGTACGGCAGCAACAATTTCCATGGCATGGCAGCTGATGAAATGCTTGCGTTTCTTATTACCTTGTGAAGGCTCGCCTGGTGGCCGTGTTGGAGGAGCACAAGCAAGCCAGGCTGCGGCAGGAGGAGGAGAGGAGGCGACTCCGGGTAAATAAATCATCCCTGCTGACTGCTGTTAACTGCATTTATTTGGATGACACCTGCTTGAATTCATGCGGATTCTGAACTCACCGGAAGCAAATTGATGGCGTGTTGCAGGAGCAGAAGAAGCTGCGCACTCTGTTCAGCGAGAAGGAGACGATGCCGCGCCTGAAGAGGCCCAGCGGCAGCGGCGGCGGCGGCTTCAGCAGGACGCCGGAGCCGGGCAGCATGAACCGGAAGAGGGTCGACGCCGGCAGGCTCACGTGCTCCGCGCCGTCGATGCGCAGCAGCAGCAGCGGCTCCAGCTGCGGCGGCGGCCGAGGCCGTTCCTCGGCCGAGCTCGACAGGCCGCGGTCGTCGGCGGCCGGGGCCGGGCGCTGCGGTGAGCTCCTGCAGGGCGCGCGGCGGCTGTCGGCAGCGTCGGCGTCGTCGTTCAACTACGTCGCCGTGGCCAAGGCGGGCGGCAGCATGTCTTCGTCGCTGGCGTCGCTGTCCTGAGCTCACCGAGCCGATCGCGTCGATGCTCTCACATTTTCCGTTCTTTGATCCATACAATAGAGGAAATAGCATGGCAGGAAAGAATTTGGTGTCTTGTGTGTCTTGAAATGATGTTGTTTTGCTGCCGGGGGTTGTTGATGCGATTCGTGTTCTTTTTCTTTTATTACGGAGTGGCCGTGTGTAAATACTTTCACCGGAAGAAATGACAATATTGTGCAACTTTTCAAGCCCGGTGTCGCAGGGAGTCTGAACTCTGAGGCAGTGCGCGCGCTGCTGGTGCACGGTAGCCACCTCGCGCGCGCAGACAGAGAACGCGACTCTGAACGGCGACCAAGCAAACTCGCAATTTCATTTTATTTTTGAAAAAGAGAGCTCTCTCTCCGATTACCGGGTGTTGCGTCCTGCCGGCGTGAGGAATTTGCTGAAGCACAGTCGACCTCTGGATTCACCTGTTAGAATTTAGCTTTCCCGAATACAAATTATGAAAGCTTCATTCTGGTCCTTGTACATCCGTACTAAAGTCATACTGCAGGTAAAGGGTTCAAGGAAATATGGAATTGGGGAATATATAGGAGCACTACCATCGTTATTACTTCGGTCCTTTTTATATTTGGATGTACTAAAATAGGAAGGTCCTTTTTCCTCTTTAATTTACACGGTGATGCATGCGCGTGCACCACACTCACACAAACACAAATATGCCTCTAATGGTATCACCAATGCGGACCCGTAAACCTCCCTCAACTGTTCCGATCGCGCTGTCCGGATCACGGAAGCAATCCAACGCCGACATGTATCGGTCCGCGGGACGGTCCGGACGCGATTTCTCCCGCAAATTGGAGACAAAAGTGCGGGAGGTTTGCAGAGTCCGGACACCCGAAACGTAGGACTCCAACACTCCCGACCCACCCAATCCCCCCTCTCGGTCCCATTTCCTTCCATCCCACCCCTTCTTTCCTTGCTTTGCATCCGCACCCTCCACCTCCGTCGCCGCTGTTGTTTGCCTCCGGCCGCCACTGAGGCATTGCCGGACGTCCGCAACCAGCACCGATGTGCCCGCAGGCCGTTCCGATGGAGCTTTCACCCCTGGAGCCGTTTATACCCAGGTACACTCCGCCTCCTGTCATTGAGCTTATTTTCAAATGTTATGTCGTTTTTTAAGTACAAAGGATGGTGAGCTACTTGACCATGAAGGATGAGTTGTTGTGCGACGCATGGCTAGCCGTATCCACGGATTACATAGGCAGGACTAAAGGGCCGCCCTTTTAGGAGCAAGTGCATGAAAAGTTTCACGCAGAAAAGCACATTGCGCCTTACGACGTGTACATCTTGCGACCATGCAACGTGAGGTCATTGTTGTATCACTGGCACGCTATCCAAGTCAGCGTCATCAAGTCTTGCAACTTGGTCAGTCAGCTCGAGGAAGGTGGCCATGGCATGCGGGCATGGAGGAGATGGTAAGTTTTACCTCCTCTTGGTAAACTTGTTGATTGATTCATTCACTCAATTTTGGTCTACACATTATATGTAGCCCGCACGTGCCGCCGTGCTGTACCACAGGTTGGAGGGCTGGCCATTTACGTACACACACTGCTGGATGAAGTTAAAGGGAAAGTATGTGTGAGAGGACATGATCCGTTTCTGAAAAACTTGTTGGACATTCAAGATCTAGTTGAATTTGAGACCTTGTTGTCTAGACTTAATTTGCATGCTATGTGTGGATGATTTTTGCTATTTTCTATCCGAACTTTGACGAATATCAGCCGGTTTAAATGAATTTCGTCTGGTTAGTTAAAATGCGATTTGAAACGTATGCGGCTAGCGTTGGATAGGTGTCTCTCGTATCCGTGTACGCGGACGAATGCGAGAGGTTTTTTTGCAGGTTGCTGTTGGAGATGCAACATATGCTAACAAACTTAACCATTAAAAAAACTTATATACCTGTAAAATGTCAGGACTTTAATTTAAAGTTTGTCAAGGCATCACCTCACCTATCTTCCAAGCAAAGCATAAAGTGGAGAAGGACCAGCTTTATGCCCAGAGAATAGCGAGGGCTGCAAGCATAGATGATGTGTACTTTGTCTGAGTATTTATAGCCTGGCGCTTTAAACCCGTTTCATACATCCACGCGGGTCGTCTTGTTACTGTATGATCACAAAATTTTGATCCAGACAAGCGTATCAAACGTCACTCAAATGCCCAGGCTGACCGGCACCCTCATATCCAGCCCAAATATGGGACGGATATGGGGCGCCCGGGCACGCCCGCCACGTCGGACCCGGCCCACGCTGGCCCACCAAGCCCCAGCAAGCCCCACATATATTCCTCTCTATCCATTCTGAAGGAAATATGCCCTAGAGGCAATAATAAAGTTATTATTTATTTCCTTATTTCATGATAAATGTTTATTATTCATGCTAGAATTGTATTAACCGGAAACATAATACATGTGTGAATACATAGACAAACAGAGTGTCACTAGTATGCCTCTACTTGACTAGCTCGTTGATCAAAGATGGTTAAGTTTCCTAGCCATAGACATGAGTTGTCATTTGATTAACGGGATCACATCATTAGGAGAATGATGTGATTGACATGACCCATTCGTTAGCTTAGCACCCGATCGTTTAGTATGTTGCTATTGCTTTCTTCATGACTTATACATGTTCCTATGACTATGAGATTATGCAACTCCCGTTTGCCGGAGGAACACTTTGTGTGCTACCAAACGTCACAACATAACTGGGTGATTATAAAGGAGCTCTACAGGTGTCTCCAAAGGTAGATGTTGGGTTGGCGTATTTCGAGATTAGGATTTGTCACTCCGATTGTCGGAGAGGTATCTCTGGGCCCTCTCGGTAATGCACATCACTTAAGCCTTGCAAGCATTGCAACTAATGAGTTAGTTGTGGGATGATGTATTACGGAACGAGTAAAGAGACTTGCCGGTAACGAGATTGAACTAGGTATATGATACCGACGATCGAATCTCGGGCAAGTAACATACCGATGACAAAGGGAACAATGTATGTTGTTAAGCGGTCTGACCGATAAATATCTTCGTAGAATATGTAGGAGCCAATATGGGCATCCAGGTCCCGCTATTGGTTATTGACCGAAGACGTGTCTCGGTCATGTCTACATTGTTCTCGAACCGTAGGGTCCGCACGCTTAAGGTTTCGATGATAGTTATATTATGAGTTTATGAGTTTTGATGTATCGAAGGAGTTCGGAATCCCGTATGAGATCGGGGACATGACGAGGAGTCTCGAAATGGTCGAGACGTAAAGATCGATATATTGGACGACTATATTCGGACATCGGAAAGGTTCTGAGTGGTTCGGGTATTTTTCGGAGTACCGGGTAGTTACGGGAGAAGCAATGGGCCTTGATGGGCTTTAGTGGGAAGAGGAGAAAAGGGCAAAGGGGCTGCTGCGCCCCCCCTCCCCTCTAGTCCGAATTGGACTAGGGAAAAGGGGGCCGGCCACCTTTCCTTCTCCTCTACTTACTTCTCCCTTCCTCCCCTCTTGGTGGACTCCTACTAGGACTTGGAGTCCTAGTAGGACTCCACATCCTTGGCGCGCCCTCCTCCTAGGGCCAGCCACCTCCTCCCTTGCTCCTTTATATACGGGGGCAGGGGGCACCCTAGAACACACAAGTTGATCTTCGTGATCGTTCCTTAGCCGTGTGCGGTGCCCCCCTCCACCATGTTCCATCTCGGTCATATCGTTGCGGTGCTTAGGCGAAGCCTTGCGTTGGTAGAACATCAAGATCGTCACCACGCCGTCGTGCTGACGAAACTCCTCCCCGAAGCTTTGCTGGATCGGAGCCCGGGGTGCGTCATCGAGCTGAACGTGTGCCAAGAACTCGGAGGTGCCAGAGTAACGGTGCTTGGATCGGTTGGACCGGGAAGACGTACGACTACTTCCTCTACGTTGCGTCAACGCTTCCGCTTCGGTCTACGAGGGTATGTAGACAACACTCTCCCCTCTCGTTGCTATGCATCACCATGATCTTGCGTGTGCGCAGGAAATTTTTGAAATTACTACGTTCCCCAACAGTGGCATCCAAGCCTAGGTTTTATGGTTTGATGTTATTTGCACGAGTAGAACACAAGTGAGTTGTGGGCGATATAAGTCATACTGCTTAACAGCATGTCATACTTTGGTTCGGCGGTATTGTTGGATGAAGCGGCCCGGACCGACATTACGCGCACGCTTACGCGATACTGGTTCTATCGCCGTGCTTTGCACACAGGTGGCTAGCGGGTGTCAGTTTCTCCAACTTTAGTTGAACCGAGTATGGCTACGCCCGGTCCTTGCGAAGGTTAAAACAGCACCAACTTGACAAACTATCGTTGTGGTTTTGATGCGTAGGTAAGAACGGTTCTTGCTAAGCCCAGTAGCAGCCACGTAAAACTTGCAACAACAAAGTAGATGACGTCTAACTTGTTTTTGCAGGGCATGTTGTGATGTGATATGGTCAAGACGTGATGAGATATAAGTTGTTGTATAATATGATCATGTTTTGTCGAGGTTATCGGCAACTGGCAGAAGCCTTATGGTTGTCTCTTTATTGCATAAGATGCAAGCGCCAAATAATTGCTTTACTTTATCGCTATGCGATAGCAATAGTTGCAAGAGCAATAGTTGGCGAGACAACCATGTAACGACACATTGATATAGATCAAGATGATGGAGATCATGGTGTCATGCCGGTGATAATGTAGATCATGACGATGCTTTGGAGATGGAGATCAAAGGCGCAAGATGATCATGGCCATATCATGTCACATATTTTTGATTGCATGTGATGTTTATCTTTTATACATCTTATTTTGCTTAGTTCGACGGTAGCTTTATAAGATGATCTCTCACTAATTATCATAGTAAAAGTGTTCTCCCTGAGTATGCACCGTTGCGAAAGTTCTTCGTGCTGAGACACCACGTGATGATCGGGTGTGATAGGCTCTACGTTCAAATACAACGGGTGCAAAACAGTTGCACACGCGGAATACTCAGGTTTAACTTGACGAGCCTAGCATATAACAGATATGGCCTCGGAACACGGAGACCGAAAGGTCGAGCGTGAATCATATAGTAGATATGATCAACATAATGATGTTCACCATTGAAACTACTCCATCTCACGTGATGATCGGACATGGTTTAGTTGATTTGGATCACGTGATCACTTAGAGGATTAGAGGGATGTCTATCTAAGTGGGAGTTCTTAAGTAATATGATTAATTGAACTTAAATTTATCATGAACTTAGTCCTGGTAGTATTAGCATATCTATGTTGTAGACCAATAGCTCGCGTTGTTGCTTTCATATGTTTATTTTGATATGTTCCTAGAGAAAATTGTGTTGAAAGATGTTAGTAGCAATGATGCGGATTGGATCCGTGATCTGAGGTTTATCCTCATTGCTGCACAGAAGAATTATGTCCTTGATGCACCGCTAGGTGACAGACCTATTGCAGGAGCAGATGCAGACGTTATGAACGTTTGGCTAGCTCAATATGATGACTACTTGATAGTTTAGTGCACCATGCTTAACGGCTTAGAATCGGGACTTCAAAGACGTTTTGAACGTCATGGACCATATGAGATGTTTCAGGAGTTGAAGTTAATATTTCAAGTAAATACCCGAGTTGAGGGATATGAAGTCTCCAACAAGTTCTATAGCTAAAAGATGGAGGAGAATCGCTCAACTAGTGAGCATGTGCTCAGATTGTCTGGGTACTACAATCGCTTGAATCATGTGGGAGTTAATCTTCCAGATAAGATAGTGATTGACAGAATTCTCTAGTCACCATCACCAATTTAGTAGAACTTCGTGATGAACTATAGTATGCAAGGGATGACGAAAATGACTCCCGAGCTTTTCATGACGATGAAATTGATGAAGGTAGAAATCAAGAAAGAGCATCAAGTGTTGATAGTTGACAAGATCACTAGTTTCAAAAAAGGGGCAAAGGGAAAAGGGGAACTTCAAGAAGAACAGCAAGCAAGTTGCTGCTCAAGTGAAGAAGCCCAAGTCTGGTCCTAAGCCTGAGACTAAGTGCTTTTACTGCAAAGGGACTGGTCACTGGAAGCGGAACTACCCCAAGTGATTGGCGGATAAGAAGGATGGCAAAGTGAACATAAGTATATTTGATATACATGTTATTGATGTGTACTTTACTAGTGTTTATAGCAACCCCTCAATATTTGATACTAGTTCAGTTGCTAAGATTAGTAATTCGAAACGGGAGTTGCAGAATAAACAGAGACTAGTTAAGGGTGAAGTGATGATGTGTGTTGGAAGTGGTTCCAAGATTGATATGATCATCATCACACACTCCCTATACTTTCGAGATTAGTGTTGAACCTAAATAAGTGTTATTTGGTGTTTGCATTGGGCATGAATATGATTTGATCATGTTTATTGTAATACGATTATTCATTTAAGTAAGAGAATAAATTGTTGTTCTGTTTACATGAATAAAACCTTATATGGTTACACACCCAATGAAAATAGTTCATTGGATCTCGATCGTAGTGATACACATATTCATAATATTGAAACCAAAAGATGCAAAGTTAATAATGATAGTGCAACTTATTTGTGGCACTGCCGTTTAGGTCATATTGGTGTAAAGCGCATGAAGAAACTCCATGCTGATGGGATTTTGGAATCACTTGATTATGAATCACTTGATGCTTACGAACCATGCCTTATGGGCAAGATGAATAAAACTCCATTCTCTGGAACAATGGAGCGAGCAACTGACTTATTGGAAATAATACATACTGATGTATGTGATCCGATGAGTGTTAAGGCTCGCGGCGGGTATCGTTATTTTCTGACCTTCACAGATGATTTGAGCAGATATGGGTATATCTACTTGATAAAACATAAGTCTGAAACATTTGAAAGGTTCAAAGAATTTCAGAGTGAAGTGGAAAATCATCGTGACAAGAAAATAAGGTTTCTACGATCTGATCACGGAGACAAATATTTGAGTTACGAGTTTGGTCTTCAATTAAAACAATGTGGAATAGTTTCACAAATTCGTGCCACCTGGAACACCACAGCATAATGGTGTGTCCGAACGTCATAACCATACTTTATTGGATATAGTACAATCTATGATGTTTCTTACCGATTCACCATTATCGTTTTGGGGTTATGCATTATCGACAGCTGCATTCACGTTAAATAGGGCACCATCTAAATCTGTTGAGATGACACTATATGAATTGTGGTTTAGCAAGAAACCAAAGTTGTCGTTTCTTAAAGTTTGGTGTTGTGATGCTTATATGAAAAAGTTTCATCCTGATAAGCTCAAACCAAAATCGGAGAAATATGTCTTCATAGGATACCCAAAGGAGATTGGTGGGTACACCTTCTATCACAGATCCGAAGGCAAGACATTCGTTGCTAAGAATGGATCCTTTCTAGAGAAGGAGTTTCTCTCGAAAGAAGTGAGTGGGAGGAAAGTAGAACTTGATAAGGTAATTGTACCATCTCCCTTATTGGAAAGTAGTTCATTACAGAAATCTGTTCTTGTGACTACTACACCAATTAGTGAGGAAGATAATGATGATGATCATGTAACTTCGGATCAAGTTACTACCGAACCTCGTAGGTCAACAAGAGTGAGATCTGCACCAGAGTGGTACGGTAATCCTATTCTGGAGGTCATGTTACTTGACCATGACGAACCTACGAACTATGAGGAAGCGATGATGAGCCCAGATTCCGCAAAGTGGTTTGAGGCCATGAAATCTGAGATGAGATCCATGTATGAGAACAAAGTATGGACTTTGATTGACTTGTCCAATGATCGGCGAGCCATTGAGATTTAAATGGATCTTCAAGAGGAAGACGGATGCTGATAGTAGTGTTACTATCTACAAAGCTAGAATTGTCGCAAAAAGGTTTTCGACCAGTTGAAGGTGTTGACTACGATGAGAGTTTCTCACTCGTATCTATGCTTAAGTCTGTCCGAATCATGTTAGCAATTGCCGCATTTTATGAAATCTGGCAAATGGATAAACAAAATTGCATTCCTTAATGGATTTATTAAAGAAGAGTTGCATATGATGCAACCAGAAGGTTTTGTCAATCCTAAAGGTGCTAACAAAATATGCAAGCTCCAGCGATCCATCTATGGACTGGTGCAAGCATCTCGGAGTTGGAATATACGCTTTGACAAATTGATCAAAGCATATAGTTTTATACAGACTTGCGGTGAAGCCTGTATTTACAAGAAAGTGAGTGGGAGCACTACAGCATTTCTGATAAGTATATGTGAATGACATATTGTTGATCGGAAATAATGTAGAATTATTCTGCAAAGCATAAAGGAGTGTTTGAAAGGAGTTTTTCAAACAAAAACCTCGGTGAAGCTGCTGACATATTAAGCATCAAGATCTATAGAGATAGATCAAGACGCTTGATAAGTTTTCAATGAGTAAATACCTTGACAAGATTTTGAAGTAGTTCAAAATGGAACAGTCAAAGAAAGAGTTCTTGCCTGTGTTACAAGGTGTGAAATTGAGTAAGACTCAAAACCCGACCACGACAGAAGATAGAAAGAGAATGAAAGTCATTCCCTATGCCTTGGCCATAGGTTCTATAAAGTATGCCATGCTGTGTACCAGATCTATTGTATACCCTACACTGTGTTTAGCAAGGGAGTACAACAGTGATCTAGGAGTAGATCACTGGACAGCGGTCAAAATTATCCTTACTGGAATAAGGATATGTTTCTCAGTTATGGAGGTGACAAAAGGTTCGTCGTAAAGGGTTACGTCGATGCAAGTTTTAACACTAATCTAGATGACTCTAAGTCTCGGTCTAGATACATATTGAAAGTGGGAGCAATTAGATAGAGTAGCTCCATGCAGAGTATTGTTGACATAGAAATTTGCAAAATACTTACGGATCTGAATATGACAGACCAGTTGACTAAAATTATCTCACAAGCAAAACTTGATCACACCTTAGTGCTCTTTGGGTGTTAATCACATAGCGATGTGAACTAGATTACTGACTCTAGTAAACCCTTTGGGTGTTGGTCACATATCGATGTGAACTATGGGTGTTAATCGCATGGTGATGTGAACTATTGCTGGTAAATCACATGGCGATGTGAACTAGATTATTGACTCTAGTGCAAGTGGGAGACTGAAGGAAATATGCCCTAGAGGCAATAATAAAGTTATTATTTATTTCCTTATTTCATGATAAATGTTTATTATTCATGCTAGAATTGTATTAACCGGAAACATAATACATGTGTGAATACATAGACAAACAGAGTGTCACTAGTATGCCTCTACTTGACTAGCTCGTTGATCAAAGATGGTTAAGTTTCCTAGCCATAGACATGAGTTGTCATTTGATTAACGGGATCACATCATTAGGAGAATGATGTGATTGACATGACCCATTCGTTAGCTTAGCACCCGATCGTTTAGTATGTTGCTATTGCTTTCTTCATGACTTATACATGTTCCTATGACTATGAGATTATGCAACTCCCGTTTGCCGGAGGAACACTTTGTGTGCTACCAAACGTCACAACGTAACTGGGTGATTATAAAGGAGCTCTACAGGTGTCTCCAAAGGTAGATGTTGGGTTGGCGTATTTCGAGATTAGGATTTGTCACTCCGATTGTCGGAGAGGTATCTCTGGGCCCTCTCGGTAATGCACATCACTTAAGCCTTGCAAGCATTGCAACTAATGAGTTAGTTGTGGGATGATGTATTACGGAACGAGTAAAGAGACTTGCCGATAACGAGATTGAACTAGGTATATGATACCGACAATCGAATCTCGGGCAAGTAACATACCGATGACAAAGGGAACAACGTATGTTGTTAAGCGGTCTGACCGATAAATATCTTCGTAGAATATGTAGGAGCCAATATGGGCATCCAGGTCCCGCTATTGGTTATTGACCGGAGACGTGTCTCGGTCATGTCTACATTGTTCTCGAACCGTAGGGTCCGCACGCTTAAGGTTTCGATGACAGTTATATTATGAGTTTATGAGTATTGATGTACCGAAGGAGTTCGGAGTCCCGGATGAGATCGGGGACATGACGAGGAGTCTCGAAATGGTCGAGACGTAAAGATCGATATATTGGACGACTATATTCGGATATCGGAAAGGTTCTGAGTGGTTCGGGTATTTTTCGGAGTACCGGGTAGTTACGGGAGAAGCAATGGGCCTTGATGGGCTTTAGTGGGAAGAGGAGAAAAGGGCAAAGGGGCTGCTGCGCCCCCCTCCCCTCTAGTCCAAATTTGACTAGGGAAAAGGGGGCCGACCACCTTTCCTTCTCCTCTACTTCCTTCTCCCTTCCTCCCCTCTTGGTGGACTCCTACTAGGACTTGGAGTCCTAGTAGGACTCCACATCCTTGGCGCGCCCTCCTCCTAGGGCCGGCCTCCTCTTCCCTTGCTCCTTTATATACAGGGGCAGGGGACACCTTAGAACACACAAGTTGATCTTCGTGATCGTTCCTTAGCCGTGTGCGTTGCCCCCTCCACCATATTCCACCTCGGTCATATCGTTGCGGTGCTTAGGCGAAGCCCTGCGTTGGTAGAACATCAAGATCGTCACCACGCCGTCGTGCTGACGAAACTCCTCCCCGAAGCTTTGCTGGATCGGAGCCCGGGGTGCGTCATCGAGCTGAACGTGTGCCAAGAACTCGGAGGTTCCGGAGTAACGGTGCTTGGATCGGTTGGACCGGGAAGATGTACGACTACTTCCTCTACGTTGCGTCAACGCTTCCGCTTCGGTCTACGAGGGTACGTAGACAACACTCTCCCCTCTCGTTGCTATGAATCACCATGATCTTGCGTGTGCATAGGAAATTTTTGAAATTACTACGTTCCCCAACACATTCGCCAAACCAAACCCTAGCTACTTCACTCCACTCCTTTCCATCACTCAAGCCCGTCTCCGGCATGGTGGGCAGCAAATCCGAGTCCTTCACCTCCAGATCCGTCTACCCTGAGCTCATTCCTCGCGGCCCCGAGGAGGAGATGGTCGTATGGCTTGCGCTCCGCCGCGCCCGGGAGGAGGCTCGTGCATGGCAATGCTCGGACTCCTTCTGCCAGGAGTCCATTGCGTCCATCCAAATGACGCATGGATCCGGCGCTAGGCCGGCCATAGCTGCCTCACCGGCGGCGGTGCGGCCCGTTTGGCGTTTGAACATGGTGGCAGACGTGCAATCCCTCCGTTGACGCGCCAAGCACCGGGACGAACCATGGGCCTTGTCGAGAACATGGCACGGCGTGCCCGCGATGCCAGGCTCCGGGCACGGGAGGCGGCGGCAGCCCTCATGGAGGTGGACGTCGGTGAAGTTGAGTCGCATTCTCCGGCACCCTGTATGGCGCATCAGTCCGGGCGCCACAACCGCATCGTGGTGGATGTCGGCGGCTCGTCTCAGGACGATCCGTGGTAATTTGACGTCCACCGACATCATTCGGGTTCCGGGCTCCGACGAGGAAGAGTAGGGCATGGCAGACGGCGTCGCCTTGAGTCACGTGAGCCGGCTCGTGTTCCATGCCCTACTCTACCTTGCCAGCGACCAGAACAACACTCTGAGGGGCGCAGCCGGCCGCCGGACATGGCCACGGCAGAGCCGGGCGAGCGGGGAGTGGAACCAGACGAAGCTTCACTCAAAGTTCGCTGCGTTGCATGTAATAATATAGACTTGAGGTTTCTAATTTTTTTTGAAACGGAGGCAAAAGCTTTGCCTCATGTATTAATTAAGGAGAGAATAGAGTTTTTTCTTTACAACACACACCCTTTACGCGACATGGCAATTACTCTCGCAAAATAAAAGACCCTAACTTCTTTGCCCCGGCGGTGACCCAAAGGCTTGCCTCGGCCACAATCGAGTTGAGCAGAATTGGCGGAGGAGCGCTCTTGTGCCGAAATACTCTTGCGTTTCTCTCGTTCCAGATTACCCATGACACAAGCATGGTAATCGACGCCTTGGCCTTCCTGTCTGTAGTGCCGACGTCGCATGTACTCACCCACCAGCTCTCAACTGAGTCCATCAAGTGCCATGAGGTCGTGTCCATGTCGTCAATGCCGAATCTCTGAATGACCAACCTCCAGAGCCTCAGAGAGTAGCGGCACTTGAAGAGGAGATGTGGCCCACATTCCTGCACGCCCTTGCACAATGGACAAGGACCGCAATTTGGCCACCCTCGCTTGGCCAACTGGTCGGCAGTCCAAATTCTGTCCTGAAGCACAAGCCAAGCAAAAAACTTCACTTTCGGTGGCGCCCAGGCTTCCAAACCATTTGGTCCATGGGGGAAAGAACCAGGCCCAAAAATTGTGCCTTGTAAGCAGAGGCCGCCGTGTACTGGCCAGAGGCCGAGTGCTTCCACGAGATGTCATCATCGGTAAGCTCATCAAGCTGGACCTCTTCCAGGAGCATCCAGAGGGAGAACAACTGTCTAATATGCTCAGCGGACACAACTGCGGATGGAGGTTTGATCCTAAGGATCCAAGCGTTGTTCCTGAGGGCCTCCCGCACCTTCCAATTCTTTCGTGACGAGGCCTCCAAGATGAGTGGAGCAATGTCCTTGGGCTTGCGGCCAAGAAGCCAAGGAGAATCCCAGAAAGGCGTTCGCGCACCATTGCCCACAGTGATGGTGGTAGAAGCATAGAAGAAGTTGAGGTCTTCGGCGTCGCATGGGTTCCCATGCCCCCCCCAGAGCTTAGAAGGCTCCTTCCATTCAAACCATGGCCAACGCAAACGCAAGGCACGCGCGAACTTCTCCATGTTGAGCACCCCAAGCCCATTGTAATCATGTGGCCGAGTTACCGTTTCCCAATTCACCTTGCACTTTGCCCCGGTCGCCTTGTCCGAGCCGACCCAAAGGAACGCCCTCTCTAGCTTATCGATGGTGCGTAGAATGCTTGGCGGAATGATAAGAGGTGTAATGAAGTAGACCACTTGGGACGCGAGAACCGACTTGACAAGAGCCGCACGCCCAATGGTGGTGATGTTCTGGCCCTCATATGTTGTCATCTTGCTTGCCACTTTATCCACCAAGAATTGTAGGTCAACCAACTTCAGCTTCCAAACAGAGAGAGGGAGCCCCAAGTATCGTAGAGGGAAAGACACCCTCACAGCAGGCAACCCTTGTGTGCTGTGCTCTAGGTCAATGTGATTGCACCGAATGGGAACCACTGAACTCTTACGGAAGTTGGTGCAAAGGCCCATGACCTCCCCAAAGCCTCTCAGGATAGCTGCGAGGTTGTCAATATCCCGTTTGATCGGGGCCATGAACACCGCCGCGTCGTCCGCGTAGAGAGATGTCCGTACCATAGCACCCCTCCCTCTGATCTTATGTAGCATCCCCTTCCTAGTGGCCACATCAAGGATTCGTTGCAGAGGGTCAATAGCGATGACAAAGAGGAGAGGGGAAATGGGGTCCCCTTGGCGTAGCCCACAGCCGTGCTTGATGGGGGTGCCGGCCACCCCATTCAGCAGAACCCTCGAGGAGGAGGAACACCACAAAGCCACAATCCAATCTCTAAATTTACTTGGGAGCCCCCTCCTCTCAAGGATATCAAGCAAATACTCCCATCTGACCGAGTCGAAAGCCTTGTGGATATCAAGCTTGAACAGAAGGGAAGGAGTCTTGCACTTATGAAGACGCTGAGCAAGGTTACGGACATACATGAAGTTATCATGGATACTCCGCGTTTTGATGAAAGCACTCTGGGCGTTGGAGATGAGAGTGGACATGTGCGGGGCAAGCCTGATGGAGAGCACTTTTGCAATTATCTTGGCAAAAGCGTGGATGAGGCTAATGGGTCTATAGTCGATGACCCTCTCCGCCCCTTCCTTCTTCGCTAGGAGCACAATGTTTGCGGAATTGAGCCAATGCAGATTTGTTGAGTGGAGGGAGTCAAAACGGTCGATCGCCCTCATGAAATCATGCCTAATGGTGTCCCAACACTTCTTGAAGAAAGCACCCGTGAAACCATCCGACCCCGGGAGCCTTGTCACTAGGCATGTCGTTGATCGCCACAATTACCTCCTTCTCGGTAAAGGGGTAGTCAAGCCCTTGAAACTAATGCTTCTCCAAGTTAAGCTCCTCCCAGTTGAAGTCCTTGGTACTCCTATCCCCTCTTCTCATTGCATGCGTGAAGTGTTCATGGAATATCTTCTCCTTTGCTTCGTGCTTGGTCATCAAGAATGTTTATTACACTAAAGATCAAATCCTAATCTTGCGTTTATTATTGTCATGATATATGTTCTAATAACGCAGGTTATCATATGATGACTTTAGTACCCGGAAAACTTGTAGTATCATGATTTATGCATATTTCCTTCATGTAATGGTTCCCCCGTATACTGATGTTCTACTCGTCCAGCATGTCAATAGTATGTTGCTATTGCTTCCTTCATGACTTATACATGTTCCTATGACTATGAGATTATGCAACTTCCATTTGCCGGAGGAACACTTTGTGTGCTACCAAACGTCACAACGTAACTGGGTGATTATAAAGGAGCTCTACAGGTGTCTCCAAAGGTAGATGTTGGGTTGGCGTATTTCGAGATTAGGATTTGTCACTCCGATTGTCGGAGAGGTATCTCTGGGCCCTCTAGGTAATGCACATCACATAAGCCTTGCAAGCATTGCAACTAATGTGTTAGTTGTGAGATGATGTATTACGGAATGAGTAAAGAGACTTGCCGGTAACGAGATTGAACTAGGTATTGGATACCGACGATCGAATCTCGGGCAAGTAACATACCGATGACAAAGGGAACAACGTATGTTGTTATGCGGTCTGACCGATAAAGATCTTCGTAGAATATGTAGGAGCCAATATGGGCATCCAGGTCCCGCTATTGGTTATTGACCGGAGACATGTCTCGGTCATGTCTACATTGTTCTCGAACCGTAGGGTCCGCACGCTTAAGGTTTCAATGAGAGTTATATTATGAGTTTATGAGTTTTGATGTACCGAAGGAGTTCGGAGTCCCGGATGAGATCGGGGACATGAGGAGGAGTCTCGAAATGGTCGAGACGTAAAGATCGATATATTGGACGACTATATTCGGACATCGGAAAGGTTCTGAGTGATTCGGGTATTTTCGGAGTACCGGGGAGTTACGGGAATACGGGGAAGAGTATTGGGCCTTAATGGGCTTTAGTGGGAAGGAGCCAGGAGGTGGCGCGCGCCCCTCCCAAGCCCAGTCCGAATTGGACAAGGGGTTTGGGGCGCGGGCCCCCTCTCCCTTCCTTCTCCACTTCCCTCCTTTCCCCCCTTCTCCTAGTTGGACTAGGAAAGAAGGAGTCCTACTCCCGGTGGGAGTAGGACTCCCCATGGCGCGCCCTCCTCCTAGGGCCGGCCTCCTCCTCCCTTGCTCCTTTATATACGGGGGCAGGGGGGCACCCCAGGACACACAAGTTGATCTTCGTGATTGTTCCTTAGCCGTGTGCGGTGCCCTCCTCCACCATATTCCACCTCGGTCATATCGTTGCGGTGCTTAGGCGAAGCCCTGCATCGGCAGAACATCATCATCGTCATCACGCCTTGTGCTGACGGAACTCATCCCCGAAGCTTTGCTGGATCGGAGCCCGGGGAGCGTCATCGAGCTGAACGTGTGCTAAGAACTCGGAGGTGCTGGAGTAACGGTGCTTGGATCGGTTGGATCGGGAAGACGTACGACTACTTCCTCTACGTTGCGTCAACGCTTCCGCTTCGGTCTACGAGGGTACGTAGACAACACTCTCCCCTCTCGTTGCTATGCATCACCATGATCTTGTGTGTGCGTAGGAATTTTTTTGAAATTTCTACGTTCCCCAACAGTGGCATCCGAGCCTAGGTTTTTATGGTTTGATGTTATTTGCACGAGTAGAACACAAGTGAGTTGTGGGCGATATAAGTCATACTGCCTACCAGCATGTCATACTTTGTTTCGGCGGTATTGTTGGATGAAGCGGCCCGGACCGACATTACGCGTACGCTTACGCGAGACTGGTTCTACCGCCGTGCTTTGCACACAGGTGGCTGGCGGGTGTCAGTTTCTCCAACTTTAGTTGAACCGAGTGTGGCTACGCCCGGTCCTTGCGAAGGTTAAAACGACATCAACTTGACAAACTATCGTTGTGGTTTTGATGCGTAGGTGAGATTGGTTCTTGCTTAAGCCCGTAGCAGCCACATAAAACTTGCAACAAACAAAGTAGAGGACGTCTAACTTGTTTTTGCAGGGCATGTTGTGATGTGATATGGTCAAGGCATGATGCTAAATTTTATTGTAAGAGATGATCATGTTTTTGTAACTGAGTTATCGGCAACTGGCAGGAGCCATATGATTGTCGCTTTATTGTATGCAATGCAATCGCCCTGTAATGCTTTAATTTATCACTAAGCGGTAGCGATAGTCGTAGAAGCATAAGATTGGCGAGATGACAACGATGCTACGATGGAGATCAAGGTGTCGCGCCAGTGACGATGGTGATCATGACGATGCTTCGGAGATGGAGATCACAAGCACAAGATGATGATGGCCATATCATATCACTTATATTGATTGCACGTGATGTTTATCTTTTTTATGCATCTTATCTTGCTTTGATTGACGGTAGCATTATAAGATGATCTCTCACTAAATTATCAAGAAGTGTTCTCCCTGAGTATGCACCGTTGTCAAAGTTCGTCGTGCCCAGACACCACGTGATGATCGGGTGTGATAAGCTCTACGTCCATCTACAACGGGTGCAAGCCAGTTTTGTGCACGCAGAATACTCGGGTTATACTTGACGAGCCTAGCATATGCAGATATGGCCTCGGAACACGGAGACCGAAAGGTCGAGCATGAATCATATAGTAGATATGATCAACATAATGATGTTCACCATTGAAGACTAATCCATTTCACGTGATGATCGGTTATGGTTTAGTTGATTTGGATCACGTGATCACTTAGAAGATTAGAGGGATGTCTATCTAAGTGGGAGTTCTTAAGTAATATGATTAATTGAACTTTAATTTATCATGAACTTAGTCCTGGTAGTATTAGCATATCTATGTTGTAGATCAATAGCTTGCGTTGTTGCTTTCATATGTTAATTTTGATATGTTCCTAGAGAAAATTGTGTTGAAAGATGTTAGTAGCAATGATGCGGATTGGATCCGTGATCTGAGGTTTATCCTCATTGCTACACAGAAGAATTATGTCCTTGATGCACCGCTAGGTGACATACCTATTGCAGAAGCAGATGCAGACGTTATGAACGTTTGGCTAGCTCAATATGATGACTACTTGATAGTTTAGTGCACCATGCTTAACAGCTTAGAATCGGGACTTCAAAGACGTTTTGAACGTCATGGACCATATGAGATGTTCCAGGAATTGAAGTTAATATTTCAAGCAAATACCCGAGTTGAGAGATATGAAGTCTCAAACAAGTTCTATAGCTAAAAGATGGAGGAGAATCGCTCAACTAGTGAGCATGTACTCAGATTGTCTGGGTACTACAATCGCTTGAATCAAGTGGGAGTTAATCTTCCAGATAAGATAGTGATTGACAGAATTCTCTAGTCACCATCACCAAGTTAGTAGAATTTCGTGATGAACTATAATTTGCAAGGGATAACGGAAACGATTCCCAAGCTCTTCGTGATGCTAAAATCGACGAAGGTAGAAATCAAGAAAAACATCAAGTGTTGATGGTTAACAAGATCACAAGTTTCAAGAAAAGGGCAAACGGAAAGAAGGGGAACTTCAAGAAGAACGGCAAGCAAGCTGCTGCTCAAGTGAAAAGCCCAAGTCTGGACCTAAGCCTGAGACTTAGTGCTTCTATTGCAAAGGGACTGGTCACTGGAAGCAAAACTGCCCCAAGTATTTGGCGGATAAGAAAGGATGGCAAAGTGAACAAAGGTATATTTGATATACATGTTATTGATGTGTACTTTACTAGTGTTTATAGCAACCCCTAAGTATTTGATTCTAGTTCAGTTGCTATGATTAGTAACTTGAAACGGGAGTTGCAGAATAAACAGAGACTAGTTAAGGGTGAAGTGACGATGTGTGTTGGAAGTAGTTCCAAGATTGATATGATCATCATCGCACACTCACTATACTTTCGGGATTAGTGTTGAACCTAAATAAGTGTTATTTGGTGTTTGCGTTGAGCATAAATATGATTTGATCATGTTTATTGCAATACGGTTATTCATTTAAGTTAGAGAACAATTGTTGTTCTGCTTACATGAATAAAACCTTCGATGGTCATACACCCAATGAAAATAGTTCGTTGGATCTCGATCGTAGTGATACACATATTCATAATATTGAAGCCAAAAGATGCAAAGTTAATAATGATAGTGCAACTTATTTGTGGCACTGCCGTTTAGGTCATATTGGTGTAAAGCGCATGAAGAAACTCCATGTTGATGGGATTTTGGAATCACTTGATTATGAATCACTTGATGCTTGCGTACCATGCCTTATGGGCAAGATGACTAAAACTCCGTTCTCCGGAACAATGGAGCGAGAAACTGACTTGTTGGAAATAATACATACTGATGTATGCGATCCGATGAGTGTTAAGGCTCGCGGCGGGTATCATTATTTTCTGACCTTCACAGATGATTTGGGCAGATATGGGTATATCTACTTGATGAAACACTAGTCTGAAACATTTGAAAAGTTCAAAGAATTTCTGAGTGAAGTGGAGAATCATCGTAACAAAAATAAAAGTTTCTACGATATGATCGCAGAGGTAAAATATTTGAGTTACGAGTTTAGCCTTCAATTAAAATAATGTGGAATAGTTTCACAAGCTCATGCCACCTGGAACACCACAGCATAATGATGTGTCCGAACATCATAACCGTACTTTATTGGATATAGTGCAATCTATGATGTTTCTTACCGATTTACCACTATCGTTTTGGGGTTATGCATTAGAGACAGCTGCATTCACGTTAAATAGGGCACCATCTAAATCCGTTGAGACGACACTATATGAACTGTGGTTTAGCAAGAAACCAAAGTTGTCGTTTCTTAAAGTTCGGGGTTGTGATGCTTATGTGAAAAAGTTTCATCCTGATAAGCTCAAACCCAAATCGGAGAAATATGTCTTCATAGGATACCCAAAGGAGACAGTTGGGTACACCTTCTATCACAGATCCGAAGGCAAGACATTCGTTGCTGACAATGGATACTTTCTAGAGAAGGAGTTACTCTCGAAAGAAGTGAGTGGGAGGAAAGTAGAACTTGATAAGGTAAATGTACCTTCTCCCTTATTGGAAAGTAGTTCATCACAGAAATCTGTTCCTGTGACTACTACACCAATTAGTGAGGAAGCTAATGATGATGATCATGTAACTTCAGATCAAGTTACTATCGAATCTCGTAGGTAAACCAGAGTGAGATCTGCACCAGAGTGGTATGGTAATCCTGTTCTGGAAGTCATGTTACTAGACCATGACGAACTTGCGAACTATGAGGAAGCGATGATGAGCCCAGATTCCGCGAAATGGTTTGAGGCCATGAAATCTGAGATATGATCCATGTATGAGAACAAAGTATGGACTTTGATGGATTTGCCCGATGATCGGCAAGCCATTGAAAATAAATGCATCTTCAAGAGGAAGACGGACGCTGATAGTAGTGTTACTATCTACAAAGCTAGAATTGTCGCAAAAGGTTTTCGACAAGTTCAAGGTGTTGACTATGATGAGAGTTTCTCACTCGTACCTATGCTTAACTCTGTCCGAATCATGTTAGCAATTGCCGCATTTTATGAAATCTGGCAAATGGATAAACAAAACTGCATTCCTCAATGGATTTATTAAAGAAGAGTTGTATACGATGCAACTAGAAGGTTTTGTCGATCCTAAAGGTGTTAACAAAATATGCAAGCTCCAGCGATCCATCTATGGACTGGTGCAAGCATCTCGGAGTTGGAATATACGCTTTGGTAAGATGATCAAAGCATATAGTTTTATACAGACTTGCGGTGAAGCCTGTATTTACAAGAAAGTGAGTGGGAGCACTACAACATTTCTGATAAGTATATGTAAATGACATATTGTTGATCGGAAATAATGTAGAATTATTCTACAAAGCATAAAGGAGTATTTGAAAGGAGTTTTTCGAAGAAGGACCTCGGTGAAACTGCTTACATATTGAGCATCAAGATCTATAGAGATAGATCAAAACGCTTGATAAGTTTTTTCAATGAATACATACCTTGACAAGATTTTGAAGTAGTTCAAAATAGAACAGTCAAAGAAAGAGTTCTTGCCTGTGTTACAAGGTGTGAAATTGAGTAAGACTCAAAGCCCGACCACGGCAGATGATAGAAAGAGAATGAAAGTCATTCCCTATGCCTCAGCCATAGATTTTATAAAGTATGCCATGCTATGTACCAGATCTATTGTATAACCTACACTGTGTTAAGCGAGGGAGTACAATAGTGATCTAGGAAGTAGATCACTGGACATCGGTCAAAATTATCCTTAGAGAAATAAGGATATGTTTCTCGATTATGGACGTGACAAAAAGGTTCGTCGTAAAATGTTACGTCGATGCAAGTTTTGACGCGAATCTAGATGACTCTAAAGTCTCAATCTAGATACATATTGAAAGTGGGAGCAATTAGCTAAAGTAGCTCCGTGCAGAGCATTGTAGACATAGAAATTTGCAAAATACATACGGATCTGAATTTTGGCAGACCCGTTGACTAAGCTTCTCCCACAAGCAAAACATGATCACACCTTAGTACTCTTTGGGTGTTAATCACATAGACATGTGAACTAGATTACTGACTCTAGTAAACCCTTTGAGTGTTGGTCACATGATGATATGAACTATGGGAACTATTGATGTTAAATCACATGACGATGTGATCTAGATTATTGACTCTAGTGCAAGTGGGAGACTGAAGGAAATATGCCCTAGAGGCAATAATAAAGTTATTATTTATTTCCTTTATTTCATGATAAATGTTTATTATTCATGCTAGAATTGTATTAACCGGAAACATAATACATATGTGAATACATAGACAAACAGAGTGTCACTAGTATGCCTCTACTTGACTAGCTCGTTAATCAAAGATGGTTATGTTTCCTAACCATGGACAAAGAGTTGTTATTTGATTAACGGGATTACATCATTAGGTGAATGATCTGATTGACATGACCCATTCCATTAGCTTAGCACCCGATCGTTTAGTATGTTGCTATTGCTTCCTTCATGACTTATACATGGTCCTATGACTATGAGATTATGCAACTTCCGTTTGCCGGAGGAACACTTTGTGTGCTACCAAACGTCACAACGTAACTGGGTGATTATAAAGGAGCTCTACAGGTGTCTCCAAAGGTAGATGTTGGGTTGGCGTATTTCGAGATTAGGATTTGTCACTCCGATTGTCGGAGAGGTATCTCTGGGCCCTCTCGGTAATGCACATCACATAAGCCTTGCAAGCATTGCAACTAATGTGTTAGTTGTGAGATGATGTATTACGGAATGAGTAAAGAGACTTGCTAGTAACGAGATTGAACTAGGTATTGGATACCGACGATCGAATCTCGGGCAAGTAACATACCGATGACAAAGGGAACAACGTATGTTGTTATACGCTTAAGGTTTCGATGACAGTTATATTATGAGTTTTGATGTACCGAAGGAGTTCGGAGTCCCGAATGAGATCGGGGACATGATGAGGAGTCTCGAAATGGTCGAGACATAAAGATCGATATATTGGACGACTATATTCGGATATCGGAAAGGTTCTGAGTGATTCGGGTATTTTCGGAGTACCGGGGAGTTACGGGAATACGGGGAAGAGTATTGGGCCTTAATGGGCTTTAGTGGGAAGGAGCCAGGAGGTGGCGCGCGCCCCTCCCAAGCCCAGTCCGAATTGGACAAGGGGTTTGGGGCGCGGGCCCCCTCTCCCTTCCTTCTCCACTTCCCTCCTTTCCCCCCTTCTCCTAGTTGGACTAGGAAAGAAGGAGTCCTACTCCCGGTGGGAGTAGGACTCCCCATGGCGCGCCCTCCTCCTAGGGCCGGCCTCCTCCTCCCTTGCTCCTTTATATACGGGGGCAGGGGGGCACCCCAGGACACACAAGTTGATCTTCATGATCGTTCCTCAGCCGTGTGCGGTGCCCCCTTCCACCATATTCCACCTCGGTCATATCGTTGCGGTGCTTAGGCGAAGCCCTGCGTCGGTAGAACATCATCATCATCATCATCACGCCATCGTGCTGACAGAACTCATCCCCGAAGCTTTGCTAGATCGGAGCCCGGGGAGCGTCATCGAGCTGAACGTGTGCGAAGAACTCGTAGGTGCCGGAGTAACGGTGCTTGGATCGGTTGGACCGGGAAGACGTACGACTACTTCTCTACGTTGCGTCAACGCTTCCGCTTCGGTCTACGAGGGTACGTAGACAACACTCTCCCACCTCATTGCTATGCATCACCATGATCTTGTGTGTGCGTAGGAATTTTTTTGAAATTACTACGTTCCCCAACAGTGGTATCAGATCAATAGCTCGCGTTGTTGCTTCCGTGTGTTTATTTTGATATGTTCCTAGAGAAAATTATGTTGAAAGATGTTAGTAGCAATGATGCAGATCAGATCCGTGATCTGAGGTTTATCCTCATTGCTGCACAGAAGAATTATGTCCTTGATGCACCGCTAGGTGACAGAGCTATTGCAGGAGCAGATGCAAACGTTATGAACGTTTGGCTAGCTCAGTATGATGACTACTTGATAGTTTAGTGCACCATGCTTAACGGCTTAGAATCAGGACTTCAAAGACGTTTTGAATGTCATGGAACATATGAGATGTTCCAGGAGTTGAAGTTAATATTTCAAGCAAATACCCTTGTTGAGAGATAAGAAGTCTCCAACAAGTTCTATAGCTAAAAGATGGAGGAGAATCGCTCAACTAGTGAGCATGTGCTCAGATTGTCTGGGTACTACAATTGCTTGAATCAAGTGGGAGTTAATCTTCCAGATAAGATAGTGATTGACAGAATTCTCTAGTCACCATCACCAAGTTAGTAGAACTTCGTGATGAATTATGATATGCAAGGGATAATGGAAGCGGAACTACCCCAAGTATTTGGTGGATAAGAAAGGGTGGCAAAGTAAACAAAGGTATATTTGATATACATGTTATTGATGTGTACTTTACTAGTGTTCATAGCAAGCCCCCAGTATTTGGTACTAGTTCAGTTGCTATGATTAGTAACTCGAAACGGGAGTTGCAGAATGAACAGAGACTAGTTAAGGGTGAAGTGACGATGTGTGTTGGAAGTGGTTCCAAGATTGATATGATCATCATCGCACACTCCCTATACTTTCGGGATTAGTGTTGAACCTAAATAAGTGTTATTTGGTGTTTATGTTGAGCATGAATATGATTTGATCATGTTTATTGCAATACGGTTATTTATTTAAGTAAGAGAATAAATTGTTGTTCTGTTTACATGAATAAAACCCTCTATGGTCATACACACCAACGGAAATGGTTTGTTGGATCTCGATCAAAGTGATACACATATTCATAATATTGAAGCCAAAAGATGCAAAGTTAATAATGATAGTGCAACTTATTTGTGGCACTGCCGTTTAAGTCATATTGGTGTAAAGCGCATGAAGAAACTCCATGCTGATGGGATTTTGGAATCACTTGATTATGAATCACTTGATGCTTGCGAACCATGTCTCTTGGGCAAGATGACTAAAACGCCGTTCTCCGGAACAATGGAGCAAGCAACAGATTTGTTGGAAATCATACATACTGATGTATGTGGTCCGATGAATATTAAGGCTTGCAGCGGGTATCATTATTTTCTGACTTTCACAGATGATTTAAGCAGATATGGGTATATCTAATTAATGAAATAGAAGTCTGAAACATTTGAAAAGTTCATATAATTTCAGAGTGAAGTGGAAAATCATCGTAACAAGAAAATAAAGTTTCTACGATCTGATCATGGAGAAGAGTATTTGAGTTACGAGTTTGGTCTTTAGTTAAAACAATGTGAAATAGTTTCACTACTCACGCCACCTGGAACACCACAGTATAATGGTGTGTCCGAACGTCATAACCGTACTTTATTGGATATAGTGAAATCTATGATGTTTCTTACCGATTTACCACTATCGTTTTTGGGGTTATGCATTAAAGACAGTTGCATTCACGTTAAAAAGGGCACCATCTAAGTCCGTTGAGACGACACAATCTGAACTGTGGTTTGGCAAGAAACCAAAGTTGTCATTTCTTAAAGTTTGAGATTGTGATGCTTATATGAAAAAGTTTTATCTTGATAAGCTAAAACCAAAATCAGAGAAATATGTCTTCATAGGATATCCAAAGGAGACTGTTGGGTACACCTTCTATCACAGATCCGAAGGCAAGACATTCATTGCTAAGAATGGATCCTTTCTAGAGAAGGAGTTTCTCTCGAAAGAAGTGAGTGGGAGGAAAGCAGAACTTGATAAGGTAACTGTACCTGCTCCCTTATTGGAAAGTAGTTCATCACAGAAATCTGTTCCTGTGACTACTACACCAATTAGTGAGGAAGATAATGATGATGATCATGTAACTTCGGATCAAGTTACTACCGAACCTCGTAGGTCAACCAGAGTGAGATCCGCACCAGAGTGATAAGGTAATCCTATTCTGGAGGTCATATTACTTGACCATGACGAACCTACGAACTATGAGGAAGCGATGATGAGCCCAGATTCCGCAAAATGGTTTGAGGCCATGAAATCTGAGATGGGATCCATGTATGAGAACAAAGTATGGACTTTGATGGATTTTCCCAATGATCGGCAAGCCATAGAAAATAAATGGATCTTCAAGAGGAAGACAGACACTGATAGTATTGTTACTATCTACAAAGCTAGAATTGTTGCAAAAGGTTTTTGACAAGTTCAAGGTGTTGACTACGATGAGAGTTTCTCACTCGTATCTATGCTTAAGTCTGTTCGAATCATGTTAGCAATTGCCGCATTTTATGAAATCCGGCAAATGGATAAACAAAACTGCATTCCTTAATGGATTTATTAAAGAAGAGTTGTATACGATGCAACTAGAAGGTTTTGTCGATCCTAAAGGTGTTAACAAAATATGCAAGCTCCAGCGATCCATCTATGGACTGGTGCAAGCATCTCGGAGTTGGAATATACGCTTTGATAAGTTGATCAAAGCATATAGTTTTATACAGACTTGCGGTGAAGCCTGTATTTACAAGAAAGTGAGTGTGAGCACTACAACATTTCTGATAAGTATATGTAAATGACATATTGTTGATCGGAAATAATGTAGAATTATTCTGTGAAGCATAAAGGAGTATTTGAAAAGATCTTTTCGAAGAAGGACCTCGGTGAAGCTGCTTACATATTAAGCATCAAGATCTATGGAGATAGATCAAGACGCTTGATAAGTTTTCAATGTTTACATACCTTGACAAGATTTTGAAGTAGTTCAAAATGGAACAGTCAAAGAAAGAGTTCTTGCCTGTGTTACAAGGTGTGAAATTGAGTAAGAATCAAAACCCGACCACGGTAGAAGATAGAAAGAGAATGAAAGTCATTCCCTATGCCTTGGCCATTGGTTCTATAAAGTATGCCATGCTGTGTACCAGATCTATTGTATACCCTACACTGATTTTGGCAAGGGAGTACAATAGTGATCTAGGAGTAGATCACTGGACAGCGGTCAAAATTATCCTTAGTGGAATAAGGATATGTTTCTCGATTATGGACGTGACAAAAAGGTTCATCGTAAAGGGTTACGTCGATGCAAATTTTGACACTGATCTAGATGACTCTAAAGTCTCAATCTGGATACATATTGAAAGTGGGAGCAATTAGCTAGAGTAGCTCCGTGCAGAGCATTGTTGACATAGAAATTTGCAAAATACATACGGATCTGAATTTTGGCAGACCCGTTGACTAAGCTTATCTCACAAGCAAAACATGATCACACCTTAGTACTCTTTGGGTGTTAATCACATAGAGATGTGAACTAGATTACTGACTCTAGTAAACCCTTTGAGTGTTGGTCACATGATGATGTGAACTATGGGTGTTAATCACATGATGATGTGAACTATTGATGTTAAATCACATGACGATGTGATCTAGATTATTGACTCTAGTGCAAGTGGGAGACTGAAGGAAATATGCCCTAGAGGCAATAATAAAGTTATTATTTATTTCCTTATTTCATGATAAATGTTTATTATTCATGCTATAATTGTATTAACCGGAAACATAATACATGTGTGAATACATAGACAAACAGAGTGTCACTAGTATGCCTCTACTTGACTAGCTCGTTAATCAAAGATGGTTATGTTTCCTAACCATGGACAAAGAGTTGTTATTTGATTAACGGGATCACATCATTAGGTGAATGATCTGATTGACATGACCCATTCCATTAGCTTAGCACCCGATCGTTTAGTATGTTGCTATTGCTCTCTTCATGACTTATACATGTTCCTATGACTATGAGATTATGCAACTCCCGTTTGCCGGAGGAACACTTTGTGTGCTACCAAATGTCACAACGTAACTGGGTGATTATAAAGGAACTCTACAGGTGTCTCCAAAGGTACATGTTGGGTTGGCGTATTTCGAGATTAGGATTTGTCACTCCGATTGTCGGAGAGGTATCTCTGGGCCCTCTCGGTAATGCACATCACATAAGCATTGGAAGCATTGCAACTAATAAGTGAGTTGCGAGATGATGTATTACAGAACGAGTAAAGAGACTTGCCGGTAACGAGATTGAACTAGGTATTGAGACACCGACGATCGAATCTCGGGCAAGTAACATACCGATGACAAAGGGAACAACGTATGTTGTTATGCGGTCTGACCGATAAAGATCTTCGTAGAATATGTAGGAGCCAATATGTAGAATACGTCTCCGGTCAATAACCAATAGCGGGACCTGGATGCCCATATTGGCTCCTACATATTCTACGAAGATCTTTATCGGTCAGACCGCATAACAACATACGTTGTTCCCTTTGTCGTCGGTATGTTACTTACCCGAGATTCGATCATCGGTATCCAATACCTAGTTCAATCTCGTTGCCGGCAAGTCTCTTTACTCGTTCCGTAATACATCATCTCACAACTAACATATTAGTTGCAATGCTTGCAAGGCTTATGTGATGTGCATTACCGAGAGGGCCCAGAGATACCTCTCCGACTATCGGAGTGACAAATCCTAATCTCGAAATACGCCAACCCAACAAGTACCTTTGGAGACACCTGTAGAGCAACTTTATAATCACCCAGTTACGTTGTGACGTTTGGTAGCACACAAAGTGTTCCTCCGGTAAACGGGAGTTGCATAATCTCATAGTCATAGGAACATGTATAAGTCATGAAGAAAGCAATAGCAACATACTAAACGATTGGGTGCTAGGCTAATGGAATGGGTCATGTCAATCAGATCATTCAACTAATGATGTGACCTTGTTAATCAAATAACAACTCTTTGTTCATGGTTAGGTTACATAACCATCTTTGATTAACGAGCTAGTTAAGTAGAGGCATACTAGTGACACTCTGTTTGTTTATATATTCACACATGTATTATGTTTCCGGCTAATACAATTCTAGCATGAATAGTAAACATTTATCATGATATATGAGGAAATAAATAATAACTTTATTATTGCCTCTAGGGCATATTTCCTTCAGTCTCCCACTTGCACTAGAGTCAATAATCTAGATTACACAGTAATGATTCTAACACCCATGGAGTTTTGGTGCTGATCATGTTTTGCTCATGGAAGAGGCTTAGTCAATGGGTCTGCTACATTCAGATCCGTATGTATCTTGCAAATCTCTATGTCTCCCACCTGGACTAGATCCCGGATGGAATTGAAGCGTCTCTTGATGTGCTTGGTTCTCTTGTGAAATCTGGATTCCTTTGCCAAGGCAATAGCACCAGTATTGTCACAAAAGATTTTATTGGATCCGATGCACTAGGTATGACACCTAGATCGGATATGAACTCCTTCATCCAGACTCCTTCATTTGCTGCTTACGAAGCAGCTATGTACTCCGCTTCACATGTAGATCCCGCCACGACGCTTTGTTTAGAACTGGACCAACTGACAGCTCCACCATTTAATGTAAACACGTATCTGCTTTGCGATTTAGAATCGTCCGGATCAGTGTCAAAGCTTGCATCAACGTAACCGTTTACGATGAGCTCTTTGTCACCTCCATATACGAGGAACATATCCTTAGTCCTTTTCAGGTACTTCAGGATATTCTTGACCGCTGTCCAGTGATCCACTCCTGGATTACTTTGGTACCTCCCTGCTAAACTTATAGCAAGGCACACATCAGGTCTGGTACACAACATTGCATACATGATAGAGCCTATGGCTGAAGCATAGGGAACATCTTTCATTTTCTCTCTATCTTCTGCAGTGGTCGGGCATTGAGTCTTACTCAACTTCACACCTTGTAGTACAGGCAAGAATCCTTTCTTTGCTTGATCCATTTTGAACTTTTTCAAAACTTTGTCAAGGTATGTGCTTTGTGAAAGTCCAATTAAGCGTCTTGATCTATCTCTATAGATCTTGATGCCCAATATGTAAGCAGCTTCACCGAGGTCTTTCATTGAAAAATTCTTATTCAAGTATCCCTTTATGCTATCCAGAAATTCTATATCATTTCCGATTAGTAATATGTCATCCACATATAATATCAGAAATGCTACAGAGCTCCCACTCACTTTCTTGTAAATACAGGCTTCTCCAAAAGTCTGTACAAACCCAAATGCATTGATCACGCTATCAAAGCGTTTATTCCAACTCCGAGAGGCTTGCACCAGTCCATAAATGGATCGCTGGAGCTTGCACACTTTGTTAGCTCCCTTTGGATCGATAAAACCTTCTGGTTGCATCATATACAACTCTTCTTCCAGAAATCCATTCAGGAATGCAGTTTTTACATCCATCTGCCAAATTTCATAATCATAAAATGCAGCAGTTGCTAACATGATTCGGACAGACTTAAGCATCGCTACGGGTGAGAAGGTCTCATCGTAGTCAATCCCTTGAACTTGTCGAAAACCTTTTGCGACAAGTCGAGCTTTGTAGGCAGTAACATTACCGTCAGCGTCAGTCTTCTTCTTGAAGATCCATTTATTCTCAATTGCTTGCCGATCATTGGGAAAGTCAACCAAAGTCCACACTTTGTTCTCATACATGGATCCCATCTCAAATTTCATGGCTTCAAGCCATTTTGCGGAATCTTGGCTCACTATCGCTTCTTCATAGTTCGTAGGTTCGCCATGATCTAGTAGCATGACTTCCAGAACAGGATTGCCGTACCACTCTGGTGCGGATCTTACTCTGGTTGATCTGCGAGGTTCTGTAGTAACTTGATCTGAAGTTGCATGATCATCATCATTAACTTCCTCACTAATTGGTTTAGACGTCACAGAAACTGGTTCCCGTGATGTGCTATTTCCCAATAAGGGAGCAGGTATAGTTACCTCATCAAGTTCTAATTTCCTCCTACTCACTTCTTTCGAGAGAAACTCCTTCTCTAGAAAGGATCCATTTTTAGCAACGAATGTCTTGCCTTCGGATCTGTGATAGAAGGTGTACCCAACAGTTTCCTTTGGGTATCCTATGAAGACACATTTCTCCGATTTGGGTTCGAGCTTATCAGGTTGAAGTTTTTTCACATAAGCATCGCAGCCCCAAATTTTAAGAAACGACAACTTTGGTTTCTTGCCAAACCATAGTTCATAAGGCGTCGTCTCAACGGATTTTGATAGTGCTCTATTTAACGTGAATGCAGCCGTCTCTAAAGCATAACCCCAAAACGATAGCGGTAAATCTGTAAGAGACATCATAGATCGCACCATATCAAGTAAAGTACGATTACGACGTTCGGACACACCATTACGTTGTGGTGTTCCGGGTGGCGTGAGTTGCGAAACTATTCCGCATTGTTTCAAATGTAGACCAAACTCGTAACTCAAATATTCTCCTCCACGATCAGATCGTAGAAACTTTATTTTCTTGTTACGATGATTTTCAACTTCACTCTGAAATTCTTTGAACTTTTCAAATGTTTCAGACTTATGTTTCATTAAGTAGATATACCCATATCTGCTTAAATCATCTGTGAAGGTGAGAAAATAACGATATCCGCCACGAGCTTCAATATTCATCGGACCACATACATCTATATGTATGATTTCCAACAAATCTGTTGCTCTCTCCATAGTACCGGAGTACGGTGTTTTAGTCATCTTTCCCATGAGGCACGGTTCGCAAGTACCAAGTGATTCATAATCAAGTGGTTCCAAAAGTCCATCAGTATGGAGTTTCTTCATGCGCTTTACACCGATATGACCTAAACGGCAGTGCCACAAATAAGTTGCACTATCATTATCAACTCTGCATCTTTTGGTTTCAACATTATGAATATGTGTATCACTACTATCGAGATTCATCAAAAATAGACCACTCTTCAAAGGTGCATGACCATAAAAGATATTATTCATATAAATAGAACAACCATTATTCTCTGATTTAAATGAATAACCGTCTCACATCAAACAAGATCCAGATATAATGTTCATGCTCAACGCTAGCACCAAATAACAATTATTTAGGTCTAATACTAATCCCGAAGGTAGATGTAGAGGTAGCGTGCCGACCGCGATTACATCGACTTTGGAACCATTTCCCACGCGCATCGTCACCTCGTCCTTTGCCAGTGTTCGCTTAATCCGTAGTCCCTGTTTCGAGTTGCAAATATTAGCAACAGAACTAGTATCAAATACCTAGGTGCTACTGCGAGCTCTAGTAAGGTACACATCAATAACATGTATATCACATATACCTTTGTTCACCTTGCCATCCTTCTTATCCGCCAAATACTTGGGGCAGTTCCACTTCCAGTGACCAGTCTGCTTGCAGTAGAAGCACTCAGTTTCAGGCTTAGGTCCAGACTTGGGTTTCTTCTCTTGAGCAGCAACTTGCTTGCTGTTCTTCTTGAAGTTCCCCTTCTTTTTCCCTTTGCCCTTTTTCTTGAAACTGGTGGTCTTGTTGACCATCAACACTTGATGCTCCTTCTTGATTTCTACCTCCGCAGCCTTTAGCATTGCGAAGAGCTCGGGAATCGTCTTATCCATCCCTTGCATATTATAGTTCATCACGAAGCCTTTGTAGCTTGGTGGAAGTGATTGGAGAATTCTGTCAATGACGCAATCATCCGGAAGATTAACTCCCAGTTGAATCAAGTGATTACAATACCCAGACATTTTGAGTATATGCTCACTGACAGAACTATTCTCCTCCATCTTGCAGCTATAGAACTTATTGGAGACTTCATATCTCTCAATCCGGGCATTCTGTTGGAATATTAACTTCAACTCCTGGAACATCTCATATGCCCCATGACGTTCAAAACATCGTTCAAGTCCCGGTTGTAAGCCGTAAAGCATGGCACATTGAACTATCGAGTAGTCATCAGCTTTGCTCTGCCAGACGTTCTTAACGTCGTCAGTTGCATCAGCAGCAGGCCTGGCACCCAGCGGTGCTTCCAGGACGTAACTCTTTTGTGCAGCAATGAGGATAATCCTCAAGTTACGGACCCAGTCCGTGTAATTGCTACCATCATCTTTCAACTTTGCTTTCTCAAGGAACGCATTAAAATTCAACGGAACAACAGCACGGGCCATCTATCTACAATCAACATAAAACAAGCAAGATACTATCAGGGACTAAGTTCATGACAAATTTAAGTTCAATTAATCATATTACTCAAGAACTCCCACTTAGATAGACATCCCTCTAATCTTCTAAGTGATCACATGATCCAAATCAACTAAGCCATAACCGATCATCACGTGAAATGGATTAGTCTTCAATGTTGAACATCATTATGTTGATCATATCTACTATATGATTCACGTTCGACTTTTCGGTCTCCGTGTTCCGAGGCCATATCTGCATATGCTAGGCTCGTCAAGTATAACCCGAGTATTCTGCGTGTGCAAAAATGGCTTGCACCCGTTGTAGATGGACGTAGAGCTTATCACACCCGATCATCACGTGGTGTCTGGGCACGACGAACTTTGGCAACGGTGCATACTCAGGGACAACACTTCTTGATAATTTAGTGAGAGATCATCTTATAATGCTACCGTCAATCAAAGCAAGATAAGATGCATAAAAAAGATAAACATCACATGCAATCAATATAGGTGATATGATATGGCCATCATCATCTTGTGCTTGTGATCTCCATCTCCGAAGCACCGTCGTGATCACCATCGTCACCGGCGTGACACCTTGATCTCCATCGTAGCATCGTTGTCGTCTTGCCAATCTTATGCTTCTACGACTATCGCTACCGCTTAGTGATAAAGTAAGGCATTACATGGCGATTGCATTGCATACAATAAAGCGACAACCATATGGCTCCTGCCAATTGCCGATAACTCAGTTACAAAACATGATCATCTCATACAATAAAATTTAGCATCATGTCTTGACCATATCACATCACAACATGCCCTGCAAAAAAAGTTAGACGTCCTCTACTTTGTTTGTTGCAAGTTTTACGTGGCTGCTATGGGCTTAAGCAAGAACCAATCTCACCTACGCATCAAAACCACAACGATAGTTTGTCAAGTTGATGCCGTTTTAACCTTCGCAAGGACCGGGCGTAGCCACACTCGGTTCAACTAAAGTTGGAGGAACTGACACCTGCCAGCCACCTGTGTGCAAAGCACGGCGGTAGAACCAGTCTCGCGTAAGCGTACGCGTAATGTCGGTCCGGGCCGCTTCATCCAACAATACCGCCGAACCAAAGTATGACATGCTGGTAGGCAGTATGACTTATATCGCCCATAACTCACTTGTGTTCTACTCGTGCAAATAACATCAAACCATTAAAACCTAGGCTCGGATGCCACTGTTGGGGAACGTAGTAATTTCAAAAATTTCCTACGCACACGCAAGATCATGGTGATGCATAGCAACGAGAGAGGAGAGTGTTGTCTATGTACCCTCGTAGACCGAAGCGGAAGCGTTGACACAACGTAGAGGAAGTAGTTGTACGTCTTCCCGGTCCAACCAATCCAAGCACCGTTACTCCGGCACCTCCGAGTTCTTAGCACACGTTCAACTCGATGACGCTCCCCGGGCTCCGATCCAGCAAAGCTTTGGGGATGAGTTCCGTCAGCGCGACGGCGTGATGACGATGATGATGTTCTATCGATGCAGGGCTTCGCCTAAGCACCACAACAATATGACCGAGGTGGAGTATAGTGGAGGGGGGCACCGCACACGGCTAAGGAACGATCACGAAGATCAACTTGTGTGTTCTAGGGTGCCCCCTGCCCCCGTATATAAAGGAGGGAGGGGGAGGTGCGGCCGGCCCCAAGGGGTGCGCCTGGAGGAGTCCTACTCCCACCGGGAGTAGGACTCCCCCCTCTCTATCCTTGTTGTAGAAGGAAAGGGGGAAGGAGAAGAGGAAAGGGGGGCACCGCCCCCCTTCCTTGTCCTATTCAGACGAGGGGGGGAGGGGGCACGCGGCCTGCCCTGGCCAGCCTCTCTCTTCTTCCTTATGGCCCATGAAGGCCCATTAACCCCCCGGGGGGTTCCGGTAACCCCTCGGTACTCTGATAAAATGCCAATTTCACCCGGAACGATTCCGATGTTCAAATATAGGCTTCCAATATATCGATCTTTATGTCTCGACCATTTCGAGACTCCTCGTCATGTCCGTGATTACATCCGGGACTCCGAACTACCTTCGGTACATCAAAATGTATAAACTCATAATAACTGTCATCGTAACGTTAAGCGTGCGGACCCTACGGTTCGAGAACAATGCAGACATGACCGAGACACGTCTCCGGTCAATAACCAATAGCGGGACCTGGATGCCCATATTGGCTCCTACATATTCTACGAAGATCTTTATCGGTCATACCGCATAGCAACATACGTTGTTCCCTTTGTCATCGATATGTTACTTGCCCGAGATTCGATCGTCGGTATCCAATACCTAGTTCAATCTCGTTGCCGGCAAGTCTCTTTACTCGTTCCGTAATACATCATCTCACAACTAACATATTAGTTGCAATGCTTGCAAGGCTTATGTGATGTGCATTACCGAGAGGGCCCAGAGATACCTCTCCGACTATCGGAGTGACAAATCCTAATCTCGAAATACGCCAACCCAACAAGTACCTTTGGAGACACCTGTAGAGCACCTTTATAATCACCCAGTTATGTTGTGACGTTTGGTAGCACACAAAGTGTTCCTCCGGTAAACGGGAGTTTCATAATCTCATAGTCATAGGAACATGTATAAGTCATGAAGAAAGCAATGGCAACATACTAAACGATCGGGTGCTAAGCTAATGGAATGGGTCATGTCAATCAGATCATTCAACTAATGATGTGACCTCGTTAATCAAATAACAACTCTTTGTTCATGGTTAGGAAACATAACCATCTTTGATTAACGAGCTAGTCAAGTAGAGGTATACTAGTGACACTCTGTTTGTTTATATATTCACACATGTATTATGTTTCCGGCTAATACAATTCTAGCATGAATAATAAACATTTATCATGATATATGAGGAAATAAATAATAACTTTATTATTGCCTCTAGGGCATATTTCCTTCAGTCTCCCACTTGAACTAGAGTCAATAATCTAGATTACACAGTAATGATTCTAACACCCATGGAGTTTTGGTGATGATCATGTTTTGCTCATGGAAGAGGCTTAGTCAACGGGTCTGCTACATTCAGATCCGTATGTATCTTGCAAATCTCTATGTCTCCCACCTGGACTAGATCCCGGATGGAATTGAAGCGTTTCTTGATGTGCTTGGTTCCCTTGTGAAATCTGGATTCCTTTGCCAAGGCAATTGCACCAGTATTGTTACAAAAGATTTTCATTGGACCCGATGCACTAGGTATGACACCTAGATCGGATATGAACTCCTTCATTTGCTGCTTCCGAAGCAGCTATGTACTCCGCTTCACATGTAGATCCCGCCATGACGCTTTGTTTAGAACTGCACCAACTGACAGCTCCACCGTTTAATGTAAACACGTATCCGGTTTGCGATTTAGAATCGTCCGGATCAGTGTCAAAGCTTGCATCAACGTAACCGTTTACGATGAGCTCTTTGTCACCTCCATATACGAGAAACATATCCTTAGTCCTTTTCAGGTACTTCAAGATGTTCTTGACCGCTGTCCAGTCATCCACTCCTGGATTACTTTGGTACCTCCCTGCTAAACTTATAGCAAGGCACACATCAGGTCTGGTACACAACATTGCATACATGATAGTGCTCAACGGATTTTGATAGTGCTCTATTTAACGTGAATGCAGCCGTCTCTAAAGCATAACCCCAAAACAATAGCGGTAAATCTGTAAGAGACATCATAGATCGCACCATATCAAGTAAAGTACGATTACGATGTTCGGACACACTATTACGTTGTGGTGTTCCGGGTGGCGTGAGTTGTGAAACTATTCCGCATTGTTTCAAATGTAGACCAAACTCGTAACTCAAATATTCTCCTCCACGATCAGATCGTAGAAACTTTATTTTCTTGTTATGATGATTTTCAACTTCACTCTGAAATTCTTTGAACTTTTCAAATGTTTCAGACTTATGTTTCATTAAGTAGATATACCCATATCTGCTTAAATCATCTGTGAAGGTGAGAAAATAACGATATCCGCCACGAGCTTCAATATTCATCGGACCACATACATCTGTATGTATGATTTCCAAAAAATTTGTTGCTCTCTCCATAGTACCGGAGAACGGTGTTTTAGTCATATTGCCCATGAGGCACGGTTCGCAAGTACCAAGTGATTCATAATCAAGTGGTTCCAAAAGTCCATCAGTATGGAGTTTCTTCATGCGCTTTACACCGATATGACCTAAACGGCAGTGCCACAAATAAGTTGCACTATCATTATCAACTCTGCATCTTTTGGTTTCAACATTATGAATATGTGTATCACTACTATCGAGATTCATCAAAAATAGACCACTCTTCAAAGGTGCATGACCATAAAAGATATTATTCATATAAATAGACACTACAAGAAATACGGACGATTATGACTCCCCATTTAGGTCGTTAATTTGTCATTGTTTTCGTTTATTGACCTTTTTTTGACCAAATTTGGAAGGTCAACAGTAGGCCATCAAGAACGAACAAACGTGACCTTCTCTGGAATTTTGGTCATGGCCGCCCTTGACCAAAATTTTGGTCATTAAATCTTTGACGAAAATTATGGTCACTACTAATGAGCCTAGACCACATAGGATCTGATGTGGCCGAGCCAACGTGGCACATGCGATGACATGGATGCCATGTAGGATCGGTCCAAATCAGTTGTTTTAATATGCTGAGCCTAATAATTCAGCCCACTTTTAAATTTACTTTTGGGCCACAAGCATGGGCCTAGCCCAACAGATCAGTTCTTGGGCTGTGGTGTGCAACCCATTTATTTAATCCATCATTAACTGGGCCAGCTCTTTTATCTACCCAACAAAAACATTTTGATTTTGTTCCGTAAAAAACTATATTTGGCCTTGAAACGGTTCAACCCACTCACACAATTTAGTTTTTTCAATCCAGCCCAACAACCAACAATATCTCAAAAACAAAAATACATTGGGCAATTTGGCAGTCAACCAACACACGAGAATATAATGATGATAATAATAATATAATTCTCCAGGATTTCAACAAGTTAGGCCCAACAGTATCATTACACCATAGGTTCATAAGATGCACCAATCAATATAACACAACCAGTAGCTTAGTATTATTACCCTATGTTCATAAGATGGCACATGTTCATATTGTGCACTAGTAACCAATAACATAAGATGGCACCAACCAAAACAACATAGCCGGTGAGGGAATCTGCTGGAGGGCCATTCTTTAGTGAGAAAAGGTCAGCAACAACAGCAACATCACTCTTTGGTTCTTCACCTTCTGGTACCTCTTGTTCCATAGCACTTTCCATGTTAGCCTGACATTTAAAGAAAGATGTACACATGAGCAGAGTACTATGTCCATCAATATATTGCAGTTGGTTCTGAATGACTAGGAAACTTTATAAGCAAACTATTCAAGAATAGATGTCCTAGTAGCAGAATTTAAGAAGCTACCATCATGATACTAATACAACACCTGACATTTTGAAACAAAGACTGGAAAGCCTAAACTGCAAATGACGCACACCCGCGTCCCGGGAGGCAGCTGCTGCACGAGGATAGCTACAGTGCAGTGCACTGTTTGCTCAATACAGACTAGCAGTGATTGCTACATGGGATGGACAACACATGCTTTTGTATATATCTCTGCAATAGAATGTTGAAAAAATAATAATCCAGTCTACATGCTACTAATTAAGTAGTAGTTATTTGAAAAGTTTGTAGCAGGCAAGCAGAATAAATCAATCTTGGCAATTACAATTTTTTTGCAGGTTACTATTAGCTACATGAAATAAGCATGGCACCAAGTTTACTAAACAGGTAAGCATGCAAAACAAACCATTGTTGAAATTTAAATCGGGCACGTAGCTTAAATGGGAACATGTAGCAGACAAGAATGTAGTACGTTTCAGGAGCACATATGTTGTTTCTTTAGTACAATATTCAATATCAAATAAATCCACTACAACAAGTCCTAATCATTTCATTCAGATCATATATGAAATGACACGAGTTTCTCCATTCTAAAAGCTAGTAAGATGGATGCTTCAGGTAATCACGAGACAAATAATCAGAGAGTATACAACGCTCTCTCTTAATTACCAGTGTCCAACGACAAAGCAATGCCTGTTGGACTGCGACAGGGACTGAAATTGACTGAATACTGTCACATTTTGAGTACCAAAAATATGTGCAATGCGATTAGGAAAGGAAACATAGCAGCCATGAAACAGAGGACTGGGACAAGCTAAGTAAAAAGAATGAAGGGCATCATAGATTCAAGTCAACAAAAATTAATATGTGCACATGATAGGAAAGATCACAGGAAATAGACTGCCCTGATCAAGTATACTATAACATCAAAAAAGTCAAACAAGCTCATTGTGCATTTTATTTTTCAGTGTGAGACACAATAAGCATAAGTAGCCACTAGCAAAATAACTTGCTATCTACATGCCCTATTATCTGCAACAATGACATTAGGCGATGAAGAACAATATATTTCCAATGCAATATGTTAGTCAAACACACCCTACCACGCCAATCATCTCATGATCCAACAAAATGTCTAGAAAAATCTATTGAATGGCATCGGTCCAGATTTATATCTGGTGTGCTAGTAAATCTAGACGATCGATGAACATTAAACATATCAAGAAAAACAGTACGTCAAGGCATCAACCTAATTTCAGTAAGCAAATCAACTCAATTTAAAGAGCTAGATGACAGCTAAAAACTAACTCCAAATCTATCTATATTCTTACATATTGTACGAATAAGCTAACAACTAACTCCAAATATATCACTCTTATATAACTATGAATCTAGATGACAGCAAATTAACACAATTTAAAGAGCTAGGTGACAGACCATTTTGGGAGTTGACTATAAGCCACGCTGTTCCACTCGCATCAGATGTAGCCTAGCTCATACTACTCTATGTAGGCGTCGACACCAACTATGCATTCACAGCCGCTCTCACTCGCTGCTTTTGCTGGTCTCCCGTTGCATATGGGGCTGCCATAAAGTACTACACATTCATCAGTCTCCAACGGAGAGTAGAATAGGAACACAGTTGGTGCTACTATCGCTGTTGTTGGCTGGTTGCTCAAATAACTCGGTTCATGTTACTGCTCGAGCAGTTTGGATAGGCACGCCATGGAAGCATATGAGATGACAGAATATTCAGGGTCAAGTATGCAACAGTAGTAGCAACCAAAATCTGGAACTAAACTAACATAATTATTCACAACAAGATGGCATGCTTAGAAATATACAACTAAGCTAATAAGAACTTCAAATTAAAAGAGGAGAAGAAAAGGTTCAGGAATCAGATGTTCCACTGCCGATGCGTTGGCTGTCGAGGTCGAGGAGGTCATGTCCGTGGCCATGCCATCGACCCGAGCTCCAACCCAGCATCCACCGCAGACCCGTCTTGGTGCTCGAAGGAGACGACCGCTTCAGACCCCTCTTGGCTCCCATCCGACTGTGGTCTATTCCTCCCTCACCTACCTTGCTATGGCTTCGGGGTGGTAGGACAGGCCGTCCCTTGTCACTGGGCGTCGTCGTACGAGGCCAGATCTAGCCACTCCATGGCGTCTGGGCAGGGGAGGAAGCAGCCATCCCGTACATGGCATCCCGGTGCTCGAGCGACGACTGATCTGTGAGTTAGAGGGGATGTGGTGAGGAGGAGAATGAAGGAGGGGTGTGACGAGGGAAGAGAGTGGATCCGAATCACCGGAGCAACGACCCTGCAAACCTTATGCAGGCCACGCGCGCACCATGGTCCGGCCAGCTCGACGAAGCGCCGCGCATCGAAGCACGCACGCGCGCACCGGCGAGCAAGCCAGCCGCGACGCCGTGGTTGCTGGGCAGCATCTCCTCTCTCTCCGTCGAGACTGACGCGGGCCGTGGTCGATAGGGGCCGGTGGAAGGGAGGAAGTGCCTGGCGGCGACAGAAAGGAGGAAGTGCCTGGGCGGCAGAAGGAAGGAGGTGCTTGGGAGGCGGCGACGGAAGGAAGGACGTGCCTGGGAGGCGGCGGCGCGATCTGAGTGGGGGGATCGATGGGAGTGGGAGTTAGGGTTTGGGGTGATAGGAGGAAGGAGCGAAGGGAGGGGCACCGTGGTGTGTAGGATAGATAGATGGATGGATGGATGGGGATAGATGGATGGATGGATGGATGTGTGCCATGTCATCAATCCGTGGCACACACCTTTCCACCAATGAGAATTAAGTTTATTTCCTGAGTGTAAAAATGGTTTTTCTAAGAGCATATGAAATCTTTGATGGAAAGTTGGACCATATTTTGTGAAAATGATCCAATATTATGCACATGTGTGTATATTGGGATGGGGCAGTGGTGTAGCTAGGGGGTGGCCAGGGTGGTCCATGGACCACCCTGAAATTTCCCCATAGCTTGTATATAGTGTAGTAAAAATATATTTCTTTGAAAATAAATAAAATTATGTAAATATTTATATTGATGGACCACCCTGGCTTATTGGGTTGGCTACGCCACTGGGATGGGGGTTTATTTCTTTGCACGAAAATTTCATTTTTCATTATTCGAGTGTTAAAAATGAGTTTTTTTGTGAAGGACCTAGCAAAGATTGTTGCAAAATTGTCCCAAATTAATTTTCTAAAATATTAGGACATATTTAATGTGGAATTGACCAAATGGTTCGGTGCCAAAAGTTTTGATCAACCTCTCGTGAAAAAGACAAATTTCTGTCGATTTAGCTGGAAGCGGGTCAAATTTGAACTGCAGCTGCCTCATAGTTTTCTATTTATCTTTCCCAAAAATCATTTTTAAGTATAAAAGTATCTATTTAATCGTAGAAACACCAAAAGTTTTGCAATATTCACCTACTAGCTAGGAATGGTCATGCCCGTCATTTTGACCGCATTTTGAAACGGGCATGAAAAATTCAAAAAAAAATCAAAAAATTAGAAAACCTTCGCATTATTTCATTGTATGTGGCCAAGTTACCAGGAAAAATAATAAACTTGTAATACGATAATTCTTTTAAAAAAGTGTTCTCAGAAACGAGCTATCATGTGTTGAGATCAATTGCTTTCAAGCCAAATGATCAATCTTATGGACATATTCATGGCATATTTTATTCAAATGATATCATATTGTTCACAAGGGTGCATATTGGAATGGCAAACAATGTTTCCTAATGAAGTTTTCATTTTCTTTGGATGAAAAAAATCATTTTCCATTTTTCGAGTGCCCAAAATGAGTTTTTTTTGTGAAGGACCTACCATATATTTGTTGCAAATTTGGACCAAATCAATTTTCTACAATACTAGGCCATATTTAATGCACAATTGACCAAATGGTTGGGTGTCAAAAGCTTTTATCCGCCTCTCGTGAAAAAGACAAATTTCTGCTGATTTAGTTGGAAGCAGGTCAAATTTGAACTGCAGCTGCCTCATAGTTTGCTCTTTATTTTTTCCAAAAATCAATTTTAGGTACAAAAGTATCTATTTAGTCATAAATACATGGTTTGACAGTGATACATTGAGGTTTGGACGGTGGCCGAGGGCCCCAACTCCATAGCGCGTAAACTCACATGCCCACCGCATGGTCACCGCGTGACCGTGGCGTTGCCTTGTGTTCTGGGCAGCCTAGGCATATCTAGTGGGTTGGTCACTCCCCAGGTAGGTTCTAGGAAGAAAATTACAATATAAGATTCTCACGAGGAGACCGAACTATGCTTAAACATGAATTAGCAACCAAGTGTTTGATTAGTGGTATGGGAAATGCGCATGGCCAATGGGCATGAGTTTTGACTGAGGAGAATCATCTATTAAGAAGATTGTCTTCACAAATTTTCAGCTTAAAAGGAGGAGCCTAGGTGGTACTTGCTTTGCAAAGTACCACACTAGACGGCCATACCCGTCATTTGAACGCATTTTGAAATTGGCATAAGAAAATAAAAAACTGAAATATGTACAACATTTTTATATACAACATTTAAATATTTTTTAAATACAAGATTAATATTTTTAATATATGGTTAATATTTTTTTATTTACACATTTTAACATTTTCAAATGCTTGATTTACATTTTTATACAATTGTTTAACATTTTTAAAATGCTCAATTAACATTTTTAAATACATTATCAACTTTTTCCGCACACATTGTATATTTTTTGTACATATGGTAATCATTTTCTTTATACACATGTAAGATTTTCAAATGCTTGGTTAACATTTTTTCAAACATTTTATGTGAAGTTTTTTTTAATATATATATATATATATATATAGAATAATTGGAAGTATAAATAATAAACAAAAGTAAAAAAGAAAAAAGTAAAAAAGAATGAACGAACAAAGAACAGACCAAAAAATGAGCCGCGGCCCAGTAGTTGGCCCACTCGGCGGACGAAAAATATAAAAGAAAAAAAAAGGTGCCCTTGTCCCACCAAGGCCCAAGTCCACTCGACACTACCCATTAAATAGGTTATGGGCGAGAATGTACCAGTGTCTTTGTTACGGTGTGGTGGTTTGTCTCCTTAGGAGAACTCGGCTGGTAGCTAGTTCGAATCACGTGGTGTTTTTTTGCTTTATTCACCTTTGTGGGATGGGTCCTTTTTTTTCTTTGAGAGTGACGTTTTGCCGCGGTGGCCTTTCTTTTCTTTGCTTTATTCACCTTTGTGGGACGTGTCCTTTTTTTCTTTGAGAGTGACGTTTTGGATCTTAGATGTAGATGCACCTATTATGAAATATGTATAGAAAAAATTTCATGTGTACATCTGGACATCCTATGTTCGCACACAAAAATTCGGTGAACAAGGGCATTTTTGTTGCATGTGTAAAAAAGATTAACAATGGCTTGTGAATAGCTGTAATCAAGCATCGAACATTGTCTTTTTTACACAAGCCACAAAAAATGTCATTTTTCATCGAAACTTGGTGCACACACGTATAGTATCGGGATTAACACGCGGGATTTTTTTCTCGATTTTTTTTAACTTTTTAAAATATGTATTTAGACAATGTGTGCATATACACCTATGAATCAAAGTGAATTTTTGCATTTTTCTGCTTTATTCACCTTTGTGGGACGGGTCCCACATGTCATTTGTACTGTGTTAGTTGTCCCCGTCTGTAGATGTAGACCCAGTTTAGTCAAGAAGTCAATCTATGGACGGACTGACGCTACAACCGACACATAAGCCAAAATGACATGACCCATAGGTAAAATTGATGATGTGGACGTCCAGTCATCCATGTTACAACATCATGACCATCTGAATTGGTCGTAATCAACTAGAAATAAGGCTGTCGACCACTATTGTCTGCCTATGACCATTTCGTGTAAGGCAATTACGACCTTTTTGACCAAAATAGTCACTATGGTTTATGGTTTCGACTCTCCTAAATAGGCCACGACCAATTGGATCGAAATGGTCACATATTTATGACAATTTCTTCCACGGTCACTGCCAGAAGGTCACAATTGAGCATATTTCTTGTAGTGAGAACAACCATTATTCTCTGATTTAAATGAATAACCGTCTCGCATCAAACAAGATCCAGATATAATGTTCATGCTCAACGCTGGCACCAAATAACAATTATTTAGGTCTAATACTAATCCCGAAGGTAGATGTAGAGGTAGCGTGCCGACCGCGATTACATCGACTTTGGAACCATTTCCCACGCGCATCGTCACCTCGTCCTTTGCCAGTGTTCGCTTAATGAGTAGTCCCTGTTTCAAGTTGCAAATATTAGCAACAGAACCAGTATCAAATACCCAGGTGCTACTGCGAGCTCTAGTAAGGTACGCATCAATAACATGTATATCACATATACCTTTGTTCACCTTGCCATCCTTCTTATCCGCCAAATACTTGGGGCAGTTCCGCTTCCAGTGACCAGTCTGCTTGCAGTAGAAGCACTCAGTTTCAGGCTTAGGTCCAGACTTGGGTTTCTTCTCTTGAGCAGCAACTTGCTTGCTGTTCTTCTTGAAGTTCCCCTTCTTTTTCCCTTTGCCCTTTTTCTTGAAACTAGTGGTCTTGTTGACCATCAACACTTGATGCTCCTTCTTGATTTCTACCTCCGCAGCCTTTAGCATTGCGAAGAGCTCGGGAATCGTCTTATCCATCCCTTGCATATTATAGTTCATCACGAAGCCTTTGTAGCTTGGTGGAAGTGATTGGAGAATTCTGTCAATGACGCAATCATCCGGAAGATTAACTCCCAGTTGAATCAAGTGATTACAATACCCAGACATTTTGAGTATATGCTCACTGACAGAACTATTCTCCTCCATCTTGCAGCTATAGAACTCATTGGAGACTTCATATCTCTCAGTCCGGGCATTCTGTTGGAATATTAACTTCAACTCCTGGAACATTTCATATGCCCCATGACGTTGAAAACGTCGTTGAAGTCCCGATTCTAAGCCGTAGAGCATGGCACATTGAACTATCGAGTAGTCATCAACTTTGCTCTGCCAGACGTTCTTAACGTCGTCAGTTGCATCAGCAGCAGGCCTGGCACCCAGCGGTGCTTCCAGGACGTAACTCTTCTGTGCAGCAATGATGATAATCCTCAAGTTACGGACCCAGTCCGTGTAATTGCTACCATCATCTTTCAACTTTGCTTTCTCAAGGAACACATTAAAATTCAACGGAACAACAGCACGGGCCATCTATCTACAATCAACATAAAACAAGCAAGATACTATCAGGGACTAAGTTCATGATAAATTTAAGTTCAATTAATCATATTACTTAAGAACTCCCACTTAGATAGACATCCCTCTAATCTTCTAAGTGATCACGTGATCCAAATCAACTAAGCCATAACCGATCATCACGTGAAATGGATTAGTCTTAAATGGTGAACATCATTATGTTGATCATATCTACTATATGATTCACGTTCGACCTTTCGGTCTCCGTGTTCCGAGGCCATATCTGCATATGTTAGGCTCGTCAAGTATAACCCGAGTATTCCGCGTGTGCAAAACTGGCTTGCACCCGTTGTAGATGGACGTAGAGCTTATCACACCCGATCATCACGTGGTGTCTGGGCACGACGAACTTTGGCAACGGTGCATACTCAGGGAGAACACTTCTTGATAATTTAGTGAGAGATCATCTTATAATGCTACCGTCAATCAAAGCAAGATAAGATGCATAAAAAAGATAAACATCACATGCAATCAATATAAGTGATATGATATGGCCATCATCATCTTGTGCTTGTGATCTCCATCTCCGAAGCACCGTCATGATTACCATCTTCACCGGCGCGACACCTTGATCTCCATCGTAGCATCGTTGTCGTCTCGCCAATCTTATGCTTCTATGACTATCGCTACCGCTTAGTGATAAAGTAAAGCATTACAGGGCGATTGCATTGCATACAATAAAGAGACAACCATATGGCTCCTGCCAGTTGCCGATAACTCAGTTACAAAACATGATCATCTCATACAATAAAATTTAGCATCATGTCTTGACCATATCACATCACAACATACCCTGCAAAAACAAGTCAGACGTCCTCTACTTTGTTTGTTTGCAAGTTTTACGTGGCTGCTACGGGCTTAAGCAAGAACCAATCTCACCTACGCATCAAAACCACAACGATAGTTTGTCAAGTTGATGCCGTTTTAACCTTCGCAAGGACCGGGCATAGCCACACTCGGTTCAACTAAAGTTGGAGAAACTGACACCCGCCAGCCACCTGTGTGCAAAGCACGGCGGTAGAACCAGTCTCGCGTAAGCGTACGCGTAATGTCGGTCCGGGCCGCTTCATCCAACAATACCGCCGAACCAAAGTGTGACATGCTGGTAGGCAGTAGGACTTATATCGCCCACAACTCACTTGTGTTCTACTCGTGCAAATAACATCAAACCATAAAAACCAAGGCTCGGATGCCACTGTTGGGAAACGTAGTAATTTCAAAAAAAAATCCTACGCACACGCAAGATCATGGTGATGCATAGCAACGAGAGAGGAGAGTGTTGTCTACGTACCCTCGTAGACCGAAGTGGAAGCGTTAATGCAACGTAGAGGAAGTAGTCGTATGTCTTCCCGGTCCAACCAATCCAAGCACCGTTACTCCGGCACCTCCGAGTTCTTAGCACACGTTCAACTCGATGACGCTCCCCGGGCTCCGATCCAGCAAAGCTTCGGGGATGAGTTCCGTCAGCACGATGGCGTGATGACGATAATGATGTTCTGCCGATGCAGGGCTTCGCCTAAGCACCGCAACGATATGACCGAGGTGGAATATGGTGGAGGGGGGCACCGCACACGGCTAAGGAACAATCACGAAGATCAACTTGTGTGTTCTAGGGTGCCCCCTGCCCCCGTATATAAAGGAGGGAGGGGGAGGTGCGGCCGGCCCCAAGGGGTGCGCCTGGAGGAGTCCTACTCCCACCGGGAGTAGGACTCCCCCCTCTCTTGCCTTGTTGGAGAAGGAAAGGGGAAGGAGAAGAGGAAAGGGGGGCGCCGCCCCCCCTTCCTTGTCCTATTCGGTCTAGGGGGGAGGGGGCGCGCGGCCTGCCCTGGCCGGCCCCTCTCTTCTACCTTATGGCCCATGAAGGCCCATTAACCCCCCGGGGGGTTCCGGTAACCCCTCGGTACTCCGATAAAATGCCGATTTCACCCGGAACGATTCCGATGTCCAAATATAGGCTTCCAATATATCGATCTTTATGTCTCGACCATTTCGAGACTCCTCGTCATGTTCGTGATTAGATCTGGGACTCTGAACTACCTTCGGTACATCAAAATGTATAAACTCATAATAACTGTCATCGTAAAGTTAAGTGTGCGGACCCTACGATTCGAGAACAATGCAGACATGACCGAGACACGTCTCCGGTCAATAACCAATAGCGGGACCTGGATGCCCATATTGGCTCCTACATATTCTACGAAGATCTTTATCGGTCAGACTGCATAACAACATACGTTGTTCCCTTTTTCATCGGTATGTTACTTGCCCAAGATTCGATCGTCGGTATCCAATACCTAGTTCAATCTCGTTGCCGGCAAGTCTCTTTACTCGTTCCATAATACATCATATCACAACTAACATATTAGTTGCAATGCTTGCAAGGCTTATGTGATGTGCATTACCGAGAGGGCCCAGAGATACCTCTCCGACTATCGGAGTGACAAATCCTAATCTCGAAATACGCCAACCCAACAAGTACCTTTGGAGACACCTGTAGAGCACCTTTATAATCACCCAGTTATGTTGTGATGTTTGGTAGCACACAAAGTGTTCCTTCGGTAAACGGGAGTTGCATAATCTCATAGTCATAGGAACATGTATAAGTCATGAAGAAAGCAATAGCAACATACTAAACGATTGGGTGCTAAGCTAATGGAATGGGTCATGTCAATCAGCTCATTCAACTAATGATGTGACCTCGTTAATCAAATAACAACTCTTTGTTCATGGTTAGGAAACATAACCATCTTTGATTAACGAGCTAGTCAAGTAGAGGCATACTAGTGACACTCTGTTTGTTTATATATTCACACATGTATTATGTTTCCGGCTAATACAATTCTAGCATGAATAATTAACATTTATCATGATATATGAGGAAATAAATAATAACTTTATTATTGCCTCTAGGGCATATTTCCTTCAGTCTCCCACTTGCACTAGAGTCAATAATCTAGATTACACAGTAATAATTCTAACACCCATGGAGTTTTGGTGCTGATCATGTTTTGCTCGTGGAAGAGGCTTAGTCAACGGGTCTGCTACATTTAGATCTGTATGTATCTTGCAAATCTCTATGTCTCCCACCTGGACTAGATCCCGGATGGAATTGAAGCGTCTCTTGATGTGCTTGGTTCTCTTGTGAAATCTGGATTCCTTTGCCAAGGCAATTGCACCAGTATTGTCACAAAAGATTTTCATTGGACCCGATGCACTAGTTATGACACCTAGATCGGATATGAACTCCTTCATCCAGACTCCTTCATTTGCTGCTTCCGAAGCAGCTATGTACTCCGCTTCACATGTAGATCCCGCCACGACGCTTTGTTTAGAACTGCACCAACTGACAACTCCACCGTTTAATGTAAACACGTATCCGGTTTGCGATTTAGAATCGTCCGGATCAGTGTCAAAGCTTGCATCAATGTAACCATTTACGATGAGATCTTTATCACCTCCATATACGAGAAACATATCCTTAGTCCTTTTCAGGTACTTCAGGATGTTCTTGACCGCTGTCCAGTGATCCACTCCTGGATTACTTTGGTACCTCCCTGCTAAACTTATAGCAAGGCACACATCAGGTCTGGTACACAGCATTGCATACATGATAGAGCCTATGGCTGAAGCATAGGGAACATCTTTCGTTTTCTCTCTATCTTCTGCAGTGGTCTGTTGGGAAACGTAGTAATTTCAAAATTTTCCTACACACACGCAAGATCATGGTGATGCATAGCAACGAGAGGGGAGAGTGTTGTCTACGTACCCTCGTAGACCGAAGCGGAAGCGTTGACACAACATAGAGGAAGTAGTCGTACGTCCTCCCGATCCGACCGATCCAAGCACCGTTACTCCGGCACCTCCGAGTTTTTGACACACGTACAGCTCGATGACGCACCCCGGGCTCCGATCCAGCAAAGCTTCGGGGAGGAGTTCCGTCAGCACGACGGTGTGGTGACAATCTTGATGGACTACCGACGCAGGGCTTCGCCTAAGCACCGCGACAATATGACCGAGGTGGAATATCGTGGAGGGGGGCACCGCACACGGCTAAGGAACGATCACGAAGATCAACTTGTGTGTTCTAGGGTGCCCCCTGCCCCCGTATATAAAGGAGCAAGGGGGAAGGCCGGCCGGCCCTATGGGGCGCGCCAAAGGGAGGGGGAGTCCTCCTCCTAGTGGGAGTAGGACTCCCCTTTCCTAGTCCAACTAGGAAGAGAGAGGGGGAAGGAAAGAGAGGGAGAGGGAGAGGGAAAGGGGGGCCGTGCCCCCCTCCTTGTCCAATTCGGACTCCCCATGGGGGGGCGCGCGCCACCTCCTGGCCGCAGCCCTCTCTCTCCCCTCAGGCCCAATAAGGCCCATTACTTCCCCGGGGGGTTCTGGTAACCCCTCCGGCACTCCGGTTTTATCCGAAACCACTCGGAACCATTCCGATGTCCGAATATAGTCGTCCAATATATCAATATTTACGTCTCGACCATTCCGAGACTCCTCGTCATGTCCGTGATCTCATCTGGGACTCCGAACTAACTTCCGTACATCAAAATGCATAAACTCATAATAACTGTCATCGTAACCTTAAGCGTGCGGACCCTACGGTTCGAGAACAATGTAGACATGACCGAGACACGTCTCCGGTCAATAACCAATAGCGGGACCTAGATGCCCATATTGGTTCCTACATATTCTACGAAGATCTTTATCGGTCAGACCGCATAACAACATACGTTGTTCCCTTTGTCATCGGTACGTTACTTGCCCGAGATTCGATCGTCGGTATCTTAATACCTAGTTCAATCTCGTTACCGGCAAGTCTCTTTACTCGTTCTGTAATACATCATCTTGCAACTAATTCATTAGTTGCAATCCTTGCAAGGCTTATGTGATGTGCATTACCGAGAGGGCCCAGAGATACCTCTCCGACAGTCGGAGTGACAAATCCTAATCTCGAAATATGCCAACCCAACATGTACCTTTGGAGACACCTGTAGAGCACCTTTATAATCACCCAGTTACGTTGTGACGTTTGGTAGCACACAAAGTGTTCCTCCGGCAAACGGGAGTTGCATAATCTCATAGTCACAGGAACATGTAGAAGTCATGAAGAAAGCAATAGCAACATACTAAACGATCGGGTGCTAAACTAACGGAATGGGTCATGTCAATCACATCATTCTCCTAATGATGTGATCCCGTTAATCAAATGACAACTCATGTCTATGGCTAGGAAACATAACCATCTTTGATCAACGAGCTAGTCAAGTAGAGGCATACTAGTGACACTCTGTTTGTCTATGTATTCACACATGTATCATGTTTCCGGTTGATACAATTCTAGCATGAATAATAAACATTTATCATGAAATAAGGAAATAAATAATAACTTTATTATTGCCTCTAGGGCATATTTCCTTTAGTCTCCCACTTGCACTAGAGTCAATAATCGAGTTCACATCGGCATGTGATTTAACAGCAATAGTTCACATCACCATGTGATTAATACCCATAGTTCACATCATCATGTGACCAACACCCAAAGGGTTTACTAGAGTCAATAATCTAGTTCACATCGCTATGTGATTAACACCCAAAGAGTACTAAGGTGTGATCATGTTTTGCTTGTGAGAGAATCTTAGTCAACGGGTCTGCCACATTCAGATCCATATGTATTTTGCAAATTTCTATGTCAATAATACTCTGCTCGGAGCTACTCTAGCTAATTGCTCCCACTTTCAATATGTATCTAGATTGGTGTCAAAAACTTGCATCGACATAACCCTTTACGATGAACCTTTTTGTCACCTCCATAATCGAGAAACATATCCTTATTTCACTAAGGATAATTTTGACCGCTGTCCAGTGATCTACTCCTAGATCACTATTGTACTCCCTTGCCAAAATCAGTGTAGGGTATACAATAGATCTGGTACACAGCATGGCATACTTTATAGAACCTATGGCCAAGGCATAGGGAATGACTTTCATTCTCTTTCTATCTTCTGCCGTGGTCGGGTTTTGAGTCTTACTCAATTTCACACCTTGTAACACCGGCAAGAACTCTTTCTTTGACTGTTACATTTTGAACTACTTCAAAATCTTGTCAAGGTATGTACTCATTGAAAAAAAACTTATCAAGCGTCTTGATCTATCTCTATAGATCTTGATACTCAATATGTAAGCAGCTTCACCGAGGTCTTTCTTTGAAAACTTCTTTCAAAATACTCCTTTATGCTTCACAGAATAATTCTACATTATTTTCGATCAACAATATGTCATTTACATATACTTATCGGAAATGCTGTAGTGCTCCCACTCACTTTCTTGTAAATACAGGCTTCACCGCAAGTCTGTATAAAACTATATGCTTTGATCAACTTATCAAAGCGTATATTCCAACTCCGAGATGCTTGCACCAGTCCATTGATGGATCACTGGAGCTTGCATATTTGTTAACACCTTTAGGATTGACAAAACCTTCTGGTTGCATCATATACAACTCTTCTTTAATAAATCCATTAAGGAATGCAGTTTTGTTTATCCATTTGCCGGATTTCATAAATTGCGGCAATTGCTAACATGATTCGGACAGACTTAAGCATAGATACGAGTGAGAAACTCTCATCGTAGTCAACACTTTGAACTTGTCGAAAACCTTTTGCGACTATTCTAGCTTTGTAGATAGTAACACTACTATCAGCGTCCGTCTTCCTCTTGAAGATCCATTTAATCTCAATGGCTCGCCAATCATTGGGCAAGTCAATCGAAGTCCATACTTTGTTCACATACATGGATCTCATCTCAGATTTTATGGCTTCAAGCCATTTTGCGGAATCTGGGCTCATCATCGCTTCCTCATAGTTCGTAGGTTCGTCATGGTCAAGTAACATGACCTCCAGAACAGGATTACCATACTACTCTGGTGCGGATCTCTCTCTGGTTTACCTACGAGGTTCGGTAGTAACTTGATCTGAAGTTACATGATCATCATCATTAGCTTCCTCACTGATTGGTGTAGTAGTCACAAGAATAGATTTCTGTGATGAACTACTTTCCAATAAGCGAGAAGGTACAATTACCTTATCAACTTCTACTTTCCTCGCACTCACTTCTTTCGAGAGAAACTCCTTCTCTAGAAAGGATCCATTCTCGGCAACAAAGATTTTGCCTTTGGATCTGCGATAGAAGGTGTACCCAACTGTCTCCTTTGGGTATCCTATGAAGACACATTTCTCCGATTTGAGTTTGAGCTTATCAGGATGAAACTTTTTCATATAAGCATTGCAACCCCAAATTTTAAGAAACGACAACTTTGGTTTCTTGCCAAACCACAGTTCAGATTGTGTCGTCTCAACGGATTTAGATGGTGCCCTTTTTAACGTGAATGCAGCTATCTCTAATGCATAACCCCAAAACGATAGTGGTAAATCGGTAAGAAACATCATAGATTGCACTAAATCAAATAAAGTACGGTTATGACGTTTGGACACACCATTATGCTGTGGTGTTCCAGATGGCGTGAGTAGTGAAACTATTCCACATTGTTTTAATTGAAGACCAAACTCGTAACTCAAATATTTTTTCTCCGCGGTCAAATCGTGGAAACCTTATTTTCTTGTCACGATGATTTTCCACTTCACTCTGAAATTCTTTGAACTGTTCAAATGTTTCAGACTTATGTTTCATCAAGTAGATATACCCATATCTGCTCAAATCATCTATGAAGGTTAGAAAATAACGATACCCGCCGCGAGCCTTAACACTCATCGGATCGCATACATCAGTATGTATTATTTCCAATAAGTCAGTTGCTCGCTCCATTGTTTCGGAGAACGGAGTCTTAGTCATCTTGCCCATGAGGCATGGTTCGCAAGCATCAAGTGATTCATAATCAAGTGATTCCAAAAGCCCATCAGCATGGAGTTTCTTCATGCGCTTTACACCAATATGACCTAAACGGCAGTGCCACAAATAAGTTGCACTATCATTATTAACTTTGCATCTTTTGGTTTCAATATTATGAATATGTGTATCACTATGATCGAGATCCAACGAACCATTTTCATTGGGTGTGTAACCATATAAGCTTTTATTCATGTAAACAGAACAACAATTTATTCTCTTACTTAAATGAATAACAGTATTGCAATAAACATGATCAAATCATATTCATGCTCAACACCAAATAACACTTATTTAGGTTCCACACTAATCCCGAAAGTATAGGGAGTGTGCGATCATGATCATATCAATCTTGGAATCACTTCCAACTCTCATTGTCACTTAACCTTTAACTAGTCTCTGTTCATTCTGCAACTCCCATTTCGAGTTACTAATCTTAGTAACTGAACTAGTACCACATACTGAGGGGTTGCTATGAACACTAGTAAAGTATACATCAATAACATGTATATCAAATATACCTTTGTTTACTTTGCCATCCTTTCTTATCCACCAAATACTTGGGGTAGTTCCGCTTTCCAGTGACCAATCCCTTTGCAGTAGAAGCACTTAGTTTCAGGCTTAGGTCCAGACTTGGGCTTCTTCACTTGAGCAGCAACTTGCTTGCTGTTCTTCTTGAATTTCCCCTTTTTCCCTTTGCCCTTTTCTTGAAACTAGTGATCTTGTCAACCATCAACACTTGATGCTCTTTCTTGATTTCTACCTTCATCGATTTCATCATCATGAAAAGCTCGGGAGTGTTTTTCGTCATCCCTTGCATACTATAGTTCGTCACGAAGTTCTACTAACTTGGTGATGGTGACTAGAGAATTCTGTCAATCACTATCTTATCTGGAAGATTAACTCCCACTTGATTCAAGCGATTGTAGTACCCAGACAATCTGAGCACATGCTCACTAGTTGAGCGATTCTCCTCCATCTCTTAGCTATAGAACTTGTTGGAGACTTCATATCCCTCAACTCGGGTATTTGCTTGAAATATTAACTTCAACTCCTGGAACATCTCGTATGGTCCATGACGTTCAAAACGTCTTTGAAGTCCCGATTCTAAGCCGTTAAGCATGGTGCACTAAACTCTTAAGTAGTCATCATATTGAGCTAGCAAAACGTTCATAACGTCTGCATCTGCTCCTGCAATAGGTCCGTCACCTGGCGGTGCATCAAGGACATAATTCTTCTGTGCAGCAATGAGGATAAACCTCAGATCACGGATCCAATCCGCATCATTGCTACTAACATTTTTCAACTTAGTTTTCTCTAGGAACATATAAAAATTAAACAGGGAGCAACAGCGCGAGCTATTGATCTACAACATAGATATGCTAATACTACCAGGACTAAGTTCATGATAAATCAAAGTTCAATTAATCATATTACTTAAGAACTCCCACTTAGATAGATATCCCTCTAATCCTCTAAGTGATCACGTGATCCAAATCAACTAAACCATGTCCGATCATCACGTGAGATGGAGTAGTTTCAATGGTGAACATCACTATGTTGATCATATCTACTATATGATTCACGCTCGACCTTTCGGTCTTCGTGTTCCGAGGCCATATCTGTTATATGCTTGGCTCGTCAAGTTAAACCTGAGTATTCCGCGTGTGCAACTGTTTTGCACCCGTTGTATTTGAACGTAGAGCCTATCACACCCGATCATCACGTGGTGTCTCGGCACGAAGAACTTTCGCAACGGTGCATACTCAGGGAGAACACCATTACTATGATAATTTAGTGAGAGATCATCTTATAATGCTACCGTCAATCAAAGCAAGATAAGATGCATAAAAAGATAAACATCACATGCAATCAATATAAGTGATATGATATGGCCATCATCATCTTGTGCTTGTGATCCCCATCTCCGCAGCACCATCATGATCACCATCGTCACCGGCGCGACACCTTGATCTCCATCGTAGCATCGTTGTCGTCTCACCAATCTTATGCTTCTACGACTATCGCTACCGCTTAGTGATAAAGTAAAGCATTACATGGCGATTGCATTGCATACAATAAAGCGACAACCATACGGCTCCTGCCGGTTGCCGATAACTCGGTTACAAAACATGATCATCTCATACAATAAAATTTAGCATCATGTCTTGACCATATCACATCACAACATGCCCTGCAAAAACAAGTTAGACGTCCTCTACTTTGTTTGTTGCAAATTTTACGTAGCTGCTACGGGCTTAAGCAAGAACCAATCTCACCTACGCATCAAAACCACAACGATAGTTTGTCAAATAGACTCCGTTTTAACCTTCTCAAGGACCGGGCGTAGCCATACTCGGTTCAACTAAAGTTGGAGAAACTGACACCCGCCAGCCACCTGTGTGCAAAGCACGGCGGTAGAACCAGTCTCGCGTAAGCGTACGCGTAATGTCGGTCCGGGCCGCTTCATCCAACAATACTGCCAAACCAAAGTGTGACATGCTGGTAGGCAGTATGACTTATATCGTCCACAACTCACTTGTGTTCTACTCGTGCATAACATCAAACCATAAAAACCTAGGCTCGGATGCCACTGTTGGGAAACGTAGTAATTTCAAAATTTTCCTACGCACACGCAAGATCATGGTGATGCATAGCAACGAGAGGGGAGAGTGTTGTCTACGTACCCTCGTAGACCGAAGCGGAAGCGTTGACACAACGTAGAGGAAGTAGTCGTATGTCCTCCTGATCCGACCGATCCAAGCACCGTTACTCCGGCACCTCCGAGTTCTTGACACACGTACAGCTCGATGACGCACCCCGGGCTCCGATCCAGCAAAGCTTCGGGGAGGAGTTCCGTCAGTACGACGGCGTGGTGACGATCTTGATGAACTACCGACGCAGGGCTTCGCCTAAGCACCGCGACAATATGACCGAGGTGGAATATCGTGGAGGGGGGCACCGCACACGGCTAAGGAACGATCACGAAGATCAACTTGTGTGTTCTAGGGTGCCCCCTGCCCCCGTATATAAAGGAGCAAGGGGGGAGGCCGGCCGGCCCTATGGGGCGCGCCAAAGGGAGGGGGAGTCCTCCTCCTAGTGGGAGTAGGACTCCCCTTTCCTAGTCCAACTAGGAAGAGAGAGGGGAAAGGAAAGAGAGGGAGAGGGAGAGGGAAAGGGGGGCCGCGCCCCCCTCCTTGTCCAATTCAGACTCCCCATGCGGGGGGGGGGGCACCACCTCCTGGCCACAGCCCTCTCTCTCCCCTCAGGCCCAATAAGGCCCATTACTTCCCCGGGGGGTTCTGGTAACCCCTCCGGCACTCCGGTTTTATCCGAAACCACTCGGAACCATTCCGATGTCCGAATATAGTCGTCCAATATATCAATCTTTACGTCTCGGCCATTCCGAGACTCCTCGTCATGTCCGTGATCTCATCCGGGACTCCGAACTAACTTCGGTACATCAAAATGCATAAACTCATAATAACTGTCATCGTAACCTTAAGCGTGCGGACCCTACGGTTCGAGAACAAAGTAGACATGACCGAGACACGTCTCCGGTCAATAACCAATAGCGGGACCTAGATGCCCATATTGGTCCCTACATATTCTACGAAGATCTTTATCGGTCAGACCGCATAACAACATATGTTGTTCCCTTTGTCATCGGTATGTTACTTGCCCGAGATTCGATCGTCGGTATCTTAATACCTAGTTCAATCTCGTTACCGGCAAGTCTCTTTACTCGTTCTGTAATACATCATCTCGCAACTAATTCATTAGTTTCAATGCTTGCAAGGCTTATGTGATGTGCATTACCGAGAGGGCCCAGAGATACCTCTCCGACAGTCGGAGTGACAAATCCTAATCTCGAAATACGCCAACCAAACATGTACCTTTGGAGACACCTGTAGAGCACCTTTATAATCACCCAGTTACGTTGTGACGTTTGGTAGCACACAAAGTGTTCCTCCGGCAAACGGGAGTTGCATAATCTCATAGTCACCGGAACATGTATAAGTCATGAAGAAAGCAATAGCAACATACTAAACGATCGGGTGCTAAGCTAACGGAATGGGTCATGTCAATCACATCATTATCCTAATGATGTGATCCCGTTAATCAAATGACAACTCATGTCTATGGCTAGGAAACATAACCATCTTTGATCAACGAGCTAGTCAAGTAGAGGCATACTAGTGACACTCTGTTTGTCTATGTATTCACACATGTATCATGTTTCCGGTTGATACAATTCTAGCATGAATAATAAACATTTATCATGAAATAAGGAAATAAATAATAACTTTATTATTGCCTCTAGGGCATATTTCCTTCATGGTCGGGCATTGAGTGTTACTCAACTTCACACCTTGTAGTACAGGCAAGAATCCTTTCTTTGCTTGATCCATTTTGAACTTTTTCAAAACTTTGTCAAGGTGTGTGCTTTGTGAAAGTCCAATTAAGCGTCTTGATCTATCTCTATAGATCTTGATGCCCAATATGTAAGCAGCTTCACCGAGGTCTTTCATTGAAAAATTCTTATTCAAGTATCGCTTTATGCTATCCAGAAATTCTATATCATTTCCGATTAGTAATATGTCATCCACATATAATATCAGAAATGCTACAGAGCTCCCACTCACTTTCTTGTAAATATAGGCTTCTCCAAAAGTCTGTACAAACCCAAATGCTTTGATCACACTATCAAAGCGGTTATTCCAACTCCGAGAGGCTTGCACCAGTCCATAAATGGACCGCTCGAGCTTGCACACTTTGTTAGCTCCCTTTGGATCGATAAAACCTTCTGGTTGCATCATATACAACTCTTCTTCCAGAAATCCATTCAGGAATGCAGTTTTTACATCCATCTGCCAAATTTCATAATAATAAAATGCAGCATTTGCTAACATGATTCGGACAGACTTAAGCATCGCTACGGGTGAGAAGGTCTCATCGTAGTCAATCCCTTGAACTTGTCCAAAACCTTTTGCGACAAGTCGAGCTTTGTAGACAGTAACATTACCGTCAGCGTCAGTCTTCTTCTTGAAGATCCATTTATTCTCAATTGCTTGCCGATCATTGGGCAAGTCAACCAAAGTCCACACTTTGTTCTCATACATGGATCCCATCTCAAATTTCATGGCTTCAAGCCATTTTGCGGATTCTGGGCTCACCATCGCTTCTTCATAGTTCGTAGGTTCGCCATGATCTAGTAGCATGACTTCCAGAACAGGATTGCCGTACCACTCTGGTGCAGATCTTACTCTGGTTGATCTACGAGGTTCTGTAGTAACTTGATCTGAAGTTGCATGATCATCATCATTAACTTCCTCACTAATTGGTTTAGACATCACAGAAACTGGTTCCTGTGATGTGCTATTTCCCAATAAGGGAGCAGGTATAGTTACCTCATCAAGTTCTACTTTCCTCCCACTCACTTCTTTCGAGAGAAACTCCTTCTCTAGAAAGGATCCATTTTTAGCAACGATTGTCTTGCCTTCGGATCTGTGATAGAAGGTGTACCCAACAGTTTCCTTTGGGTATCCTATGAAGACACATTTCTCCGATTTGGGTTCGAGCTTATCAGGTTGAAGATTTTTCACATAAGCATCGCAGCCCCAAATTTTAAGAAACGGCAACTTTGGTTTCTTGCCAAACCATAGTTCATAAGGCGTCGTCTCAACGGATTTTGATGGTGCTCTATTTAACGTGAATGCGGCCGTCTCTAAAGCATAACCCCAAAACGATAGCGGTAAATCTTTAAGAGACATCATAGATCGCACCATATCAAGTAAAGTACGATTACAACGTTCGGACACACCATTACGTTATGGTGTTCCGGGTGGCGTGAGTTGCGAAACTATTCCGCATTGTTTCAAATGTAGACCAAACTCGTAACTCAAATATTCTCCTCCATGATCAGATCGTAGAAACTTTATTTTCTTGTTACGATGATTTTCAACTTCACTCTGAAATTCTTTGAACTTTTCAAATGTTTCAGACTTATGTTTCATTAGGTAGCGTGCCGACCGCGATTACATCGACTCCACGCGCATCGTCACCTCATCCTTTGCCAGTGTTCGCTTAATCCGTAGTCCCTGTTTCGAGTTGCAAATATTAGCAACAGAACCAGTATCAAATACCCAGGTGCTACTGCGAGCTCTAGTAAGGTACACATCAATAACATGTATATCACATATACCTTTGTTCACCTTCCCATCCTTCTTATCCGCCAAATACTTGGGGCAGTTCCGCTTCCAGTGACCAGTCTGCTTGCAGTAGAAGCACTCAGTTTTAGGGTTAGGTCCAGACTTGGGTTTCTTCTCTTGAGCAGCAACTTGCTTGCTGTTCTTCTTGAAGTTCCCCTTCTTTTTCCCTTTGCCCTTTTTCTTGAAACTAGTGGTCTTGTTGACCATCAACACTTGATGCTCCTTCTTGATTTCTACCTCCGCAGCCTTTAGCATTGCGAAGAGCTCGGGAATCGTCTTATCCATCCCTTGCATATTATAGTTCATGACGAAGCCTTTGTAGCTTGGTGGAAGTGATTGGAGAATTCCGTCAATGACGCAATCATCTAGAAGATTAACTCCTAGTTGAATCAAGTGATTACAATACCCAGACATTTTGAGTATATGCTCACTGACAGAACTATTCTCCTCCATCTTGCAGCTATAGAACTCATTGGAGACTTCATATCTCTCAATCCGGGCATTCTGTTGGAATATTAACTTCAACTCATGGAACATCTCATATGCCCCATGACGTTCAAAACGTCGTTGAAGTCCCGTTTCTAAGCCGTAGAGCATGGCACATTGAACTATCGAGTAGTCATCAGCTTTGCTCTTCCAGATGTTCTTAACGTCGTCAGTTGCATCAGCAGCATGCCTGGCACCCAGCGGTGCTTCCAGGACGTAACTCTTCTGTGCAGCAATGAGGATAATCCTCAAGTTACGGACCCAGTCCGTGTAATTGCTACCATTATCTTTCAACTTTGCTTTCTCAAGGAACGCATTAAAATTCAACGGAACAACAACACGGGCCATCTATCTACAATCAACATAAAACAAGCAAGATACTATGAGGGACTAAGTTCATGATAAATTTAAGTTCAATTAATCATATTACTTAAGAACTCCCACTTAGATAGACATCCCTCTAATCTTCTAAGTGATCACGTGATCCAAATCAACTAAACCATAACCGATCATCACGTGAAATGGAGTAGCTTTCAATGGTGAACATCACTATGTTGATCATATCTACTATATGATTCACGCTCGACCTTTCGGTCTTAGTGTTCCGAGGCCATATCTGCATATGCTAGGCTCGTCAAGTTTAACCTGAGTATTCTGCGTGTGAAAAACTGGCTTTCACCTGTTGTAGATGGACGTAGAGCTTATCACACCCGATCATCACGTGGTGTCTGGGCACGACGAACTTTGGCAACCGTCCATACTCGGGGAGAACACTTTTATCTTGAAACTTAGTGAGAGATCATCTTATAAAGATACCGACGAACTAAGCAAAATAAGATGTATAAAAGATAAACATCACATGCAATCAAAATATGTGACATGATATGGCCATCATCATCTTGTGCCTTTGATCTTCATCTCCAAAGCATCGTCATGATTTCCATCGTCACCGGCATGACACCATGATCTCCATCATCTTGATCTATATCAATGTCTCGTCACATGGTCGTCTCGCCAACTATTGCTCTTGCAACTATTGCTATCGTATAGCGATAAAGTAAAGCAATTATTTGGTGCTTGCATCTTATGCAATAGAGAGACAATCATAAGGCTTTTGCCAGTTGCCGATAACTTCAACAAAACATGATCATCTCATACAACAAATTATATCTCATCACGTCTTGACCATATCACATCACAACATGCCCCTGCAAAAACAAGTTAGACGTCCTCTGCTTTGTTGTTGCAAGTTTTACGTGGCTGCTACTAGGCTTAAGCAAGAACCAATCTTACCTACACATCAAAACCACAATGATAGTTTGTCAAGTTGGTGCTGTTTTAACCTTCGCAAGGACCGGGCGTAGCCACACTCGGTTCAACTAAAGTTGGAGAAACTGACACCCGCCAGCCACCTATGTGCAAAGCACGTCGGTAGAACCAGTCTCGCGTAAGCGTACACGTAATGTCGGTCCGGGTCGCTTCATCCAACAATACCGCCGAACCAAAGTATGACATGCTGGTAAGCAGTATGACTTATATCGCCCACAACTCACTTGTGTTCTACTCATGCATATAATATCAACACATAAAACCTAGGCTCTGATGCCACTATTGGGGAACGTAGTAATTTCAAAAAAAAAATTCCTACGCACACGAGTTATTTCATGTACTACAGTCGTGGCTACGTACCCTCCAACAGTGTGTTCATATAAGGAAACACAAGATCATTACCGGAACGTAGTAATACCCGAGTAAAGTCCCCGTGCGGATAATTTATACCACGTTCGTAGGATATAAACAAGGTAAACATAATACATGTGTGAATACATAGACAAACAGAGTGTCACTAGTATGCCTCTACTTGACTAGCTCGTTAATCAAAGATGGTTATGTTTCCTAACCATGGACAAAGAGTTGTTATTTGATTAACGGGATCACATCATTAGGTGAATGATCTGATTGACATGACCCATTCCATTAGCTTAGCACCCGATCGTTTAGTATGTTGCTATTGCTTTCTTCATGACTTATACATGTTCCTATGACTATGAGATTATGCAACTCCCGTTTATTGGAGGAACACTTTGTGTGCTACCAAACGTCACAACGTAACTAGGTGATTATAAAGGTGCTCTACAGGTGTCTCCGAAGGTACTTGTTGGGTTGGCGTATTTCGAGATTAGGATTTGTCTCTCCGAATGTCGGAGAGGTATCTCTGGGCCCTCTCGGTAATGCACATCACTTAAGCCTTGCAAACATTGCAACTAATGAGTTAGATGCGGGATGATGTATTATGGAACGAGTAAAGAGACTTGCCGGTAACGAGATTGAAGTAGGTATAGGATACCAACGATCGAATCTCGGGCAAGTAACATACCGATGACAAAGGGAACAACGTATGTTGTTATGCGGTCTGACCGATAAAGATCTTCGTAGAATATGTAGGAGCCAATATGAGCATCCAGGTTCCGCTATTGGTTATTGACCAAAGACATTTCTCGGTCTTGTCTACATTGTTCTCGAACCGTAGGGTCCGCACGCTAAAGGTTTCGATGACAGTTATATTATGAGTTTATGAGTTCTGATGTGCCGAAGGAGTTCGGAATCCCGGATGAGATCGGGGACATGACGAGGAGTCTCGAAATGGTCGAGATGTAAAGATTGATATATTGGACGACTATATTCGGACATCAGAAAGGTTCTGAGTGGTTCGGGTATTTTTTGGAGTACCGGGGAGTTACGGGAATACGGGGGAAAAGTATTGGGCCTTATTGGGCCATACGGGAAAGAGAGAGGGGCTGCCTAGGGCAGGCCGCGCGCCCCCCAAGGCCTAGTCCGAATTGGACTAGGGGGAGGGGTTGCGCCCCCTCCTTCCTTCCCTTCTCCCTTCCCCTTCCTTCTCTCCTACTCCTACTACATGGAAGGATTCCTAGTTGGACTAGGAAAGGGGGAATCCTACTCCCGGTGGGACTAGAACTCCCCTAGGGCGCGCCATAGAGAGGGCCGGCCCTCCCCTCCTCCACTCCTTTATATACGGGGGCAGGGGGCACCCCATAGACACACAAGTTTATCTTCGTGATCGTTCCTTAGCCGTGTGCGGTGCCCCTCTCCACGATATTACACCTCGGTCATACTGTAGCGGTGCTTAGGCAAAGCCCTGCGATGGTTGAACATCAAGATCGTCACCATGCCGTCATGCTGACGGAACTCCTCCCCGAAGATTTTGCTGGATCGGAGCCCGGGGAGCGTCATCGAGCTGAACGTGTGCTAAGAACTCGGAGGTGCCGGAGTAACGGTGCTTGGATCGGTTGGACCGGGAAGACATACGACTACTTCCTCTATGTTGCGTCAACGCTTCCGCTTCGGTCTACGAGGGTAGTAGACAACACTCTCCTCTCTCGTTGCTATGCATCACCATGATCTTGCGTGTGCGTAGGATTTTTTTTTGAAATTATTACATTCCCCAACATTGGCATCCGAGCCTAGGTTTTTATGGTTTGATATTATATGCACGAGTAGAACACAAGTGAGTTGTGGGCGATATAAGTCATACTGCTTACCAACATGTCATACTTTGGTTCGACGGTATTGTTGGATGAAGCGGCCCGGACCGACATTACGCGTACGCTTACGCGAGACTGGTTTTACCGCCGTGCTATGCACACAGGTGACTAGCGGGTGTCAGTTTCTCCAACTTTAGTTGAATCAAGTGTGGCTACGCCCGGTCCTTGCGAAGGTTAAAACATCACCAACTTGACAAACTATCATTGTGGTTTTGATGCGTAGGTAAGAACGGTTCTTGCTCAGCCCGTATGAGCCACGTAAAACTTGCAACAACAAAGTAGAGGACGTCTAACTTGTTTTTGCAGGGCATGTTGTGATGTGATATGGTCAAGACGTGATGAGATATAAGTTGTTGTATAAGATGATCATGTTTTGTTGAAGTTATTGGCAACTGGCAAAAGCCTTATGATTGTCTCTCTATTGCATAAGATGCAAGCGCCAAATAATTGCTTTACTTTATCGCTATGCGATAACAATAGTTGCAAGAGCAATTGTTGGCGAGACGACCATGTGACGACACATTGATATAGATCAAGATGATGGAGATCATGGTGTCATGCCGGTGACGATGGAGATCATGATGATGCTTGGAGATGGAGATCAAAGGCACAAGATGATGATGGCCATATCATGTCACATATTATGATTGCATGTGATGTTTATCTTTTATACATCTTATTTTTCTTGGTTCGACGGTAGCTTTATAAGATGATATCTCACTAAATTACCATAGTAAAAGTGTTCTCCCTGAGTATGCATCATTGCAAAAGTTCTTCATGCTGAGACACCACGTGATGATCGGGTGTGATAGGCTCTACGTTCAAATACAACGGGTGCAAAACAATTGCACACGCGGAATACTCAGGTTTAACTTGACGAGCCTAGCATATAACAGATATGGCCTCGGAACACGGAGACCGAAAGGTCGAGCGTGAATCATATAGTAGATATGATCAACATAATGATGTTCACCATTGAAACTACTCCATCTCACGTGATGATCGGACATGGTTTAGTTGATATGGATCACGTGATCACTTAGAGGATTAGAGGGATGTCTTTCTAAGTGGGAGTTCTTAAGTAATATGATTAATTGAACTTTACTTTATCATGAACTTAGTCCTGGTAGTATTAGCATATCTATGTTGTAGATCAATAGCTCGCACTGTTGCTTTCATATGTTTATTTTGATATGTTCCTAGAGAAAATTGTGTTGAAAGATGTTAGTAGCAATAATGCGGATTGGATCTGTGATCTGAGGTTTATCCTCATTGCTGCACAGAAGAATTATGTCCTTGATGCACCGCTAGGTGACAGACCTATTGCAGGAGCAGATCAGACGTTATGAATGTTTGGCTAGCTCAATATGATGACTACTTGATAGTTTAAGTGCACCATGCTTAACAGCTTAGAATCGGGACTTCAAAGACGTTTTGAACGTCATGGAGCATATGAGATGTTCCAGGAGTTGAAGTTATTATTTCTAGCAAATACCCAAGTTGAGAGATATGAAGACTCCAACAAGTTCTATACCTAAAAGATGGAGGAGAATCGCTCAACTAGTGAGCATGTGCTCAGATTGTCTGGGTACTACAATCGCTTGAATCAAGTGGGAGTTAATCTTCCAGATAAGATAGTGATTGACAGAATTCTCTAGTCACCATCACCAAGTTAGTAGAACTTCGTGATGAACTATGACATGCAAGGGATAACTGAAACGATTCCCGAGCTCTTCGCAATGCTAAAGGTTGCGGAGGTAGAAATCAAGAAGGAGCATCAAGTGTTGATGGTCAACAAGACCACTAGTTTCAAGAAAAAGGGCGAAGGGAAAAAGAAGGGGAACTTCAAGAAGAACAGCAAGCAAGTTGCTGCTCAAGTGAAGAAACCCAAGTCTGGTCCTAAGCCTGAGACTTAGTGCTTCTACTGCAAAGGGATTGGTCACTGGAAGCAGAACTACCCCAAGTATTTGGTGGATAAGAAAGGATGGCAAAGTAAACAAAGGTATATTTGATATACATGTTATTGATGTGTACTTTATTAGTGTTCATAGCAACCCCTCAGTATTTGGTACTAGTTTAGTTGCTATGATTAGTAACTTGAAACGGGAGTTGCAGAATAAACATAGACTAGTTAAGGATGAAGTGACGATGTGTGTTGGAAGTAGTTCCAATATTGATATGATCATCATCGCACACTCACTATACTTTCGGGATTAGTGTTGAACTTAAATAAGTGTTATTTGGTGTTTGCGTTGAGCATAAATATGATTTGATCATGTTTATTGCAATACGGTTATTCATTTAAGTAAGAGAACAATTGTTGTTCTGCTTACATGAATAGAACCTTCGATGATTACACACCCAATGAAAATGGTTCGTTGGATCTTGATCATAGTGATACACATATTCATAATATTGAAACCAAAAGATGCAAAGTTAATAATGATAGTGTGACTTATTTGTGGCACCGCCGTTTAGGTCATATTGGTGTAAAGCGCATGAAGAAACTCCATGCTGATGGGATTTTGGAATCACTTGATTATGAATCACTTGATGCTTGCGTACCATGCCTCATGGGTAAGATGACTAAGACTCCGTTCTCCGGAACAGTGGATCGAGCAACTGACTTATTGGAAATAATACATACTGATGTATGTGATCCGATGAGTGTTAAGGCTCATGGCGGGTATCATTATTTTCTGACCTTCACAGATGATTTGAGCAGATATGAGTATATCTACTTAATGAAACACTAGTCTGAAACATTTGAAAAGTTCAAAGAATTTCAGAGTGAAGTGGAGAATCATCGTAACAAAAATAAAAGTTTCTACGATATGATCGCAGAGGTAAAATATTTGAGTTACGAGTTTGGCCTTCAATTAAAACAATGTGGAATAGTCTCACAAACTCATGCCACCTGGAACACCACAGCATAATGGTGTGTCCGAACGTCATAACCGTACTTTATTGGATATAGTGCAATCTATGATGTTTCTTACCGAATTACCACTATCGTTTTGGGGTTATGCATTAGATACAGCTGCATTCACGTTAAATAGGGCACCATCTAAATCCGTTGAGACGACATTTTATGAACTGTGGTTTAGCAAGAAACCAAAGTTGTTGTTTCTTAAAGTTTGGGGTTGTGATGCTTATATGAAAAAGTTTCATCCTGATAAGCTCAAACTAAAATCGGAGAAATATGTCTTCATAGGATACCCAAAGGAGATTGGTGGGTACACCTTCTATCACAGATCCGAAGGCAACACATTCGTTGCTAAGAATGGATCCTTTCTAGAGAAGGAGTTTCTCTCAAAGAAGTGAGTGGGAGGAAAGTAGAACTTGATAAGGTAACTGTACCTACTCCCTTATTGGAAAGTAGTTCATCACAGAAATCTGTTCCTGTGACTACTACACCAATTAGTGAGGAAGATAATGATGATGATCATGTAACTTCGGATCAAGTTACTACCGAACCTCATAGGTCAACCAGAGTGAGATCCACACTAGAGTGGTACGGTAATCCTATTCTGGAGGTCATGTTACTTGACCATGACGAACCTACGAACTATGAGGAAGCGATGATGAGCCCAGATTCCGCAAAATGGTTTGAGGCCATGAAATCTGAGATGGGATCCATGTATGAGAACAAAGTATGGACTTTGATGGATTTGCCCGATGATCGGCAAGCCATAGAAAATAAATGGATCTTCAAGAGGAAGACAGACGCTGATAGTAGTGTTACTATCTACAAAGCTAGAATTGTCGCAAAAGGTTTTTCGACAAGTTCAAAGTGTTGACTACGATGAGAGTTTCTCACTGTATCTATGCTTAAGTCTGTCCGAATCATGTTAGCAATTGCCGCATTTTATGAAATCCGGCAAATGGATAAACAAAACTGCATTCCTAATTGGATTTATTAAAGAAGAGTTGTATACGATGCAACTAGAAGGTTTTGTCGATCCTAAAGTTGTTAACAAAAATATGCAAGCTCCAGCGATCCATCTATGGACTGGTGCAAGCATCTCGGAGTTGGAATATACGCTTTGATAAGTTGATCAAAGCATATAGTTTTATACAGACTTGCGGTGAAGCCTTTATTTACAAGAAAGTGAGAGGAAGCACTACAGCATTTCTGATAAGTATATGTAAATGACATATTGTTGATCGGAAATAATTATTCTGCGAAGCATAAAGGAGTATTTGAAAGGAGTTTTTCGAAGAAGAGCCTTAGTGAAGCTGCTTACCTATTAAGCATCAAGATCTATAGAGATAGATCAAGACGCTTGATAAGTTTTCAATGAGTACATACCTTGACAAGATTTTGAAGTAGTTCAAAATGGAACAGTCAAAGAAAGAGTTCTTGCCTGTGTTACAAGGTGTGAGATTGAGTAAGACTCAAAACCCGACCACGGCAGAAGATAGAAAGAGAATGAAAGTCATTCCCTATGCCTTGGGCATAGGTTCTATAAAGTATGCCATGCTGTGTACCAGATCTATTGTATACCCTACACTGTGTTTAGCAAGGGAGTACAATAGTGATCTAGGAGTAGATCATTGGACAACGGTCAAAATTATCCTTACTGGAATAAGGATATGTTTCTCGATTATGGAGGTGACAAAAGGTTCGTCGTAAAGGGTTACGTCGATGCAAGTTTTGACATTAATCTAGATGACTCTAAGTCTCGGTCTAGATACATATTGAAAGTCGAAGCAATTAGCTAGAGTAGCACCGTGCAGAGTATTGTTGACATAGAAATTTGCAAAATACTTACGGATCTGAATATGACAGACCAGTTGACTAAAATTATCTCACAAGCAAAACATGATCACACCTTAGTACTCTTTGGGTGTTAATCACATAGCGATGTGAACTAGATTACTGAATCTAGTAAACCCTTTTGATGTTGGTCACATATCGATGTGAACTATGGGTGTTAATCACATGGTGATGTGAACTATTGCTGTTAAATCACATGGCGGTGTGAACTAGATTATTGACTCTAGTGCAAGTGGGAGACTAAAGGAAATATGCCCTAGAGGCAATAATAAAGTTATTATTTATTTCCTTATTTCATGATAAATGTTTATTATTCATGCTAGAATTGTATTAACCGGAAACATAATATATGTGTGAATACATAGACAAACAGAGTGTCACTAGTATGCCTCTACTTGACTAGCTCGTTAATCAAAGATGGTTATGTTTCCTAACAATGGACAAAGAGTTGTTATTTGATTAACGGGATCACATCATTAGGTGAATGATCTGACTGACATGACCCATTCCATTAGCTTAGCACCCGATCGTTTAGTATGTTGCTATTGCTTTCTTCATGACTTATACATGTTCCTATGACTATGAGATTATGCAACTCCCGTTTATTGGAGGAACACTTTGTGTGCTACCAAACGTCACAACGTAACTGGGTGATTATAAAGGTGCTCTACAGGTGTCTCCGAAGGTACTTGTTGGGTTGGCGTATTTCGAGATTAGGATTTGTCTCTCCGAATGTCGGAGAGGTATCTTTGGGCCCTCTCGGTAATGCACATCACTTAAACCTTTCAAGCATTGCAACTAATGAGTTAGATGCGGGATGATGTATTATGGAACGAGTAAAGAGACTTGCCGGTAACGAGATTGAAGTAGGTATATGATACCAACGATCGAATCTCGGGCAAGTAACATACCGATGACAAAGGGAACAACGTATGTTGTTATGCGATCTGACCGATAAAGATCTTCGTAGAATATGTAGGAGCCAATATGAGCATCCAGGTTCCGCTATTGGTTATTGACCAAAGACATGTCTCGGTCATGTCTACATTGTTCTCGAACCGTAGGGTCCGCACGCTTAAGGTTTCGATGACAGTTATATTATGAGTTTATGAGTTTTGATGTACCGAAGGAGTTCGGAGTCCCGGATGAGATCGTGGACATGACGAGGAGTCTCGAAATGGTCGAGACATAAAGATCGATATATTGGACGACTATATTCAGCCATCAGAAAGGTTCTGAGTGGTTCGGGTATTTTTGGAGTACCGGGGAGTTACGGGAATACGGGGGAAAAGTATTGGGCCTTATTGGGCCATACGGGAAAGAGAGAGGGGCTGCCTAGGGCAGGCCGCGCGCCCCCCCAAGGCCTAGTCCGAATTGGACTAGGGGGAGGGGTTGCGCCCCCTCCTTCCTTCCCTTCTCCCTCCCCCTTCCTTCTCTCCTACTCCTACTGCATGGAAGGATTCCTAGTTGGACTAGGAAAGGGGGAATCCTACTCCCGGTGGGAGTAGGACTCCCCTAGGGCGCGCATAGAGAGGGCCGGCCCTCCCCTCCTCCACTCCTTTATATACGGGGGCAGGGGGCACCCCATAGACACACAAGTTGATCTTCGTGATCGTTCCTTAGCCGTGTGCGGTGCCCCTCTCCACGATATTACACCTCGGTCATATGGTAGCGGTGCTTAGGCGAAGCCCTGCGATGGTTGAACATCAAGATTGTCACCACGCCGTCGTGCTGACGGAACTCCTCCCCGAAGCTTTGCTGGATCGGAGCCCGGGGAGCGTCATCGAGCTGAACGTGTGCTAAGAACTCGGAGGGGCCGGAGTAACGGTGCTTGGATCGGTTGGACCGGGAAGACGTATAACTACTTCCTCTACGTTGCGTCAACGCTTCCGCTTTGGTCTACGAGGGTACGTAGACAACACTCTCCTCTCTCGTTGCTATGCATCATAGTTCGTAGTTCGTAGGTTCGCCATGACAAGTTCCCTCGATGGTGATGCATAGCAACAAGAGAGGAGAGTGTTGTCTACGTACCCTCGTAGACCGAAGCGGAAGCGTTGACGCAACATAGAGGAAGTAGTCATACGTCTTCCTGGTCCAACCGATCCAAGCACCGTTACTCCGGCACCTCCGAGTTCTTAGCACATGTTCAGCTCGATGACGCTCCCCGGGATCCGATCCAGCAAAGCTTCGGGGATGAGTTCCGTCAGCACGACCGCGTGATGACGATGATGATGTTCTACCGACGCAGGGCTTCGCCTAAGCACCGCAACGATATGACCGAGGTGGAATATGGTGGAGGGGGCACCGCACACGGCTAAGGAACGATCACGAAGATCAACTTGTGTGTTCTAGGGTGCCCCCCTGCCCCCGTATATAAAGGAGGGAGGGGGATGTGCGGCCGGCCCCAAGGGGTACGCCTAGAGGAGTCCTACTCCCACCGGGAGTAGGACTCCCCCTTCTCTTGCCTTGTTGGAGAAGGAAAGGGGGAATGAGAAGAGGAAAGGGGGGCGCTGCCCCCCTTCCTTGTCCAATTCGGACTAGGGGGAGGGGGCGCGCGGCCTGCCCTGGCCGGCCCCTCTCTTCTCCCTTATGGCCCATTAACCCCCCCGGGGGTTCCGGTAACCCCTGGGTACTCCGATAAAATGCTGATTTTACCCGGAACAATTCCGATGTCCAAATATAGGCTTCCAATATATCTATCTTTATGTCTCGACCATTTCGAGACTCCTCGTCATGTCCGTGATCACATCCGGGACTCCGAACTACCTTCGGTACATCAAAATGTATAAACTCATAATAACTGTCATCGTAACTTTAAGCGTGCGGACCCTACGGTTCGAGAACAATGTAGACATGACCGAGACACGTCTCCGGTCAATAACCAATAGCGGGACCTGGATGCCCATATTGGCTCCTACATATTCTACGAAGATCTTTATCGGTCAGACCGCATAACAACATACGTTGTTCCCTTTGTCATCGGTATGCTACTTGCCCGAGATTCGATCGTCGGTATCCAATACCTAGTTCAATCTCGTTGCCGGCAAGTCTCTTTACTCGTTCCGTAATACATCATCTCACAACTAACATATTAGTTGCAATGCTTGCAAGGCTTATGTGATGTGCATTACCGAGAGGGCCCAGAGATACCTCTCCGACTATCGGAGTGACAAATCCTAATCTCGAAATACGCCAACCCAACAAGTACCTTTGGAGACACCTGTGGAGCACCTTTATAATCACCCAGTTACGTTGTGACGTTTGGTAGCACACAAAGTGTTCCTCCGGTAAACGGGAGTTGCATAATCTCATAGTCATAGGAACATGTATAAGTCATGAAGAAAGCAATAGCAACATACTAAACGATCGGGTGCTAAGCTAATGGAATGGGTCATGTCAATCAGATCATTCAACTAATGATGTGACCTCGTTAATCAAATAACAACTCTTTGTTCATGGTTAGGAAACATAACCATCTTTGATTAACGAGCTAATCAAGTAGAGGCATACTAGTGACACTCTGTTCGTTTATATATTCACACATGTATTATGTTTCCGGCTAATACAATTCTAGCATGAATAATAAACATTTATCATGATATATGAGGAAATAAATAATAACTTTATTATTGCCTCTAGGGCATATTTCCTTCAGTCTCCCACTTGCACTAGAGTCAATAATCTAGATTACACAGTAATGATTCTAACACCCATGGAGTTTTGGTGCTGATCATGTTTTGCTCGTGGAAGGGGCTTAGTCAACGGGTCTGCTACATTCAGATCCTTATGTATCTTGCAAATCTCTATGTCTCCCACCTGGACTAGATCCCGGATGGAATTGGAGCGTCTCTTGATGTGCTTGGTTCTCTTGTGAAATCTGGATTCCTTTCCCAAGGTAATTGCACCAGTATTGTCACAAAAGATTTTCATTGGACCCGATGCACTAGGTATGACACCTAGATCGGATATGAACTCCTTCATCCAGACTCCTTCATTTGCTGCTTCCGAAGCAGCTATGTACTCCGCTTCACATGTAGATCCCGCCATGACGCTTTGTTTAGAACTGCACCAACTGACAGCTCCACCATTTGATGTAAACACGTATCCGGTTTGCAATTTAGAATCGTCCGGATCAGTGTCAAAGCTTGCATCGACATAACCGTTTAGGGTGAGCTCTTTGTCACCTCCATATACGAGAAACATATCCTTAGTCCTTTTCAGGTACTTCAGGATGTTCTTGACCGCTGTCCAGTGATCCACTCCTGGATTACTTTGGTACCTCCCTGCTAAACTTATAGCAAGGCACACATCAGGTCTGGTACACAGCATTGCATACATGATAGAGCCTATGGCTGAAGCATAGGGAACATCTTTCATTTTCTCTCTATCTTCTGCAGTGGTCGGGCATTGAGTCTTACTCAACTTCACACCTTGTAGTACAGGCAAAAATCCTTTGTTTGCTTGATCCATTTTGAACTTTTTCAAAACTTTGTCAACGTATGTGCTTTGTGAAAGTCCAATTAAGCGTCTTGATCTATCTCTATAGATCTTGATGCCCAATATGTAAGCAGCTTCACCGAGGTCTTTCATTGAAAAATTCTTATTCAAGTATCCCTTTATGCTATCCAGAAATTCTATATCATTTCCGATTAGTAATATGTCATCCACATATAATATCAGAAATGCTACAGAGCTCCCACTCACTTTCTTGTAAATACAGGCTTCTCCAAAAGTCTGTACAAACCAAATGCTTTGATCACACTATCAAAGTGTTTATTCCAACTCCGAGAGGCTTGCACTAGTCCATAAATGGATCGCTGGATCTTGCACACTTTGTTAGCTCCCTTTGGATCGATAAAACCTTCTTGTTGCATCATATACAACTCTTCTTCCAGAAATCCATTCAGGAATGCAGTTTTTACATCCATCTACCAAATTTCATAATCATAAAATGCAGCAATTTCTAACATGATTCGGACAGACTTAAGCGTCGCTACGGGTGAGAAGGTCTCATCGTAGTCAATCCCTTGAACTTGTCAAAAACCTATTGCGACAAGTCGAGCTTTGTAGACAGTAACATTACCGTCAGCGTCAGTCTTCTCCTTGAAGATCCATTTATTCTCAATTGCTTGCCGATCATTGGGCAAGTCAACCAAAGTCCACACTTTGTTCTCATACATGGATCCCATCTCAGATTTCATGGCTTCATGCCATTTTGCGGAATCTGGGCTCACCATCGCTTCTTCATAGTTCGTAGGTTCGCCATGATCTAGTAGCATGACTTCCAGAACAGGATTGCCATACCACTCTGGTGCGGATCTTACTCTGGTTGATCTACGAGGTTCTGTAGTAACTTGATCTGAAGTTGCATGATCATCATCATTAACTTCCTCACTAATTGGTTTAGACGTCACAGAAACTGGTTCCTGTGATGTGCTATTTCCCAATAAGGGAGAAGGTATAGTTACCTCATCAAGTTCTACTTTCCTCCCACTCACTTCTTTCGAGAGAAACTCCTTCTCTAGAAAGGATCCATTTTTAGCAACGAATGTCTTGCCTTCGGATCTGTGATAGAAGGTGTACCCAACAGTTTCCTTTGGGTATCCTATGAAGACACATTTCTCCGATTTGGGTTCGAGCTTATCAGGTTGAAGTTTTTTCACATAAGCATCGCAGCCCCAAATTTTAAGAAACGACAACTTTGGTTTCTTGCCAAACCATAGTTCATAAGGCGTCATCTCAATGGATTTTGATGGTGCTCTATTTAACTTGAATGCGGCCGTCTCTAAAGCATAACCCCAAAACGATAGCGGTAAATCTGTAAGAGACATCATAGATCGCACCATATCAAGTAAAGTACGATTACGACGTTCGGACACACCATTATGTTGTGGTGTTCCGGGTGGCGTGAGTTGTGAAACTATTCCGCATTGTTTCAAATGTAGACCAAACTCGTAACTCAAATATTCTCCTCCACGATCAGATCGTAGAAACTTTATTTTCTTGTTACGATGATTTTCAACTTCACTCTGAAATTCTTTGAACTTTTCAAATGTTTCAGACTTATGTTTCATTAAGTAGATATACCCATATCTGCTTAAATCATCTGTGAAGGTGAGAAAATAACGATATCCGCCATGAGCTTCAATATTCATCGGACCACATACATCTGTATGTATGATTTCCAACAAATCTGTTGCTCTCTCCATAGTACCGGAGAACGGTGTTTTAGTCATCTTGCCCATGAGGCACGGTTCGCAAGTACCAAGTGATTCATAATCAAGTGGTTCCAAAAGTCCATCAGTATGGAGTTTCTTCATGCGCTTTACACCGATATGACCTAAACGGCAGTGCCACAAATAAGTTGCACTATCATTATCAACTCTGCATCTTTTGGTTTCAACATTATGAATATGTGTATCACTACTATCAAGATTCATCAAAAATAGACCACTCTTCAAAGGTGCATGACCATGAAAGATATTATTCATATAAATAGAACAACCATTATTCTCTGATTTAAATGAATAACCGTCTCGCATCAAACAAGATCCAGATATAATGTTCATGCTCAACGCTGGCACCAAATAACAATTATTTAGGTCTAATACTAATCCCGAAGGTAGATGTAGAGGTAGCGTGCCGACCGCGATCACATCGACTTTGGAACCATTTCCCACGCGCATCGTCACCTCGTCCTTTGCCAGTGTTCGCTTAATCCGTAGTCCCTGTTTTGAGTTGCAAATATTAGCAACAGAACCAGTATCAAATACCCAGGTGCTACTGCGAGCTCTAGTAAGGTACACATCAATAACATGTATATCACATATACCTTTGTTCACCTTGCCATCCTTCTTATCCGCCAAATACTTGGGGCAGTTCCGCTTCCAGTGACCAGTCTGCTTGCAGTAGAAGCACTCAGTTTCAGGCTTAGGTCCAGACTTGGGTTTCTTCTCTTGAGCAGCAACTTGCTTGCTGTTCTTCTTGAAGTTCCCCTTCTTTTTCCCTTTGCCCTTTTTCTTGAAACTAGTGGTCTTGTTGACCATCAACACTTGATGCTCCTTCTTGATTTCTACCTCCGCAGCCTTTAGCATTGCGAAGAGCTCGGGAATCGTCTTATCCATCCCTTGCATATTATAGTTCATCACGAAGCCTTTGTAGCTTGGTGGAAGTGATTGGAGAATTCCGTCAATGACGCAATCATCCAGAAGATTAACTCCCAGTTGAATCAAGTGATTACAATACCCAGACATTTTGAGTATATGCTCACTGACAGAACTATTCTCCTCCATCTTGCAGCTATAGAACTTATTGGAGACTTCATACCTCTCAATCCGGCCATTCTGTTGGAATATTAACTTCAACTCCTGGAACATCTCATATGCCCCATGACGTTCAAAACGTCGTTGAAGTCCCGGTTCTAAGCCGTAAAGCATGGCACATTGAACTATTGAGTAGTCATCAGCTTTGCTCTGCCAGACGTTCTTAACATCGTCAGTTGCATCAGCAGCAGGCCTGGCACCCAGCGGTGCTTCCAGGACGTAACTCTTCTGTGCAGCAATGATGATAATCCTCAAGTTACGGACCCAGTCCGTGTAATTGCTACCATCATCTTTCAACTTTGCTTTCTCAAGGAACACATTAAAATTCAACGGAACAACAGCACGGGCCATCTATCTACAATCAACATAAAACAAGCAAGATACTATCAGGGACTAAGTTCATGATAAATTTAAGTTCAATTAATCATATTACTTAAGAACTCCCACTTAGATAGACATCCCTCTAATCTTCTAAGTGATCACGTGATCCAAATCAACTAAGCCATAACCGATCATCACGTGAAATGGATTAGTCTTAAATGGTGAACATCATTATGTTGATCATATCTACTATATGATTCACGTTCGACCTTTCGGTCTCCGTGTTCCGAGGCCATATCTGCATATGTTAGGCTCGTCAAGTATAACCCGAGTATTCCGCGTGTGCAAAACTGGCTTGCACCCGTTGTAGATGGACGTAGAGCTTATCACACCCGATCATCACGTGGTGTCTGGGCACGACGAACTTTGGCAACGGTGCATACTCAGGGAGAACACTTCTTGATAATTTAGTGAGAGATCATCTTATAATGCTACCGTCAATCAAAGCAAGATAAGATGCATAAAAAAGATAAACATCACATGCAATCAATATAAGTGATATGATATGGCCATCATCATCTTGTGCTTGTGATCTCCATCTCCGAAGCACCGTCATGATCACCATCGTCACCGGCGCGACACCTTGATCTCCATCATAGCATCGTTGTCGTCTCGCCAATCTTATGCTTCTACGACTATCGCTACCGCTTAGTGATAAAGTAAAGCATTACAGGGCGATTGCATTGCATACAATAAAGCGACAACCATATGGCTCCTGCCAGTTGCCGATAACTCAGTTACAAAACATGATCATCTCATACAATAAAATTTAGCATCACGTCTTGACCATATCACATCACAACATGCCCTGCAAAAACAAGTTAGACGTCCTCTACTTTGTTTGTTGCAAGTTTTACGTGGCTGCTACGGGCTTAAGCAAGAACCAATCTCACCTACGCATCAAAACCACAACGATAGTTTGTCAAGTTGATGCCGTTTTAACCTTCGCAAAGACCGGGCGTAGCCACACTCGGTTCAACTAAAGTTGGAGAAACTGACACCCGCCAGCCACCTCTGTGCAAAGCACGGCGGTAGAACCAGTCTCGCGTAAGCGTACACGTAATGTCGGTCCGCGCCGCTTCATCCAATAATACCGCCGAACCAAAGTATGACATGCTGGTAGGCAGTATGACTTATATCGCCCACAACTCACTTGTGTTCTACTGATGCAAATAACATCAAACCATAAAAACCTAGGCTCGGATGCCACTGATGGGGAACGTAGTAATTTCAAAAAAATTCCTACGCACACGCAAGATCATGGTGATGCATAGAAACGAGAGAGGAGAGTGTTGTCTACGTACCCTCGTAGACCAAAGCGGAAGCGTTGACGCAACGTTGAGGAAGTAGTCGTACGTCTTCCCGGTCCAACCGATCCAGGCACCGTTACTCCGGCACCTCCGAGTTCTTAGCACACGTTCAGCTCGATGACGCTCCCCGGGCTCAGATCCAGCAAAGCTCCGGGGATGAGTTCCGTCAGCACGACGGCGTGATGATGATGATGATGTTCTACCGACGCAGGGCTTCGCCTAAGCATCGCAACGACATGACTGAGGTGGAGGGGGCACCGCACACAGCTAAGGAACGATCACGAAGATCAACTTGTGTGTTCTAGGGTGCCCCCTGCCCCCGTATATAAAGGAGGGAGGGGGAGGTGCGGCCGGCCCCAAGGGGTGCGCCTGGAGGAGTCCTACTCCCACCGGGAGTAGGACTCCCCCTTCTCTTGCCTTCTTGGAGAAGGAAAGGGGGAAGGAGAAGAGGAAAGGGGGGCGCCGCCCCCCTTCCTTGTCCTATTTGGACTAGGTCTAGGGGGCGCGCGGCCTGCCCTGGCCGGCCCCTCTCTTCTCCCTTATGGCCCATGAAGGCCCATTAACCCCCCGGGGGGTTCCGGTAACCCCTCGGTACTCCGATAAAATGCCGATTTCACCCGGAACGATTCCGATGTCCAAATATAGGATTCCAATATATCGATCTTTATGTCTCGACCATTTCGAGATTCCTCGTCATGTCCGTGATTACATCCGGGACTCCGAACTACCTCCGGTACATCAAAATGTATGAACTCATAATAACTATCATCGTAACGATAAGCGTGCGGACCCTATGGTTCGAGAACAATGCAGACATGACCGAGACATGTCTCCGATCAATAACCAATAGCGGGACCTGGATGCCCATATTGGCTCCTACATATTCTACGAAGATCTTTATCGGTCAGACCGCATAACAACATACGTTGTACCCTTTGTCATCGGTATGTTACTTGCCCGAGATTCGATCGTCGGTATCCAATATCTAGTTCAATCTCGTTGCCAGCAAGTCTCTTTACTCGTTCCGTAATACATCATCTCACAACTAACATATTAGTTGCAATGCTTGCAAGGCTTATGTGATGTGCATTACCGAGAGGGCCCAGAGATACCTCTCCGACTATCGGAGTGACAAATCCTAATCTCGAAATATGCCAACCCAACAAGTACCTTTGGAGACACCTTTAGAGCACCTTTATAATCACCCAGTTACGTTGTGACGTTTGGTAGCACACAAAGTGTTCCTCCGGTAAACGGGAGTTGCATAATCTCATAGTCATAGGAACATGTATAAGTCATGAAGAAAGCAATAGCAACATACTAAACGATCGGGTGCTAAGCTAAAGGAATGGGTCATGTCAATCAGATCATTCAACTAATGATGTGACCTCGTTAATCAAATAACAACTCTTTGTTCATGGTTAGGAAACATAACCCTCTTTGATTAACGAGCTACTCAAGTAGAGGCATACTAGTGACACTCTGTTTATTTATATATTCACACATGTATTATGTTTCCGGCTAATACAATTCTAGCATGAATAATAAACATTTATCATGATATATGAGGAAATAAATAATAACTTTATTATTGCCTCTAGGGCATATTTCCATCTCCGAAGCATCGTCATGATCACCATCGTCACCGGCGCGACACCTTGATCTCCATCGTAGCATCGTTGTCATCTCGCCAATCTTATGCTTCTACGACTATCGCTACCGCTTAGTGATAAAGTAAAGCATTACAGGGCGATTGCCTTGCATACAATAAAGCGACAACCATATGGCTCCTGCCAGTTGCCGATAACTCAGTTACAAAAACATGATCATCTCATACAATAAAATTTAGCATCATGCCTTGACCATATCACATCACAACATGCCCTGCAAAAACAAGTTAGACGTCCTCTAGTTTGTTTGTTGCAAGTTTTACGTGGCTGCTACGGGCTGAAGCAAGAACCAATCTCACCTACGCATCAAAACCACAACGATAGTTTGTCAAGTTGATGCCGTTTTAACCTTCGCAAGGACCGAGCATAGCCACACTCGGTTCAACTAAAGTTGGAGAAACGGACACCCGCCAGCCACCTGTGGTCAAAGCACGGCGGTAGAACCAGTCTCGCATAAGCGTATGCGTAATGTCGGTCCGGGCCGCTTCATGCAACAATACCGCCGAACCAAAGTATGACATGCTGGTAGGCAGTATGACTTATATCGCCCACAACTCACTTGTGTTCTACTCGTGCATATAACATCAAACCATAAAAACCTAGGCTCGGATACCACTGTTGGGGAACGTAGTAATTTCAAAAAAATTCCTACGCACACGCAAGATCATGGTGATGCATAGCAACGAGAGGGGAGAGTGTTGTCTACGTACCCTCGTAGACCGAAGCGGAAGCGTTGACGCAATATAGAGGAAGTAGTCGTACGTCTTCCCGGTCCACACGGCTAAGGAACGATCACGAAGCTCAACTTGTGTGTCCTGGGGTGCCCCCCTGCCCCCGTATATAAAGGAGCAAGGGAGGAGGAGGCCGGCCCTAGGAGGAGGGCGCGCCAAGGGGAGTCCTACTCCCACCGGGAGTAGGACTCCTTCTTTCCTAGTCCAACTAGGAGAAGGGGGAAAGGAGGGAAGTGGAGAAGGAAGGAAGAGGGGGGCCGCGCCCCAAACCCCTTGTCCAATTCGGACTGGGCTTGGGAGGGGCGCGCGCCACCTCCTGGCTCCTTCCCACTAAAGCCCATTAAGGCCCAATACTCTTCTCTGTATTCCCGTAACTCCTCGGTACTCCGAAAAATACCCGAACCACTCAAAACCTTTCGGATGTCTGAATATAGTCGTCCAATATATTGATCTTTACGTCTCGACCATTTCGAGACTCCTCGTCATGTCCCCGATCTCATCCGGGACTCTGTACTCCTTCGGTACATCAAAACTCATAATATAACTGTCATCGAAACCTTAAGCGTGCGGACGCTACGGTTCGAGAACAATGTAGACATGACCGAGACACGTCTCCGGTAAATAACCAATAGCGGGACCTGGATGCCCATATTGGTTCCTACATATTCTACGAAGATCTTTATCGGTCAGACCGCATAACAACATACGTTGTTCCCTTTGTCATCGGTATGTTACTTGCCCGAGATTCGATCGTCGGTATCCAATACCTAGTACAATCTCGTTACCGGCAAGTCTCTTTACTCGTTCCGTAATGCATCATCCCGCAACTAACTTCATTAGTTGCAATGCTTGCAAGGCTTAAGTGATGTGCATTACCGAGAGGGCCCAGAGATACCTCTCCGACAATCGGAGTGACAAATCCTAATCTCGAAATACGTCAAGCCAACATGTACCTTTGGAGACACCTGTAGAGCTCCTTTATAATCACCCAGTTACGTTGTGACGTTTGGTAGCACACAAAGTGTTCCTCCGGTAAACGGGAGTTGCATAATCTCATAGTCATAGGAACATGTATAAGTCATGAAGAAAGCAATAGTAACATACTAAACGATCGGGTGCTAAGCTAATGGAATGGGTCATGTCAATCAGATCATTCAACTAATGATGTGACCTCATTAATCAAATAACAACTCTTTGTTCATGGTTAGGAAACATAACCATCTTTGATTAACGAGCTAGACAAGTAGAGGCATACTAGTGACACTCTGTTTGTTTATATATTCACACATGTATTATGTTTCCGGTTAATACAATTCTAGCATGAATAATAAACATTTATCATGATATATGAGGAAATAAATAATAACTTTATTATTGCCTCTAGGGCATATTTCCTTCGGTCTCCCACTTGCACTAGAGTCAATAATCTAGATCACATCGTTATGTGATTTAACATCAATAGTTCACATCATCATGTGATTAACACCCATAGTTCATATCATCATGTGACCAACACTCAAAGGGTTTACTAGAGTCAGTAATCTAGTTCACATCTCTATTTTATTAACACCCAAAGAGTACTAAGGTGTGATCATGTTTTGCTTGTGAGAGAAGCTTAGTCAACGGGTCTGCCAAAATTCAGATCCATATGTATTTTGCAAATTTCTATGTCTACAATGCTCTGCACGGAGCTACTTTAGCTAATTGCTCCCACTTTCAATATGTATCTAGATTGAGACTTAGAGTCATCTAGATTAGTGTCAAAACTTGCATCGACGTAACCTTTTAGGATGAACCTTTTTATCACGTCCATAATCGAGAAACATATCCTTATTTCACTAAGGATAATTTTGACCGATGTCCAGTGATCTACTTCCTAGATCACTATTGTACTCCCTCGCTTAAACACAGTGTAGGGTATACAATAGATCTGGTACATAGCATGGCATACTTTATAGAATCTATGGCTGAGGCATAGAGAATGATTTTCATTCTTTCTATCATATGCCGTGGTCGGGCTTTGAGTCTTACTCAATTTCACACCTTCTAACACAGGCAAGAACTCTTTCTTTGACTGTTCCATTTTGAACTACTTCAAAATCTTGTCAAGGTATGTACTCATTGAAAAACTTATCAAGCGTTTTGATCTATCTCTATAGATCTTGATGCTCAATATGTAAGTAGCTTCACCGAGGTCTTTCTTCAAAAAACTCCTTTCAAATACTCCTTTATGCTTTGCAGAATAATTCTACATTATTTCCGATCAACAATATGTCATTTACATATACTTATCAGAAATGTTGTAGTGCTTCCACTCACTTTCTTGTAAATACAGGCTTCACCGCAAGTCTGTATAAAACTATATGCTTTGATCAAAGCGTATATTCCAACTCCGAGATGCTTGCACCAGTCCATAGATGGATTGCTGGAGCTTGCATATTTTGTTAACACCTTTAGGATTGACAAAACCTTCTAGTTGTATCGTATACAACTCTTCTTTAATAAATCCATTGAGGAATGCAGTTTTTGTTTATCCATTTGCCAGATTTCATAAAATGTGGCAATTGCTAATATGATTCGGACAGAGCTAAGCATAGATACGAGTGAGAAACTCTCATCGTAGTCAACACCTTGAACTTGTCGAAAAACCTTTTTTGATAATTCTAGCTTTGTAGATAGTAACACTACTATCAGCGTCCGTCTTCCTCTTGGAGATCCATTTATTTTCTATAGTTTGCCGATCATCGGGCAAATCCATTAAAGTCCATACTTTGTTCTCATACATGGATCATATCTCAGATTTCATGGCCTCAAACCATTTCGTGGAATCTGGGCTCATCATCGCTTCCTCATAGTTCGCAAGTTCGTCATGGTCTAGTAACATGACTTCCAGAACAGGATTACCGTACCACTCTGGTGCGGATCTCACTCTGATTTACCTATGAGATTCGGTACTAACTTGATCTGAAGTTACATGACCATCATCATTAGCTTCCTCACTAATTGGTGTAGTAGACACAAGAACAGATTTCTGTGATGAACTACTTTCCAATAAGGGAGAAGGTACAATTACCTTATCAAGTTCTACTTTCCTCCCACTCACTTCTTTCGAGAGAAACTCCTTCTCTAGAAAGTATCCATTCTCAGCAACGAATGTCTTGCCTTCGGATCTGTGATAGAAGGTGTACCCAACTGTCTCCTTTGGGTATCCTATGAAGACATATTTCTCCGATTTGGGTTTGAGCTTATCAGGATGAAACTTTTTCACATAAGCATCACAACCCCAAACTTTAAGAAACGACAACTTTGGTTTCTTGCTAAACCACAGTTCATATAGTGTCGTCTCAACGAATTTAGATGGTGCCCTATTTAACGTGAATGCAGCTGTCTCTAATGCATACCCCAAAAATGATAGTGGTAAATCGGTAAGAGACATCATAGATTGCACTATATCCAATAAAGTACGGTTATGATGTTCGGACACACCATTATGCTGTGGTGTTCCAGGTGGCATGAGTTTGTGAAACTATTCCACATTGTTTTAATTGAAGGCCAAACTCGTAACTCAAATATTTTACCTCTGCGATCATATCGTAGAAACTTTTATTTTTGTTACGATGATTCTCCACTTCACTCTGAAATTCTTTGAACTTTTCAAATGTTTCAGACTAGTGTTTCATCAAATAGATATACCCGTATCTGCTCAAATCATCTGTGAAGGTCAGAAAATAATGATACTTGTCGCGAGCCTTAACACTCATCGGATCGCATACATCAGTTTGTCTTATTTCCAACAAGTCAGTTTCTCGCTCCATTGTTCCGGAGAATGGAGTTTTAGTCATCTTGCCCATAAGGCATGGTACGCAAGCATCAAGTGATTCATAATCAAGTGATTTCAAAATCCCATCAGCATGGAGTTTCTTCATGCGCTTTACACCAATATGACCTAAACGGCAGTGCCACAAATAAGTTGCACTATCATTATTAACTTTGCATCTTTTGGCTTCAATATTATGAATATGTGTATCACTACGATCGAGATCCAACAAACTATTTTCATTGGGTGTATGACCATCGAAGGTTCTATTCATGTAAGCAGAACAACAATTGTTCTCTAACTTAAATGAATAACCGTATTGCAATAAACATGATCAAATCATATTTATGCTCAACGCAAACACCAAATAACACTTATTTATGTTCTACACTAATCCCGAAAGTATAGTGAGTGTGCGATGATGATCATATCAATCTTGGAATGACTTCCAACTCTCATCGTCACTTCACCCTTAACTAGTCTCTGTTCATTCTGCAACTCCCGTTTCGAGTTACTAATCTTAGGAACTGAACTAGTACCAAATACTGGGGGGTTGCTATGAACACTAGTAAAGTACACATCAATAACATGTATATCAAATATACCTTTGTTTACTTTGCCATCCTTTCTTATCCACCAAATACTTGGGGTAGTTCCGCTTCCAGTGACCAATCCCTTTGCAGTAGAAGCACTGAGTCTCAGGCTTAGGACCAGACTTGGGCTTCTTCACTTGAGCAGCAACTCGCTTGCCGTTCTTCTTGAAGTTCCCCTTCTTCCCTTTGCCCTTTTCTTGAAACTTGTGGTCTTGTCTACTATCAACACTTGATTTTTTTCTTGATTTCTACCTTCGTCGATTTTAGCATCATGAAGAGTTTGGGAATTGTTTCCGTTATCCCTTGCATATTATAGTTCATCACGAAGTTCTACTAACTTGGTGATGGTGACTAGAGAATTCTGTCAATCACTATTTTATCTGAAAGATTAACTCCCACTTGATTCAAGCGATTGTAGTACCCAGACAATCTGAGCACATGCTCACTAGTTGAGCGATTCTCCTCCATCTTTTAGCTATAGAACTTGTTGGAGACTTCATATCTCTCAACTCGGGTATTTGCTCAGATTGTCCTACCTACTTTGGTAATGACCGACGCACAACATGCCTTATTATTGATATTATGCCTCGAGAAGGAACATGCATATATCCCTCGGGTTCTTTTACTATGATAATTTAGTGAGAGATCATCAACGTACATCATCACCATAGATATTCTGGATCATTACAGTGGGATGCATATATTGCCTCTAGGTTTTTATAGGCTACTATCATGATACCTATATACGGAACATATCATATTATCACATTATTTTTGATCATCACCATATATTGCCCGGTAAAACATATTATTCATGTCGGAGTAACTTTATTATTGCCTCTAGGTTTTTGAAAATTTATTGGAGGTAATTTCGAGCTTAATTTGGCTCTGATACCACTGTTGGGGAACGTAGTAATTTCAAAAAAATTCCTACGCACACACAAGATCATGGTGATGCATAGCACCGAGAGGGGAGAGTGTTGTCTACGTACCCTCGTAGACCAAAGCAGAAGCGTTGACGCAACGTAGAGGAAGTAGTCGTACGTCTTCCTGGTCCAACCAATCCAAGCACCGTTACTCCGGCACCTCCGAGTTATTGGCACACGTTCAGCTCGATGACGCTCCCCGGGCTCCGATCTAGCAAAGCTTCGGGGAGGAGTTCCGTCAGCACGACGGCGTGGTGACGATCTTGATGTTCAACTATCGCAGGGCTTCGCCTAAGTACCGCTACAATATGACCGAAGTGTAATATCGTGGAGGGGGACACCGCACACGGCTAAGGAACGATCACGAAGTTCAACTTGTGTGTCCTGGGGTGCCCCCCTGCCCCCGTATATAAAGGAGCAAGGGAGGAGGAGGCCGGCCCTAGGAGGAGGGCGCGCCATGGGGAGTCCTACTCCCACCGGGAGTAGGACTCCTTCTTTCCTAGTCCAACTAGGAGAAGGGGGGAAAGGAGGGAAGTGGAGAAGGAAGGAAGAGGGGGGCCGCGCCCCAAACCCCTTGTCCAATTCGGTCTGGGCTTGGGAGGGGCGCGCGCCACCTCCTGACTCCTTCCACTAAAGCCCATGAAGGCCCAATACTCTTCCCCGTATTTACGTAACTCCTCGGTACTCCAAAAAATACCCGAACCACTCAGAACCTTTCCGATGTCCGAATATAGTCGTCCAATATATCGATCTTTACGTCTCGACCATTTCGAGACTCCTCGTCAAGTCCCCGATCTCATACGGGACTCCGAACTCCTTCGGTACATCAAAACTCATAAACTCATAATATAACTGTCATCGAAACCTTAAGCGTGCGGACCCTACGGTTCAAGAACAATGTAGACATGACCGAGACACGTCTCCGGTCAATAACCAATAGCGGGACCTGGATGCCCATATTGGCTCCTACATATTCTACGAAGATCTTTATCGGTCAGACCGCATAACAACATATGTTGTTCCCTTTGTCATCGGTATGTTACTTGCCCGAGATTCGATCGCCGGTATCTCAATACCTAGTTCAATCTCGTTACCGGCAAGTCTCTTTACTCGTTCCGTAATACATCATCTCGCAACTCACTTATTAGTTGCAATGCTTGCAAGGCTTATGTGATGTGCATTACCGAGAGGGCCCAGAGATACCTCTCCGACAATCGAAGTGACAAATCCTAATCTCGAAATACGCCAACCCAACATGTACCTTTGGAGACACCTGTAGAGCTCCTTTATAATCACCAAGTTACGTTGTGACGTTTGGTAGCACACAAAGTGTTTCTCCGGCAAAAGGGAGTTGCATAATCTCATAATCATAGGAACATGTATAAGTCATGAAGAAAGCAATAGCAACATACTAAACGATCGGGTGCTTAGCTAATGGAATGGGTCATGTCAATCAGTTCATTCACCTAATGATGTGATCCCGTTAATCAAATAACAACTCTTTGTCCATGGTTAGGAAACATAACCATCTATGATTAACGAGCTAGTCAAGTAGAGGCATACTAGTGACACTCTGTTTGTCTATGTATTCACACATGTATTATGTTTCCGGTTAATACAATTCTAGCATGAATAATAAACATTTATCATGAAATAAGGAAATAAATAATAACTTTATTATTGCCTCTAGGGCATATTTCCTTCAGTCTCCCACTTGCACTAGAGTCAATAATCTAGGTCACATCGTCATGTGATTTAACATCAATAGTTCACATCATCATGTGATTAGCACCCATAGTTCATATCATCATGTGACCAACACTCAAAGGGTTTACTAGAGTCAGTAATCTAGTTCACATCTCTATGTGATTAACACCCAAAGAGTACTAAGGTGTGATCATGTTTTGCTTGTGAGAGAAGCTTAGTCAACGGGTCTGCCAAAATTCTGATCCGTATGTATTTTGCAAATTTCTATGTCTACAATGCTCTGCACGGAGCTACTTTAGCTAATTGCTCCCACTTTCAATATGTATCTAGATTGAGACTTAGAGTCATCTAGATTAGTGTCAAAACTTGCATTGACGTAACCTTTTACGATGAACCTTTTTGTCACGTCCATAATCGAGAAACATATCCTTACTTCACTAAGGATAATTTTGACCGATGTCCAGTGATCTACTTCCTAGATCACTATTGTACTCCCTCGCTTAAACACAGTGTAGGGTATACAATAGATCTGGTACATAGCATGGCATACTTTATCGAATCTATGGCTGAGGCATAGGGAATGACTTTCATTCGTTTTTATCTATCTCTATAGATCTTGATGCTCCATATGTAAGCAGCTTCACCGAGGTCATTCTTCGAAAAACTCCTTTCAAATACTCCTTTACGCTTTGCAGAATAATTCTACATTATTTCCGATCAACAATATGTCATTTACATATACTTATCAGAAATGTTGTAGTGCTCCCACTCACTTTCTTGTAAATACAGGCTTCACCGCAAGTCTGTATAAAACTATATGCTTTGATCAACTAATCAAAGCGTATATTCCAACTCCGAGATGCTTGCACCAGTCCATAGATGGATCGCTGGAGCTTGCATATTTTGTTAACACCTTTAGGATCAACAAAACCTTCTAGTTGCATCGTATACAACTCTTCTTTAATAAATCCATTAAGGAATGCAGTTTTGTTTATCCATTTGCCGGATTTCCTAAAATGCGGCAATTGCTAACATGATTCGGACAGACTTAAGCATAGATACGAGTGAGAGACTCTCATCGTAGTCAACACCTTGAACTTGTCGAAAACCTTTTGCGACAATTCTAGCTTTGTAGATAGTAACACTACTATCAGCGTCTGTCTTCCTCTTGAAGATCCATTTATTTTCTATGGCTTGCCGATCATCGGGCAAATCCATCAAAGTCCATACTTTGTTCTCATACATGGATCCCATCTCAGATTTCATGGCCTCAAACCATTTTGCGGAATCTGGGCTCATCATCGCTTCCTCATAGTTCGTAGGTTCGTCATGGTCAAGTAACATGACCTCCAGAATAGTATTACCGTAACACTCTGGTACGGATCTCACTCTGGTTGACCTACGAGGTTCGGTAGTAACTTGATCCGAAGTTACATGATCATCATCATTATCTTCCTCACTAATTGGTGTAGTAGTCACAGGAACAGATTTCTGTGATGAACTACTTTCCAATAAGGGAGCAGGTACAATTAACTTGTCAAGTTCTACTTTCCTCCCACTCACTTCTTTCGAGAGAAACTCCTTCTCTGGAAAGGATCCATTCTCAGCAACGAGTATCTTGCCTTTGGATCTGTGATAGAAGGTGTACCCAACTGTCTCCTTTGGGTATCCTATGAAGACATATTTCTCCGATTTGGGTTTTGTGACGCCCCCGATTCAATCGTACACTAATCATGCACGCAAATGTGTACGATCAAGATCAGGGACTCACGGGAAGATATCACAACACAACTCTACAAATAAAATAAGTCATACAAGCATCATAATACAAGCCAGGGGCCTCGAGGGCTCGAATACAAGTGCTCGATCATAGACGAGTCAGCGGAAGCAACAATATCCGAGTACAGACATAGGTTACACAAGTTTGCCTTAAGAAGGCTAGCACAAACTGGGATACAGATCGAAAGAGGCGCAGGCCTCCTATCTGGGATCCTCCTAACTACTCCTGGTCGTCGTCAGCGGCCTGCACGTAGTAGTAGGCACCTCCAGTGTAGAAGGAGTCGTCATCGACGGTGGCGTCTGGATCCTGGGCTCCATCGTCTGGTTGCGGCAACCGGGTAGAAGGGAAAGGGGGAAAGGGGGAGAAAAGCAACCGTGAGTACTCATCCAAAGTACTCGCAAGCAAGGAGCTACACTACATATGCATGGATATATGTGTAAAGGGCCATATCGGTGGACTGAACTGCAGAATGCCAGAATAAGAGGGGGATAGCTAATCCTGTCGAAGACTACGCTTCTGGCAGCCTCCGTCTTGCAGCATATAGAAGAGAGTAGACTGAAGTCCTCCAAGTAGCATCGCATAGCATAATCCTACCCGGTGATCCCCTCCTCGATGCCCTGTTAGAGAGCGATCACCGGGTTGTGTCTGGCACTTGGAAGGGTGTGTTTTATTAAGTATCCGGTTCTAGTTGTCATAAGGTCAAGGTACAACTCTGGGTCATCCTTTTACCGAGGGACACGGCTATTCGAATAGATTAACTTCCCTGCAGGGGTGCACCACATAACCCAACACGCTTGATCCCATTTGGCCGGACACACTTTCCTGGGTCATGCCCAGCCTCGGAAGATCAACACGTCGCAGCCCCACTTAGGCACAACAGAGCGGTCAGCACGCCGGTCTAAACCAAAGCGCGCAGGGGTCTGGGCCCATCGCCCTGAGCACACCTGCATGTTGCGAACGCGGCCGAAAGCAGACCTAGCAACCTCCAGTACAACGGAAGTCACGTTACGCGGCCCAATCTGGCGCGCGCCGCTCAGTCGCTGACGTCAAGAAGTGCTTCAGCTGATACCACGACGCCGAGTGCCCATATCTTTCCCGCGTAGTTGGTTAGTGCGTATAGGCCAAATGGCCAGACTCAGATCAAATACCCAGATCTCGTTAAGCGTTTTAAGTATCCGCGAACGCCAACAGGGCCAGGCTCTCCTCTCAGCCAGGTAGCCCCGAACTGCCCTGCCGCTTCGCCACAAAGATCCACACAGAGGGCCGTCGGGACAAAGGTCCTTTCAGCCCCCAATCCGTGAATCACTCGCGGGTACTCCTCGAGCCAACCCGACTTTGGTCACCACATGTATCATGTTTAAAGTATAGTATATATCCATGATCACCTCCCGAGGTGATCACAGCCCAGTAGTATAGCAAGGCAGACAGACAAGAGTGTAGGGCCACTGATGGAACACAAGCATCCTATACTAAGCAAGTAGGATTGCAGGTAAAGGTATCAACAGCAGTATCAAGAACAGGCTATGCATCAGGATAGGAATAATGAAAGCAGTAACATGCTACACTACTCTAATGCAAGCAGTATAGATCAGAGTAGGAGATATCTGGTGATCAAGGGGGGGGGCTTGCCTGGTTGCTCTGGCAAGAGAGAGGGGTCGTCAACTCCGTAGTCGAACGGGGCATCAGCAGCGTCGGTCTCAGTGTCTATCGAGAGAAGAGGGGGGAGAAACAATAAATATTTAAGCAAGCAGATGCATAGTGATGCATGACATGACAAGTAACGGCGTTAGAGGTGCCCTAACGCGGTATGGGGTGATACCGGTGATGGGGGGAACATCCGGGAAAATATCCCCGGTGTTTCGCGTTTTCGGGCAGAGGAGCCGGAGGGAAAAAGTTGCGAGTTTGATATGTTAGGAATGTGCGGCGGACGAACGGGCTGCCTATCCGGGTTCGTCTCGCCGTTCTGAGCAACTTTCATGTTGAAAATATTTTAATCCGAGTTACGGATTAAAAGATATGATTTTATAAAGGTTTTTATTAATTTCTGGAATTTAATTAATTAATTAATTTAATTCGAAATTAGAATTATGACATCAGCATGATGTCATGCTGACGTCAGCAGTCAACAGGGTTGACTGGGTCAAACTGACATGTGGGTCCAGTGGGACCCACCTGTCATAGACTGTTTAGTCTAATTAGGGTTTAATTAACCTAACTAATTGATTAGATTAATTAACATGATTAATTAACTTAATTAACTAACTAATTATTTATTTATTATTATTATTATTATTTATTTTTTAAATTCTTTTTTTTTAATTCTGGTCGTGGGGCCCAACCGTCATAGGCCCTATGGTCCTTAACGGGCACGGGCAGTCGGGCGCTAGGAGGGGCGCTGGGCACCCGCCCAGGCCGATAGGGGAGTGGCGGGCGCTGGGCGCCGGCGGCCACCGCCTCGAGCGGCAGTAGCGGCGCAGGGGCCAGAGCTGCGCGCCGGCGCGCCACAGCGGCAAGGCCGCCGCGGAACGGAACTGGGGAGGGAGGGCGAGCCCAGCACGACGGCGCGGGGCAACGATGAGCGGCGCCAGCAGCAGACCAGTGGCTACTGCAGCAGGGGCGGCGCGGCGAGGCCGTACGTGGAGGCGGGGTGCGGGCACAATGCACGGGGCGAGCGAGGCCGTGCGGGGCTGCGGAGCTGCGGGCACGAGGCCGCGGGCAGGAAACGACGAGTCGCGCGCAGCCACCAACGAGTGGCGGTGGAGCGCAGCAGAGTAGCAGGGCGGCCCCGTGGAGGGCGGCGCCGCGGGAGGGAGGAGACGCCCGGGGTGGCACGGCAGCAGCGGAGCGGGGGCCGCGGCGGCGTGCGGGTGGCGGAGCAAGGCGGCTGCGGGGGCGGAGCAGAGCCGCGGTTGTGGCCGCGTGGGCGCGGCGGCAGGTGCGGGCAAGCGCGATCGAGCGTGGGCGCGTGAGCGGGGCATCGAGGGTGCGCACACTGGAGTGGACGCGGCCGCGGTGAGCGCGGAGGCGTGCGTAGGGAAAAGGAGGCCGAGGACCTCACCACGGTGCATGGGGTCTGGGAAAAGGGCGCGGTGGAGGTCGGGGACGACCGTTGTGGGGGGGGGGGGGACGGGGACGACGTCGAGGTGGAGGAGCAGGCCGGCGAGGAAGGACGAAGCAGCCCAGCGGAGGGGGCTCCGGGCGCCGGCGTCGGGCGTCGATGTGCGGGGGCGAGGGGATCGGGGTTTCCCGATCCAGATCCACGGGGGGGGGGGGGATGAGTGGTGCGAGTGGGGTGGGGGTGAGCTAGGGTTTCCCCTGGTGGGGTTATGGAGGGGAGGGGGTTGGGCCGGTCGGTGTGGGTCGGCCTGGTAGGCCGCTGGCTGGTCCGGGTGGTCCAGCGGGGGGTGTTTCCCTTTTTTTTGATTGTTTTCTGTTTTGTTTTATTTATTACTTTTCTGTTTAAGTCATTTAAAAGTAATTAGGCATTTTATAAAAAGGTGATTGCTGCACCATAATTATCTTTGTATTATTTGGCGCACTCCGAACATTTTTGTTTTAATTTTTTGGAAACTTTTATTGTTATCAATAATTTGAATTTGAATTTTGAACGGTTTCGAATTATTGCGAGGATAGCAACAGTAACCGAGGTGTCATGGCACGATTAGCGTGGGATTACTGTAGCAAGATTATCCGGGCGTTACAAATCTCCTCCACTACAAGAAATCTCGTCCCGAGATTTAGGAGGTAGAAGGAAACAGTGCGGGGTATTCATCACGCAAGCGATCCTCGCGTTCCCAGGTGGCTTCGTCTTCAGAGTGATTCGACCTCTGGACTTTGAGGAACTTGATCGCCTTCTGACGTGTGCGGCGTTCAGCTTGGTCGAGAATGCGGACCGGATGCTCTTTATAGGAGAGGTCCTGTTGCAATTCGAGCACTTCATGGTCCACAGCTCGGATTGGGTCCTTGAAGCAGCGATGGAGTTGTGACACGTGGAACACATCGTGAACCTGAGAAAGGTTCGGCGGAAGCTCCAGTTGATATGCCACTTTTCCACGCCTCTCGAGAATAGTGAAAGGACCAATATAGCGGGGAGCTAGCTTTCCTTTGATCCCGAAGCGGTGTGCACCCTTCATTGGTGTAACCCGAAGATAGGCCTTTTCGCCAGGTTGATAGACCATGTCTTTATGGTGACGGTCATAATTACTCTTTTGGCGTGACTGAGCAGTCTTGAGATTCTCGCGAATAATGCGGACTTGTTCTTCGGCATGTTGGATAATATCCGTACCAAAGAGTGGACGTTCCCCAGTTTCTGGCCAGTTCAGAGGGGTTCGGCACTTTCGTCCATATAACACTTCGAAGGGGGCCATCTTCAGACTAGCTTGATAGCTATTATTATAAGAGAACTCAGCATACGGGAGAGATTCCTCCCATTTCTTGCCGAAGGAAATAACACAAGCTCGAAGCATGTCTTCGAGAACTTGGTTTACACGTTCAACTTGGCCTTGCAACTGAGGATGAAAAGCCGTACTGAATGATAGATGAGTTCCCATAGCTTCTTGGAAACTTGCCCAGAACCTTGAAGTGAATAAGCTGCCACGGTCCGAACTGATAACCAGTGGAATACTGTGAAGTGAAACAATTCTGGACATATAGAGAGTTGCAAGCTGACTAGCAGTGATAGTTTCCTTGACCGCCAGAAAATGTGCAACTTTAGAAAGCCGGTCAATGACGACAAGAATAGCATCATTACCTTTCTGCGATTTAGGAAAACCAGTGACGAAGTCCATTTCAACATGGTCCCATTTCCATTCAGGAATAGAGATAGGTTGCAGAGTTCCAGCAGGCCTTTGATGTTCTGCTTTCATACGACGGCAAACGTCACACTCGGCAACATAGCGAGCAATGTCTTGCTTCATGTTAGACCACCAGAATCTTTGACGAATGTCCTGGTACATCTTTGTACTACCAGGATGGATACATAGGGGTGTATCATGAGCCTCTTTCATAACCTTCTGAGACAAATCCATGTTTTCCCTCTTACTCGGAACTACTAGGCGACCTTTGAAGAACAAGGTGCCAGCGTCATCAACGGTGAAGAATGAGGGCTTTCCTTGTGCGATATAACGTTTAATCCTCTCCACTTCATCGTCACATTTGTGTATCCATTTGATGGTTTCCACAAGATCTGGCCTAGCAACCAGTGTATTGAGAGAACCTTTGGGGACAACATGGAGGTTCATCTTGCAAAACTCCTTAGGAGGGGGAGCGAGTGCACCCGGAGGAACAATATGGAGGTTCAGCTTTCTGAATTCTTCAACGAGCGAGGACTGAACTTTGTGAACCTGGAGATGGTTGCAGTAAGACTTGCGGCTCAAGGCATCTGCCATTACATTAGCCTTGCCTGGCGTATAGGAAATACCCAAGTCAAAGTCTTCTACGGTCTCCATCCATCTCTGCTGACGGAGGTTCAGGTCTGGCTGAGTAAACAGATACTTCAGACTTTGATGGTCGGTGAAGATCTCGCAACGATTATCGAGAAGGTAATGTCGCCACTGCTTCAGTGCATGAATGACAGCAGCAAGCTCGAGATCGTGAACTGGGTAGTTCTCTTCATGAGGGCGCAATTGATGAGAGGCATAGGCAATCACTCTGCGCTCTTGCATTAGGACACAGCCTAATCCTTGACGGGAAGCGTCACAATAAATGACGAAGTCCTTCTTTGTATCAGGTGGAGCTAGCACTGGGGCAGAAGTCAACTTGTCTTTAAGTGCCTGGAAGCTTTCCTGACATTTGTCTATCCATTGGAACTTGACGCCCTTATGCAACAGATTAGTCAGAGGCCTGGCAATCTTGGAGAAGTTCTCGACGAATCGACGGCAATAGCTGGCGAGACCGAGAAAACTTCTGACTTGCTTGACATTCTTCGGAGGAGTCCAATCAAGAATAGCCTGAACTCGTTCAGGGTTAACGGCAATACCATCCTTAGAGATGACATGTCCAAGATAGGTTACTTCAGGAAGCCAGAATTCACATTTAGAGAACTTGGCATACAGTTGATGCTCTCGTAGCTTTTCCAGCACAAGACGAAGATGTTCAGCATGCTCTTCTTTGTTCTTTGAAAATACCAGGATATCATCCAGATAGACCATGACGAACTTGTCGAGGTAATCCATGAATATATAGTTCATCAGGCGAGAGAAGGTGGCTGGGGCATTGGTTAAGCCGAAGGACATGACACTGTACTCGTATGAACCATAACGAGTCACAAAGGCGGTCTTTGGGATATCCTCTTCACGAACACGGATCTGGTGGTAACCCAACCTCAAGTCAAGTTTAGAGAACACGGATGACCCAGCCAGCTGATCATACAGATCATTGATCCGAGGAAGAGGATACTTGTTCTGAATGGTAACTTGATTAATAGGCCGGTAGTCTTGGACCAGTCGGTTTGTCCCATCCTTCTTCTTGACAAAGAGAGAAGGTGCCCCCCAGGGAGAGCAACTTGGGCGAATGAAACCATTATGAAGAGATTTGTCGATTTCCTCCTTAAGCTCAAGGAGTTCATGTGGTGGCATCTTGTAGGGTCGCTTGGCAATAGGAGTGGTGCCTGGTTTCAAGTCGATGACGAATTCGACAGCTCTAGCAGGGGGAATCCCTGGAAGTTCTTCAGGAAAGACGTCGAGGAAGTCACGCACGACGGGGATGTTTTCAATGCCCTCGAGTGGTGCAGAATTCAATGCATTCAAGGCATAAAGCCTTGCCTCGGCATTTTGCACCAGTCGAGCGTGGTATGTAACTATTTCATCTGAAGGATGTAGCAGATGGACGGTCTTAGTGGCGCAAACTATGGAAGCAGTATGCGCTTTCAACCAATCCATCCCCAGAATGAGGTCGATGTTAGACGTCTTCAGGATAATGGGCGAGGCATAGAATTCCAGCCCTTCGATTTCCACGGGGACGTCGACGCCAACCATGGAGGTTTGACATTGTCCCACGGGGTTTTTTACCACTACCGAAGTGTTCATCTCCTCGTAATTAATGCCATGCTTGAATGCAAAATCTTCTGACATGAATGAATGCGATACTCCTGTATCGAATAAAACAGATGCAGGTACGGAATTTACGAGGAGTGTACCCATCACAGTAGCAGGCTGGTCTTGAGCTTCGTTCAGATCAACGTGGTTGGCATAAACACGACCATAAGACTTGGCATTGTTGTTGCGGTTTTGGTTGTTTCCACGACCTGCTGCAGGAAGGGCCAGCTGATTCTGATTCTGATTCTGATAGCAGTTCCTGGCAAGGTGACCTGGTTGACCACACTTGTAGCACAGACCATTATTGGGAGTGGGGACCGGAGCTTGGGGTGGTGGAGCTAGAAGTTTTGGCTGCTTAGCAGGAGCATTAGGCAGACGAGGTGCAGCATAGGACTGCCTTGGGGCAGGTGCATTTGGCTGGTACATACTGTTGGGAATCCATATCCTGTGCTTCTGTGAGGACGGGCCCAAAGATGAGCCCGTGTCACGGCTGCGCCTGTGAGAGCTCTGGTATTCCTGCAGACCAGTTTCGACATTGATGGCCTTGTTCACCAAGGTGGCGAAGTCAGCAAAGTCGTGCACTAGAAGTGCGAGCTTGATGTCAGCTTGAAGGCCGTCACGGAACTTCTCCTGTCTGCGTGCATCAATAGCAATGTCCTCTTCAGCATAGCGAGACAAGTCCAAAAACTCTCGCTGATAAGCTTCAACAGTTTTGTTGCCTTGGATGAGGCTGCGGAACTCACGCTTCTTCCGGTGCATGACTCCCTGAGGAATGAAGCGGGCACGGAAAGCAACTTGGAAGTCTGGCTAGGTGATGATTGTTCCAACTGGCAGAGTACGCCTGTGGCTGTCCCACCATTGAGCTGCGGGTCCCTTCAGGAAGAAGGAAGCAAACGTGACATAGCTGGCAGGGGCTACATCAGCAGACTCCATCTCATAGGTGATGTCACGGAGCCAGTCATCAGCGTCCAGAGGCTGAGTTGAGCTGCAGTACATAGTTGGGTTCAGGCGCATGAAATCCTGCAGAGTTACTGTGTTTGGCTGCTGGTTCATATTGGGGCGAGGAAACTGAGCCATCATGTTCTCCATGAACTGGCGATTCATCTCAAGCTGTTGGATCATACCAGCCATGTACTCAGGCAGTGGTGGGAAGTTGCCACCCCGACCCCGACCACGACCACCTGGTCTAACCATCCTGCTAATATATAACAGGGGTAGTTCAACATTTGAGAATATTTGCAAAGACAAGAATCATTCAAGATGAAACATGCATAATGAAAGCAGCACGATAGATACCACATAATAGTCGGCACGTCTTACAAAAGAGATCATGCAACGGTACACAGAGTTCAGTACATAGACTAAGACATCATAGGCGGCACGCAGGCTCGCGGCGAATGCATCTAACATAAGCAAGCAAGTCTACATCAGTCCCAGACGACATTGCGGAGGTAGGTGTAGCCTGAAAGCTGGTAGTGTGGCAACGGGTACACCACGTCGGAAACCTGGGGTCCGCGGGTGCTCTGGTGCTGAACCCGACGCTCTGGCGGCAGAAGTGGACCAAGTGCGGGAGAGTAGCCTCCCACCTCTGGCCAACCGACACCCTGAGGCATCACGGTCCTGGCTGGGTAGATAGCAGAACGCGGCAGCTCCCCAGATCCAACAAAGGGGTGTAACATTGTCAAAGCACGGTAGAGGTGCTGACGAGTGGTGTACAACTCGTGGCGAAGAGCTCGGTTAGCTCGATCCAGCCCATCAGCATGCAGAACAAAGTTCTGATGGTGGAAGGGCTCGCGGGTGACACTGGAGTAGGCAGCAGTGTAGTAACCCTCCGCACCAATATCAGATGCGATAGCAATGTGCCTGAAGGGGGAGGTGTCCAACTCCCGGTACTCCCTACGAAGGCGTGTCAGAGCAGCATAGGCAGCATCGTGAACTGCCATATCGATGGTCACTCCAACACCATAAGCGGTGTGCAGCACAGTAGTGGAGTCATACTCCCAAGAGTAGAGGTGGACGGTGGCACGGTACTGCTCCTGGTTAAAGTCCTGGTACTCCTCGGTGACGGTGTACTCGGGGTGCCAGTGATAACCCAGATAGGTCATCATCTCAGCTAGCACGGCTGGTGATCCCGAGGCGCCAATGGCCGCCGTGTGGCGCACGACCCGCCTCGTGGGTTCCATCTGAAAACAAAGATGTTTCAAAGGAGTCAAATGACAGTGTGGAAATTGTGCAAAACACTATACCAAGGAATAATTATGGCTTTTATCCAACTTTGGGGTGAATGTCATCACGGGATCCTAGTGTCAGGGTTAGTAAATTCGTTTAACCCGAGTAGAAGAGAGTTCAGAGTCCCAGAGTAAAGGTCGAGGAGTAAAAGATCCTAGTACCACTCGATGGCGACGTGGGCCCATAAGGCACACAGCCAAGTTAGTAAAAGTTTTTGTAATGTCTAGACTCGACTTCGGCCAAGGAGTGTGGAAGGGGGATTCCTACAGGCAGTCGGCTCTGATACCAACTTGTGACGCCCCTGATTCAATCATACACTAATCATGCATGCAAATGTGTACGATCAAGATCAGGGACTCACGGGAAGATATCACAACACAACTCTACAAATAAAATAAGTCATACAAGCATCATAATACAAGCCAGGGGCCTCGAGGGCTCGAATACAAGTGCTCGATCATAGACGAGTCGGCGGAAGCTACAATATCTGAGTACAGACATAGGTTAAACAAGTTTGCCTTAAGAAGGCTAGCACAAACTGGGATACATATCGAAACAGGCGCAGGCCTCCTGCCTGGGATCCTCCTAACTACTCCTGGTCGTCGTCAGCGGCCTGCACGTAGTAGTAGGCACCTCCAGTGTAGAAGGAGTCATCGTCGACGGTGGCGTCTGGATCCTGGGCTCCATCGTCTGGTTGCGGCAACCGGGTAGAAGGGAAAGGGGGAAAAGGGGGAGAAAAGCAACCGTGAGTACTCATCCAAAGTACTCGCAAGCAAGGAGCTACACTACATATGCATGGATATATGTGTAAAGGGCCATATCGGTGGACCGAACTGCAGAATGCCAGAATAAGAGGGGGATAGCTAATCCTGTCGAAGACTACGCTTATGGCAGCCTCCGTCTTGCAGCATATAGAAGAGAGTAGACTGAAGTCCTCCAAGTAGCATCGCATAGCATAATCCTACCCGGTGATCCCCTCCTCGATGCCCTGTTAGAGAGCGATCACCGGGTTGTGTCTGGCACTTGGAAGGGTGTGTTTTATTAAGTATCCGGTTCTAGTTTTCATAAGGTCAAGGTACAACTCCGGGTCGTCCTTTTACCGAGGGACACGGCTATTCGAATAGATTAACTTCCCTGCAGGGGTGCACCACATAACCCAACACGCTTGATCCCATTTGGCCGGACACACTTTCCTGGGTCATGCCCGGCCTCGGAAGATCAACACGTCGCAGCCCCACTTAGGCACCACAGAGCGGTCAGCATGCCGGTCTAAACCTAAGCGCGCAGGGGTCTGGGCCCATCGCCCTGAGCACACCTGCACGTTGCGAACACGGCCGGAAGCAGACCTAGCAACCTCCAGTACAACGGAAGTCACGTTACGCGGCCCAATCTGGGGCGCGCCGCTCAGTCGCTGACGTCAAGAAGTCGCGCCGCCCAATCTGGCGGCCACCGCGTCGAGCGGCAGTAGCGGCGCAGGGGCCAGAGCTGCGCGCCGGCGCGCCACAGCGGCAAGGCCGCCGCGGAACGAAACTGGGGGGGAGGGCGAGCCCAGCACGATGGCGCGGGGCAACGATGAGCGGCGCCAGCAGCAGACCAGTGGCTACTGCAGCAGGGGCGGCGCGGCGAGGCCGTACGTGGAGGCGGGGTGCGGGCACAGCGCACGGGGCGAGCGAGGCCGTGCGGGGCTGCGGAGCTGCGGGCGCGAGGCCGCGGGCAGGAAACGGCGAGTTGCGCGCAGCCACCAGCGAGTGGCGGTGGAGCGGAGCAGAGTAGCAGGGCGGCCCCATGGAGGGCGGCGCCGCGGGAGGGAGAAGACGCCCGGGGTGGCACGACAGCAGCGGAGCGGGGGCCGCGGCGGCGTGCGGATGGCGGAGCAAGGCGGCTGCGGGGGCGGAGCAGAGCCGCGGTTGGGGCCGCGTGGGCGCGGCGGCAGGTGCGGGCAAGCGCGATCGAGCGCGGGCGCGTGAGCGGGGCATCGGGGGCGCGCACACTGGAGTGGACGCGGCCGCGGTGAGTGCGGAGGCGTGCGTAGGGAAAAGGAGGCCGAGGACCTCACCGCGGTGCGTGGGGTCTGGGAAAAGGGCGCGGTGGAGGTCGGGGACAACCGTTGTGGGGGGGGGGGACGGGGACGACGTCGAGGTGGAGGAGCAGGCCGGCGAGGGAGGACGAAGCAGCCCAGCGGAGGGGGCTCCGGGCGCCGGCGTCGGGCGTCGATGTGCGGGGGCGAGGGGATCGGGGTTTCCCGATCCAGATCCACGGGGGGGGGGTAATGAGTGGTGCGAGTGGGGTGGGGGTGAGCTAGGGTTTCCCCTGGTGGGGTTATGGAGGGGAGGGGGTTGGGCCGGTCGGTGTGGGTCGGCCTGGTAGGCCGCTGGCTGGTCCGGGTGGTCCAGCGGGGGGTGTTTCCCTTTTTTTTGATTGTTTTCTGTTTTGTTTTATTTATTACTTTTCTGTTTAAGTCATTTAAAAGTAATTAGGCATTTTATAAAAAGGTGATTGCTGCACCATAATTATCTTTGTATTATTTGGCGCACTCCGAACATTTTTGTTTTAATTTTTTGGAAACTTTTATTGTTATCAATAATTTGAATTTGAATTTTGAACGGTTTCGAATTATTGCGAGGATAGCAACAGTAACCGAGGTGTCATGGCACGATTAGCGTGGGATTACTGTAGCAAGATTATCCGGGCGTTACAGGTTTGAGCTTATCAGGATGAAACTTATTCATATAAGCATCACAATCCCAAACTTTAAGAAACGACAACTTTGGTTTCTTACCAAACCACAGTTCATATTATGTCGTCTCAACGGACTTAGATGGTGCCCCTTTTCAACGTGAATGCAGCTGTCTTTAATGCATAACCCCAAAACGGTGATGGTAAATCTGTAAGGAACATCATAGATTGCACTATATCCAATAAAGTACGGTTATAACATTCGGACACACCATTATGTTGTGGCGTTCCAGGTGGCGTGAGTAGTGAAACTATTTCACATTGTTTTAACTAAAGACCAAACTCGTAACTCAAATACTCTTCTCCACGATCAGATCGTAGAAACTTTATTTTCTTGTTATGATGATTTTCCACTTCACTCTGAAATTATATGAACTTTTCAAATGTTTCAGACTTCTTATTTTATCAAGTAGATATACTCATATCTGCATAAATCATCTATGAAGGTTAGAAAATAATGATACTTGTCGCGAGTTTTAATATTCATCGGACCACATACATTAGTATGTATGATTTCCAACAAATCTGTTGCTTGCTCCATTGTTCTGGAGAACGGCGTTTTAGTCATCTTGCCCAAGAGACATGGTTCGCAAGCATCAAATGATTCATACTCAAGTGATTCCAAAATCAGCATGGAGTTTCTTCATGCGCTTTACACCAATATGACTTAAACGGCAGTGACACAAATAAGTTGCAGTATCATTATTAACTTTGCATCTTTTGGCTTCAATATTATGAATATGTGTATCACTACGATCGAGATCCAATGAACCATTTTCATTGGATGTGTAACCATATAAGGCTTTATTCATGTAAACAGAACAACAATTTATTCTCTTACTTAAATGAATAACCGTATTGCAATAAACATGATCAAATCATATTCATGCTCAACGCAAACACCAAATAACACTTATTTAGGTTCAACACTAATCTCGAAAGTATAGCGAGTGTACGATGATGATCATATCAATCTTGGAACCACTTCCAACTCTCATCGTCACTTCACCCTTAACTAGTCTCTGTTTATTCTGCAACTCCTGTTTCGAGTTACTAATCTTAGCAACTAAACTAGTATCAAATACTGAGGGGTTGCTATAAACACTAGTAAAGTACACATCAATAACATGTATATCAAATATACCTTTGTTCACTTTCCCATCCTTCTTATCCGCCAAATATTTGGGGTAGTTCCGCTTCTAGTGACCAGTCCCTTTGCAGTAGAAGTACTCAGTCTCAGGCTTAGGTCCAGACTTGGGCTTCTTCACTTGAGCAGCAACTTCCTTGCCGTTCTTCTTGAAGTTCCCCTTCTTCCCTTTGCCCTTTGCTTGAAACTAGTGATCTTGTCAACCATCAACACTTGATGTTTTTTGTTGATTTCTACCTTCGTCGATTTCAGCATCACGAAGAGCTTGGGAATTGTTTCCGTTATCCCCTGCATATTATAGTTCATCACGAAGTTCTACTAACTTGGTGATGGTGACTAGAGAATTCTGTCAATCACTATCTTATCTGGAAGATTAACTCCCACTTGATTCAAGCGATTGTAGTACCCAAACACTCTGAGCACATGCTCACTAGTTGAATGATTCTCCTCCATCTTTTAGCTATAGAAGTCGTTGGAGTCTTCATATCTCTCAACTCTGGTATTTGCTTGAAATATTAACTTCAACTCCTGGAACATCTCATATGCTCCATGACGTTCAAAACGTCTTTGAAGTCCCGATTCTAAGCTGTTAAGCATGGTGCACTTAAATTATCAAGTAGTCATCATATCGATCTAGCCAAACGTTCATAACGTCTGCATCTACTCCTGCAATAGGTCTGTCACCTAGCGGTGCATCAAGGACATAATTCTTCTGTGCAGCAATGAGGATAAACCCCAGATCACGGATCCAATCCGCATCACTGCTACTAACATCTTTTCAACACAATTTTCTCTAGGAACATATCAAAATAAACATTGGGAAGCAACAACGTGAGCTATTGATCTACAACATAGATATGCTAATACTACCAGGACTAAGTTCATGATAAGTTAAAGTTCAATTAATCATATTACTTAAGAACTCCCACTTAGATAGACATCCCTCTAATCTTCTAAGTGATCACGTGATCCAAATCAACTAAACCATAACCGATCATCACGTGAAATGGATTAGTCTTCAATGGTGAACATCATTATGTTGATCATATCTACTATATGATTCACGCTCGACCTTTCGGTCTCCGTGTTCCGAGGCCATATCTGCATATGCTAGGCTCGTCAAGTATAACCCGAGTATTCTGCGTGTGCAAAACTGGCTTGCACCCGTTGTAGATGGACGTAGAGCTTATCACACCCGATCATCACGTGGTGTCTGGGGACGACGAACTTTGGCAACGGTGCATACTCAGGGAGAACACTTCTTGATAATTTAGTGAGAGATCATCTTATAATGCTACCGTCAATCAAAGCAAGATAAGATGCATAAAAAGATAAACATCACATGCAATCAATATAAGTGATATGATATGGCCATCATCATCTTGTGCTTGTGATCTCCATCTCTAAAGCACCGTCATGATTACCATCGTCAGCGACGCGACACCTTGATCTCCATCGTAGCATCGTTGTCGTCTCGCCAATCTTATGCTTCTACGACTATCGCTACCGCTTAGTGATAAAGTAAAGCATTACAGGGCGATTGCATTGCATACAATAAAGCGACAACCATATGGCTCCTGCCAGTTGCCGATAACTCAGTTACAAAACATGATCATCTCATACAATAAAATTTAGCATCATGCCTTGACCATATCACATCACAACATGCCCTGCAAAAACAAGTTAGACGTCCTCTACTTTGTTTGTTGCAATTTTTACGTGGCTGCTACGGGCTTAAGCAAAATTCAATCTCACCTACGCATCAAAACCACAACAATAGTTTGTCAAGTTGATGCCGTTTTAACCTTCGCAAGGACCGGGCGTAGCCACACTCGGTTCAACTAAAGTTGGAGAAACAGACACCCGCCAGCCACCTGTGTGCAAAGCACGGCGGTAGAACCAGTCTCGCGTAAGCGTACGCGTAATGTCGGTCCGGGCCGCTTCATCCAACAATACCGCCGAACCAAAGTATGACATGCTGGTAGGCAGTATGACTTATATCGCCCACAACACATTTGTGTTCTACTCGTGCATATAACTTCAAACCATAAAAACCTAGGCTCTGATACCACTGTTGGGAACGTAGTAATTTTAAAAAAATTCCTACGCACACGCAAGATCATGGTGATGCATAGCAACGAGAGGGGAGAGTGTTGTCTACGTACCCTCGTAGACCGAAGCGGAAGCGTTGACACAACGTAGAGGAAGTAGTCGTACGTCTTCCCGGTCCAACCGATCCAAGCACCGTTACTCCGGCACCTCCGAGTTCTTAGCACACGTTCATCTCGATGACGCTCCCCGGGCTCCGATCCAGCAAAGCTTCGGGGATGAGTTCCGTCAGCACGACGGTGTGATGACGATAATGATGTTCTACCGACTCAGGGCTTCGCCTAAGCACCGCAACGATATGACCGAGGTGGAATATGGTGGAGGGGGGCACCGCACACGGCTAAAGAACGATCACGAAGATCAACTTGTGTGTCCTGGGGTGCCCCCCTGCCCCCGTATATAAAGGAGCAAGGGAGGAGGAGGCCGGCCCTAGGAGGAGGGCGCGCCAAGGGGAGTCCTACTCCCACCGGGAGTAGGACTCCTTCTTTCCTAGTCCAACTAGGAGAAGGGGGGAAAGGAGGGAAGTGGAGAAGGAAGGCAGAGGGGGGCCGCGCCCCAAACCCCTTGTCCAACTCGGACTGGGCTTGGGAGGGGCGCGCGCCACCTCCTGGCTCCTTCCCACTAAAGCCCATTAAGGCCCAATACTCTTCCCCGTATTTCCGTAACTCTTCGGTACTCCAAAAAATACACGAACCACTCAGAACCTTTCCGATGTCCGAATATAGTCGTCCAATATATCGATCTTTACGTCTCGACCATTTTGAGACTCCTCGTCATGTCCCCGATCTCATCCTGGACTCCGAACTCCTTCGGTACATCAAAACTCATAAACTCATAATATAACTGTCATCGAAACCTTAAGCGTGCGGACCCTACGGTCCGAGAACAATGTAGACATGACCGAGACACGTCTCCGGTCAATAACCAATAGCGGGACTTGGATGCCCATATTGGCTCCTACATATTCTACGAAGATCTTTATCGGTCAGACCGCATAACAACATACGTTGTTCCCTTTGTCATCGGTATGTTACTTGCCCGAGATTTGATCGTCGGTATCCAATACCTAGTTCAATCTCGTTGCCGGCAAGTCTCTTTACTCGTTCCGTAATACATCATCTCACAACTAACACATTAATTGCAATGCTTGCAAAGCTTATGTGATGTGCATTACCGAGAGGGCCTAGAGATACCTCTCCGACAATCGGAGTGACAAATCCTAATCTTGAAATACGCCAACCCAACATGTACCTTTGGAGATACCTGTAGAGCTCCTTTATAATCACCCAGTTTCGTTGTGACGTTTGGTAGCACACAAAGTGTTCCTCCGGTAAACGGGAGTTGCATAATCTCATAGTCATAGGAACATGTATAAGTCATGAAGAAAGCAATAGCAACATACTAAACGATCGGGTGCTAAGCTAATGGAATGGGTCATGTCAATCAGATCATTCACCTAATGATGTGATCCCGTTAATCAAATAACAACTCTTTGTCCATGGTTAGGAAACATAACCATCTTTGATTAACAAGCTAGTCAAGTAGAGGCATACTAGTGACACTCTGTTTGTCAATGTATTCACACATGTATTATGTTTCCGGTTAATACAATTCTAGCATGAATAATGAACATTTATCATGAAATGAGGAAATAAATAATAACTTTATTATTGCCTCTAGGGCATATTTCCTTCAAGGAACATCACATAAGTAATATGACCATCAAAATATCCTATGAACGGAAACATATAAATCATGATAAATAACCTTGGTCTAGGTGCGTAGTAAATTTATCTGTGGTCGTACTAATGTATCTCTCAACCTGCGTACTCCATCAGTATGGAGTTTCTTCATGCGCTTTACACCGATATGACCTAAACGGCAGTGCCACAAATAAGTTGCACTATCATTATCAACTCTGCGTAATTGGCTTCAACATTATGAATATGTGTATCACTACTATCGAGATTCATAAAAAATAGACCACTCTTCAAGGGTGCATGACCATAAAAGATAGTACTCATATAAATAGAACAACCATTATTCTCTGATTTAAATGAATAACCGTCTCGCATCAAACAAGATCCAGATATAATGTTCATGCTCAACACTGGCACCAAATAACAATTATTTAGGTCTAATACTAATCCCGAAGGTAGATGTAGAGGTAGCGTGCCGACCGCGATCACATCGACTTTGGAACCATTTCCCACGCGCATCGTCACCTCCTCCTTTGCCAGTGTTCGCTTAATCCGTAGTCCCTGTTTCGAGTTGCAAATATTAGCAACAGAACCAGTATCAAATACCCAGGTGCTACTGCGAGTTCTAGTAAGGTACACATCAATGACATGTATATCACATATACCTTTGTTCACCTTGCCATCCTTCTTATCCGCCAAATACTTGGGGCAGTTCCGCTTCCAGTGACCAGCCTGCTTGCAGTAGAAGCACTCAGTTTCAGGCTTAGGTCCAGACTTGGGTTTCTTCTCTTGAGCAGCAACTTGCTTGTTGTTCTTCCTGAAGTTCCCCTTCTTTTTCCCTTTGCCCTTTTTCTTGAAACTAGTGGTCTTGTTGACCATCAACACTTGATGCTCCTTCTTGATTTCTACCTCCGAGTTCTTAGCACACGTTCAGCTCGATGACGCTCCCCGGGCTCCGATCCAGCAAAGCTTCGGGGATGAGTTCCGTCAGCACAATGGCGTGATGACGATGATGATGTTCTACCGACGCAGGGCTTCGCCTAAGCACCGCAACGATATGACCGAGGTGGAATATGGTGGAAGGGGGCACCGCACACGGCTGAGGAACGATCACGAAGATCAACTTGTGTGTTCTAGGGTGCCCCCTGCCCCCGTATATAAAGGAGGGAGGGGGAGGTGCGGCCGTCCCCAAGGGGTGCGCCTGGAGGAGTCCTACTCCCACCGGGAGTAGGACTCCCCCCTCTCTTGCCTTGTTGGAGAAGGAAAGGGGGAAGGAGAAGAGGAAAGGGGGGCGCCGCCCCCCTTCCTTGTCCTATTCGGACTAGGGGGGAGGGGGCCCGCGGCCTGCCCTGGCCGGCCCCTCTCTTCTCCCTTATGGCCCATGAAGGCCCATTAACCCCCCCGGGGGTTCCGATAACCCCTCGGTGCTCCGATAAAATGCCGATTTCACCCGGAACGATTCCGATGTCCAAATAAGGGCTTCCAATATATCGATCTTTATGTCTCGACCATTTCGAGACTCCTTGTCATGTCCGTGATCACATCCGGGACTCCGAACTACCTTCGGTACATCAAAATGTATAAACTCATAATAACTGTCATTGTAACTTTAAGCGTGCGGGCCCTACGGTTCGAGAACAATGTAGACATGACCGAGACACGTCTCCAGTCAATAACCAATAGCGGGACCTGGATGCCCATATTGGCTCCTACATATTCTACGAAGATCTTTATCGGTCAGGCCGCATGACAACATATGTTGTTCCCTTTGTCATCGGTATGTTACTTTCCCGAGATTCGATCGTCGGTATCCAATACCTAGTTTAATCTCGTTGCCGGCAAGTCTCTTTACTCGTTCCGTAATACATCATCTCACAACTAACATATTAGTTGCAATGCTTGCAAGGCTTATGTGATGTGCATTACCGAGAGGGCCCAGAGATACCTCTCCGACTATCGGAGTGACAAATCCTAATCTCGAAATACGCCAACCCAACAAGTACCTTTGGAGGCACCTATAGAGCACCTTTATAATCACCCAGTTATGTTGTGACGTTTGGTAGCACATAAAGTGTTCCTCCGGTAAACGGGAGTTGCATAATCTCATAGTCATAGGAACATGTATAAGTCATGAAGAAAGCAATAGCAACATACTAAATGATCGGGTGCTAAACTAATGGAATGGGTCATGTCAATCAGATCATTCAACTAATGATGTGACCTCATTAATCAAATAACAAATCTTTGTTCATGGTTAGGAAACATAACCATCTTTGATTAACGAGCTAGTCAAGTACAGGCATACTAGTGACACTCTGTTTGTTTATATATTCACACGTGTGTTATGTTTCCGGCTAATACAATTCTAGCTTGAATAAACATTTATCATGATATATTAGGAAATAAATAATAACTTTGCCAAGGCAATTGCACCAGTATTGTCACAAAAGATTTTCATTGGACCCGATGCACTAGGTATGACACCTAGATCGGATATGAACTCCTTCATCCAGACTCCTTCATTTGCTGCTTCTGAAGCACCTATGTACTCTGCTTCACATGTAGATCCCGCCACGATGCTTTGTTTAGAACTGCACCAACTGACAGCTCCACCGTTTAATGTAAACACATATCCGGTTTAAGATTTAGAATCGTCCGGATCAGTGTCAAAGCTTGCATCAACGTAACCGTTTACGATGAGCTCTTTGTCACCTCCATATACGAGAAACATATCCTTAGTCCTTTTCAGGTACTTCAGGATGTTCTTGACCGCTGTCCAGTGATCCACTCCTAGATTACTTTGGTACCTCCCTGCTAAATTTGTATCAAGGCACACATCAGGTCTGGTACACAGCATTGCATACATGATAGAGCCTATGGCTAAAGCATAGGGAACATCTTTCATTTTCTCTCTATCTTCTGCAGTGGTCGGGCATTGAGTCTTACTCAACTTCACACCTTGTAGTACAGGTAAGAATCCTTTCTTCGCTTGATCCATTTTGAACTTTTTCAAAACTTTGTCAAGGTATGTGCTTTGTGAAAGTCCAATTAAGCGTCTTGATCTATCTCTATAGATCTTGATGCCCAATATGTAAGCAGCTTCACCGAGGTCTTTCATTGAAAAATTCTTATTCAAGTATCTCTTTATGCTATCCAGAAATTCTATATCATTTCCGATTAGTAATATGTCATCCACATATAATATCAGAAATGCTACAGAGCTCCCACTCACTTTCTTGTAAATACAGGCTTCTCCAAAAGTCTGTACAAACCCAAATTCTTTGATCACACTATCAAAGCGTTTATTCCAACTTCGAGAGGCTTGCACCAGTCCATAAATGGATCGCTGGAGCTTGCACACTTTGTTAGCTCCCTTTGGATCGATAAAACCTTCTGGTTGCATCATATACAACTCTTCTTCCAGAAATCCATTCAGGAATGCAGTTTTTACATCCATCTGCCAAATTTCATAATCATAAAATGCAACAATTGCTAACATGATTCGGATAGACTTAAGCATCGCTACGGGTGAGAAGGTCTCATTGTAGTCAATTCCTTGAACTTGTCGAAAACCTTTTGCGATAAGTCGAGCTTTGTAGACAGTAACATTACCGTGAGCGTCAATCTTCTTCTTGAAGATCCATTTATTCTCAGTTGCTTGCCGATCATTGGGCAAGTCAACCAAAGTCCACACTTTGTTCTCATACATGGATCCCATCTCATATTTCATGGCTTCAAGCCATTTTGCGGAATCTGGGCTCACCATCACTTCTTCATAGCTCGTAGGTTCGCCATGATCTAGTAGCATGACTTCTAGAACAGGATTGCCATACCACTCTGGTGCGGATCTTACTCTGGTTGATCTACGAGGTTCTGTAGTAACTTGATCTGAAATTGCATGATCATCATCATTAACTTCCTCACTAATTGGTTTAGATGTCACAGAAACTGGTTCCTGTGATGTGGTATTTCCCAATAAGGGAGCAGGTATAGTTACCTCATCAAGTTCAACTTTCCTCCCACTCACTTCTTTCGAGAGAAACTCCTTCTCTAGAAAGGATCCATTTTTAGCAACGAATGTCTTGCCTTCGGATCTATGATAGAAGGTGTACCCAATAGTTTCTTTTGGGTATCCTATGAAGACACATTTCTCCGATTTGGGTTCGAGCTTATCAGGTTGAAGCTTTTTCACATAAGCATCGCAGCCCCAAACTTTAAGAAACGACAATTTTGGTTTCTTGCCAAACCATAGTTCATAAGGCGTCGTCTCAACGGATTTTGATGGTGCTCTATTTAACGTGAATGCGGCCGTCTCTAAAGCATAACCCCAAAATGATAGCGGTAAATCTGTAAGAGACATCATAGATTGCATCATATTAAGTAAAGTACGATTACGACGTTCGGACACACCATTACGTTGTGGTGTTCCGGGTGGCGTGAGTTGCGAAACTATTCCGCATTGTTTCAAATGTAGACCAAACTCGTAACTCAAATATTCTACTCCTTTGAACTTTTCAAATGTCTCAGACTTGTGTTTCATTAAGTAGATATACCCATATCTGCTTAAATCATCTGTGAAGGTGAGAAAATAACGATATCCGCCACGAGCTTCAATATTCATCGGACCACATACATCTGTATGTATGATTTCCAACAAATCTGTTGCTCTCTCCATAGTACCGGAGAACGGTATTTTAGTCACCTTGCCCATGAGGCACGGTTCGTAAGTACCAAGTGATACATAATCAAGTGGTTCCAAAAGTCCATCAGTATGGAGTTTCTTCATGCGCTTTACACCGATATGACCTAAACGGGAGTGCCACAAATAAGTTGCACTATCATTATCAACTCTGCATCTTTTGGCTTCAACATTATGAATATGTGTATCACTACTATCGAGATTCATAAAAAATAGACCACTCTTCAAGGGTGCATGACCATAAAAGATAGTACTCATATAAATAGAACAACCATTATTCTCTGATTTAAATGAATAACCGTCTCGCATCAAACAAGATCCAGATATAATGTTCATGCTCAACACTGGCACCAAATAACAATTATTTAGGTCTAATACTAATCCCGAAGGTAGATGTAGAGGTAGCGTGCCGACCGCGATCACATCGACTTTGGAACCATTTCCCACGCGCATAGTCACCTCGTCCTTTGCCAGTGTTCGCTTAACCCGTAGTCCCTATTTCGAGTTGCAAATATTAGCAACAGAACCAGTATCAAATACCCAGGTGCTACTGCGAGCTCTAGTAAGGTACACATCAATAACATGTATATCACATATACCTTTGTTCACCTTGCCATCCTTCTTATCCGCCAAATACTTGGGGCAGTTCCGCTTCCAGTGACCAGTCTGCTTGCAGTAGAAGCACTCAGTTTCAGGCTTAGGTCCAGACTTGGGTTTCTTCTCTTGAGCAGCAACTTGCTTGCTGTTCTTCTTGAAGTTCCCCTTCTTTTTCCCTTTGCCCTCTTTCTTGAAACTAGTGGTCTTGTTGACCATCAACACTTGATGCTCCTTCTTGATTTCTACCTCTGCGGCCTTTAGCATTGCGAAGAGCTCAAGAATCGTCTTATCCATCCCTTGCATATTATAGTTCATCACGAAGCCTTTGTAGCTTGGTGGAAGTGATTGGAGAATTCTGTCAATGACGCAATCATCCGAAAGATTAACTCCCAGTTGAATCAAGTGATTACAATACCCAGACATTTTGAGTATATGCTCACTGACAGAACTATTCTCCTCCATCTTGCAGCTATAGAACTTATTGGAAACTTCATATCTCTCAATCCGGGCATTCTGTTGGAATATTAACTTCAACTCCTGGAACATCTCATATGCCCCATGACGTTCAAAACATCGTTGAAGTCCCGGTTCTAAGCCGTAAAGCATGGCACATTGAACTATCGAGTAGTCATCAGCTTTGCTCTGCCAGACGTTCTTAACGTCGTCAGTTGCATCAGCAGCAGGCCTGGCACCCATCGGTGCTTCCAGGACGTAACTCTTCTGTGCAGCAATGAGGATAATCCTCAAGTTACGGACCCAGTCTGTGTAATTGCTACCATCATCTTTCAACTTTGCTTTCTCAAGGAACGCATTAAAATTCAACGGAACAACAGCACGGGCCATCTATCTACAATCAACATAAAACAAGCAAGATACTATCAGGGACTAAGTTCATGATAAATTTAAGTTCAATTAATCATATTACTTAAGAACTCCCACTTAGATAGACATCCCTCTAATCTTCTAAGTGATCACGTGATCCAAATCAACTAAGCCATAACCGATCATCACGTGAAATGGATTAGTCTTCAATGGTGAACATCATTATGTTGATCATATCTACTATATGATTCACGTTCGACCTTTCGGTCTCCGTGTTCCGAGGCCATATCTGCATATGCTAGGCTCTTCAAGTATAACCCGAGTATTCTGCATGTGCAAAACTGGCTTGCATCCATTTTAGATGGACATAGAGCTTATCACACCCGATCATCACGTGGAGTCTGGGCACGGCGAACTTTGGCAACGGTGCATACTCAGGGATAACACTTCTTGATAATTTAGTGGGAGATCATCTTATAATGCTACCGTCAATCAAAGCAAGATAAGATGCATAAAAAAGATAAACATCACATGTAATCAATATAAGTGATATGATATGGCCATCATCATCTTGTGCTTGTGATCTCCATCTCCGAAGCACCGTCATGATCACCATCGTCACCGGCACGACACCTTGATCTCCATCGTAGCATCGTTGTCGTCTCGCCAATCTTATGCTTCTACGACTATCGCTACCGCTTAGTGATAAAGTAAAGCATTACAGGGCGATTGCGTTGCATACAATAAAGCGACAACCATATGGCTCCTGCCAGTTGTCGATAACTCAGTTACAAAACATGATCATCTCATACAATAAAATTTAGCATCATGTCTTGACCATATCACATCACAACATGCCCTGCAAAAACAAGTTAGACGTCCTCTACTTTGTTTGTTGCAAGTTTTACGTGGTTGCTACGGGCTTAAGCAAGAACCAATCTCACCGACGCATCAAAACCACAACGATAGTTTGTCAAGTTGATGCCGTTTTAACCTTCGCAAGGACCGGGCGTAGCCACACTCGGTTCAACTAAAGTTGGAGAAACTGACACACCATTAGATATTACAAGTTTGCACAACAAGAACATGTTATCCTGGTAGTATTAGCATATCTATGTTGTAGATCAATAGCTCGCGTTGTTGCTTTCATATGTTTATTTTGATAAGTTCCTAGAGAAAATTGTGTTGAAAGATGTTAGTAGCAAAGATGCGGATTGGATCCGTGATCTGAGCTTTGTCCTCATTGCTGCACAGAAGAATTATGTCCTTAATGTACCGCTGGGTGACAGACCTATTGCAGGAGCAGATGGAGACGTTATGAACGTTTGGCTTGCTCAATATGATGACTACTTGATAGTTTCGTGCACCATGCTTAACGGCTTAGAATCGGGACTTCAAAGACGTTTTGAACGTCATGGACCATACGAGATGTTCCAGGAGTTGAATTTAATATTTCAAGCAAATACCCGAGTTGAGAGATATGAAGTCTTCAACAAGTTCTATAGCTAAAAGATGGAGGAGAATCGCTCAACTAGTGAGCATGTGCTCAGATTGTCTGGGTACTACAATCGCTTGAATCAAGTGGGAGTTAATCTTCCAGATAAGATAGTGATTGACAGAATTCTCTAGTCACCATCACCAAGTTAGTAGAACTTTGTGATGAACTATGATATGCAAGGGATGACGAAAGTAATTCCCAAGCTCTTCGTGATGCTGAAATCGATGAAGGTAGAAATCAAGAAAAACATCAAGTGTTGATGGTTAACAAGATCACTAGTTTCAAGAAAAGGGCAAAGGGAAAGAAAGGGAACTTCAAGAAAAACAGCAAGCAAGTTGCTGCTCAAGTGAAGAAGCCCAAGTCTGGTCCTAAGCCTGAGACTAAGTACTTCTACTACAAAGGGACTGGTCACTGGAAGCGGAACTACCCCAAGTGATTGGCGGAAAAGAAGGATGGCAAAGTGAACATAAGTATATTTGCTATACATGTTATTGATGTGTACTTTACTAGTGTTTATAGCAACCCCTCAGTATTTGATACTAGTTCAGTTGCTAAGATTAGTAACTCGAAATGGGAGTTGCAGAATAAACAGAGACTAGTTAAGGGTGAAGTGACGATGTGTGTTGGAAGTAGTTCCAAGATTGATATGATCATCATCGCACACTCACTATACTTTCGGAATTAGTGTTAAACCTAAATAAGTGTTATTTGGTGTTTGCGTTGAGCATAAATATGATTTGATCATGTTTATTGCAATACGGTTATTCATTTAAGTTAGAGAACAATTGTTGTTCTGCTTACATGAATAGAACCTTCGATGGTCATACACCCAATGAAAATAGTTCGTTGGATCTCGATTGTAATGATACACATATTCATAATATTGAAGCCAAAATATGCAAAGTTAATAATGATAGTGCAAATTATTTGTGGCACTGCCGTTTAGGTCATATTGGTGTAAAGCGCATGAAGAAACTCCATGCTAATGGGATTTTGGAATCACTTGATGCTTGTGTACCATGCCTTATGGGCAAGATGACTAAAACTCCATTCTCCGGAACAATGGAGCGAGAAACTGACTTGTTGGAAATAATACATATTGATGTATGCGATCCGATGAGTGTTAAGGCTCGCGGCGGGTATCATTATTTTCTGACCTTCACAGATGATTTAAGCAGATATGAGCATATCTACTTGATGAAACATAGGTCTGAAAAGTTCAAAGTATTTCAGAGTGAAGTGGAAAATCATCGTGACAAGAAAATAAAGTTTCTACGATCTGATCGCGAAGACGAATATTTGAGTTACGAGTTTGGTCTTCAATTAAAACAATGTGGAATAGTTTCACAAACTCATGCCACCTGGAACACCACAGCATAATGGTGTGTCCGAACGTCATAACCGTACTTTATTGGATATAGTACAATCTATGATGTTTCTTACCGATTTACCAATATCGTTTCAGGATCATGCATTAGAGACTGCTGCATTCACGTTAAAAAGGGGCACCATCTAAGTCCGTTGAGACGACACAATATGAACTATGGTTTGGCAAGAAACCAAAGTTGTCGTTTCTTAAAGTTTGGGGGTTGCGATGCTTATAAGGAAAAGTTTCATCATGATAAGCTCAAACCCAAATCGGAGAAATGTGTCTTCATAGGATACCCAAAGGAGACAGTTGGGTACACCTTCTATCACAGATCCGGAGGCAAGACATTCGTTGCTGAGAATGGATACTTTCTAGAGAAGAAGTTTCTCTTGAAAGAAGTGAGTGAGAGGAAAGTAGAACTTGATAAGGTAATTGTACCTTCTCCCTTATTGGAAAGTAGTTCATCACAGAAATCTGTTCTTGTGACTACTACACCAATTAGTGAGGAAGCTAATGATGATGATCATGTAACTTCAGATCAAGTTACTACCGAATCTCGTAGGTAAACCAGAGTGAGATCCGCACCAGAGTGGTACGGTAATCCTGTTCTGGAAGTCATGTTACTAGACCATGACGAACTTGCGAACTATGAGGAAGCGATGATGAGCCTAGATTCCGTGAAATGGTTTGAGGCCATGAAATCTGAGATATGATCCATGTATGAGAACAAAGTATGGACTTTGATGGATTTGCCCGATGATCAGCAAGCCATAGAAAATAAATGGATCTTCAAGAGGAAGACGGACGCTGATAGTAGTGTTACTATCTACAAAGCTAGAATAGTCGCAAAAGGTTTTCGACAAGTTCAAGGTGTTGACTACGATGAGAGTTTCTCACTCTTATCTATGCTTAAGTCTGTCCAAATCATGTTAGCAATTGCCGCATTTTATGAAATCAGGCAAATGGATAAACAAAACTGCATTCCTCAATGGATTTATTAAAGAAGAGTTGTATACGATGCAACTAGAAGGTTTTGTCGATCCTAAAGGTGTTAACAAAATATGCAAGCTCCAGCGATCCATCTATGGACTGGTGCAAGCATCTCGGGGTTGGAATATACGCTTTGATAAGATGATCAAAGCATATAGTTTTATACAGACTTGCGGTGAAGTGTGTATTTACAAGAAAGTGAGTGGGAGCACTACAGCATTTCTGATAAGTATATGTAAATGACATATTGTTGATCGGAAATAATGTAGAATTATTCTGCAAAGCATAAAGGAGTATTTGAAAGGAGTTTTTCGAAGAAGGACCTCGGTGAAGCTGCTTACATATTGAGCATCAAGATCTATAGAGATAGATCAAGACGCTTGATAAGTTTTTTTCAATGAGTACATACCTTGATAGGATTTTGAAGTAGTTCAAAATGGAACAGTCAAAGAAAGAGTTCTAGCCTGTGTTACAAGGTGTGAAATTGAGTAAGACTCAAAACCCGACCACGGCAGAAGATAGAAAGAGAATGAAAGTCATTCCCTATGCCTTGGCCATAGGTTCTATAAAATATGCCATGCTGTGTACCAGATCTATTGTATACCCTACACTGATTTTGGCAAGGGAGTACAATAGTGATCTAGCAGTAGATCACTGGACAGCGGTCAAAATTATCCTTAGTGGAATAAGGATATGTTTCTCGATTATGGACATGAGAAAAAGGTTCGTCGTAAAGGGTTACGTCGATGCAAATTTTGACACTGATCTAGATGACTCTAAGTCTCAATCTAGATACATATTGAAAGTGGGAGCAATTAGCTAGAGTAGCTCCGTGCAGAGCATTGTTGACATAGAAATTTGCAAAATACATACGGATCTGAATATGGCAGACCCGTTGACTAAACTTCTCTGACAGGCAAAACATGATCACACCTTAGTACTCTTTGGGTGTTAATCACATAGCGATGTGAACTAGATTATTGACTCTAGTAAACCCTTTGGGTGTTGGTCACATGACGACGTGAACTATGGGTGTTAATCACATGGTGATATGAACTAGATTATTGACTCTAGTGCAAGTGGGAGACTGAAGGAAATATGCCTAGAGGCAATAATAAAGTTATCATTTATTTCCTTATATCATGATAAATGTTTATTATTCATGCTAGAATTGTATTAACCGGAAACATAATACATGTGTGAATACATAGACAAACAGAGTGTCACTAGTATGCCTCTACTTGACTAGCTCGTTGATCAAAGATGGTTAAGTTTCCTAGCCATAGACATGAGTTGTCATTTGATTAATGGGATCACATCCTTAGGAGAATGATGTGATTGACATGACCCATTCCGTTAGCTTAGCACTCGATCGTTTAGTATGTTGCTATTGCTTTCTTCATGACTTATACATGTTCCTACGACTATGAGATTATGCAACTCCCGTTTGCCGGAGGAACACTTTGTGTACTACCAAACGTCACAACGTAACTGGGTGATTATAAAGGAGCTCTATAGGTGTCTCCAAAGGTACATGTTGGGTTGGCGTATTTCGAGATTAGGATTTGTCACTCCAATTGTCGGAGAGGTATCTCTGGGCCCTCTCGGTAATGCACATCACATAAGCCTTGCAAGCATTTTAACTAATAAGTTAGTTGCGAGATGATGTATTATGGAACGAGTAAAGAGACTCGCCGGTAACGAGATTGAACTAGGTATTGAGATACCAACGATCGAATCTCGGGCAAGTAACATACCGATGACAAAGGGAACAGCGTATGTTGTTATGCGGTCTGACGGATAAAGATCTTCGTAGAATATGTAGGAGCCAATATGAGCATCCAGGTTCCGCTGTTGGTTATTGACCGGAGACATGTCTCGGTCATGTCTACATTGTTCTCGAACCGTAGGGTCCGCACGCTTAAGGTTTCGATGACAGTTATATTATGAGTTTATGAGTTTTGATGTACCGAAGGAGTTCGGAGTCCCGGATATGATCAGGGACATGACGAGGAGTCTCGAAATGGTCGAGACATAAAGATCGATATATTGGATGACTATATTCGGACATAGGAAAAGTTTTGAGTGGTTCGGGTATTTTTCGGAGTACCGAGGAGTTACGGGAATACGGGGGAAAAGTATTGGGCCTTATTGGGACATATGGGAAAGAGAGAGGGGCTGCCTAGGGCAGGCCGCACGCCCCCCCCCCCCCAAGGCCTAGTCCGAATTGGACTAGGGTGAGGGGCTGCGCCCCCTCCTTCCTTCCCTTCTCCTTTCCCCTTCCTTGTCTCCTACTCCTACTACATGGAAGGACTCCTAGTTGGACTAGGAAAGGGGGAATCCTACTCCCGTTGGGAGTAGGACTCCCTAGGGCGCGCCATAGAGAGGGTCGGCCCTCCCCTCCTCCACTCCTTTATATACGGGGGCAGCGGGCACCCCATAGACACACAAGTTGATCTTCGTGATCGTTCCTTAGCCGTGTGGTGCCCCCCTCCATGATATTACACGTCGGTCATATTGTAGCAGTGCGTAGGCGAAGCCCTGCGACGGTTGAACATCAAGATCGTCACCACGCCGTCGTGCTGACAGAACTCCTCCCCGAACCTTTGCTGGATCGGAGCCCGGGGTGCGTCATCGAGCTGTACGTGTGTCAAGAAATCGGAGGTGCTGGAGTAACGGTGCTTGGATTGGTTGGACCGGGAACACGTACAACTACTTCCTCTATGTTGCGTCAACGCTTCCGCTTCGGTCTACGAGGGTACGTAGACAACACTCTCCCCTATCGTTGCTATGCATCACCATGATCTTGCGTGTGCGTAGGATTTTTTTTGAAATTACTACGTTCCCCAACAGTTGATCGTTGTAATTACCACCTAGATATTAGAACGCTTACTATGATATATGGTGAACGTAGTAAGTTGTTTATTAGAACCTGGCAAGTAATTTCAAAAATAATCCTACGCACACGCAAGATCATGGTGATGCATAGCAACGAGAGAGGAGAGTGTTGTCTACGTACCCTCGTAGACCGAAGCGGAAGCGTTGACGCAACGTAGAGGAAGTAGTCGTACGTCTTCCCGGTCCAACCGATCCAAGCACCGTTACTCTGGCACCTCCGAGTTCTTAGCACACGTTCAGCTCGATGACGCTCCCCGGGCTCCGATCCAGCAAAGCTTCGGGGATGAGTTCCGTCAGCACGACGGCGTGATGACGATGATGATGTTCTACCGACGCAGGGCTTCGCCTAAGCACCGCAACGATATGACCGAGGTGGAATATGGTGGAGGGGGGCACCGCACACGGCTAAGGAATGATCACGAAGATCAACTTGTGTGTTCTAGGGGGCCCCCTGCCCCCATATATAAAGGAGGGAGGGGGAGGTGCAGCCGGCCCCAAGGGGTGCGCCTGGAGGAGTCCTACTCCCACCGGGAGTAGGACTCCCCCCTCTCTTGCCTTGTTGGAGAAGGAAAGGGGGAAGGAAAAGAGGAAAGGGGGGCGCCGCCCCCCCTCTTCCTTGTCCTATTCGGACTAGGGGGGAGGAGGCACGCGGCCTACCCTGGCCGGCCCCTCTCTTCTCCCTTATGGCCCATGAAGGCCCATTAACCCCACGGGGGGTTCCGATAACCCCTCGGTACTCCGATAAAATGTCGATTTCACCCGGAATGATTCCGATGTCCAAATATAGGCTTCCAATATATCATCTTTATGTCTCGACCATTTCGAGACTCCTCATCATGTCCGTGATTACATCCGGGACTCCGAACTACCTTCGGTACATCAAAATGTATAAACTCCAAATAACTGTCATCGTAACGTTAAGCGTGTGGACCCTACGGTTCAAGAACAATGGAGACATGACCGAGACACGTCTCCGGTCAATAACCAATAGCGGGACCTGGATGCCCATATTGGCTCCTACATATTCTACGAAGATCTTTATCGGTCAGACCGCATAACAACATACGTTGTTCCCTTTGTCATCGGTATGTTACTTGCCCGAGATTCGATCGTCGGTATCCAATACCTAGTTCAATCTCATTGCCGGCAAGTCTCTTTACTCGTTTCGTAATACATCATCTCACAACTAACATATTAGTTGAAATGCTTGCAAGGGTTATGTGATGTGCATTACCGAGAGGGCCTAGAGATACCTCTCCGATTATCGGAGTGACAAACCCTAATCTCGAAATACGCCAACCCAACAAGTACCTTTGGAGACACCTGTAGAGCACCTTTATAATCACCCAGTTATGTTGTGACGTTTGGTAGCACACAAAGTGTTCCTCCGGTAAACGGGAGTTGCATAATCTCATAGTCATAGGAACATGTATAAGTCATGAAGAAAGCAATAGCAACATACTAAACGATCGGGTGCTAAGCTAATGGAATGGGTCATGTAAATCAGATCATTCAACTAATGATGTGACCTCGTTAATCAAATAACAACTCTTTGTTCATGGTTAGGAAACATAACCATCTTTGATTAACGAGCTAGTCAAGTAGAGGCATACTAGTGACACTCTGTTTGTTTATATATTCACACATGTATTATGTTTCCGGCTAATACAATTCTAGCATGAATAATAAACATTTATCATGATATATGAGGAAATAAATAATAACTTTATTATTGCCTCTAGGGCATATTTCCTTCAGTCTCCCACTTGCACTAGAGTCAATAATCTAGATTACACAGTAATGATTCTAACACCCATGGAGTTTTGGTGCTGATCATGTTTTGCTCGTGGAAGAGGCTTAGTCAACGGGTCTGCTACATTTAGATCCGTATGTATCTTGCAAATCTCTATGTCTCCCTCCTGGACTAGATCCCGGATGGAATTGAAGCGTCTCTTGATGTGCTTGGTTCTCTTGTGAAATCTGGATTCCTTTGCCAAGGCAATTGCACCAGTATTGTCACAAAAGATTTTCATTGGACCCGATGCACTAGGTATGACACCTAGATCAGATATGAACTCCTTCATCAAGACTCCTTCATTTGCTGCTTCCGAAGCAGCTATGTACTCCGCTTCACATGTAGATCCCGCCACGACGCTTTGTTTAGAACTGCACCAACTGACAGCTCCACCGTTTAATGTAAACACGTATCCGGTTTGCGATTTAGAATCTTCCGGATCAGTGTCAAAGCTTGCATCAACGTAACCGTTTACGATGAGCTCTTTGTCACCTCCATATACGAGAAACATATCCTTAGTCCTTTTCAGGTACTTCAGGATGTTCTTGACCGCTGTCCAGTGATCCACTCCTGGATTACTTTGGTACCTCCCTGCTAAACTTATAGCAAGGCACACATCAGGTCTGGTACACAGCATTGCATACATGATAGAGCCTATGGCTAAAGCATAGGAAACATCTTTCATTTTCTCTCTATCTTCTGCAGTGGTCGGGCATTGAGTCTTACTCAACTTCACACCTTGTAGTACAGGCAAGAATCCTTTCTTTGCTTGATCCATTTTGAACTTTTTCAAAACTTTGTCAAGGTATGTGATTTGTGAAAGTCCAATTAAGCGTCTTGATCTATCTCTATAGATCTTGATGCCCAATATGTAAGCAGCTTCACCGAGGTCTTTCATTGAAAAATTCTTATTCAAGTATCCCTTTATGCTATACAGAAATTCTATATCATTTCTGATTAGTAATATGTCATCCACATATAATATCAGAAATGCTACAGAGCTCCCACTCACTTTCTTGTAAATACAGGCTTCTCCAAAAGTCTGTACAAACCCAAATGCTTTGATCACACTATCAAAGCGTTTATTCCAACACCGAGAGGCTTGCACCAGTCCATAAATGGATCGCTGGAGCTTGCACACTTTGTTAGCTCCCTTTGGATCGATAAAACCTTCTGGTTGCATCATATACAACTCTTCTTTCAGAAATCCATTCAGGAATGCAGTTTCTACATTCATCTGCCAAATTTCATAATCATAAAAGCAGCAATTGCTAACATGATTCGGACAGACTTAAGCATCGCTACGGGTGAGAAGGTCTCATCGTAGTCAACCTCTTGAACTTGTCGAAAACCTTTTGCGAAAAGTCGAGCTTTGTAGACACTAACATTACCGTCAACGTCAGTCTTCTTCTTGGAGATCCATTTATTCTCAATTGCTTGCCGATCATTGGGCAAGTCAACCAAAGTACACACTTTGTTCAAATACATGGATCCCATCTCAGATTTCATGGCTTCAAGCCATTTTGCGGAATCTGGGCTCACCATCGCTTCTTCATAGTTCGTAGGTTCGCCATGATCTAGTAGCATGACTTCCAGAACAGGATTGTCGTACCACTCTGGTGCGGATCTTACTCTGGTTGAACCACGAGGTTCTGTAGTAACTTGATCTGAAGTTGCATGATCATCATCATTAACTTCCTCACTAATTGGTTTAGACGTCATAGAAACTGGTTCCTGTGATGTGCTATTTCTCAATAAGGGAGTAGGTAGGTATAGTTACCTCATCAAGTTCTACTTTCCTCCCACTCACTTCTTTCGAGAGAAACTCCTTCTCTAGAAAGGATCCATTTTTAGCAACGAATGTCTTGCCTTCGGATCTGTGATAGAAGGTGTACCCAACAGTTTCCTTTGGGTATCCTATGAAGACACATTTCTCTGATTTGGGTTCGAGCTTATCAGGTTGAAGCTTTTTCACATAAGTATCGCAGCCCCAAATTTTAAGAAACGACAACTTTGGTTTCTTGCCAAACCATAGTTCATAAGGCGTCGTCTCAACGGATTTTGATGGTGCTCTATTTAACGTGAATGCGGCCGTCTCTAAAGCATAACCCCAAAACGATAGCGGTAAATCTGTAAGAGACATCATAGATCGCACCATATCAAGTAAAGTATGATTACGACGTTCGGACACACCATTACGTTGTGGTGTTCCGGGTAGCGTGAGTTGCGAAACTATTCCGCATTGTTTCAAATGTAGACCAAACTCGTAACTCAAATATTCTCCTCCACGATCAGATCGTAGAAACTTTATTTTCTTGTTACGATGATTTTCAACTTCACTCTGAAATTCTTTGAACTTTTCAAATGTTTCAGACTTATGTTTCATTAAGTAGATATACCCATATCTGCTTAAATCATCTGTGAAGGTGAGAAAATAACGATATCCGCCACGAGCTTCAATATTCATCGGACCACATACATCTGTATGTATGATTTCCAACAAATCTGTTGCTCTCTCCATAGTACCGGAGAACGGTGTTTTAGTCATCTTGCCCAGGAGGCACGGTTCGCAAGTACCAAGTGATTCATAATCAAGTGGTTCCAAAAGTCCATCAGTATGGAGTTTCTTCATGCGCTTTACACTGATATGACCTAAACGGCAGTGCCACAAATAAGTTGCACTATCATTATCAACTCTGCATCTTTTGGTTTCAACATTATGAATATGTGTATCACTACTATAGAGATTCATCAAAAAATAGACCACTCTTCAAAGGTGCATGACCATAAAAGATATTATTCATATAAATAGAACAACCATTATTTTCTGATTTAAATGAATAACCGTCACGCATCAAACAAGATCCAGATATAATGTTCATGCTCAACGCTGGCACCAAATAACAATTATTTAGGTCTAATACTAATCCCGAAGGTAGATGTAGAGGTAGCGTGCCGACCGCGATTACATCGACTGTGGAACCATTTCCCACGCGCATCGTCACCTCGTCCTTTGCCAGTGTTCGCTTAATCCGTAGTCCCTGTTTCGAGTTGCAAATATTAGCAACAGAACTAGTACCAAATACCCAGGTGCTACTGCGAGCTCTAGTAAGGTACACATCAATAACATGTATATCACATATACCTTTGTTCACCTTGCCATCCTTCTTATCCGCCAAATACTTGGGGCAGTTCCGCTTCCAGTGACCAGTCTGCTTGCAGTAGAAGCACTCAGTTTTAGGCTTAGGTCCAGACTTGGGTTTCTTCTCTTGAGCAGCAACTTGCTTTTTGTTCTTCTTGAAGTTCCCCTTCTTTTTCCCTTTGCCCTTTTTCTTGAAACTAGTGGTCTTGTTGACCATCAACACTTGATGCTCCTTCTTGATTTCTACCTCCGCAGCCTTTAGCATTGCGAAGAGCTTGGGAATCGTCTTATCCATCCCTTGCATATTATAGTTCATCACGAAGCCTTTGTAGCTTGGTGGAAGTGATTGGAGAATTCTGTCAATGACGCAATCATCCGGAAGATTAACTCCCAGTTGAATCAAGTGATTACAATACCCAGACATTTTGAGTATATGATCACTGACAGAACTATTCTCCTCCATCTTGCAGCTATAGAACTTATTGGAGACTTCATATCTCTCAATCCGGGCATTCTGTTGGAATATTAACTTCAACTCCTGGAACATCTCATATGCCCCATGACGTTCAAAACGTCGTTGAAGTCCCGGTTCTAAGCCGTAAAGCATGGCACATTGAACTATCGAGTAGTCATCAGCTTTGCTCTGCCAGACGTTCTTAACATCGTCAGTTGCATCAGCAGCAGGCCTGGCACCCAGCGGTGCTTCCAGGACGTAACTCTTCTGTGCAGCAATGAGGATAATCCTCAAGTTACGGACCCAGTCCGTGTAATTGCTACCATCATCTTTCAACTTTGCTTTCTCAAGGAACGCAATAAAATTCAACAGAACAACAGCACGGGCCATCTATCTACAATCAACATAAAACAAGCAAGATACTATCAGGGACTAAATTCATGATAAATTTAAGTTCAATTAATCATATTACTTAAGAACTCCCACTTAGATAGACATCCCTCTAATCTTCTAAGTGATCACGTGATCCAAATCAACTAAGCCATAACCGATCATCAGGTGAAATGGATTAGTCTTCAATGGTGAACATCATTATGTTGATCATATCTACTATATGATTCACGTTCGACCTTTCGGTCTCCGTGTTCCGAGGCCATATCTGCATATGCTAGGCTCATCAAGTATAACCCGAGTATTCTGCGTGTGCAAAACTGGCTTGCACCTGTTGTAGATGGACGTAGAGCTTATCACACCCGATCATCACGTGGTGTCTGGGCACGATGAACTTTGGCAACGGTGCATACTCAGGGAGAACACTTCTTGATAATTAGTGAGAGATCATCTTATAATGCTACCGTCAATCAAAGCAAGATAAGATGCATAAAAATGATAAACATCACATGCAATCAATATAAGTGATATGATATGGCCATCATCATCTTGTGCTTGTGATCTCCATCTCCGAAGCACCGTCATGATTACCATCGTCACCGGCGCGACACCTTGATCTCCATCGTAGCATCGTTGTTGTCTCGCCAATCTTATGCTTCTACGACTATCGCTACCGCTTAGTGATAAAGTAAAGCATTACAGGGCGATTGCATTGCATACAATAAAGCGGCAACCATATGGCTCCCGCCTGTTGCCGATTACTCAGTTACAAAACATGATCATCTCATACAATAAAATTTAGCATCATGTCTTGACCATATCACATCACAACATGCCCTGCAAAAACAATTTAGACGTCCTCTACTTTGTTTGTTTGCAAGTTTTACGTGGCTGCTACGGGCTTAAGCAAGAACCAATCTCACCTATGCATCAAAACCACAAAGATAGTTTGTCAAGTTGATGCCATTTTAACGTTCGCAAGGACCGGGCGTAGCCACACTCGGTTCAACTAAAGTTGGAGAAACTGACACCCGCCAGCCACCTGTGTGCAAAGCACGGCGGTACAACCAGTCGCGCGTAAGCGTACGCGTAATGTCGGTCCGGGCCGCTTCATCCAACAATACCGCCGAACCAAAGTATGACATGCTGGTAGGCAGTATGACTTATATCGCCCACAACTCACTTGTGTTCTACTCGTGCAAATAACATCAAACCAGAAAAACCTAGGCTCAGATGCCACTGTTGGGAAACGTAGTAATTTCAAAAAAATTCCTACGCACACGCAAGATCATGGTGATGCATAGCAACGAGAGAGGAGAGTGTTGTCTACGTACCCTCGTAGACCGAAGCGGAAGCTGTAATGCAACGTAGAGGAAGTAGTCGTACGTCTTCCCGGTCCAACCGTTCCAAGCACCGTTACTCCGGCACCTCCGAGTTCTTAGCACACGTTCAGCTCGATGACGCTCCCCGGGCTCCGATCCAGCAAAGCTTCGGGGATGAGTTCCGTCAGCACGACTGCGTGATGACGATGATGATGTTCTACCGACGCAGGGCTTTGCCTAAGCACCGAAACGATATGACCGAGGTGGAATATGGTGGAGGGGGGCACCGCACACGGCTAAGGAACGATCACGAAGATCAACTTGTCTGTTCTAGGGTGCCCCCTGCCCACATATATAAAGGAGGGAGGGGGAGGTGCGGCCGGCCCCAAGGGGTGCGCCTGGATTATTTGCTTTATTCATGACTTATACATGTTCCTATGACTATGAGATTATGCAACTTCCGTTTACCGGAGGAACACTTTGTGTGCTACCAAACGTCACAACGTAACTGGGTGGTTATAAAGGAGCTCTACAGGTGTCTCCAAAGATACATGTTGGGTTGACATATTTCGAGACTAGGATTTGTCACTCCGATTGTCGGAGAGGTATCTCTGGGCTCTCTCGGTAATGCACATCACTTAAGCCTTGCAAGCATTGCAACTAATGAAGTTAGTTGCGGGATGATGCATTACGGAACGAGTAAAGAGACTTGCCGGTAACGAGATTGAACTAGGTATTGGATACCGACGATCGAATCTCGGGCAAGTAACATACCGATGACAAAGGGAACAACGTATGTTGTTATGCGGTCTGACCGATAAAGATCTTCGTGGAATATGTAGGAACCAATATGGGCATCCAGGTCTCGCTATTGGTTATTGACCGGAGACGTGTCTCGGTCATGTCTACATTGTTCTCGAACCGTAGGGTCCGCATGCTTAAGGTTTCGATGATAGTTATATTATGAGTTTATGAGTTTTGATGTACCGAAGGAGTTCAGAGTCCCGGATGAGATCGGGGACATGACGAGGAGTCTCAAAATGGTCGAGACGTAAAGATCAATATATTGGACGACTATATTCAGACATCGGAAAGGTTCTGAGTGGTTCGGGTATTTTTCGGAGTACCGAGGAGTTACGGGAATACGGGGAAGAGTATTGGGCCTTAATGGGCTTTAGTGGAAAGGAGCCAGGAGGTGGCGCGCGCCCCTCCCAAGCCCAGTCCGAATTGGACAAGGGGTTTGGGGCGCGGCCCCCCTCTCCCTTCCTTCTCCACTTCTCTCCTTTCCCCCCTTCTCCTAGTTGGACTAGGAAAGAAGGAGTCCTACTCCCGGTGGGAGTAGGACTCCCCTTGGCGCGACCTCCTCCTAGGGTCGGCCTCCTCCTCCCTTGCTCCTTTATATACGGGGGCAGGGGGCAGCCCAGGACACACAAGTTGATCTTCGTGATCGTTCCTCAGCCGTGTGCGGTGCCCCCTTCCACCATATTCCACCTCGGTCATATCGTTGCGGTGCTTAGGCGAAGCCCTGCGTCGGTAGAACATCATCATCGTCATCACGCCATCGTGCTGACGGAACTCATCCCCGAAGCTTTGCTGGATCAGAGCCCGGGGAGCGTCATCGAGCTGAACGTGTGCTAAGAACTCGGAGGTGCCGGAGTAACGGTGCTTGGATCGGTTGGACCGGGAAGACGTACGACTACTTCCTCTACGTTGCGTCAACGCTTTCGCTTCGGTCTACGAGGGTATGTAGACAACACTCTCCCCTCTCGTTGCTATGCATCACCATGATCTTGTGTGTGCGTAGGATTTTTTTTGAAATTACTACGTTCCCCAACACATCCATGATCATTCATAACTCTGTGGATATGATTTTTCCTCGTTCGCGCATTGACCCGTCTATGAAAGAATTTGGTGTTAGCATCACCCTCTTTGATGTTTGAGATGCGAGCACACTGCTTCTTGTGTGCCTTGTCAAGCACGGCCAAGCTTATTACCCTCCGCTTAAGCCTAGCCTGAAGGTCAAGCTCCTCGATGTTTAATTGCCTGCCTTCTTGTGCAATGTCAAGGCGAAGAATCACCAGAAGGGCAGCCTGGAGATGGACCTTGGCTCGAGAGAAGAGACCTCTGCTGCAATGCGACAGACGAAGAGCCGTTTTCTTGAGCTTGTGGAAGAGGATGATGTAGGGCTCAGTGTGATCAACATGCTCATCCCATGCCTTTTGGACTACCTCGCTGAAACCGGGCATGGAGACCCGGAAGTTTTCGAACTTGAAAGTCTTAGGCCGCCTAGGCCCCTTATCATCGGCGAGCAAAAGCGGACAGTGATCGGAGAGGGACGAGGAGAGGGTGTGGAGCACATGCGTGTTGAAGGTTGTGTCCCACTCGGCGTTGCAGAAGAAGGAGTCAAGCTTGCTCAGCATTGGGTTTTGCCTCTCGTTGCTCTAGGTGAACCTCCTGTTCTGAAGATGGATCTCTTTGAGCTCGCAGCTATCGAGCGCTGCCCGGAAACGGTTGATCCTACTGCGGGTCACATTCCTCTTGTTTTTATCCCTCGCCTGATAAATTTGGTTGAAGTCCCCACAGGCTAGCCAAGACACCCCCACCGGCGGTTTCTGTCCAAGGAGCTCGGCGAAGAAAGCATCTTTGAGGGCGGGGTCAGTAGGACTATAGACGGATGTTACTTTAAATATTGCCCCCGATTCGCGAACACGGACCATGGCGGAGATGCAGAAAGTTGTGGTAGTGATGTTGGATATCTCAACTAGGACATCATCCCAGAGCAGCAGGATCCCCCCTCTGGTACCGTTCGCCGGTCGTTGCGCAAAGCTACGCAACCGATGACCCCCTAAGAAGGCGGCTGTAAATTGGTCGATATTGTCGAGTTTCGTTTCTTGAAGGCAGACCACATGACAAGAGGAGGAGGCGATGGTGGCATTGACCGTGGACCGACGGTCCGGGCAGTTGAGGCCCCAAACATTCCAACTCAGAAAATATATCGGTTGTGCCAACATGATGAAACCAAGGAATCCCTGAAGCAAGGCCACTGATGACCAAGCACATCAATCGCCCCAATGCAGACAGCGGTTGAACGAGCAGCAGCAAACTCATTTGCTAATAGAGGAGCAGCAGCCCACACATAATACAGAAAAGCACAAGGGCCAACAATTCCGAGTGCCAGAGCACACACAACCCTTGGACACACACAGCTGATACATGGTTCTATGCCAAAACACACAACGAGGATACCCCTGAACATAGACTTAACTCCACCACTAATTTCCCCTGGAGTTTTAACATGTTGTACTATCATTGATCACAGTACTCCCTCAGGTCCTGAACTGCAGCTCAGTTGGCCGTCTGCTGTACCGCTGCATCCTCACCGGGCCTCTCCAGGTCCAGCGCTCCTCCTCCACCATGCACCAGGAGGGCATCTTCAACAGCCTGGGCGCTGCTTTCATCCAAAGGCATCAAGAGCTGCCGAGGTGACGTCCTCACCATCCTTGATGATGCCCAGAGAGCGGCAGATGAGGAACTCGGCCGCACGAGAAGCCGGCGCGGCATTGGCTTTGGCGCGACTGGCCGGCCGTGTCTTGTGGATGGACAGGGTGCCCCCAACCCTGGAGATGGTAACCCCGGCCATTGTCTTGCGGCGAGCAGCAGGGGCCCGAGGAGGGGTCGTCGCAGGAGCAGGAAGAATGGACTCCTCACGGTCTTCGAACAACGGTGCGAGGCACTGGAGCCCCACCGCACAGGTAGCAGCATCAGCCCTCCTCCTCTGCACCGGAGATGGGGTGCGCCGCAGAGGACCGCTGGACACCAGCGGCGGAGTGGGAGAGGCCTCAAACCTACGCGGCCTGGCAGGCGAAGCCAATGGCAGCAGCAGCATTGTGGGCGAGCAAAGCTCGAGCATTGGCTGGCTTGGCTCTGCCTGTAGAAGCGCAACAGACCGGGCTTCATTCCTTGTGGACCGCGGCGAAGGGGGGAGGACTGTTGTTGGCGACAGGGGGGCGAGGCTGGCGGTGTTAGAAGCTCCTGGGAACGCCAGCGAGCAGCACGTGGTGAGGGGTGCCGGGTCAGGCTGCGGCCACGCCCAGCAGCCAGTGGTGGAGCCGTCAATGGCGCCATCTCCAGGGCGCGGTCCACGACCAAGCTCGAGGAGCCCGAGCCGAGCAGAACAGCAGGCGCGGCGTCGATCACCGGCCTGGCATCAGGCAACGAACCGTCAGCGCCGCGACGACGACCATCGCGGTCACGTCCACCTTCCTCCCGTCGTCCACCGCGGTCAGCACCGCGCCCCTGGTCGCGTGATGCGTCCCGAGGCTGGCGAGAGAGGTTGCGCCTGATACGGGCGCCCCATCCTTCTTTGTTACGCGATCCATCATGATCGCGTCCCCGGCGGTCTCTGTCATCCCGCCTCCTATCTTGATCTTCATCGCGGTCGCACCTGTGGTTGTCGACGGGGCGGGAGATGCGCTCCTGTGGGTCACGCACGATCCGCTCGCCGTCGACGACGTCCTTCACCCAGGTGTACCTTTGGGACACAACTCGCGGCCCTTGCGTTGGATCCTCGTGAATCGCCAGGTGAATGATCACCCGACGCTCAAGTCCGCACCGCCCAAAGGATGGTTGGTCGTCAGCGCGAGCCAGCAAGGTCACCCAGTTGATGCGAGGTACGTTGGCCGACGACGCCGTCCAGGCCCACACCCCCAGCACCTCGCAGTCTGTTTTGAGCTTCGATGCAGGCTCAATGTAGTCTATCGAGCAGCTCGGGCCAATGGCCTGTGCCACAGCCTGCTCGTCCCACGCCTGCAGCGGGAGCCCGTCGAGACAGAGGTGAACGTAATGAATGAGATCGACGGTCTTCGAGTGTGCCTCCAGCCTCCAGGGGCGCATCTGCAGCCTTGTCTCCCTGAATGGCAGGTCTCGGCGCCCGGTCGCGTTGACGCAATGATGCCGATGGAAGAACCGGACGAGGAAGGCCTCTGGGAAGTGCTTGACGACGGAGACATCCTCAGGCAGCGCGCCCAGCTCGGAGGCGATAGCCGCAGCGATGTCTTGCGTACTTGCCCGCAGGTCCCGGTCGAGGCAAGCGACCATCGCGTGCGAGCCGAGGAGCGCCGCCTCCTGGTGCATGGCCGGCGAGCCATGGATCACCGTAAACACCTCGGCCGGCCTCTGCGAGTGGTCTCCAGCCCACACCATGGTTCCCTGCGGTGGTGGGGGAGGCTCCAGGAGACGGGGGCGAGCGGCAGGGCGTGAGGAAGCGGCCGGGCCCCCACGAGGAGGAGCAGGGCGATGAGGAAGCGAGTTGGGGGCGCTCGGACGAAGATGCGGCGCCGGCTTGTTGGTGCAGCTCTTAGCCCGGTGGCCTGGGATGAAACAACGCCTGCAAGTGATCGGGTTGCGGCAAGTCGCTTGGCGATGGCGAGGCTTCAGGCATCGAAAGCATAGGTTTTTAAATCGAGTCGGGAGGGGGCTGCCGCGGCATCAAAGGCTCAGCAGGCAAAGCCGGTCGGCGCGGCCGACGGGACGTGACGGCCACCCATCCCTCCATGTGAGGGGCCTCGAGCCCCGCGGGCGCAGCGCGAGATGAATGCCTCCCCAGGGCGCCCGCCTCCTCCCCTCGGAAGCAATTGAGCCACCCGCCCAATTTATTGCTGGGCGTTGCCCGCTCGTCAGACGCGGCATTGAAGAAAGGAGCACCGCGGCGAGCAGTAATGGCCGAAGCGACGCGCAGCTGCTCAGGTGGGGTCTCCAGCACCACTGACACTTCCCCAGGGACAGAGGCGGGCCGCCCCGGCGGCGGCGGCGGAGTGACCAACTCCCGATCCAGATCCAGCGCAGCTGGAGGTCCGGGCGGACCCGAGCAGAGCGGGGGGATGCCCCAGAGCAGCGCGGTCGGGGCAGGAACCTGCAACGCTGGCCAGGCCAAGCGCAGGGAGGTGGCCGGGGGTGCCGGAGCGGCTGCCGCCGGGAGGGGCTGGTGTGCTACAGGGCTGGGGCGGTCGCGTCCGCGAGAGCGAGAGCGAGAGCGAGCCATCCTACTAGGTTGATTTCGATTATGAGAGATAGGTTTCTAATTTGAGATATCTGGATGTAGAATGCATTTTTTGAGGCATGACGAGTCACTGTTCGCGTCCGCAGAAGCGTCCGTTGGCATTTGAGGAGTCAAATTTGTCAAGTCCGACTGTAAATACTCTCAAGGCATCACCTCACCTATCTTCCAAGCAAAGCATAAAGTTGAGGAGGACCAGCGTCCTGGGAGTTGCAAGGACTACAAGCATAAATGCAAGAGGAGCGCCTGTTTTGCGCATACGCGTGTGCCCACTCCATCTCGCTCCGAAGTCCGAAGAACGGAGCCGGCGTCCGTCCGGTGAGCACCGGCGCCAAGGCTCCCGTTCACGTCGACGTCCGGCGCACGGTGACTTGTGACGGCAAGCTTGGCTGGACCGGTCGGAGGTGGCAGCACTATCGGCGTAAGATGGAATCAGCTAAATTTTGTGAATATTTTTTGTGATAGCATCTATAAGAGTTTTGCACTCAACCAGCCAATATTACGGAGTTGTTATGCCATAGAGGCTTAAGCCAAAGCAGACGGGACTAAAAGTGACAAGACACAAAAAGAATGCTAAAACTAAGGGCAACACCTATTCATAAGCATTCACCCATGTCTTATGAAGATCTCCATGACATTAATCTCCAAGGTGCATCAAGCTCGTTTCACTCTCTCCCCAACCTCCTCCGATCCTTTTCTAGCACAGCCCAAAACCGCGCCCAGACTTTTGATGATACAATGGTATATGCCAACTTGAATTATTTATACTAATATATCAACCCGGGCTACCACACGGGCTAATAATTTTAGGAGAAATAAGTATTAGAAGTTGATGATTAATTTGTGCCCATGGCTAATAATAAAAGCTGTTTATTTTGCTTTTTCTTGTTTGTTCATATTTTACCAAAATAGTAACACAGATACTTTGCAATCTTTATCTAGTTGTGATAGACTTCAACTACCAAGACAAATTTCAGTTCTTCTATATAGCATTTTACGACACAATTTTTTGTCTTTTTGCACAGGCCAGAAAAAAAGTTATTTTTCCATGAAACTTTATGAACGCACATAAAACGTGAAGACGTATTTGTGCAACCTTTTTCAGATTTTTTTAGCATTTAGAACTATGTTTTTCAAAGTGGGTTCATATATGCCCGGGTTCATCGATACACTTTCCACTACCAAGGCCACTATATGCCTTGTCCACATGGCGCCGCTACCAGAGTTTCCCTAGGAAATATAGAACAGCATAGGGCGTGTGTTTCTTTCGCTATGTGTGCCTGAGGTAACCGTAGGGGTATGATCTTTCCCAACATTTGCTAATTCACTTCTAGGGTAATTTTTAAAGCGTAGGGGAATTGGTGATTTCTAGTAACACCTTCATATGTGTTTGCTAAGTTGAAACAATAGCATAAGTTCTACGTTCAAAATGGAAACCGATGTTTTTTTTAAAGAAGGATATACCCCCGGCCTCTACATCTCGACGATGCATGCAACCATTTTATTAGTTATTCCCGATGTGCTCATACCTTCATGTATAAATGTATATGTGGTTTGTACGGTGAACCGTGATACACGTTATGCATTACACCTTAGTTGTTCTTTTTAATATTAACAACAACGGAACTGAAATAGATAATATAGGCATACTTTGGGTTATTCTATTAATAAAAAATGTCAGTAATTTATTTATAGACAAAATTAGGGAATTACTTTTTATTATCTTTTATAATGGAATATGCCGGTTATTAGATGAAGATTTAGAGGTTAATTTAATTTTTTTATAATAGCGTAGGTGAGTAGTTTACATATAAATTTAGGCCTTGTTCGTTTAATCCTCCTCCCAAGGGGATTGGAGTGGATTGGAGATGATTTTGGCTTATAGTTGATCTAATCCCCCTCAAACCCTGCCATTCTCCTTCAAAAACCACCTCAACCGAACAAGGCCTTAGGGGGTTGTTCTAGACTCTATTTTATAATGACAGTTCTGAGCAGTTTCTTTTAGAAAACACACTCTCTGTAAACTACTATAAGAGCGTTTAGATTACTATTTTAGTATTCTAAACGCCCTTATATTAGTTAATGAAGGGAATATAATATATCCAATAGCTACCATTGTTTCCGGGGATTAGTAATATTAATATTAGAAGGAAAATGGCACAGGCCACTCTTCTAGTTTATCTCCTGGAAAAAGGTTATTAGTGTGTTTCAGACAAAATGCTTAGTTTCTTAATAGATAATTGCGAATCTGGCAATGAAGTAAAGCTGATAGTTCGCGAACCCATATAGGTTCTCAAGCGTGCGACGGCGTAAGTCGCCATGACAGTCGACAACCATGTCGATAGAGGCCAGAAGGCGGAAGAACTGCTCAGGTACGGTAATGGTAGTAAGCTTGCTAATGTATCATCTTTGTTAATGGGTCCTTCCGTTGCTTCTTTTTCATCCCTAAGAGCAACTCCAATGGACCGACCTAAACGGACGGCGATTTCGTCCGCTTTTTATCCGTTTGGGTCGGCCGCCCGTCCGGTGTCCGCACTGTTTTTCATATGAATTGGCAGCGCGCCCAACGTGCCGATCCATATGTGCAGGGTGGCCGGCTGGCTGCCTAATTTTACATTGCATTCAACATGTTGTGAAATGAAAATTTAACAAGCAAAATAGTTTAGCCGCCCAAATAAATAGTATAGTTTTACAGGCCAAATAAAAATAAAAATGTTTCACATAGTTTTGCAAACAAATAAAAGAAGATACATCTATTGGTTGCCAACATGAGTCCACATATACTCAACCGAATCATTTTGCAGTTGCAAGTGAGTTTTCCAATCACGCATGTCTTCATGAAACTGAGTGAACTGCTCAAATGTTGCCACTACTCCATGCTCAGGCACAACATTCTCACCCTGAAACTGAAAGCCTTGATCGTACAGACGTTCCGGGCGCTCGTCTTCTACGATCATATTGTGCATGATCACACAAGCAGTCATCACCTCCCATAGTTTCTGCGTGCTTCAAGTATTAGCAGGATACCGAACGATGCCCCATCGAGATTGCAAAACACCAAAGGCACGCTCAACATCCTTTGTAGCACTCTCTTGCTCTTGGGCAAATCTTTCCTTTTCTCTCCGACGGGGTTGGGTATTGTCTTTACAATAGTGGTCCACTGAGAATAGATACCGTCACCCAAATAGTACCCTTTGTCGTAGTTGTGGCCGTTGACAGTAAAATTCACCGGTGGGCTATTGCCTTCGACAAGCCTAGCAAACACCGGTGAGCGCTGAAGCACGTTGATATCATTGTGTGATCCAGCCATGCCAAAGAAAGAGTGCCAGATCCAGAGATCTTGAGACGCCACGGCCTCTAGTATGACAGTGCAAGCCCTGGCATGTCCCTTATACTGCCCTTGCCAAGCAGAAGGGCAGTTCTTCCACTCCCAGTGCATGCAGTCTATGCTGCCAAGCATTTCCGAGAAGCCCCTGCTAGCATTCATCGCCAACAAACGGGCTGTATCTTTAGCTGTCGGCTCTCTCAAGTACTCAGGGCCAAACACATTAATCATAGCCTTGCAGAACTTATACAGGGGCTCTAGGCATGTAGACTCGCTCATACGGACGTACTCGTCAATGAGATCACCGGGCACTCCGTATGCAAGCATTCGGATGGCGGCAGTGCATTTCTGATAAGAGGAGAAACCAATCTTGCCGACGGCATCCTCTTTGCACTCGAAGTAGTCATCATAGCTGACCACTCCCTCTCTAATACGGTTGAAAACATGCCTACTCATACGGAACCGACGGCGGAATTTGTGATGTTTGAACAACGGGTTTGTTGTATCAAAGTAGTCCTTCCAGAGAAGGGAATGCCCGCTCTCCCGGTTACGATTCAACGCCGGCAGGTGGCCCGGAATGGAGCCACGGAACAACGACCGCTAGTTGTTGAGGTGGTGATGGACCAACACGGCAGCCAATATCTCCTCCTCGTCGTCGGACGACGAATCGTCGGAATCGCAAATGAAATTGTGGAAAAAGAGCTCGTCGGCGGAGTCCATTTTCGTACCTTGGCAAACTGTCGAACATCTTGCGGGCGTTGACGAAGGAGACGGCCGGCAAGGGAGATGCGGCGCCCATAGACCAGCAGCTGCCCTGCCGGAGTCCGATGAGTGTGACGGCGTCCGACGAGCGTGCCGGTCGTATGTGGCGGGGGCGGCGAGGCGTCTTCTTGGTCGCGGGCGGCTGGGCGGTGGGGGAAGCGGCGGCGGGAACCAGTTTGCTCCCCGGCGGCAAAACGGCAGCGGCGGGCGACTGGGGGCAGGTGCAGCGTTGCTGGGCGGATGTGGAGGCTGCGACAGCTGGAAGAGTCGCCGATAAAAATGGGCGGCTGGGTCGGTGACGGAGGAGGCGGGGGCGAGGGTTGCTTGTTGGCCAGGGGGAGGGAAGGCCAATGTACCACAGACCAGCGGGCCCGGAGACAGGACTAGGCGAGCGCGCGCGCGTCCGTCGTGTGTCCGCGCCGACGCAAATCAGGCTAAAAAATGGGCCAGGAATAGGTCGCCCGCGGACGAAAAACGTACGCGCGTCCGTTTACGTCGGCGTGTTGGGCCGCCTTTTCTGTCCGCACCGACCCGAACGGACGGCCGCGGATGAAATGGATCGCCCCATTGGAATTGCTCTAATAATTTCTTTCTCCCGTGAAAGGTTCCCAGTCCCTCTCCGACGGACGAGGCTCCCCTGACGTACTGCAGGGTACAGTTGGGCCGCTGACATGTGGGCCCGAAAGCAAGTTGGCCCACCCGTCAGTGACCCAACTGTACCCTGCAGTACGTCAGGGGAGCTGAGTCCCTCTCCGACATCCTCTCCGGCATTCTCAACTTGTTAAATGGTTCATGGCAGGTCCATACCCATTCATGGCCTTGTGTTTTGCTGATGTGGCAGCGCCAACATGGCTTTCCTCTTCCCTCGTGTCTGGATGAGAATTTTGTGGTCTGTTGGCCAAACAATTGTCCAAACCTGTCAATGAAATTTGGGATCGACAGATGAAGAACGGGAGAGCACAAAATTTTCTTTTATGAAGTTATATAGTGGGGTCTAATTACAGAATTGTTTGGCCAACAAGCGGTAAAATTCGCGTCTAGACATAGTGGACGCTATGTTGGTACTGCCACGTCAGCGAGAACGTGCCCACGAAGGGGTATGGACCTTCCATGAACCACTTACAAGTTCAGAGTGTCAGAAATGCATTTTGCAAACTCGTGGACTTTACGAAAATTCTTTCGTTAACTAATCCCCCCCCCTTTTCTAGGAGGTGTGGGCTCCTCATCATTCTTTCTTCCAATCAAAATATCCTAGCTAAGCTTCCCCCTAAAAGCCCGTCGTCATGTTTCCGTGCGTGTAGGAAAGCTCTGGACTTTAAGTGGTACCATGGTACAAGTTTAGAAGCCACCCGTATATTTAACTCCGTATAGAAAAATAAACCTAAAGTACACATGCAAGCAAAAAGCGAGCGAGAGGAAGGGAGTGTGTGTGTTCAGTGTTTGCAATTTTTTTTTAAAAAAGTGAACTCAAAAGAAACTATTATACATTTTCCTTTCATACTCCGTTTATTTTACTCCGCGTATCAGTTTTGGTCAAAGTCAAATTACACAAAGCTTGGCCAAATTTATATCAAAGAATATGAACATCTACAATACTACTAAGAGCATCTCCAGCGGACACGCGAAAAGGGGCGCGCGCGCGGTAAACAGACCGTTTAGCGCGCGCCGAGCGTTTTGCCGCGCTCCAGCGGTGGCGGGAAAACCACGCGCGCGGGAACCGCTTGCGCGCGCGCGCGCCATATTTTGGGCGCCGCTTCCGGCGCGCCTATAAAATCCAGCGCGCGCCACGCGCCTTTCCACGCCTCCTCTTCTCCTCTTCTCTCGCTCTCTCTGTGCCACGCGCCGCTCCAGCGCCCCGCCACCGACGCGCCGCCGCCCCAGCGCCACGCCATGCCGCCGCGCCGCCGAGGAGCGTCCGGCTACCGCGGCGTCCGCCTACGCCCCAACGGCGGCTACTACGCGGAGATACGCTCCGGCGATCTCCGGCTCGGCCTCGGCACGTACGGGACGGCGCGCGAGGCCGGCCGCGCGTACGACGCAGCGGCGTGGCGCCTAGGCCGGCCGCGCGGCCAGATGAACTTCCAGGACGTGTACACGCTCCAGCAAGCTCTCGACCGTGCCCCGGCGCCGCGTCTGAACACGGTACAAGACCGTGTGGAGCACGCCGAGCGGCAACGCCGCCTCCTCGTTGCTCAGGAGGACGAGCGGGTCATGGCGGAGTGGCGCGCCCGCCACCCGGAGGACGTCGCCTACGAGCAGGCCTACTGGGCACGGCGTCGCGAGGAGGACACGCTAAGGCGCCGCGGGGAGTGGTTGGACAGGCGTCGGCGCAAGGCATTGGCGAATGCGCAGTCCGATATCGTTGCAGCAGGTGGGAGGTCGATCTTCACCTCGGACGATGAACGTTGGTTCGACATGTGGCTCGATACCTCGGACGACACCGCCGCGGAGGATGATGATAGTGATGATAGCGACTTAGAGTAGTTTTTTTTATGCATTCTATCTCTTTTTTTATCGTTTGTCGTTTTTATGATTATGCAATTTATGTTTCGGTTGCAAAAATACCTTTGTTTCGGATGTTTTTATCTATGCAATCTATCTATTCCTACATCTAGAATGAGCGCGCGCGCTGTGTTTTAGCGCGGCCGCTGGAGCGGGCGTAGCGCGCCGCGCCAAACCAGCCGATGCGCGCGCGGCATATGTGTTTTTTGCGCGCGGCGCGACCAGCGCCTGTTGGAGATGCTCTAAAACTATATAGTATGAATATACATTTCATGGTGCATCTGATAATATTGATTTCATGTTGTGAATATTGATATTTTTAATATAAGGTTAGTCAAATTTTACAAATCATCACTTTGACCAAACTTTATATGCAGACTGAAAAAACGGAGGGAGTACTTTAATTGAAGTCCCCACGACCCAAGCAACAATTTAAGAATATTGTTAGGCCATATAGACATACTGGTAAACATATGTTAAACTCGTAAACGTATGAATATGTGCACACCATATTACCTTGTGAGTATGCATTTTGTCAAGTACGTACAGGCATACGTAAGACTCTACATCCGCACCAATGCACGCACGGTGCTTGTGCATTGATTCATGTCGCACCAATGTTCGTGCAGCGTCTCCTCCGCACATCAACTTTGGGACAAATGGGAGGTGCAGTGCTTGGTCCTTGCCAGCTTCACCCTGCAGGCCTTCTTCCTGTTCGCCGCAGGCATCCGGCGGCGCAACAAGTCCGCCGTGCTGCGCATCCTGCTCTGGCTGGCGTACCTGTCGGCCGACTACGTGGCGGTCTTCGTCCTCGGGCACCTCACCATGAAGATGGACGACCCGCTGGTGCTGCTGTGGGCGCCCGTGCTGCTGCTCCACTTGGGCGGGCAGGAGACCATCACGGCCTTCTCCATGGAGGACAACGAGCTGTGGAAGCGCCACCTCCTGGGCCTCCTCACCCAGGTGGCGATGGCCGTCTACGTGGTGGCCAAGTCCTGGCGCAGCAGCAACGGCGGGCTCCTTGTCGCTCCCGTCGCGCTCATGTTCGTCTCCGGCACCGTCAAGTACGCCGAGCGGACATGGGCGCTCAAGACGGCCACCTCCGACACCATCAAAGACAGCCGCATGAGCGACCTGTACGAAACCATGAAGACGAGACAGGGCGAACCTTCTGCTGCCGCCAGTTCGGCGGTCCGGATCCAGAGGTACAACCAAGACATTGTTGGCCGTCAGAAATGGTGGCTCCAGGAGGAGTACGCCGACCTCGTGCAAGCGGCCGGCGACAGCTTCCCCAACTGCATGAACGCGCTGATGGACATCCCTGTCTCGCCATGGGTGCAGCCTCATATATTGGGCATGGCCGAAGAGATCCAGAGCCTCCGTGGGCCGGCAGGTGCAGGCGGCAGCAGGGAGGACACGTTCCCGTCCAGGGCGTACAAGCTGGTCGAGATCCAGCTCTCGCTCATGTACGACCACCTCTACACCAAGGTTGGCCTGCGGTACGCCCAGCGTTGGCCGGTGGTCGGCCTCGGCCTGCCGCTCCTCACGTTCGCCACCACCTTGTCGGCTCTCGCGCTGTTCGCTGCGGTGGCGAGGAAGAAGGGCGGCGGTGCCGTCGACGTCGCCGTCTCCTACGTCCTGCTGGCCGGCGCCGTGGCGCTGGAGGTGCTCTCGATCCTGACCGTCACGCTGTCCTTCCGCTCCTACTGCTTCCTGCGGGACAAGCTTGGCACCGGCGGCAGGCTCACGCCGGCGGTCTTCTGGCTGGTCAGGTGCCTGAGACCCTACGACAAGCCGCTGTGGTCCAACAAGTGGGCGCAGTACAACCTACTCGCCGGATGCATCAAGGAGAAGCAAGCCGGCGTGTTCACGAGGGCGATGCGTCGCGTCGGGCTGGCCGGGGACACCGAGCTCCGCCGCATCTCTGACGAGACCAAGGCGCTCATCTGCAACGAGCTGGACGACGAGCGGAGGCTGCACGTGTTCAGCCACGCCCGGGGCACGGCGATCCTGTCGCTGAGTGGGCACGGGGTGGGCTCGCAGCTGCACAAGAGCATCTCCAAGGTGGATTTCTCCACCAGCGTCGTCATGTGGCACCTCGTCACTGACATGTGCTTCTTCCTCGGCGGCGAGCCGGCCAGGGACGGCCGCCGGCACATGGCTCTGGCACGGGAGGTTTCCAGCTATCTCATGGACCTCGTCATGGAGCGGCGCGTGCTGATCAGCAGCGAGGGCCACGTCGCGCACCGCAAGGCCCGCGACGAGGTGAAGCGGATCCTGGAGGGGGCGAGGGTCGACGCGGCTGACGCCGACGCCATGAGGAAGATGCTCGAGGCCGGCGGGGGCGCGGTGCCGGAGGGGGTGGACTCGTACGAGTCCATGCGGCCGGTGCTGCCCAGCGCGTGGAGGCTCGCGCAGCTGCTGCTCCAGCAGGACCGGAACACGGAGACAGGTGGTGGCGGCGGCGCTCCGTGGGAGATGATTGCGTCGGTGTGGATCGAGATGCTCTTCCACCTCGCCACGCGGTGTGAGGCCGGCTTCCACGCCAAGAATCTCAGTACAGGCGGGGAGTTCATCACCCATGTCAGGTTCCTGCTCCACAACCGGGGGATCGGCTGGAACTTCATCATTGGCCGTTTAAATTTACAGTCTCGCTAAGCCTAAGTAGACTATATCCATGAGATCTGTTAAAAAAAATCTTAGTTTATCTTTTTCGACTGAGACCTAACCACAACCATAAATTTACTCAAGAATCAATTCATTTCCCGTTAACATAAGGGAAAAAGACTTTAATCAAGTTTTAGTTGTAAATTTAATATAAGAGAAAAGGTACTGTTCTACAAATTCTTCCCTTTTCTCACCATTTCCTTTATTTATTTTTGTGTTGTCAATGCATGTGGGAAATAATCTTGCACTCACATGTGAGTCGTCCTTTCGTATTTATTTTCTTTTTATTTTGAAGGAAAAGGGGTGCAACTCACTGAGCGAACTACATGTCCACATATATGGCATGATCTAGACTGAACATATATTTCTTGTAGTGAAAACACACGAGAAACTGGAAAATATTACTGAATTATTGGAACACAATTTTTGGCTTTTATTGTTCTGAAAGATCCTAATGTTTTACTCTTCAAATCAAATTATTCCTTCCATTTTACATTAATTTTCAACTATTACTTTCTTATTTAAAATTCAGTTATTTTATCTTTAAAATACATGTAACAATGTTAGGTACCATTGATGAAGATTAGCAAATTAGTGTTCCCACGTTTAACAAAATTAGTCATTGTGTATGTGCAATGCACGTTAATTTGGAAGTATATTAAGTGCATGCGGATATTAAGTAGGATATGATATTATTTGCGTGTTATTATATGATTAGCAGTATATTTGGTATGGAATTAACTGCAAGCTAAACGTGTTGAGTGCTTGACATTGAAGCAGTCTAGATCGTTGGATTGACATGATTTGATGGCCAAGATTAATTGGATCTGCCCGTTTGGGTCTTTTTATATTTGTATAGATGTATAGATATAGAGTATATATATTACTCACCTGTTAACCTACAAACACAATAAGGTCCCTACAGTCCGCATAAGTGAGTAACGACCACGTACGGATCCAAGCAGTGGCTCTGTAGATAACCTGCAAAAAGTTGATAAATTTTTTCCGGTTAAAGATCATATCGTTTCCGTTGTTCCATATAGCCCAAAGTAGAGCACATATCTCTATCCGAATATATCTCGCTATATCTGGTTCCACTTCATTTAGCCATGTCCTAAATAACGTGTTGATGCAAGATGGAGGAGTAACGTTGAGGGCTATATGTATCGTGCGCCATAGTAGTTTTACCAATGGGCATCGAGAAAGAGGTGCTGTATAGTTTTATCTTGATCACAAAAACAACATCTAGAATTACCTACCATCTTCGCTTAACCAAATTATCTTTCGTCAAGATCACTCCCTTATGGACAAACTACATGAAGATTTTATTCTAAACGAAACTTTAATTTTTCAGATATGAAGGAATCTCAGATGTGGCCCAGAATCAATTAAATCCAAATACATAGACTTCACTGAGAAACTACCACTCGTAGCTAGTTTCCAGTGCATCAACAAGATTATGAAAGGCGAGAGACTACCAGTGCAAGAATCTATTGGGCTGGGACAAATCAAAAGTTCAGCTAAGCCGAACGCTACGAAGCACATATGGCTAATTACTAAAGTCTAGACGAAATACAGTTCCACCGTCAAACTACAAAGGTAAGAGCATGTCTAGTAGAATCCTCAAACCCTTAAAGCAGTTTTAAGGGTTGAGAAGTGCCAGTTTTCGGCACTTTTAAGGGTTGAAAAACAGGGGCAAAGACTAGAACCCTTAAACCCAACCCTTAAACTGCTTTAAGGGTTGGATTTGAGGGTTTGAGGCTGCCTCAACCTCAACCTTTAAAACTGTCATTTCATATATCACACATTTCATCACATTTCATCATATGACATATCACAAATTTCATCACATTTGACATAAAACAATAGTCATTCTAGTTATTATTACACCACCAAATAAAGCAATAATCATTCAAATTATTACAACAATGTTTGAGCAAATTACAATAATTGTTCGAATCAAATAGGACATAGAAAAGTAAAACAAAGATACATCATGGGCCAATGCGCCGCCCATCCAACTGCCCGTGGTGCTCTACTAGATCATCCCGGAGCCGACCATGAGTGGTTGCATCCTCAATCTCACGATGTGCTTGAAGAAAAGCGTGTATGCGAGAAGGGTTTCTTTCCGGTTGCACACGGGTACCAACATTGACATAGAAACAAGGGAGGTTTAACCCTCTCTCATCCTCTAGGATCCTGTTGTGTAGAATCACACAACATTTCATGATGTTCACCAAGGTTTTTTTTTGTCCCAAAACCGAGCTGGACCCCGAACTATGGCAAACCTTACTTGCAAAACACCGAAAGCTCTCTCAATATCCTTGCGGGCTGCCTCTTGTGCCTTGGTGAAATGAGCCTCTTTTCTTGTTAAGGGCACCCCATTTTTATCCTTGATGCACTTCACAAGAGTTGCCCATTCGGGATAGATGCCATCGGTGAGATAGTATCCCATTGAGTACTCATTGTCCATGATTTTGTAGTTGCAAGCTGGAGCATCCCCAGAAATTAATCTTTTGAACAAAGGAGATCTATTGAGGACATTGATATCATTGAGTGTTCCCGGCAACCCAAAGAATGCATGCCAAATCCATGTGTCCTCCGATGCTAGGGCCTCAAGCACAATGGTAGGATCACGACTTTTACCGCAATACATTCCGTGCCATGCCTTTGGGCAATTTTCCACCTCCAATGCATGCAATCAAGACTACAAAGCATCCCCGGCCATCCCCTTTTTTCATTCATTTCCATTAATCTCTTTGTATCTTCCTCGTTTGGTGCCCGAAGATACTGCTCACCATACAACCGGATGACCAACTTGGCAAACCTACGGACGGACTCCGTGGTTGTATCTTGCCCAATGCGAAGATACTCGTCGGTATAATCCATGGGTATGCCATAAGCGAGTACCCGCATTGCCGCCGATATCTTTTGATATGCACTAAATGTCACAGCCCTAGCTTAGTCCTTGCTTGACTCTGCATAAGCATTCATGCAACATGTTTAAATTTAAAGAAACTTGAAATGGGGATGACAGAACCTCCAGCACCCCCCCCCTTAAACCAACTAGGGTTACTAAAATCATTTTCAATGAACCCAAAATGCCCTTCTAAAATGTTCATCATCTTTGCCTTGGTCTAGAACCTCTGACAAAAATGGTGCACACTTTTCTAGGACAACAGAGGGTCACTGGATTAAATCATTAGTTATTTGAATTTGGGCATTTAAATGTTAGTAAATATTTTAAATGTCCAAATAATCCTAAACTGAAATGTTCCATGTTGGATATATTCTATACAGTGGGCATGTGCAGTTTCGTGATTTTTTTTCAAGTTCCTAGCTATTTTTAATAAAGCCCTAAAGTTGCAGAAGAATTAGAAAATAGAAAAAAAAAGAGAAAGCAGAAACTTACCTGGCCTCACTGCGCAGCCCACCTAGTCGGCCCAGCTGTGGCTCAGCACCGAAGAGAGCCCAGCCCACCACCCCACCGCGTCGTCTTCCTCCTGCCAGTAGGAGCAGCTCGCTGTCGTGCGCGCGCGCTCACCCCTGGCCACCCCTGCTTGCCACCGAGGCGCCTCGACGCGTCTGGAGACGCCCCGCAGCCCCCTCTTCCTCTCCCCTCACTCTCTGTTCTCTCCCTCGCTCTCTAGCTCCTTCCCCGAGTGCGACCGAACGCCACCGCCGCCGCCGTTCGCACCACCGCGGCCACGCCTCCCCTCGCCCCCTGGAGCTGTCCACGAGCTCCGCCTAGTCCCTCTCCTCCTCCTCACCGAGCCGCCCGACGCCGGAAGCCCCTGGACGCCGCCAGCTCTGCCGTTCCCCTCCTCGGCCACCGAGGACTGCCGCCGTTGACTCGCCGCCTTCCGAGCTTCCCCGAGCTCGCCGAGGCCACCGCTGCACCCACTGTGAGCTCCGCCATCGTTTCCCCCTCTCCCCGTGCCCTACCTCCCTCTCTAGCCGCCGTTCGCAACGAGCCCGAGAGCTCTTCGCCGCCGGCCATGTCGCCGCCGCGGCTACGGCTGTTGAAGCTCGCAGTAGACCACACCACTGCACTGAGTGCCTCCCCACGAGCCGTAGCACGCCCCAGCTCGTCTTCTCGTGCCCCCTAGCTCTCGCTCGCGTCAACCCCGAACTCCGGCAGCCGCTGCGAGCTTTGTTCCGGCGAGCTCCGGTGCCCCCGCCGCCACACTCCTGCTTCTTTGGATGCGGGAGAGCACGGGCTATGCCCCGGTGGTCCCCGCGAGTCCAGCCGCCGCGTGTAGCTCAAGTCCGGCGAGCCTCCTCCGTTGTTTTGGTCGCCGGCGGGTTAACTCCGGCCGTGCCGACGTGGCACCATCATTAGTGGCTAATGACGCCACTAAACTAACCCCTAGCTCACTGACGGATGGACCCCACACCTAATTAACCTCGGGTTTATTTTCCTGTTTAGATTAGTGCTAACCCTATGGACCCCACGTGTCAGCTTTGACTTTGGTCAAGTCAAAGTTGACCGGTCCCACCTGTCATCCACCCAAAACAGCCATGTGCCACTGACGTGTGGCCCCCACACGTCAGGTTTGACCTGGTCAGCCGTAGTTGACTTGCTGACATCATAGTGACGCAACGCTGACGCAGTTAATAATTTTCTGGAATTATTATTAATCAGAAAATTTCAGAAAATATCCTAAACTTCTAAAATTCATAGTAATTCAACCATAACTCCAAATCAAACAAATTATATATGAAAAATTATCAGAAAAATTCAAGGAATCTGTTTATGGCATTTGCATGCATGTTTGAACAACCTAGGGTTGCTGTACAGGAAAATTTGCATAAATGACATTTAAATAAGCACATATGGAGTTGAGTTTGAACCCTTGGTTCAAACCAACTTCATTTAATATGGTTGCTGGTTGCATTAGCTCAATCAACAGCATATTGCCATGACATTATCATGCATCATAATTGTTGCATTGCATTGATTGTGTTCCTCTTTGTTTGCCGGTTTTTGTCCCCTCTCGATAGACGTGGTTTCGACGATGAGTTCGATGACACCGATGAAGAGTTATATTATCTTCAGAAGTGCCAGGCAAGCAAACACCCCTTGTTCATTCCGATACAAACCCACTCTTTTGCTCCTGCTCTCTTTTACTGCATTAGGACAACAACGATTCAACTGTTACATGTTGCGGTAGTTGAACCCCTTATCCTCTGCATGACCTGTCATTGCCACAGTAAATAGATGAAACCCACTAGCATGAGTAGGAGTTGTTTGAGCCTTGATGTGCCTACTCATTCATGTTTGTTTGTCATGCCTGCTACTGCTTAGAGTTAAGTCAGGTCTGATTCATCGGGAATGAATTGGAATGGTGTTGAACATGTCCTACTGTGTGAGCTAAGTGTGTGAACACGATTTGGTAAAGGTAGCGGTGAGAGGCCATGTAGGAGTACATGGTGGGTTGTCTCATTGAAGCCGTCCTCAGGAACTGAGTTCTGTGTTTGTGATCCATGAAATAGTTACTACCACACATTGGGATCCTTAATTGACTCTCTCGGCTTCTTAATCACCCTTGTCCTGTGTCCAGGAGTTGCAAGTAGTTTCTGGTGTTTGTAGTATGCTGGGGGCCGCATGCAGCGCTGACCGTAGGGGTGGGCTGTGTTGCGGTAGGCACGTGGCACGGTGTACCGGGCGCTCGTTTGGTGTCTCGGGAACCCTGCTCACATCGTTCGGGGCCGTATGTGGAAACCTCGGCCGGACTCCCTGCGGATGGAACCTGAATAGGCGATAAACCTGGACTAGAGACTCGAGTGTTTAGGTAGGCTGTGGCCGACACCCTCGTTGGGCTTCCGCTTGAAGGTTGCCGAGTACATGCCGTGTAAACGGCGATAAGTGGTGAGAGCGTGTGTGAAGAAGTACACCCCTGTAGGGTTAACATCATCTATTCGAATAGCCGTGTCCGCGGTAATGGACTTCTGGGTTGCCTATAACAGTTCATAGACAAGTGAAAGTGGATACTCTAAAATGCGCAAGATAAGCGTGAGTGCTATGGATGGCGTTCTCGTAGGAAGACGGGAGCGGATCCATAGTGGTGTATTGATATGGTGAATATGTGGACTCGTGTGCGCCACCTCAAAAGAGTTACTTGCAGTCGTAGTTCAGGATAGCCACCGAGTCAAAGCTGGCTTGCTGCAGTCAAACTCCACCACCCCCTTTGTTGATACTGATGCATATGTAGCTAGTTCTGATGTAAGTCTTGCTGGGTACATTTGTACTCACGTTTGCCTATTTTATGTTTTGCAGAGAGACGTCAGTCTCGCTAGTAGTTCCGTGTGGACTTCAACGTTTAGCTTGATACCTCAACTACGATCTTGTGCCCTCGGCAGGATCTAGTGGATAGCCAGGCTTCTCAAGCCTTTTTCATTTGTAGATGTCTGTACTCAGACATGTTAATCTTCCGCATGTGCCTGTTGCTTGTATGCTCTGAATGTTGGGTCATGAGACCCCTGTTTGTAATATCTCGCTCCTCGGAGCCTAATGAATAATATTGGAGTCGTAGAGTTATGTTGTGATGCCATGTTGTATTTACACATATCGAGCATATTGTGTGTATGATTGAAATGCTTACTATGTGTGGGATCCGACAATCTAGTTGCTTATCCTTGGCAGACTCTCTTATGGGGAAATGTAGTCTAGTGCCTCCTTGAGCCATAGTAGTCCGCTACAGCCCAGTTCACCGGAGTCCTGCTAGCCCAGCACTACTGCTCAGGACACTTGACTGGCCGGCATGTGTTTCACTTCGTTCCTGTGTCTGTCCCTTCGGGGAAATGTCACGTGGTGACCTCCGGAGTCCTGCCTAGCCTGCTACAGCCCGGGTTATCGGAGTCCTGTTAGCCCAGTGCTATAGCCCGGATTCACACGCTGCTGACCGACATGCTCGAAGTTGATTCATGTATGCCTGTCTCCATGAGTTAGTGCCGCTTTGGGTTCACGACTAGCCATGTCGGGCCGGGTTCTCTGTCATATGGATGCTAGCGACACTATCATATACGTGAGCCAAAAGGCGCAAACGGTCCCGGGCCAGGTAAGGTGGCACCCGTGGGAATACCGTGCGTGAGGCCGCAAAGTGATATGATGTGTTACATGCTAGATCGATGTGGCTTAGGATCGGGGTCCTGACACTAAACCCCATGATATCGGCGGCGGATCTACGACGTTTGAAGTAATAGGAGGCGGCCTCACAATTGGTGACAATCTTCACAAACAAACTATGACACATTCGGTACCTTCTGCGGAAGAGACGAGGAGGGTATGTAGGTACCTCCGTGAAGTAGTCTTGCATCAAATGCTCGTGTCCGAGAGCGCGGTTCTAGTAGATGGTGACTCGCCCCATCGTCGACCCTCTCCTTTGATCCATAAGCTTCACGCGGTCTTCAAACGATTGCATGTCGACGAGGAGCCTCATCATCTCGACGTCGTCGTCTTGCAACAACTCGTTGATGTCCGAATCATCGGATGACGACCAACCCGACGAATCGGACAATGAGTCCATGTCGTCGTTGTTCACCTCCATCTACACAATACAACAAGCAATAAATTGTGAGTGCCAACAATGAATCAGAAAGGAAAAAATGAAACAAAAAGAAAGAAAAGGAGGCATACATGCGGGGAGCTCGGGGCGGCGCGACTGCCTCTGGCCCGCCTGGCCTCTGGCGCGGCGGCGAGGAGAGATTGAGGAGGCCTAAGGCCGGCCTGCCTCTGGCTGCGGGAGACGACTGGGGGGCGGGAGGCCGCTGGGGGGCGGGGGGCGGGAGGCGGCTGAGGCGGGCGGCCGGGGGGCGGGGCGCGGCGGCTGGGGAAGGTGGAAGAGAGGTTGAGGAGGCGGGCGGCCGGGGGGCGGGGAGCTCGGGGCGGTGACGGCGGTCGCGCGGCACGGGTGGGTGCTGCGCGGGGCAAGAAGCGGCGGGGAACGGCGGATCCGGCGGCGGGGAGTGTGGCGCAGCCGGCGACGAGCGGCGTGCGTCGAGGGGAGGCGGGGGCCGGCCGAATTGGCGGCGGGCGACGGCCGGCGGCTTCGGAGGGAGGAGGCGGGAGGTTGGGGACGGGAAATTTCACTCCCGCGCAACGGGGGAAGGGAGCGCGGGTTGGGGTCGAGTGCCCTCTCCAATTCTCACTTCTACAGGTTGGAATTGGGTTTGAGGGTTGGACCCTTACTTTTTTTAGGGTTTGAAGGTTTAGGGGTTCTAGTCTTTGCGTTTTTTTGTTGCAACCCAAAAAAAAGCGATTATTTTTTAGGGTTTGAGGGTTTACGGGTACTACTAGACATGCTCTAAGCTAGACTTACTGTGAACCATCAAAACGCCAACCAAATTATATCACATAGGCCGTCCAGACTCCAAATTAGAGTCGCACACGTTGCTTATCTTTTTTCTTTTTGAAGGAAATAGCAGGAGCACTGCTTGTCATTTAAGAAGGAGAAAAAAATCAGGGTTACAGATGTTTGATTACATACAAATTAAGATTACACCCAAGATGGAATGAGGCTGAATCTGTTAGGGGATTAGATTACAGGTGATCCACACGTTGCTTATCGAACAACAGTCAGCCCCTAGTAGGACCGTTCTGGTTAAGATGGTCCTCACTCAAGATGGCAATGGGGTCCCGAAACCCGCGTCCCCGCGGGTTTTTACCCTATTAGGGGACGGGGATGTGTGTCTTTTCATCCCCGCGGGGCTGTTGTTGGGCACATTATACAACCCGACACGTTTCGTGGGTTTGCACCCGTCTCGATAGTCTCCGAACCCGAAACCCGGCAAACCCGGCAAAATACATTTTTTTACCAAGCTTGAGCGTATTTTGATCTTCTCTAAGACCTGTCACTTTGATTTGGCTTTGGAAGCTTGGAAGATAGTCTTTTGGAGGCTTGGAGATGTGAAAGATGCTATGATGATTCCTACTTTAAAGTGATTTGTGAACTATGAATTCTATTTCAGAACTTATGTATTGGACTATTTCGTCTCATTTGTGCTTGTGATTTGTGAACCAAGAATTTTGTTTTAGAACTTGTGTAATTGGACATTTTGTTGAACCATTTATGGCTGAAATATGCTCCTGTTTGTTGCTGAAATCTGATTATCTATGTTGCTAAAATGTGGTATCATTTTGTTGTCAAAATATTATTCTTTGTTGGTTCGATGTTTTCTTATATTTTTTGATTTCCCCGTGGGTTCAAAAACCCGATGGGTTTAGGGGATGGGCGAAAAACTAGCCCCGCGCACGATGACGGGGACGGGTTTACGATTTTCTCGTGGGGATGGATTTGGGAATGCAAAACCCGATGGGTTTCATCCTCGTTGCCATCTTGAGTCCTCACTGCCATAGTCATCTATACCACCACTTCGCTTGTTCTCCCAGCTGAGGTTATGAAAAGGAATGATGGCCTGAGACGTGCTTTCTTGTGGGCGGGCTGTGACAAGGTCACCGGAGGCAAGTGCAAAATCAATTGGGAGCGTGTCTGTCGACCAAAGATTATGGGCGGGCTGGGTGTCCTAAACCTGGGCAAGTTTGCCTCCTCTCTTCGTCTAAGATGGCTCTGATTTGAGTGGGCTGCGACAGCAAAGCTGTGGTTGGGGCTGGGCACCCCCTGTGACAAAGACGACAGGAATCTGTTCGTGGCGACCACAGCGGTGAAGGCTGGGAACGGCAATAAGGCTTGCTTCTGGAAATCACCTTGGCTTGATGGGCTGGGCCTATGGATATTGCGCCCATAATCTTCAATATCACCAAAACGAAAGATTGCACGATTCTTAAGGCCCTAACTGATAACTTTTGGATCTCACAGATCAAGTTTACTGAGGCAATTTCTACTAGCCACATCCAGGAGTTCATCACCCTTTGGGAGAAGTTGGATGGGATCATCCTTGATCAAGACACATGAGATAAGATCACTTGGAAGTTCACCGACAACGGTAGCTTCTCCACGTCCTCTGCCTACAAGAAGCAATTCGAGGGGCGCACCATCACGCCTCTGCTTAAGACTGTCTAGAAGGTTTTGGACCACCCCATAGTGTAAGTTCTTTGCTTGGTTAATCATCCATAATAGAGTCTGGACGGCGGATAGGCTTCAACGTAGGGGGTGGCCAAATTGCAGTCTGTGCCCACTGTGTAGCCAGGTTCAGGAATCTGTGGCTCATCTTTTCTTCCAGTTTCGCTTTTCGCTTGTGGTATGGAACTCGATCAAAGCAAATATTGGACTCCTTGACATCACGACAACAGATCGGGTGAATATAGTGAGTGTGAAAGAATGGTGGAGCAAGCCGGCCCTCGCGCGCTCGCCAAATAGAAAAGGCCTGGCCTCCTTCCTCATGATTGTTTCCTGGGAGCTGTGTAAGGAGAGGAACTCCAGGGTCTTCCGGAAAGTTTCTGCACCATGGGCGATCATTGTGGGCAAGATCATGGAGGAGGCAAGGATATGGGCTTCTGCTGGTGCCAAGGGATTAGATGTAATCTTAACTCGCGAGTGTTTGTTTTTCTCTGCCATTTTGTGGCTTTTGTCTTCGGACTTTGCAACACCTCCTTCTTATTTAATGAAATGGCAAGTCTTTTGGCTTGTTTTGGAAAAAATAGTCATTTGTCTATCAGCACGGTTCAGTAGCTGGCCTTCCTTTCTGGTCCCTGTTACCTTGGCGTGGGTAATCAGAGGACGTCACTTGACCTCAACACCACTAGCAACTGTTGTAGCTGGCCTAATATCTATGTGTATGTAATAATATTCTTTTAGGGAAAAACATCTTTTGTATCTTTTTAAGGAGAACATGCAGCAAATCTGTCATTTAACGTATTGATAGAGGAGGAGAGCAAAGTTAGGGAGTAACAAAAATCAGTGGTTAGGTTCCACCTCATTAGATCCAGAGTCTTATGCAAAAGGTGTATTTCATGGAGTTATTCATGTAGATTGATGAACTATACAAAGTGCTGGAGTTTTTTTTGGTGAAACTACAAAGTGCTGCAGATTGACTAGTCTTGCAACATTGCTAGAAGGAAACGCGAGCGTTGCTGCGCCGGTTTTCATCCATGAAGAACAAAATATACAAAAGTACTCCAACCAATTTAGCAGAAAACCAACAATTTCAGCGACACCACAAACTAAGAGGAAATTTCATTGAATTCCCTACTCCATCATCAAACTCTCACTTGCCTCCCCCAACTATTGTTCCTGCATTTGTGCCTCCTAAGTCGTGTCTTACTTTCACAAAATATGACACTCCAAATAAGGCATTAATCAAAAGTTATTTTACCCGGAGAGAAGCATATCACATATGTGGAGTCAAGTTGGATGCCAGTTGATAATAGCAATAAGATCTGGAAGATGAAGATACCTTTTAAGAATAAAATCGCTGTGTGATATCTTCATCGCGGAGTCATTCTTACTAAATATAATTTTATTAAGAGATATTGGCATGGAAGTGCGCAATGTGTCTTTTGTCACCATAACGAGATAATAAAACATTTGTTCTTTCAATGCAAATTGGCTCGTTCTATATGGTCAATCATCCACATAGCTTATGGCTTGTATCCTCCTTGTAGTGTTGCTAATGTATTTGGCAACTGGTTACATGAGATTGATCACAAGTTTAGAACTCTTCTTAGGGTGGGAGTACTTGTCGTTATCTGGTCGCTTTGGCTATGTAGAAATGATAAGGTTTTTAATGATAAAAGTACTTCTCTGATGCAGGTTATCTACACATGTACCGGGACTCTTCATTTATGGTCCTCTCTACAACACCTGGAGAATCGAGACCTGTTTACGGAGGTGTGTACACGATTGGAGGATACAACGAGGGATACTTTTACCCAACATGGGTGGCAGCATGATCTTAGGATTGGCCTACCTCCGCTTTAGGCGTTATACGGAATCTACATGTTTCTTTGTATTTTGCCTTTTTATTTTTTGTTCGTGCGGGAGGACTTTGTTTGGCCGTGTGCATTTTAGTTATGCAGAGGCCGGGTGTAATGCTTAAACCTTTTAAGTAATAAAGCACCCCTTTTCCAAAATGTATGCCTCGATGAGCAAAAGTAACAAAGTAGCACCAAGGGCCATGCATACACAACTCCCTTGGAACAAAGAGAAACCTGAAAGAGTGATACGCTTAACCATCTTTGAGTTTATTTGCTACCAAGGAATCAACTAATGTTGTTTTATTTGGTCATCTTCATTGCGAAACCCAGTCCTTGTAAGCCCGAGTGGAATGCATGGGGAAGATAAATGATTGACTTTTAAACCAACTTCACATGTATCCCACCCTATCAGTTGAAGAAATTAAACAGCGTAACTTCATCGCAAAACCTAGTTCTTGTAAGCCAGAGTGGAATGCATGGGGAAGTTAAAGGATTTGGCTTTACGTGTACCTGAAATTTAAAAGATGGTTAATAAAATCATGAATCACATGGACAGGTCCTGGAAATGAAGTGAGCTAAGATTAAATAAGCACATACATACGAGGCACAAAATTGTCAAGTCCTATGTATACATGACATATGAAGCTTGTCTCTAGGTTGTTACTTTTTAATCGAGAAACAGAGACACAACATAAATTTTCCTCTGGATGTTTTTAGTTGTGTTTTCTTAAACATTTATTATCTGTTTATGCACCAGGCAAAAAGCCTGTAAGTGGAAATGATGCAAAATTAGAAGACTCTTTGACGGTGTCTATAACATGGCTAGCATCAAACATGAGCCATATTCCGAAAGAAGACAACATTAAAAATGAGAGGGACAGTAGAAGCCATGAGCAAAGAACCGTAGGAATGTAATAGCAAGCTGATTGTAAAAATACCAACGACCATGAACATTGTATCTTACATAACCATTTCTATACTATTGGAATATCGAGCTCCAAATAATCTTTATTAGACTACTGCATGGTTTGTATGTTTTTTACTTACTGGATCTGGATGTGATCCTAGCCAATGACATGAATGAACTAAGATACTATATTTCTTTATCTGTGAGGGCATTCTTTTCTACATAAACTTCCCATTTCGGTACCTCCCTTTAATACTGAGTTTTGAAAGTTTATCTTATCACCAAACAAATGAGGTGTGCATATATAAATGCAGATATAAGAACTATCCTGTAAGTAAATGTAAAACAAGCTTTTTTATTTTTTGTATTGCACATTGTTCTACTTGACCACACAGAACAAATGAGGATACAAAGCAACATATTATCTATTCATAAATAACCACATATATAGGGGCAATACCTTATAAGTTACTTTATAATAGTTCCACATCCATATTTCTTAAAAAAAATGTAGCCAACAACTTCTCAATGAATAGCAGTACAATTTCAGTTTCAGCAATGGAAGTAACCAAATTCTAGAACCTAAACCTGCTAAATCAATTACAAAATAACCCTCGATGATGTCATATATGAAAGAATGAAAGGCTAGAATTAATGCCAGGTGCTAAATTTCTTAGATAAACATCAAGTGAGGGGAGTCACGGTTCAGGTGTGGGAGGGACAGTACAGCTATGATGCAGCAAGTTTTGAGGCTCCATAGAGATCCCAAACTAAGCCATTGCTTATGAAACTCATTCATCTAGTTGGGCATCAACCGCTTCATAATGCAGCAGGCACATCGGTTCTTCTAGCTTCAAATGCAGGCACATTAGTTTTCTAAGAGCCTTTCTGATTCACAAGATTGTAAAATCTCATGAATAGGAAAAACACAAGGTTGGATGTCATGCCCATTCAAAACATAGCATAGCCTCCTCTATGAACTTGCAATGCAGGCACAACATAAAAAAGATATATTTTGATCCTCCTCTATAGAAAGTGCAGCTGCAGCATAGAAACAGAATTATATTTACCTTGTTAATATTTACCAATAATCATGTGAATATTTAGCTATCAAATTCATTATATAGCAACTATTACGCATCACAAGAACACAAACTGAACTGAGATTCTACCGGACAAACCCCACCCACCCCCTCCTCCCCATCCCCAAAGAGCCCCAACCCGCGACCAGACAGACCACACCCTAATATAGAGGCGATACAACAAATCAAATCATTTACCATCAAAAAGGAAAGGGGAGGAAACTAAACCTAAACTTGAGCGAAGGAAGGAGACATGGACGAAGCAAATCCACCCGCCAAGGAAAGCAATCTGGGAGATGGAAGGCAGCCAAACCAGCGGCGTACCCACCCAGCGGAGAAACTGCAAGCCGCCACCGCCCAGTGGCACAAGGAGACGCCCGTCAACCCTACACACACGCATTAAGCAAAAGGGAAAATCCAGCCGACCCTCTTCCCACCAGCGGAAATCCCTCGAACGCACACTTACCATAGGGATAGGCATACACATGCCACGTTCGACAGCAGGTTGACCCAAATCGCGATATACGCCTTACAGGTGGGGCCACAACCGTAAAAACCAGCCTCGATTCACCAGGGACCTTGAATTCCTGGGAGCTTAGTATCTGTACTGACATAAAAATCACTCGTCTTTTTTTCTTTGAGGAAACAGAAACCACTCGTCTTGTCTTACAGCTACCACATGGGGGCATACACATAAATGATGCTGTCACGCCCCGATCTTGACGGATTTGGGGGAAGAGGAGAAGGAGATCGGGATGAGGAAGAACAGAGGGTTAGGTGAGAGCGAGAGACAAGACGAAGGGAAAGTGGTTCATTCACTTTTTTGATGTCGTCTCCGTCTCATCGTTCGGTTACAAGTAGGCTACGGCTGGCTTCACTTGCACGCCAACACTTGGCTTAACACACACGCATACACTTGGCCGCTGGGCCTCATGGTGATCTGGACGTTGCAAGTGACTAGCTGCACTTGCACTGGTTTGTCCGTTGCAGGCTGATCTGCAGGCGTGACAGTTGCCCCCTCTTGAGCAGCTTGATCCTCCTCCGTCCAAAGGGGCGCGTCCGGGTAACGCTGCCGGAGCCCTTAGTAGTCTTCCCAGGTCGCAGACGACGGCGGCATGGTGCTCCACTGCACCTGTACTTGGACTACTGGGGCGTCTCCTTTCTTCATCATGCGGCGGTCCAGAATGGCAATTGGAACGCGGTCAGCGGCCGTGAAGTCGGGTATCTTGGGCAGCTCCGCGAAGACCGCAGTGTAGTCGGGGACGAACGGCTTGAGTTGCGTGGAAGACTGGGTGGATGCGGCTGTCCGGTGGCAAGTTCAGACGATACGCCAACGTGCTGATGTGCTCCGTCACCGTGAAGGGTCCGAAGAACTTGCATGCCAGCTTGCGACAAGGGCGGTTGGCGACGGAGGACTGGGCGTACGGTTGAAGCTTGAGGAGGACTTGTTCGCCCACGTCGAAGGCGCGCTCGGCACGGTGGCGATCTGTTTGTTTCTTGAAGCGCGCCTGGGCGCGCGCGAGCTGGGCGCGCAGCAACTCCGTGTGTGTTGCCCAGTCGATCTCATGGAGCGGCGCATCCGCGGGTATGTTGGAGTTGACCGCTGGCATGCCGCCGAGGTTGGGCTCCCTACCATACAGCGCCTTGAACGGGGAGTAGTTGAGGGAGGCGTGGTGCGACGAGTTGTACCAGAACTCTGCTGCAGAGAGCCACCGGCGCCATTGCTTGGGTGTGTCGTGGACAGAGCACCACAAATACATCTCCAAGCACTGGTTGACGCGCTCCGTCTGGCCGTCCGTCTGGGTCTGACACGCCGTGGAGTACAAGAGCTTGGTGCCCGCGGCGTTGAGGATCTCGCGCCACATGGCGCTGGTGAACACCTTGTCGCGGTCGAAGACGATGGAGTGCGGCACGCCATGGAGACGGATGACATTGTCCCAAAAGGATCTGGTGACCTGAGCGGCGTTGAAGGGGTGGCGGAGAGGGACGAAGTGGGCGTACTTGGTGAGCCGGTCGACGACGAACATGATCGTGTCGTAGCCATCGGACTTGGGCAGCCCCTCGACGAAATCCATGGTGAGCTCCTGCCATGGTTCTTGCGGAATTGGGAGCGGCTGTAACTTGCCGGTCGGGTGCGTTTGCTCGTGCTTCACGTGCTTGCAAATGCTGCACTGCCTGACGAAATCTTCGATGGTGCGCTTCAGACCGGTCCAAGCGAAGAGTTTGCGCACCCTGTGGTAGGTGGCGGTGGCGCCGAAGTAGCCGCCGACGGCGCTATGGTGCAGCGCGGCGATGAGCTTCGTCTGGAGCGCGGTGTTGGCGCCGATCCACAGCCGTCCCCGCTGTCTGATCACGCCTTGTTGAAGGGAGTGGCCCTGGTCGTCGGTGTCGCAGAGCGCGAGCTTGGCGAGCAGTTCTTGCGCGTCGGCGCCCGTCTCGTACGAGTTGACCACTTCCTGTAGCCACTGTGGCTGGCACACCGAGAGCGCGTCGAGGGCTAGTAAGTGCCCCACACGACAGAGCGCGTCGGCCGCGCCGTTGTCCGTGCCCTTCTTGTAGCGGAACGTGAACTGCAGCCCCACCATCTTGGACATCGCCTTGCCCTGCAGATCGGTGACGACTGTTGATCGCCCAAAGAACACAAGCTCTTGTGGTCGGTGACGATTTCGAACGGGGCGTGCTGAAGGTATGTGCGCCACTTGTCGATCCCCATCATCACCGCGAGGAATTCCTTCTCGTACGCCGATAGTTTCTGATTTCGCGCGGCCATCGCCTTGCTCAAGTACGCAATCGGGTGGCCATCCTGTGTCAGAACGGCGCCGATGCCGGTGTCGCACGCGTCGGTCTCGATGGCAAACGGGCGCTTGAAGTCTGGGAGTGCTAGGATGGGCGTGCTCACCATCGCCTTCTTCAACATCTCGAAAGCAGCTTGCGCTTGGTCGTCCTAGAGGAATCCCTTCTTGGTGAGGAGGCGCGTCAGGGGCTTCGCGATGATGCCGTAGTGCGGCACGAACTTGCGGTAGTAGCCCGTGAGGCCGAGGAAGCCGTGGATCTTGGTGGGCGTCGTGGGCACGGGCCAGGCACTCATGGCGCTGGTCTTGCTGGAGTCGGTGGCGACGCCGTTGTTGGAGATGACATGCCCAAGGTACTCGATCTCCTGCTACGCGAACGAACACTTGGAGGCCTTGGCATAGAGCTGGTGCGCCCGTAGCAGTTCCAGCACCATGCGCAAGTGTTCTGCGTGTTCCTGTAAATCGATACTGAAGACCAAAATGTCATCGAGGAATATAATGATGAACTTGCGGACGTGGCAACCGAAGATCGAGTTCATGAGGCACTGGAAGGTTGCCGGCGCGTTGCAGAGGCCGAACGGCATCACTCTGAAGTGGTAGTGGCCGTGGTGTGTTTTGAATGCCATTTTCTCTTCGTCCTCTTCGCGCATACGTATCTGATGGTAACCCGCTCTCAGATCAATCTTGGAGAAATATGCAGCTCCGCCCAGCTCATCGAGCAGTTCGGCGACCACCGGCAATGGAAACTTGTTCTTCACTGTAGCCGTGTTCGGGCGCCCGAAATCCACACAGAATCGCCATGAGTCGTCCTTCTTCTTGACCAGCAACACGGGTGTGGCACATGGACTCAGGTTGTGAGCAATGACACCCGATTGCAGCATCTCCTGAACCTGCTTTTCGATCTCGTCTTTCTGTGCTGGCGAGTAGCGGTAGGGCCTTGTGTTGATCGTAGTTGTGCCTGGCTCCAGGTTGATCGCATGGTCGTATTGTCGTTTGGGAGGCAGTACTTTGGGTTCAGCAAACACGTCTGCATATTCAGACAGAAGTTTCTGAATGTTGGGTGGTGGAGGTGCAGGTTCAGGTTTGTCAGTTCTCTCCACTGTAACCAGAGCCGCAGTCCAAATGTCATTGCATACTTCCATGCGATGCAACTCGTAAGCATCCAGTTCTGCTATGGGAGGCAGATCTGAAGTTCTAACGCCTTGTAAGTGCACTTGTTTCCCCTCGGTCTCGAATGCAATGGTTTTCTCCTGCCTGTGATAGTTCATGGGGCTGTGCGCGGCCAACCAGTCGATGCCCAACACTCCATCATAAGCGCTGAGCGGCAGCATGCGGAGATCAGTGTGGAAGGTGTGGCCGGGCACTTGCCATTCCAATACTTTCACCAGTTGACTGCACAACAGTCTCTGGCTGTTGGCGACTCGCACTGAAACTGGTGGCAAGTTTTCTGTCTGAACTTGCAGTCTTGCAAGAAAAGTTTCACTGATGAAACTGTGTGTACTTCCTGGATCCACCAAGAGTAACATGATCTGATCCCCCACTTGTGCTCATAGGCGAATTGTAGAGGGAGTTTCTTCGCCTGACAGAGCCTGGTGCGATAGCGAGCAGCATTCTGTTTCCTGTGTTGCCGGTGTATCGAGTAACTGTAGTGCGTGAATGGTGTCATCAGACAAAATTTTGCCGAAATCGCCCACTTCGATCATGAGGATCTGGCCAGTGCGTTTGCACTGGTGCTCCCTCGAATACTTGTCCCCACAGCGAAAACAGAGGCCATTTGCTCTTCTGAATTCGCGCAACTGACACTCTCGTGCGTATTCATCGCCCCCTTGCTTGGGTACGGCTGCAACACGAGCTGGAACAGGGACTGCTGCTGCAGGTGGCGGTGGGCGTCCGACTAGTGTGATGCGCGGACGCTGGCAGCGTTGCTTCTCCAGTTCTTCCTCCTGAATGCGAGCGAACACCACTGCGCGAGTGATACTGGTTGGTGCTTGCAGTCGAACTCCCGGGCGCAGCTCGTCTTTGAGGCCGATCAGGAACTGAGAGATGAAAAACTTGGAGCTCAGGGTTGGGTCCAGGGCCAGCAAATGGTACATTGCTGTCTCGAATTGCTGGCGATATTCTTGCACACTGCCTGTCTTACGTAACTGAACAAAGTGGTGCATCTGAACCTCGAATTCCTCTGGACCGAATTCCTCCTGTACCGCAGCTCTGAATGCTTGCCACGAGATGCGTGTGTGTGTTTGTTGGTAGGCCCGGAGCCACATCACAGCCAGGCCGTCCATGTACAGCGCTGCGGTGGTGACCCAACTGTGTTGAGGCACTCAGTACAGCTCGAAGTAGGTGGTGCAGCGGTCCAACCAGATGCGAGGGGCATCACCGTCAAACCGCGGAAAATCATGCCTTGGCGGCTTGATGCAGTGGTTGCCGTGGCGGTCGAGCTCCGAGGACGATGGTGACCACGCGGTGAACAACGGTGGTTCGTGGTTGACGAGTCGGGCGGACGGAAGCTGGGACGCACCATCCGTGTAGAGAGGCAGCAGCGGAGGACGAGTCGGTGGTGGTGGTGGCGGAGGTGGTGGAGGGTGCGCGGAGGAGTTCATGGTGGCCGGGACGCCCGATGGAGATGCGCCTCCTGAGACGGTCGACGCGGGATCGACGGTCGGCTCAGCGTTGTGGGCCTCGTCCATGTCGGCTTGCGTGAGGCCGATCTGCTTGGAGAGGAGCTTGATCTCGGCGGAGACCTGGTCGTTGTAGGCGATCTGCGCCTGGTGGCGCTCGTCGGCGGTCTTCTGATTGGCGTCGAGGCGGCGGATGACGGAGTCGAGCAGGCTCTGCAGCTTGTCCGTGGTCTCCGACATGGCGTCGAGCACGCGGCGGGTCTGCGCCGAGGGCTTGGATGGTGGTGTCGTGGTTTTGCTAGATCAGATTGAGCGCCGGGCAGGATTTTGTGTGAGCTCGCCGGAGTGGCGCGCACCTGACCCAGTGGATGTTACCGATCGATCGTGAGCCAACGGCGGTGGTGGGGAAAAATTTTGGGCTCTGAATACCAGATTGTCACGCCCTGATCTTGAGGGATCGGGATGAGGAAGAACAGAGGGTTAGGTGAGAGCGAGAGACAAGACAAGGGGAAAGTAGTTCATTCACTTTTTCGATGTAGTCTCCGTGTCATTGTTCGGTTACAAGTAGGCCACGACTGGCTTCACTCGCACGCCAACACTTGGCTTAACACACACACACATACACTTGGCCGCTGGGCCCCATGGTGACCTGGACGTTGCAAGTGACTAGCTGCACTTGCACTAGTTAGTCCACTGCAGGCTGATCTGCAGGCATGACAGATGCGCGACTCCAACTGAACATTACAGGCAAGCCCTGTCAGCCCGGTTGGATCGCAGGAGAAGACACCTAATACTAGACTAGACAGAGCTAAAAAGCATCAACTACACACCATCAGTTCAGACAAAAAGGACCTGCTCATGGGAGAACCACAGGTCGGCTCTCCAGGTAAGAAGGCCACCAATTCGCAAAAAAGGCCACCAAATACGAGGTTTTAACCCACAACATAGGGGCATAGCAACTAGTCTCTCACAACAGCAACTACCATAGTAGGGAAGGAGAGACAGAAGCGCAAAAAGAGGATTAACGTCCAAATTGAAACCAGGGGGATTTTTTGCCTCTCCGGCATCTGCATTTGATCAGGGCCAGCAACCTCCTCACCCAGTAGTGATTTGGTGCCTTGTCCTCCATCCCAATAGAGCTTTAAAGACTTCCCCGACGAGCCATTCAAACTTTTTTACACCCTCCGTCATTAGCCTTCGACTTGTTGGCTTTATCTGCAAAATAATCCAATCATGTAGCAATTTTATTATCAAGTTCATAGGCACACAAGGATCAAAGACCTTGTTTTTGTTAAAAATAACACCATCTCTCAGTTTCCACACAGTCCAACAAATGCCAGAAATAGAATTTAGAACTTGTTATCCTCTTGCCTAATAGGCAAAGATTGACCTTTATAGGAAGATTGATTCATTCAGATCGATATGAAGACCCAACTCTGTTGCATTGCCAGAATCCATGTTCCATAGCAGTCACAAGCTTTTTCCCCTATGTTGAATCTAGGCAGCTATTCGTTAAACAAATCATGCACATTGTTGGGTATGTAAACAAATCATGCACATTGTTGGATATGTCACTCAAATCAAAAGCACATTGCTTGATATTTCACAACATTTTAGGAAAGAACACTAGAAAAAGGTGATCTATGCTTTCATCTTGCATACAAAAAGGAAATTTCTTATCTTCAAGCCAGCCTCTCCTTAAAAGATTATTGATAATCCCCAAGTGCAAAGAATCACCATAGCAATTTTCAAAAATGGAAGTGATAAGTATGGAGTTTCGAAACCACAAGGAGCTAAAGGTAAGATCAATATTCTCTCAAGTCCTATCTGCCACTGATACGACTCTATGTACACCGAACGTTTGCCCATCTAGAAACGAGAAATAAAACTACGTTGTGGGTATGAATAGGATAGATTTGCATGATATCGGAGAACTAAAATATAAAAATAGGTGTTGTTAACATAAAGGTAGAATATATTACTATATACATAGTTTAAAAAACCGAATCGGAAATCGAACCGGAAAGGCTGTCGGTTCAGGTTTTTACCGGTCGGACCGCCGGTTCACCGGTTCGATTGTCGATTTTTAAGCAATAAAATAATATATTTTTACTAATAAATACACCAAAAAATAATATATTTTTACTAATAAATACACCAATAAATAGAAGGAACAAAGTGTAATCACCTGACAGAGTAACAAGTAACTAAATGTTAATATGTAATTCACATACATGATACTTCCTAACGTCCTATATCACGTATTCACATCGTACATGATTCAAATCTCGTAGCAATAGCAAGCAGAATGACCAGGAAGCAAGCAATGAAGCAACATGCCAAATTGCCAATTAGCAACATAGTACCAAGCCAGCAACATAATTCAGTCTCATAAATCATAAATTCATAACCAAGGTCTGAAGCTGTCAAACATAGTATCAACCTCCCAAACATAGTCTCAACTCTCAACTCTCACACATCAAATAAAACATAGTCTTTCTCATAGACAAATAGCAACAGCCAACAAGCATGAAGGCAGAATAAGAACTAACGATATTGGAAGTTCCAATCAATCGTGCTTGGTCCACGTGGTGCGTCATCATCCATACCATTTTCCTCATCATCATGTCCGTCATTTGCACCCTCGGCGGCTGTTGGGACGTTTGTATGGTCATTTGCACCATCCATGTCATTGTCCTCCTCATCATCCTCAATCACAAGATCATCATCTACACCATAGAAGTTTATGTGCTCAAAATCAGGAATAATGGGTAAATAACAGAAAAAATGGTCAAGTGAGTGAATAGACACATTACCATTCATATTGCAATTTATCTCGCTGATTGTCATGTGGTGTACATCCTTTGCGGAATAATTCTATTTCTTCCACACTTAGTACAATGGGATCATCTTTAAGAATCCAAATTTCATCAAACTTGCCAATGTCCTCCAAACTAATTGGCATCATAGTTTCTAGTTTGGGACATACACCTAAACATGCAATGAAATTATAAACTGTGCAAGTGTGCAACATACAAAAAAGAGAATAAAGTAGGTAGTAGGGATAACATAAAGAGAGCACCTTTGCTCCAGCCTTGAGTTGTAGTGCACATAAGCAATATCATTCATTCTTTGATGCTCAAGTCTGTTTCTTTTTTTGGAGTGAATATGTTCAAACAAACTCCAATTTCTCTCACATCCTGAAGCACTACAAGTTTGACTCAAGACACGAATGGCAAGCTTTTGCAAGTTTGGAGCACTACAACCATAATTCGACCACCATTCATCTAGAGAAAAGAAAGCACGTGCATATTTCAAAATCACTTAATGCTAAAATTGGAAAATGAATAACAAAAGATGAAGGCATTAGACATACCAGGAAGCATTGTAGCTCGGTCACTAATGGCTGACACTCTACCAAAATCATCTTCCGCACCTCTGAAAATCTTCATCTCTCGCGTCAAAGCTTTACGCAAATCTGCATCATTTGATGCATACCTCTCAATAGCATCTATAACTCCGGAGGTAGTGGTATGGTACTTTGACATAAGCTCTTCATCGTATTGGTTGATTGGATTAAACCAAAATCCAGCTGCATGCAGATTTTTATTCAAGTGCTTATCCCACCTATCCTCTATAATTTTAAGAACAGGTTGCTGAATGTCTCTTTTCTTTCTTCGAAACCTCTTCTCAATCTCCTCAATGGCAGCATGTAATGCTCCAAACACATACCCCATTGCTGGCGTTTCATCACTATCAACAATTCTTAGCACACGAACTAAAGGTTACGAGAATTGGCAAACCGAAGCACAATCTTTCCAAAACTGTTGGTCAAGTACATGGTCAACAAACCTTTTACCTTTTGTCTCCTTTGAATTTGAGGTCGACTTCCACTCTTTGGATAGAACCATAGAACGAAGAGCATCTTTTTGCTTATAGATACTTTGCAATGCAACAAAATTAGTAGCAAATCGAGTTGGTGCTGAACGAAGTATCTCTCTTCCATTAGTGAACTTTCTCATAAGATAAAGTGGAAAGCAATGGTTATACAAATAGCAAGTGATTTTAGTTGCATGATTTACAGCTGATTGCACTAGTGGCAGTTTTCCCAAATCAGTCATGATCAAATTCAAGCAATGGGCAGCACATGGAGACCAATAAAGTGAAGGAAATTCAGCCTCTAATTTCTTTTCAGCTAAAACCATGTTCGAGGCATTATCTGTGACAAAGTGGACCACATTCTCTACTCCAACAAAACGGACAACATCGCTGAATAATTTGGACAAGAAATCACCGGTTTTGGAACTAGTAGTGGCATCAACAGATTTGAGGAAGATCATACCTTTTGGACAATAGACCAAAAAGTTTATGAGAGTTCTTTTCTTCTTATCAGTCCACCCATCGGCCATAATGGTGCAGCCACTCTCCTTCCATGCTTTACAGTAGCTCTCAGAAAACTTCTTGGTATTTTCAACATTTTTTGCTAGCAAAGGACCTCGCATTTTGTACATACTTGGCCCTTTGTAACCAGAACCAATACCCGCAATTGCATCAATCATGGGCTGATAAAATCTTGAAGTTGTTGCATTGAAAGAAATGGATACATCAAGGAACCATTTGTTTATAATCAAGTCAACTCTCTCTACTGCTTCTTGAGATTGAATAACACTCTTCAATGTTGGTTGATCACCTGGAAGGGTTCTAGACATGAAGAATCTGTCCGGTCCTTTGCTTGTGGTAGGAACACGAACAAACGGTTGATTTGGTTTGCCTCTTTTGGCTCTAGTAGCAACATCTTGAGCTGAAACTTCCACACAATCCTCCAATATGCGAACAACAACATCTTGTGACTTCCTTTTCTTCTCCTCAAAGTTTGCAATGCTTTGCTTCATTTCATATCTAACCTCATCAGGAACTTTCATCCATATCTTCGCATCACCTTTTTCTCCAGCTAAATGACGCTTGAAACGATGAATGCCACCGCCTTTGAACAGGTCATTGCAATACACGCAACGGATCATCTTCTTGTTTGCTTCATCAAGAACTTCAACACAATGTGCCCATGATGGATCAGATTTTGCTTTGGTTCTCGATTTTGTTTGTGCCTGTTAAGATTGGTCATCAAATGAAGAGTTGGCCATGCCACCATCAGTTCCTGTCATGGGCGTCTCGGACGAACCCATCCTACTGTTGGAAGCCTGCAATGCACAAATATACAATTCGCATCAGCAAACAAATATACAAATACGGCTGTATCATGAGTCATGACATGGGGCAAATTGCAAACTAGTATATCATGAGTCATGGATCCTAGAAATAAATAATAGAAGGATGGAGATTGGGGACAGACCGGCAGAGAAGAGAGGGGATTGCTCTGTTCATACCAGATTTAGCCGTCGGGGCGTGGCGGCGGCGCGGCGCGGGATGACGACTGGCGGCGCGGGCTCGTGCTGCTGGTCTGCTGCTGCCGCAACGAGGAGGCCGGGAGGGAGAGGCCTCAGAAGAGGCGGCGTCAGCGCGCCACGACGCCACGCGAGGCAAGGGCAGCAGCGGGTCCGCGGATGGGGGCGGCCGGCGGCGGCGCCAGCCAGACGCCAGAGAGAGAGGTGGCGGCTAGTCTACTCAGATTCGAGGAATGCCTCTCCAGATTCAGTCAAAACCCTAGCAAAAGAGGGATTTTTTCTCTTTTCCCTTTCTACCCCCACCTTCCCTGCATAAAAATAAGTCAATCCAGGGGCTTTTCTGGAATCAACATCGAACCGGACGGTTCTTCGTAAACCGCCCGGTTCGTCGGTTTTCCCAAAAACCGTCCGGTTCGCTCGGTTTTTCCCGGTCCGATTGCATGAACGGTCTGCTGAGCTTAAAAACCCGATGTGATCTCTGGTTCCGGTTTTTTCCGGTCCAACCGCCGGTCCGGTCCGGTTTTTTAAACTATGACTATATATTATAAATAGCGAGTGTGGAATGATGGATCAGTGTGCGTAATTATCCTAGGCAATTGTTAACAAGATCGGTAATCATTATTGCAATTTTATATGAGGGAGAGGCATAAGCTAACATACTTTCTCTACTTGGATCATATGCACTTATGATTGGAACTCTAGAAAGCATCCACAACTACTAAAGATCATTAAGGTAAAACCCAACCATAGCATTAAAGTATCAAGTCCCCTTTATCCCATACGCAACAACCCCCTTACTCGGGTTTAACCTTCTATCACTCTAGCAACCCACTGTAAGCGAATCATGAATGTATTGCCACACCATATAGCGGGAATCCTTCACGTGTGCGTGGCACAGAAGGCACCACAGGAGAGGACCAAAATAAAACATACAACTCAAACCAATCTAGATCATCAATCAACCCAAAAGACAAAAAAGAATCTATTCAAAACATCATAGGATGGCAACACATCATTGGATCATAATATGTGTCATAAATCATCATATTCAAGTAGGGGATTACAGCGGGGTGCGGGAGAGTGGACCGCTTAAAAGAGATGAGGAAGGTGATGAAGATGGTGATGTTGATGAAGACGATCACCGCGGCGATGGTTCCCCCGGCGGCACTCCAGCACCACCAAGAGGGGAGGGGGGGAGAGAGTCTCCCCCTTATGCTTCCTCCTCCATGGCCTCCCCCCTAGATGGGGAGAGGTTCTCCCTCTGGTCCTTGGCCTCCATGGTGATGATGGCCCCCTCCGGCTTCCTCCTCCATGGCCTTTGGTGATGATGGCCCCCTCCGGTAGGGTGCCGGAGAGGGCCTAGATTGAGTTTTCGTGGATACAGAGGCTTGCGGTGGCGGAATTTTTGATCTAGGGTTATTCTCAGAAGTTTGGGTACTTATAAGAATTTTTGGCATCGGTCTCACGTCAAGAGGGTGCCCGAGAGGCCCACAAGCCTGGAGATAGCGCCCTGGGGGTAGGGCACGGCTAGAGGGCTTGTGGACTCCTCGTCCACTTACTGGCCCAGCTCTGGTGCTTCGGGGGACTCTTTTGGTCGATAAAAAATCACCGTAAATTTCCAGCCCATTCCGAGAACTTTTATTTCTGCACAAAAAGGGACACCACAGTAGTGTTGGGGAACGCAGTAATTTTAAAAAAATCCTACGCACACGCAAGACCCATCTAGGTGATGCATAGCAATGAGAGGGGAGAGTGTTTTCCACGTACCCTTGTAGACCGAAAGCGGAAGCGTTTAGTAACGAGGTTGATGTAGTCGAATGTCTTCGCGATCCAACCAATCCAAGTACCGAACGCACGGCACCTCTGCGATCTGCACACGTTCAGCTCGGTGACGTCCCTCGTACTCTTGATCCAGCTGAGGCCGAGGGAGAGTTTCGTCAGCATGACGGCGTGGTGACGGTGATGATGAAGTTACCGACGCAGAGCTTCGCATAAGCTCTACAACGATATGACCGAGGTGGAAATCTGTGGAGGGGGCACCGCACACGGCTAAGACAACTATCAACTTGTGTGTCTATGGGGCACCCCCTCCCCTGTATATAAAGGAGTGGAGGAGGGGAGGGCCGGCCCTCTCATGGCGCGCCCAAGGGGGGATTCCCCCCTTCCCTAGTTGGAGTAGGAGAAGAAGGAAGAGGGAGAGAGAGGGAAGGAAAGGGGGCCCACCTAATTCGGATTGGGCTTGGGGGGGGGGTTGCCCTCCGCCTAGCCGCCTCCTCCTCTCTCCCACTAAGGCCCAATAAGGCTCATTGACTCCCCGGGTGGTTCCGGTAACCCCCCGGTACTCCGGTAAATGCCCGAACTCACCCGGAACCATTCTGATGTCCAAACATAGCCTTCCAATATATCGAATTTTATGTATCGAACATTTCGAGACTCCTCGTCATGTCTGTGATCACATCCGGGACCACGAACAACCTTCGGTACATCAAAACACATAAACTCATAATACCGATCGTTATCGAACGTTAAGCGTGCGCACCCTACGGGTTCGAGAACTATGTAGACATGACCGAGACTCATCTCCAGTCAATAACCAATAGCGGAACCTAGATTCTCATATTGGTTCCTACATATTCTACGAAGATCTTTATCGGTCAAACCGCATAACAACATACGTTGTTCCCTTTGTCATCGGTATGTTACTTGCCCGAGATTCGATCGTCGGTATCCTCATACCTAGTTCAATCTCGTTGCCGGCAAGTCTCTTTACTCATCCTTAATGCATCATCCCACAACTAACTCATTAGTCACATTTCTTGCAAGGCTTATAGTGATGTGCATTACTGAGAGGGCCCAGAGATACCTCTCCGATACACGGAGTGACAAATCCTAATCTCGATCTATGCCAACTCAAAAAACACCATTGGAGACACCTGTAGAGCATCTTTATAATCACCCAGTTATGCTGTGATGTTTGATAGCACACAAGGTGTTCCTTCGGTATTCAGGAGTTGCATAATCTCATAGTCAGAGGAACATGTATAAGTCATGAAGAAAGCAATATCAATAAAACTAAACAATCATTATGCTAAGATAGCGGATGGGTCTTGTCCATCACATCATTCTCAATGGCTAGGAAACTTAACCATCTTTGATTAATGAGCTAGTCAAGTAGAGGCATACTAGTGACACTCTGTTTTGTCTATGTATTCACACATGTACTAAGTTTCCGGTTAATACAATTCTAGCATGAATAATAAACATTTATCATGATATAAGGAAATATAAATAAAAACTTTATTATTGCCTCTAGGGCATATTTCCTTCAGGTAGTTCTGCTGAAAACAGCGTCATTCCGGGTTAGTTCTAATCAAATCATACCAAAACCATATAAAATTGTTGCAAATTTCTATGTCTACAATGCTTTGCATGGAGCCACTCTATCTAATTGCTCCCACTTTCAATATGTATCCAGATTGAGACTTAGAGTCATACGGATTAGTGTCAAAACTTGCATCGACGTAACCCTTTACGACGAACTTTTTGTCATCTCCATAACTGAAAAACATGTCATTATTCCACTAAGGATAATTTTGATTGCTATCCAGTACACAATAGGTCTGGTACACAACATAGCATACTTTATAGAACCTATGAATGAGGCATAGGGAATGACTTTACATTCTCTTTCTATTTTCTGCCGTGGTCGGATTTTGAGTCTTTACTCAACTTCACACCTTGCAACACAGACAAGAACTCCTTCTTTGACTGTTCCATTTTGAACTACTTCAAAAACTTTCTCACGGTATGTACTCATTGAAAAAACTTATCAAGCATCTTGATCTATATCTATAGATCTTGATGCTCAATATGTAAGTAGCTTCACCAAGGTCTTTCTTTGAAAAACTCCTTTCAAATACTCTTTATGCTTCCTGAAAATTCTACATTATTTCTGATCAACAATATGTCATTCACATATACTTATCAGAAAGGCTGTAGTGCTCCTACTCACTTTCTTGTAAATACAGGCTTCACCGCAAGTATGTATAAAACTATATGCTTTGATCAACTCATCAAAGTGTATATTCCAACTCCGAGATGCTTGCACCAATCCATAGATGGATCGCTGGAGCTCGCACATTTTGTTAGCACCTTTAGGATTGACAAAACCTTCTAGTTGCATCATATACAACTCTTCTTTAATAAATCCATTAAGGAATATAGTTTTGATATCCATTTGCCATATTTCATAAAATGCGGCAATTGCTAACATGATTCGGACAGACTTTAAGCATCGATACGAGTGAGAAATTCTCATTGTAGTGAACATCTTGAATTTGTCAAAAACCCTTTGCGACAAGTCGAGCTTTGTAGATAGTAACACTACTATCAGCGTCCGTCTTCCTCTTGAAGATCCATTTATTCTTGATGGCTTGCCGATCATCGGGCAAGTCCACCAAAGTCCACACTTTGTTCTCATACATGGATTCTATCTCAGATTTCATGGCCTCAAGCCATCTGTCGGAATCTGGGCTCATCATCGCTTCCTCATAGTTCATAGGTTCATCATGATCTAGCAACATGACTTCCAGAATAGGATTACCGTACCACTCTGGTGCGGATCTCACTCTGGTTTACCTACGAGATTCGGTAGTAACTTGATCTGAAGTTACATGATCATCATCATTAACTACCTCACTAATTGGTGTAGGCATCACTGGAACTGATTTTAGTGATGAGCCACTTTCCAATTCGAGAGAAGGTACAATTACCTCATCAAGTTCTACTTTCCTTCCACTCACTTCTTTCAAGAGAAACTTCTTCTCTAGAAAGGATCCACTCTTAGCAACAAAGATCTTGCCTTCGGATCTGTGATAGAAGGTGTACCCAACAATTTCTTTTGGGTATCCTATGAAGACGCACTTCTCCGATTTGGGTTTGAGCTTATCAGGCTGAAAACTTTTCACATAAGCATGGCAACCCCAAACTTTAAGAAACGACAGCTTATGTTTCTTGCTAAACCACAGTTCATACGCTGTCATCTCAATGGATTTTTAGACGGTGCCCTATTTGACATGAATGCAACTATTTCTAATGCATAACCACAAAACGATAGTGGTAAATCGGTAAGAGACATCATAGATCGCGTCATATCTAATAAAGTATGGTTACGACGTTCGGACACACCATTATGCTGTGGTGTTCCAGGTGGCTTGAGTTGCGAAACTATTCCACATTGTCTCAAATGAAGGCCAAACTCGTAACTCAAATATTCGCCTCCGCGATCAAGTCGTAGAAACTTTATTTTCTTATTACGATGATTCTCAACTTCACTCTGAAATTCTTTGGACTTTTCAAATGTTTCAGACTTGTGTTTCATTAAGTAGATATACCCATATCTGCTCAAATCATCTGTGAAGGTCAAAAAATAAGGATACCCACTGCGAGCCTCAACACTCATCGGACCGCATACATCAGTATGTATTATTTCCAATAAGTCAGTGGCTCGCTCCATTGTTCCGGAGAACGGAGTCTTAGTCATCCTGCCCATGACGCATGATTCGCAAGCATCAGTGATTCCAAAAGCCCATCAGCATGGAGTTTCTTCATGCGCTTTACACCAATATGACCTAAACGGCAGTGCCATAAATGTGTTGCACTATCATTATCAAAGTTGCATCTTTTGGCATCAATATTATGAATATGTGTATCACTGCAATCAAGATTTAATAAACCATTCACATTGGGTGTATGACCATAGAAGGTTTTATTCATATTAACAGAACAACAATTATTCTCTGACTTAAATGAATAAACATATTGCAATAAACATGATCTAATCATATTAATGCTCAACGCAAACTCCAAATAACATTTATTTAGGTTCAATTCTAATCCCGAAGGTAAAGTGAGTGTGCGATGGTGATCTTATCAACCTTGGAATTACTTCCAACACACATCGTCACCTTGCCCTCAACTAGTCTCTCTTCATTTTAGAACTCCTGTTTCAAGTTACTAATCATAGCAACTGAACAGTATCAAATACCCAGGGGCTACTATGAATACTAGTAAAGTACACATCAATAACATGTATATCATATATACTTTTGTTCACTTTGCCATCCTTCTTATCCGCCAAGTAGTTGGTAAAGGAAATATGCCCTAGAGGCAATAATAAAGTTGTTATTTATATTTCCTTATATCATGATAAATGTTTATTATTCATGCTAGAATTGTATTAACCAGAAATTTAGTACATGTGTGACCGGAGAGGAAATATAAATAGTTCTCAAAGATGGTTAAGTTTCCTAGCCATAGACATGTGCAAAGAATTGTATTAACCAGAGAGGAGTCTCGTTCATGTCTACATAGTTCTCAAACTCGTATGGTCCGCACGCTTAACGTTCGGTGGCGATCAATATTACGAGTTTATGTGTTTTGATGTACCCAAGGTAGTTCGGAGTCCCTGATATGATCACGGACATGACGAGGAGTCTCAAAATGGTCGAGACATAAAGATCGATATATTGGATGACTATGTTTGGACATCGGAAGGGTTCCGAGTAAGTTTGGACATATACCGGAGTACCGGGGGGGGGGGGGTTACCAGAACCCCCCGGGGTGTATATGGGCCCTACTGGGCCTTAGTGGGGAAGAGAGAGGGGAAGCCAGGGCAGGGCTCACGCCCCTCTCCCTCTGGTCCGAATTGGACTAGGAGGGGGGCGCCCCCTTTCCTTCCTCCCTCTCTCCCCCTTCCTTCTCTCCTAGTCTAACTAGGGAAGGGGGGGGGGGGAATCCTACTCCCGGTGGGAGTAGGACTCCCCTTGGGGCGCGCCTAGGAGGCCGGCCCCTCCCCCTCCTCCACTCCTTTATATACAGGGGAGGGGGCACCCCATAGTCACGCAAGTTGATCATTGACCTCTTAGCCGTGTGCGGTGCCCCCCTCCACCATAATCCACCTCGGTCATATCATCGTTGTGCTTAGGCGAAGCCCTGCGCCGGTAGCTTCATCATCACCGTCATCACGCTATCGTAGGAGACACCACTCTCCAAGAAGAAACAAATGGTGTGTTGATGATGAACTCCTTGCTCTTGTGCTTCAAATGATAGTCTCCCCTACACTCAACTCTCTCTCACAGGATTTGGATTTGGTGGAAAGAAGATTTGAGTGGAAAGCAACTTGGGGAAGGCTAGAGATCAAGATTCATATGGTGGGTGTCGGTGTCAAAACCGGCGGATCTCGGGTAGGGGGTCCCAAACTGTGCGTCTAGGCGGATGGTAATAGGAGACAAGGTACATGATGTTTTTACCCAGGTTTGGGCCCTCTCGATGGAGGTAAAACCCTACTCCTGCTTGATTAATACTGATGATATGGGTAGTACAAGAGTAGATCTACCACGAGATCAGAGAGGCTAAACCATAGAAGCTAGCCTATGTTATGATTGTTGTTCGTCCTACGGACTAAAACCCTCCGGTTTATATAGACACTAGAGAGGGCTAGGGTTACACAGAGTCGGTTACAATGGAAGGAGATCTACATATTCGTATCGCCAAGCTTGCCTTCCACGCCAAGGAAAGTCCCATCCGGACATGGGACGAAGTCTTCAATCTTGTATCTTCATGGTCCGAGAGTCCGGCCAAAGGATATAGTCCGGCTATCCTGACACACCCTAAACCAGGACTCCCTCAGTAGCCCCTGAACCAGGCTTCAATGACGACGAGTCTGGCGCGCAAATTGTCTTCAGCATTGCAAGGCAGGTTCCTCCTCCGAATACTTCAGATAAGATTTTGAACACAAGGATAGTGTCCGGCTCTGCAAAATAAGTTCCACATATTGCCGTAGAGAGGATAATATTTACACAAATTCAATCTGCTGACATACTTCGTAATGTGACATCACACCATGGCCAAATCTTTATCCGAATCGTTTTTACTGTCCCACCTCAGCGCGTTTCGCGAGGCGGTTTCCTTGGCATGTCTTGTCGAAGCAGAGATCGTGCCCCCTTTATTTACGGGATCCTCATCAATACAGACGTGGGTAACCCAGTCATGCCCGTTGGTATATCCCCTTAATCAAAGGTAGGTCCCAACCGATCATGGGAGGGCTCTTGGTATTCAACCTCTTATAAAGAGACCAAGGCCTCACTCCTTTCTTTCGATCTCAATTGAATTCGCCTCTCGCCTCGAGTTCCAACACCCAAGGCCCCAGATTTTAGGCGCTTCGGACCTTCGACGATGTCCGGTTCCGACCTTCGAGGCCGATGGATGCCTTCCTCCGTCACGGAGGAAGACGTGCTAAAGCTGAGACAGGCCAGGTTTTTGACAGGCGAAATCTCGCATAGGCTGCCTGCTCAAGGGCAGGTTATTCCCACTCCCAGGCCTGGTGAGAGCATGGTGTTTATGTCTTTCTTCCTCCGAGGTCTCGGCTTCGCGATGGATCCCTTCGTGAGGGGGCTCATGTTTTATTATGGGCTGGAATTTCACGACTTGGCTCTGGAGTCCATCCTCCATATCTCGTCGTTCATCGTTGTGTGCGAAGCCTTCCTCCGCATTACTCCTCACTTCGGACTGTGGCTTAAGACCTTTAAAGTGGAACTAAAGATGATCGAGGGACAGCACGCGGAGTGCGGAGGCGCTGTTATAAGCAAGAGTGCTGACGCTCCGTGGCCCGAGGGCTCTTTTCAAGAGGAGTTCAGCTTATGGCAACAAGAGTGGTTTTATATCACAGCTCCCAGGGGCACCAAGTGGGTGGCGCCACCTGCTTTCTGCTCGGGTCCCTCGCCACGACTAGCATCATGGGTCAATAAGGGGTTGAGCTGGGGGCCGGCAAAGGACGTGCCCCTGTTGCAGGGCCGCATCCGAGATCTCCTAGAAAGAGACATCGGCCTGGTTGTGGTGACGCAGGTTATGTTGATTCGCCGAGTTCTGCCCTGCAAACGTCGTCCCCTCCCTTTGTCGGAGTTCAATCCGGAGGGACCGCGAGCTCTCAAACATTATCTTGGCATGACGCCTGTGGAGATGTACAAATTGTTCTTCAGACCACAAGTAGTATGTCCGGATTCTACGGAGGACGGAGGTCTGAGCTGCAATCGTCCAGATACTCAAGTAAGTAGTCCTGTGCCCGGACACTTTATCCGTTCATTTATCATAGCATCACCCTTAAAAGAGTTATCCTTGAAACAGGAGTGGGTAGCGAAGGCGAAGTTAATCCAGTATCCGGCCCCCCTTCCTGAAACCTCGCCGGATCCCCTGTTAACCAGGATGCTGGAGATCGTGCCTTCAAAAGAAAGCGAAGGGGGGGGGGCAAGGAAGCTACTGCCTCCCCGAAGGAGGCTGCCCGGAAAGGAGGAATCAAAAATTCCTTTACTCAGGGGAAGAAGAGGACCACCTCTGAGGACCCGGAGACCGTGGTCTCAAAACGGGGGAAGAAATCTTCGCCAGAGGGTCCTGTGGCGGGGGATACCCCGGCCATACTATGCCCTCAAGGGGATTAGCCCTCCACCGAGCCGTAAGTAGAGAGGGTATTTAAATAATGAGAGAAATCTTTCCTTTTAATTCTGAGAAGAATAACCGAAAATTTACCTTGTAGTTCGGACCTTAGCCCTTCTCAGCAGAGCTCGTCTTTGGGGGATCTTCTTCCGGAGATGATGGAGAGTGGAACACCTCCCCCTGCCATACCGCCTCATGAGGCGGGCGACCCTGAGGTGTCGTCGCGGAGGGTTTCTCCTGATCTGGTAAGGCCGGAAGGTGGTAATACGGTCGCCCGAAGCCCTCCAAGTCTGGCTTTCGAAAAAAGCAATCGGACGAGTCCGGCACCGTCTGGTGCACGGTCGGAGGCACTGAAGGATCTGCTAGGGCGAGGGCTTATCTCAGAGGAGCACCGTACATTGATGGGTACGGTGATTGAAAAGATTTCATCTGCGGAAAGCGGGTTGCATGAAGCTGTCATGAGTCTACTGACGGGCTTTGAGGTACGTGAAATGATGCACCTCTTGTTTTTTTTGGAAAGTGCCGCATATTTTAAGATGCGCCCTGTGTAGGTAGTAGCCCCTGAGACTCTAGGTGTTGTCGAAAACGACGACACTTGGAGGATCATAGTCCTAGGTATAATTTTGCCGCCTTCATATGCAGGTGGCGAATTGTCCGGTGTCCAGCCAGACTGAAGAATTTTCCGAGCTAAAGCGGCAACTTGACGTGGCAGATGCCGACATCGCGCTTGTCAACAAGCGGCTTGACGAGGCACAAGGTATGTAAGTTCTCCGGAGACGCCTTGTAAGAGGAGCTTGATGCCAGTATCTTATAACGCGTGTGTTTGACGCAGATGGGGCTGCCGCCGTGGAGAAACTTCGGGCAGAGCTTGCCCGAGCCAAAGAGCAAGCCCGAAAAAGTGATGCGGCTGCCGTAAAGGCGATTGAAGAGCTGAAAGCCGAACAGGCTGCTCATTGCCAAAGCAAGAAGGAAATGGCCGAGATGGCTGTGAAGTTGAAGAGCGTTGCTGGCCCTTGCAAGCTTCTTGGAAAAGAAGATCGGGTGGAACGGACAGACCTGGAGAAGGCCACTACAGCGGCCAAGGATGCTCGCTCTGCGATGAGGGCGATGAAGGAGGAGCTACGTCAAGCCGGAGATATCGCGGCTGGGAAGCCCTTTATGCTGCAGATGAAGTTCGGGGATCCTAAATATGCTCCGTTGGACCGGATGTGGAGTCCGGCGGACGCGTATCTAGATTTAGCGGTGAATGCCACTGATGCGTTCGAACACTTCCAAGATCGGGAGGGTCACGAAGTGGAAAAGCTTTTCTGGTCGCAATTCCACAATCCAGAGCGTCTGCTTCCATTACCTGATCGTTTGGCCGAATGGGCCGAGCTGAACAGGTTGTCCGGACTCGCCATGAAGTATGTTGTGGATCATCTGTGGCCGAAAAGGCCAAAGCCGAACAGTTATTTTAGCTTGGTACAATAGTTCCTTGGTGCGGTGTCGTATATCAACGCGATGAAGAGATCAGCGTGTGTGGAGGGTGCTCGGATGGCCCTTGCCCGTGTCAAGACATACTGGGCGGAGATGGAGGCCACCGCTATTGCAGCCCAAGATTCGGGCGAGAGCCGAGTACCTACCGAGCACTACTTTCAAGAAGTCCTGGAGGGCGCTTGTTTAATAGAGACGCAGTGCTAGAAGGATATTATGTTCGAATAACATGTATTCTTATTGGAAACAATATTTTGCTGCAATGTAGAAGCTTTTTATACTTGTGCTTGCAAGAATTATAATACCTCTTGTGCGGCCATTAAGGAGGTGGTAGTGCAGCGAACTAGGCAACCGGACTATAATGCTTTATCACTTTCACTTAGCCATAGGAGTTTGATAGTGAGGCTACTATATAGCCCCTGGTGGCGCCGCGCTCGCCCGAATTCAGGGCGCATGTGTGCCTGGCCGGGAAACGGCCCTTCATTAATGCGGAGGAATCCCGAAGATTCCGATAGGTCATAGAGTGGTTGACCAGTCTCACGCTATATCATGACAGTCAATTTTCGGCTTTCTCTACTAAGGTGCTCGCCTGGCTGAACCGGGGCACAATCGCAGTAGTTCTCCTGGTGCCGCCTTAGCCGATAGAACGGAACATAAGGCAGCAAAGCACAGGAGCCGGGCAAACCCAACATTTGACCCAAGACATGATTCGGAGTTGATGCATATAAGGCCAAACTCGCGACGCCGAACACTCCCTAAGGTATTCGGTCTGTATGAAAACGGGCTGAACAGTGCCCTTGGTAATAAGCCCCTCGTGTCCAGGTACGTGCAAAATTCTGACGTGGCCACATGCCAAGACGTCAGCCTCCTCCTCGGTTATACTGAGAATCCGGGGGATGTATATCAACGAGAGACAGTAAAAAAAGGTTTAAGCAGGGTCTTAATCTAAAAAGAATCCTCGGGATGGGTCCCTGCTGCACGTCTGCGCCTGTGTCTCCGTTGTGCCGTGTCCTGGACGGGTTTAGCACGATGTTCATCTATAAAAGAGAGGAACTTTAGTTGAAAAAAGGTCATGCGGAATGTACAGTGTACTAAAGAAACAAAGTATAATTTGAGATGGGAAAAAGTTGAGCCTTATTGTCTCTTATTTTATATGTGCGGAGCTCCTTGTACAGGGGTATGCGGCTATTAAGCCTTTATCAATCATATGCTTACGCCGGACTCGTCTAGCCATGTCCGTGGTCTTAATGACTTGTTAAATGCTTTTATTGCTGAAGCTATTTTAATGTGTGGCTGTCAAGGCAGCCGCATATTCTTCCGCGTGCGAGGAACACTCGATATTTCCCTTTAGTGAGATGGTGCCTCGTGGACCGGGCATCTTGAGCGTAAGAGATGCATAATGCGGTATTGCGTTAAAGCGGGCGAAAGCCTCGCATCCCAGTAGTGCTTGATAGCTACTTGAAAATGGGGCGATGTGGAAAGTTAGCGTTGCTCTACGGAAGTTATCGGGAGAACTGAACATGACTTCTAGTAAGAGGGAACCCGCGCAATGGGCATCTGGACCTGGCGCTACTCCTTTAAAGGAAGTGTTGCTATGGCGAATTTTTGTTCGGTCCAGCCCCATTTTGCGGACTGTGTCCTGATATAGCAGGTTTAAACAACTATCGCCGTCCATGAGGACTCGTGTAAAGTGGAATCCGTCAATTATTGGATTTAGTACCAAGGCATCCCAACCTGCGTTCCAGATACTTCTAGAGTAATCCTGATGGTCAAAGGTGATCGATTTTAACGACCAGTGGTGAGACTCCTTTAGGATAGGCCATATGGCACGTATTTCTGTAGGCGCCACTCTATTTTTCCCTTTTGTCACGTGAAGTAAGTTTACTGTTTTGACTTCGAGTGGGAAATTCTTTTGTTTCCCGGTGCTTTGCTTATGGGGTTCGTCATCTTCCTCGCTCGGTATGTCGAGCCCCTTGTGTTCGGCGTTGAGTTGGCCGGACTGCTTGAAGACCCAACATTCTCTGTGGGTATGGTTCGCAGGCTTTCCAGGGGTGCTGTGGATTTGACATATCTTATCCAAGATTTTGTTTAGGTTAGATAGCTCGTCCCTGTTATCCTTGGGGGGCAGCTTTTTCTGATTCTGCCGAGAGCTGTTGAATCCGGCGTTGACTGCCGTGCTCGTCGAGCTTCTTTCCTTATTCCGGCGCTGTTCCTTGCTGCGTCGCGGTTTCCCGTTCACATCCCTGACTTCGGATGTACTTGGGTCGCTGGTGCTGCATCTTGCCAACCAGCTGTCCTCTCCCACGCAAAAGCGGGTGATGAGGCTTGTTAATGCGGCCATTGTTCTTGGCTTTTCTTGGCCGAGGTGTCTGGCGAGCCATTCGTCTCGAACGCTGTGTTTGAAAGCTGCTAAGGCTTCGGCGTCCGGACAGTCGACTATCTGGTTCTTTTTAGTAAGAAATCTGTTCCAGAGTTTCTGGGCTGACTCTGCGGGCTGTTGAGTTATATGACTTAAATCGTCTGCGTCCGGAGGTCGGACATAGGTCCCTTGAAAATTTGCCCGAAAAGCATCCTCGAGCTCCTCACAACTTCCAATGGTGTTTTCGGGAAGGCCTTTAAGCCAATGTCGGGCTGACCCTTTGAGCTTGAGGGGTAAGTATTTTATGGCGTGGAGGTCGTCTCCTCTGGCCATGTGTATGTGGAGGATATAATCCTCAATCCAGACTCCAGGGTCTATCGTTCCGTCGTATGCCTCTATGTTTACGGATTTGAATCCCGCTGGAAATTCATGGTCCAGCACCTCATCGGTGAAACATAGGGGGTGTGCGGCTTCCCTGTATTTGGGTGTGCCGTGTTGTTTGGATATTTTTTGTGTTGCATTGCTTACTAGAGCTTGCTTTCTTGGCCCGTAGATAGATCTGGCTGGGCCATCTTTGTGATGCAAATCCTTTGGTGGATCACGTGTTGGCTTGTGTGCGGCGATGTTTGCCGCTCTATATTGGCCATGGGGTCGTCTATCCGACCGGGTGGCTTCCTTATTTTTTGATTTTGGGGGCTCTAAGACCTCCTCATCAAATTCAGGCAGTAGCTTTCGCTTCGGGTAGCTCTTTGTGTATTTGTCTGCGGTGTTGAGTACCTTGCTCCATCTAATTCGGAGTGCGTCTTCCGCAGTTTTGAGCTTCCGCTTCTGCTTTTTCAGTCTACGCGCAGTGGCGACGAGCCTTTTGTGGATGTTCTTCTGCTCCAGGAACTTGTCCGGCGTGAGGTCGTCCGGACTGTTATCTTCGCCTGGGACGGGTTGTGCGGTTTGGTTATCTAAGTTGCCTTGTTTGGACGGTTGCTTACTGCCATGTTCGTCGTCCGCTGGCTCGCCCTGCTCTATGGCTTGGTCTGTATGACTTCTCCCTCTGTCGAGGCGGGATTTGGAGCGGCGCTTACGCCGCCGCTTTGACTGCTTCTCGAAGGAACAATCCTTCGTTGCGTCCTCCCGTTCTACCTCATTGTTTCCTTTGGGTGTGTCTACCATGTATACATCGTGGGATGGGGTGGCTGTCCAGTGCCCTATAGGCGCTAGTTCATGTTCGTCTCCTACATCGTCGTCTATACTGTCGATGTCTTCGGAGTCGAATTCGAGCATGTCGGTTAAATCATCGACAGTGGCTATGAAGTGGGTGGTGGGTGGGCATTGAATTTGTTCGTCGTCCGCATCCCAGTCCTGTTGGCCATAATCCGGCCAGGACTCTCCTGACAAAGAGAGAGACCTTAGTGAATTCAGAATATCACCGAAGGGCGAGTGCTGAAAGATGCCCGCGGCGGTGAATTCCATGATTGGTGCCCAATCGGGTTCAATTGGCAGGGGCGCGGAGGGTTCGGAGTCCGAAGAGGAGTCCGACACCTTGGAGTCACGAGCTTCGCAAAGGACAAGGCTGGTGTTCGGCTCGATCGCCGTAGAGATTGCAGCCGCTGAGGCGGGGTCCAGCCACCCGTCCTCGATTGGCGCAGTCGGCTCCGAGCTAAGGGTCGGAGCGGACATGGGTGCGGCCTCCTGGGCACTGTTCGGTGGCAGAGTTAGGTCATGCCCATCATGACAGTGCGGCGCGCCCGGCTGCGGCTCGAATCCGTCGAAGATCAAGTCTCCACGGATGTCAGCCGTGTAGTTCAAACTTCCAAATCTGACCTGATGGCCAGGGGCGTAGCTTTCAATCTTGTCGGAGTAATGGGCCACGGGTAGGCTAACCCGAGGCCCAGAACCTTTCAATACATCGGGGCAGGCCGCGCCCCTCAAGACCCCAGGACGGAGAGCCGCCTCTGGGAGTCGACAGCAGCGCGACCGACTACCCACTCACGGCCGAGTCCTAGGGGCGACCTTGAGATGAGCCGACTCCTAGCTAGCGGCTTCCAGAGAAGCCGGCTCTGGGAGTCGGCCCGCGACTCCAACCACCTCATGCTATTGTAAAGAGGGACGGGACGGGGCGTGGCCTTAGTGAGGTCCACGCCCGCCCCTTACCGAGGGCAGGCATGGCCACAGTACGCTGTACCATCGGAGATCTCCGTCCGGCACGGCACTGTTGCCATGCCAGCTTTAACGTCAGCCCTAGCGGGCGGAACCCTGTGCCCACGACGGCCTGTCTGTGCGACCCAGAGACGGCGGGTCCCACCTGTCAGTGGGGGTCTAGAAGACGGCAAGAGTGCCACCAGTCAGATCCCGTGGGAGTCGGCCTCCAGGAGTCGGCTGGCCCCTCCCATGGGCCCCGCACGCCATTAACCAGACAAGACGGGGAATGGCAACAGTGATCGCCCGCTAGGCGGCGACACTGTTGCCATGACCCCACGACCGAGCCAGCGTCATTAGAAGCACGGCTACAGTAATCCGCAGCCGACAAGACCCGCCCGCAGCGGACACGGCCTGACGGCTCCGTACCGGACCTGTCTTCGGGGCCCACCAGACGGTGGGCCCCGGCAGTCGGTGGAGAAGACGGCGGCCTGGGAGACCGACGGCTGGGACCCGCGCCCAGCCGGATTACCATTGTACCCCTGGGGGGTAGGCCTATATAAACCCCCAGGGCACCCATGCAAAGGGTTCGAAACCATTAGCACTAGACCAAATCATATAGGAAGGAGAGAGCTAGCCTTGCCTTCTCCTACCTCCACAAACAGCTCAAGGAGCAACCGTGTATACACTTTGCCATAGTGATCATGCGGAGACCCCGCACAGCAGCAGTAGGGGTGTTATCTCCTCTGAGAGCCCTGAAGCTGGGTAAGATCTGTCGGCGTGCATGTCTTCGCCTCATCCCGTTTCCAGGCACCGGCGACGTTCTACTCGCTCCCACCATGATAAGCCATCCTTTGGCATATGTCGCACCCAACCCTCGACATTTGGCGCCCACCGTGGGGCGACGTGCACCGTCGTCCGGAGACCTGCTCTGGACGGGAACCCTTTTCCTCCCTGGCGAGCGCAGCCAACCCGGTACGCTAGACGGAATCTGCGCCGACGCGCTGCACGGCGCCGAGATCGCCTGCGCAGCCAGCTGCCTCCCCGAACTTGTCGGCGAGGTCCGCCTCACCAACGAGCCTGCATCCGACGCAGGCACGGGCGACCCCGTCAGCCTTCTCGCGGGCCTCCTTGACCAACTCCACGTTACCGACCCGATGCTGGTTGACTCCGATACTGCGTCGCTCGATGCGTTTCCCACCAACGTGGTGGTCTACGATGAACCACTCCCTTGCGTGGAGAGCGGCGGAAGCATCATCACAGAGGTGCTCATCATCGATCATGGCGAGCATTTCGGCGGAGGAGCTCATGACCCGCTCGACGCGGTGCTACAAGATCTAACTGCGCCCATTCCCGAAGACGCCGACGCCGAGACGCTGGAGGCACGCCGCCTCTAGCTCGTCGAAGGCGCGAAGAAGCTGGCCAGCATGAGGCGCTTGTCAGAGGTCTACCAGCGTGAGATGGATCGCGCTGTGGGCGGCTCGCCGGCTCCGGCTGGGCCTAGCCGCCTTGGCGCGGTCCAGCAGCGCGGCGTTGCCATCGCCAACCTGTTCGGGGCAAATTGCCCCGTATACGCCACGCCTGCGGAGAACTTCCAAGCCGCCCACGCGGCGGCTGACGAGCTGGACAATTTTGAGGGCGAAGAGCGTCGCCTAATGATGGAGCGCGTCCAGCGGCCGCTGAGCAAAACAAGGCCGGCTGCCGCACAGATGCGCCGCGACGGTAGAGTAACGACCAGCCTCCCCGCCGAGATCAAGGCGCGACGTCACGGACGCCGACTGGCGGCGTCCACGGAAGAAAAGAGAAGGATCCGGCTGTCAGCCACAGTCGGACTCGCGTCACCATCGAGCGCGACCAAGACGGCCGCCCAAGAGCAGTGGAACGGCGGGACGACTGTCCGCCTCCTCCCCCTCGTAGGGAAAGGCGAGTTTCCCCGCCGCCTGTTGAACATCCGACTCTCGGCGACCGCCTTGGCCGCCGAGAGGGAGTCGGAGAAAACGACGCACGCCACCGGATCGACCGACTCCACCGATCCCTGGCGCTAGAAGAAGAAGACGAGTTGGGTCTGCGTGTTTCGGTCCCCGCATCCGAGATGAGCCCTTTCCCAGAGGGTTCACGCTCCCCAGAGATACGCTCAAGTACACCAGCTCCGTGAAGCCGGAAGACTGGCTGGTTGACTACTCCACGATCGTCAGCATAGCGAATGGCAACAAGCGAGTTGCCGTGAAGTATGTTCCACTCATGCTCTAGGGCACGGCCCGGACATGGTTGAACAGCCTGAAGACCCGCAGCATCAACAGCTGGGTCGACTTCACCGACGCCTTCGTCCGCAACTTCACAAGCACGTACAAGCAACCTCCCAAGCCTCGCTAGCGTTCCTTGTGCGTGCAAGACCCCAACGAGTCAATCGCGACTACCTCACGCGCTGGGCCGAGCTTTGGAACTCCTGCGAGGGCGTGCATGAGGTGCATGCTATCGAGTACTTCACCGCCGGGTGCAGAGAAGGCACCCTCCTCAAGCACAAGCTCCTCTACGACGAGCCAGAGACCCTCGACGAACTGCTGATCATAGCAGACAAGTATGCCACGGCCGACTCCTCCATGAAGGTGGAGATTCAAGTTAGTGCGACTGGCAAAGTGGCCCCTCAAGCCCCCAGAACTCCGGCTGGAGACGCCGGTCGGCGGCAACAGCAAAACGACCACAAGCGCAAGGCCGCACAGCCGACTTCCAGTAACCGGCAGGTGGCGACGGTCGAGGACCAGCAACCGGAAGGACACCCTCCGCCCAAGCGACAGAAAGGCGGCAAGTCCAACTGGTTACCGGCTTTCTCTTACGAGCAAACTCTTGACGGCCCTTGCAAGTTCCATAGAGGCGCGAAGCCATCTAACCACACCACCCAGAAGTGCCACTGGCTCACCAGGATCGCCAAGGGAGATGGCCTCCTGCCTTCCCCGCCTGCTGGGCAGCCGCCTCCGCCTCCGCCCCAGCAGCCAGCCGTCAGTCCAGTCGGCGCAATACAAGACGAGTACCCAGAAGAGCATGGAGCCTATGTGGTGTTCACCAGCGTGGCTGACGATCAACGCAGCAGGCGGCTGCAGCAGCAAGAGGTGAACACAGTAGCATCAGAGACACCAGAGTTCATGCACTGGTCCGAGAAGCCCAGAGGTGATGCCGAGTCCAGGCTCCTATGCCCTGGTCTTGGAGGCCACCTTTGCCATGGATAAAAGAGCCGCTCGCTTCTCGTGAGTGCTGATAGACGGAGGCAGCAACATCAACATCCTGTACAAGGACACGATGGAGAAGCTAGGGATCAAGCAAAGACAGCTTCAGAACAGTCGGACTGTGTTCCACGGCATTGTCCCGGGCCTTTCCTGCTCACCAATCGGCAAGATCCTGATAGACGTTCTCTTTGGAGACAAAGATCATTTCCACCGAGAGTCAGTTTGGTTTGAAGTGGTGGACCTTGAGAGCCCATACCATGCCTTACTTGGCCGACCCGCTTTGGCCAAGTTCATGGCGGTTCCCAACTACGCCTACCTCAAGATGAACATGCCGAGTTCCAAGGGTATTCTGACCATAGCCGGCGACTACAGAAAGTCGTCCGCCTGTGCGGCTGAGAGCAGTCGGCTGGCCGAGTCCCTGGTGATCGCAGTCGAGAAGCGGCTCCTCAATCGAGTTATGGCGATGGCCGACAAGCGGCCGGAGATATCACCCAACCCAAAGGAGTCAAAGGCTGAGGGTTTGTTCAAGCCGGCCAAAGAGACAAAGAATATACCCTTGGACCCGGAGCACAAAGAGAGGTACGCTGTCATAGGTGCGAACCTCGACAACAAATAGGAAGGCGATCTCGTCGATTTCCTCCGTGAGAATCTGTGACGCCCTCGATTCAATCGTACACTAATCATACACGCAAATGTGTACGATCAAGATCAAGGACTCACGGGAAGATACCACAACACAACTCTAGACACAAATTAAAATAATACAAGCTTTATATTACAAGCTAAGGGCCTCGAGGGCTCGAATACATAAGCTCGAAAACACAAGAGTCAGCGGAAGCAACAATATCTGAGCATAGATATGAGTTAGACAAGTTTGCCTTAAGAAGGCTAGCACAAAAGCAACAACGATCGAAAAGACAAGGCTCCTGCCTGGGAGCCTCCTAACTACTCCTGGTCGTCGGCGGTCTTCATGTAGTAGTATGCCTCGGCGGTGGCATCTGGCTCCTGGGCTCCGACATCTGGTTGCATCAACCGAAAAGAAGAAGAAAGGGGGGAAAGGGGAAGCAAAGCAACCGTGAGTACTCATCCAAAGTACTCGCAAGCAAAGATCTACACTACATATGCAACATTATCAAAGGAAGGTTGTATATGTGGACTGGGCTATAGAAATGCCAGAATAGAGAGAAGGCCTAGTCCTACCGAAGACTAGCATCTTCTGGAAACCACCATCTTGCAGCAACAGGAGGGAGTAGAGTAGCATAAAGTAAAGTAGTAGTAGTGTTATCAACCTTGGCCGGAGATCCTTTCTCGACTCCCTACGAGAAAGAAATCCCAGAGCCATACTATCCAGTTATCAACACAATCCATTACTCATATCCATGTCTCATCATAGTCCATTTCTCATCTCAGGTATCCAGTTCTAGTTGTATCGATCGGGATACAACTCCATGTGTCTGTTACCGTAGGACAGGCTATCGATAGATGTTCTCTTCCCTGCAGGGGTGCACCAACTTACCCACCACGCTCGATTAACTCCGACCGGACACACTTTCCTAGGTCATGCCCGGCCTCGGCCAAACAATACGCCGCAACCCGACCTAGGCTTAATAGAGAGGCCAGCACGCCGGACTAAACCTATGCCCCCAGGGGTCATGAGCCATCTCCCCGGGAACTCCTGGATGTTGCGTGGGCGGCCGGTGAGTAGACCTAGGTACCTCCTTTAACAAGGCAGGCGCTTATGCAATCCAACCCGCCGCGCGCCGCTAAGTCGCTGACGTCTATTAAGCTTCGGCTGATGCATACGACGCAGAACGCCCATACTATGCCCACGTGATGGTTAGTGCTATCAGGCCAGAGGCCCCTCGGATGAAATATCCAAATCATAGTGGATTAGGAACGCGCGGTAACAAGCAGAGATTCACAAAAGATGTGACCCCGTTACCCCGTCTCGAGGACTTGCGGCAAGGGCTAGGACTGCCCGGCCACGCCTCCTAATTATCTCGCGGGCACCTTCCAGGTCCGCCCGACTCCACATCACTCGCAATTAAGCTCACACGGGTACCCCTCAGGGTCGACCCGTCTTTCCAAGTAACAGTGGTAAAGTACAAGTATCCGTGTGTCCAAACATCAAGGGGAAAACCCGAGGAATCACCCCCGATGAATTCCACTAGATGTAATCATCAAGGTGAACGTAAGAGGAATCACCCCCGAGGTTCACACTTGAGGGGTTGCACGACAGAGTCGTATCGGAAGTGGTTAAGGAGGAAATCACCCTCGATGACCACGACCGAATGACTACACTACAGGGATAACATCAGAAGTGTTGAAGAGGTTCACCCTCGGTACACGATAGTAACCCAGTAGTGTCGAGCAACTAAGGGGAAGTGATGTGCGGTGTCGGGGCCTGGTCTTCGTTCACGTAGATCGAGTCGTCGATGATGAAGCAGGGGCAACAAGGACAAGTGGGGGTCACTGATGGATCACTAACCAACCTATACTAAGCAGCTTAGGATAAGCAGATAAGGTACAACAATAGATACAAAAGCAGGCTATGCATCAGAATAGGAGCAAACAACAACAGTAGCAAAATCTAATGCAATCCTGAGAGAAAGGAATGGGCGATATTGGGATGATCAAAGGGGGGCTTGCCTGGTTGCTCCGGCAAGGAGGGGTCGTCGTCGACGAAGTCGATCACAGGGGCGGCATTGGTCTCGGGGTCTACCGGAGAGAAGAGGGGGAAGAAACAGTAAATATAAAGCAAACATAGCATCACAAAGCATAACGTGGCAATATGATGTGTCGGGTGTGATCTAACGTATGGCTACACGATATAGGTGAAGGGGGAAGCATCCGGGAAAGTTTTCCCGTAGTCTGGCATTTTTCGGACAGACGAACCGGAGGGGGACGGTTCCATGTTCGCTATGCTAGGGGCATGTGGCAGACGAATGGACTATGTATTCGGATTCGTCTCGTCGTTCTGAGAAACTTTCATGTATAAAAGATTTTCATCCGAGTTACAGTTTATTTTATATTAATTTTCAAATTTTTAAATGATTTTCTAAATTTATTAATAAACCTAAAAGGAGTTATTGCATCAGCATGACATCATCATGACATCGGCAGTCAACAGTGCAGTTGACTGAGTCAAACTTACATGTGGGTCCCGCTGTCATTGGCACAATTTAATTAAATAGGCTTAATTAGACTAAATTGTTCATTGGGTTAATTAAACAAAGTTAATTAATTAATTAACCAATTAATTAATCTTTTTAATACATAATTTTTTAACACAGGGCGTGGGGCCCCTCTGGCAGTGGCCCTGGGAGAGCGGCGCTGGGTGCCAGTGGGTGCAGTTGCGGCGCCGGGCGTGGGCGCCCGTTTGGTGTACGAGGCCCCCCATGGGGCGCCGGCCACGGCGGCTCGCCGGAGTAGGGCGTCGCGGCAGGTGCCGTAGAGGCACGGGCGAGCGGGGGTCGGCCGCGACGCGGGCGGGTCGAGCGGGCAGAGGTCAGGGGCCTGCGCAGGCGATAGCGGGAGCGCGGCAGGTCGCGGGCTGCGAGGCGCAGTGAGCGCGGTAGGCAGAGCGCGTATGCGTGGCGACCGCGGCAGGTGCAGGCGCGTGCACCGGCGTGGTGGCGCTCGGGATGACGGAGAGAGAGGGGAGATGGAGGGAGGCGCTCACGGCCGTTGCAGAGTAGAGGGCCGGCGAGGCTCAACGGAGCCGATGAGGGAGAGATGAGGAGGCGAGGCGACGCGGAGCAGCTCCGGCGATGGAGAGGCGGGCGGGGTCGAGAAGGCGTCCGGCGGGGTCCGATGATGGCACGAGGTGGCAGCGACGTCGACGGTGTTGAGCAGATGTCGGGCCACGAGGGAGAGGGTGTTGGAAATATGCCCTAGAGGCAATAATAAAAGCATTATTATTATATTTCCTTGTTCATGATAATTGTCTTTATTCATGCTAAAATTGTGTTATCCGGAAATCGTAATACTTGTGTGAATAGTAGACACCAACATGTCCCTAGTAAGCCTCTAGTTGACTAGCTCGTTGATCAATAGATAGTCATGATTTCCTGACTATGGGCATTGGATGTCATTGATAACGAGATCACATCATTAGGAGAATGATGTGATGGATAAGACCCAATCCTAACATAGCATAAGATCGTATAGTTCGTTTGCTTGAGTTTTTCCAATGTCAAGTATCCTTTCCTTAGACCATGAGATCGTGTTACTCCCGGATACCGTAGGAGTGCTTTGGGTGTGCCAAACGTCACAACGTAACTGGGTGACTATAAAGGTATACTGCGGGTATCTCCGAAAGTGTCTGTTGGGTTGACACGGATCGAGACTGGGATTTGTCACTCCGCATGACGGAGAGGTATCACCGGGCCCACTCGTTAATGCATCATAATAATGAGCTCAATGTGATCAAAGTGTTTGATCACGGGATCATGCATTACAGTACGTGTAAAGTGACATGCCGGTAACGAGATTGAACAAGGTATTGGGATACCGACGATCGAATCTCGGGCAAGTAAAATACCGATTGACAAAGGGAATTGTATACGGGATTAATTGAATCCTCGACATCGTGGTTCATCCGATGAGATCATCGTGGAGCATGTGGGAGCCAACATGGGTATCCATATCCCGCTGTTGGTTATTGCCCGAGAGCCGTCTCGGTCATGTCTGCCTGTCTCCCGAACCCGTAGGGTCTACACACTTAAGGTTCGGTGACGCTAGGGTTGTGAAGATATGTATATGCAGTAACCCGAATGTTGTTCGGAGTCCCGGATGAGATCGAACGTCACGAGGAGTTTCGGAATAGTCCGGAGGTAAAGAATTATATATAGGAAGTGCCGTTTCGGCCATCGGGACAAGTTTCGGGGTCATCGGTATTGTACCGGGACCACCAGAAGGGTCCCGGGGGTCCACCGGGTGGGGCCACCCATCTCGGAGGGCCCCATGGGCCAAAGTGGGGAGGGGAACCAGCCCATAGTGGGCTGGTGTGCCCCCCTAGGCCCACCCCATGCGCCTAGGGTTGAAACCCTAGGGGTGGGGGGCGCCCCACCTTGGCTTGGGGGCCACTCCAGCCCTTGGCCGCCGCCCCCCTAGGAGATCCAATCTCCTAGGGCCGGCGCCCCCCCTTAGGGGGCTATATATATGAGGGGGGGAGGGGGCAGCCGCACCTGAGTCCTGGCACCTCCCTCTCTCCCTGCTACACCTCTTCCTCTCGTAGTACACGGCGAAGCCCTGCTGCTGTGACGCCCTGCATCCACCACCACGCCGTCGTGCTGCTGGATCTTCATCAACCTCTCTTTCCCCCTTGCTGGATCAAGAAGGAGGAGACGTCACGCTGACCGTACGTGTGTTGAACGCGGAGGTGCCGTCCGTTCGGTGCTAGGATCTCCGGTGATTTGGATCACGTCGTGTACGACTACCTCATCCCCGTTCTCTGAACGCTTCCGCTCGCGATCTACAAAGGTATGTAGATGCATCCGATCACTCGTTGCTAGATGAACTCATAGATGGATCTTGGTGAAACCGTAGGAAATTTTTTGTTTTCTGCAACGTTCTCCAACAGTGGCATCATGAGCCAGGTTTATGCGTAGTTCTTCTTGCGCGAGTAGAACACAATTTGTTGTGGGCGTAGATTTGTCAACTTTCTTGCCGCTACTAGTCTTATCTTGCTTCAGCGGTATTGTGGGATGAAGCAGCCCGGACCAACCTTACATGTACGCTTACGTGAGACCGGTTCCACCGACTAACATGCACTAGTTGCATAAGGTGGCTGGCGGGTGTCTGTCTCTCCCACTTTAGTTGGAGCGGATTCGATGAAAAGGGTCCTTATGAAGGGTAAATAGAAGTTGACAAATCACGTTGTGGCTTTCACGTAGGTAAGAAAACGTTCTTGCTAGAACCCTAATTCAGCCACATAAAACTTGCAACAACAATTAGAGGACATCTAACTTGTTTTTGCAGTAAGTGCTTTGTGATATGATATGGCCAAAGTTGTGATGAATGATGAATGATCTATATGTGATGTATGAGATGTTCATGCTATTGTAATAGGAATCACGACTTGCATGTCGATGAGTATGACAACCGGCAGGAGCCATAGGAGTTGTCTTTATTTTTTGTATGACCTGCGTGTCATTGAGAAACGCCATGTAAATTACTTTACTTTATTGCTAAACGCGTTAGCCATAGCAGTAGAAGTAATAGTTGGTGAGCAAATTCATGGAGACACGATGATGGAGATCATGATGATGGAGATCATGGTGTCAAGCCAGTGACAAAGATGATCATGGAGCCCCAAGATGGAGATCAAAGGAGCTATGTGATATTGGCCATATCATGTCACTTTTATTAATTGATTGCATGTGACGTTTATCATGTTTTGCATCTTGTTTACTTAGAACGACGGTAGTAAATAAGATGATCCCTCATAATAATTTCAAGAAGTGTTCCCCCTAACTGTGCACCGTTGCGACAGTTTGTTGTTTCGAAGCACCACGTGATGATCGGGTGTCATAGATTCTAACGTTCACATACAACGGGTGTAAGACAGATTTACACATGCAAACACTTAGGTTGACTTGACGAGCCTAGCATGTACAGACATGGCCTCGGAACACAGAAGACCGAAAGGTCGAGCATGAGTCGTATAGAAGATACGATCAACATGAAGATGTTCACCGATGTTGACTAGTCCGTCTCACGTGATGATCGGACACGGCCTAGTTGACTCGGATCATGTTATACTTAGATGACTAGAAGAGGGATGTCTATCTAAGTGGGAGTTCATTAATAATTTGATTAGATGAACTTAATAATCATGAACTTAGTCTAAAATATTTACAATATGTCTTGTAGATCAAATGGCCAACGTAGTCCTCAACTTCAACGCGTTCCTAGAGAAAACCAAGCTGAAAGACGATGGCAGCAACTACACGGACTGGGTCCGGAACCTGAGGATCATCCTCATAGCTGCCAAGAAAGATTATGTCCTACAAGCACCGCTGGGTGACGCACCTGTTCTCCCTGCAGAACAAGACGTTATGAACGCTTGGCAGGCACGTACCGATGACTACTCCCTCGTTCAGTGCGGCATGCTTTACAGCTTAGAGCCGGGGCTCCAAAAGCGTTTTGAGAGACATGGAGCATATGAGATGTTCGAAGAGCTGAAAATGGTTTTCCAAGCTCATGCTCGGGTCGAGAGATATGAAGTCTCCGACAAATTCTTCAGCTGTAAGATGGAGGAAAATAGTTCCGTCAGTGAGCACATACTCACTATGTCTGGGTTACATAACCGCTTGACTCAGCTAGGAGTTAATCTCCCTGATGACGCGGTCATTGACAGAATCCTCCAGTCGCTTCCACCAAGCTACAAGAGCTTTGTGATGAACTTCAATATGCAGGAGATGGAAAAGACCATTCCTGAAGTATTTGCTATGCTGAAATCAGCAGAGGTAGAAGTCAAGAAGGAACATCAAGTGTTGATGGTGAATAAAACCACTAAGTTCAAGAAGGGCAAGGGTAAAAAGAACTTCAAGAAGGACGGCAAGGAAGTTGCCGCGCCCGGCAAGCAAGCTGCCGGGAAGAAGCCAAAGAATGGACCCAAGCCCGAGATTGAGTGCTTTTATTGCAAGGGAAGTGGTCACTGGAAGCGGAATTGCCCCAAATACATAGCAGACAAGAAGGCTGGCAAAACAAAAGGTATATGTGATATACATGTAATTGATGTGTACCTTACCAGTACTCGTAGTAGCTCTTGGGTATTTGATACCGTTGCAGTTGCTCATATTTGTAACTCAAAGCAGGAGCTGCGGAATAAGCGGAGACTGGCGAAGGACGAGGTGACGATGCGCGTCGGGAATGGTTCCAAGGTCGATGTGATCGCCGTCGGCATGCTGCCTCTACATTTACCTACGGGATTAGTTTTAAACTTCAATAATTGTTATTTAGTGCCAAGTTTGAGCATGAACATTGTATCTGGATCTCGTTTAATTCGAGATGGCTACTCATTTAAATCCGAGAATAATGGTTGTTCTATTTATATGAGTGATATGTTTTATGGTCATGCTCCGATGGTTAATGGTTTATTCTTAATGAATCTTGTACGTGATGATACACATAATCATAGTGTGAACACCAAAAGAGTTAAAGTTGATAACAATAGTCCCACATACTTGTGGCACTGCCGCCTTGGTCACATAGGTGTCAAACGCATGAAGAAGCTCCATGCAGATGGACTTTTAGAGTCTCTTGATTATGAATCATTTGACACGTGCGAACCATGCCTCATGGGTAAAATGACCAAGACTCCGTTCTCAGGAACAATGGAGCGAGCAACCAACTTATTGGAAATCATACATACTGATGTGTGCGGTCCAATGAGTGTTGAGGCTCGCGGTGGCTATCGTTATGTTCTCACCCTCACTGATGACTTAAGTAGATATGGGTATATCTACTTAATGGAACACAAGTCTAAGAACTTTGAAAAGTTCAAGGAATTTCAGAGTGAGGTTGAAAATCAACGTGACAGAAAGATCAAGTTTCTACGATCAGATCGTGGAGGAGAATACTTGACTCACGAATTTGGCACACACTTAAGAAAATGTGGAATAGTTTCACAACTCACGCCGCCTTGAACACCTCAGCGTAATGGTGTGTCCGAATGTCGTAATCGCACTCTATTAGATATGGTGCGATCTATGATGTCTCTTACCGATTTACCGCTATCTTTTTGGGGTTATGCTTTAGAGACTGCCGCATTCACTTTAAATAGGGCTCCGTTGAAATCCATTGAGACGACACCGTATGAATTATGGTTTGGGAAGAAACCTAAGCTGTCGTTTCTAAAAGTTTGGGGATGCGATGCTTATGTCAAGAAACTTCAACCTGAAAAGCTCGAATCCAAGTCGGAAAAATGCGTCTTCATAGGATACCCTAAAGAAACTATTGGGTATACCTTCTACCTCAGATCCGAGGGCAAGATCTTTGTTGCCAAGAATGGATCCTTTCTAGAGAAGGAGTTTCTCTCGAAAGAAGTAAGTGGGAGGAAAGTAGAACTTGATGAAGTATTACCTCTTGAACCGGAAAATGGCGCAACTCAAGAAAACGTTCCTGAGGTGCCTGCACCGACTAGAGAGGAAATTAATGATGATGATCAAGATACTTCTGATCAAGCTCCTACTGAAATTCGTAGGTCCACAAGGACACGTTCCGCACCAGAGTGCTACGACAACCCTGTCTTGAAAATCATGTTGTTAGACAACGGTGAACCTTCGAACTATGAAGAAGCAATGGCGGGCCCGGATTCCGACAAATGGATGGAAGCCATGAAATCCGAGATAGGATCCATGTATGAAAATGAAGTATGGACTTTGACTGACTTGACCGTTGAGAGGCGAGCCATAGAAAATAAATGGATCTTTAAGAAGAAGACAGACGTGGATGGTAATGTGACCATCTATAAAGCTCGACTTGTCGCTAAGGGTTATCGACAAGTTCAAGGGGTTGACTGTTGGGGAACGTTGCAGAAAACAAAAATTTTCCTACGGTTTCACCAAGATCCATCTATGAGTTCATCTAGCAACGAGTCATGGGAGAGAGAGATTGCATCTACATACCACTTTGTAGATCGCGAGCGGAAGCGTTCAACGAACGGGGATGAAGTAGTAGTACACACCGTGATCCAAAACACCGGAGATCCTAGCACCGAAAGCACGACACCTCCGCGTTCAACACACGTACGGTCAGCGTAACGTCTCCTTCTTCTTGATCCAGCAAGGCAAAGGAGAGGTTGGGGAAGAAGGCTCCAGCAGCAGCACGACGGCGTGGTGATGGTGGAACTACAGTACTCCGGCAGGGCTTCGCCGTGCTCAATGGAGGAGGAGGAGGTGGTTGGGAAGGAGAGGGAGGCGCCAGGAGCAAGGGTGCGCAGCCCCCCTTCCCCTCCCCCCTTTATATAGCCCCTTGGGGGGGCGCCGGCCCTAGGAGATGGAATCTCCTAGGGGGGGCGGCGGCCAGGGAGGGGGAACTTGCCCCCCAAGCAAGGGGGGCGCCCCCTTTAGGGTTACCCCCCAACCCTAGGCGCATGGGCCCTTGGGGGGAGGCGCACCAGCCCACTTTGGGCTGGTTCCCTTCCTCATACAGCCCATGGGGCCCTCCGAGGCAGCTGGCCCCACCCGGTGGACCCCCCCGGGACCCTCCGGTGGTCCCGGTACAATACCAGTGACCCCGAAACTTGTCCCGATGGCCGAAACAACACTTTCTATATATAATTCTTTACCTCCGGACTATTCCGAAACTCCTCGGGACGTCCGGGATCTCATCCGGGACTCCGAACAACATTCGGGTTACTGCATATACATATCTTCACAACCCTAGCATCACCGAACCTTAAGTGTGTAGACCCTACAGGTTCGGGAGACATGCAGACATGACCGAGACGGCTCTCGGGCAATAACCAACAGCGGGATCTGGATACCCATGTTGGCTCCCACATGCTCCACGATGATGTCATCGGATGAACCACGATGTCGAGGATTAAATTAATCCCGTATACGATTCCCTTTGTCAATCGGTATTTTACTTGCCCGAGATTCGATCGTCGGTATCCCAATACCTCGTTCAATCTCGTTACCGGCAAGTCACTTTTCTCGTACCGTAATGCATGATCCCGTGATCAAACACTTTGATCACATTGAGCTCATTATGATGATGCATTACCGAGAGGGCCCGGTGATACCTCTCCGTCAAGCGGAGTGACAAATCCCAGTCTCGATCCATGTCAACCCAACAGACACTTTCAGAGATACCCGTAGTATACCTTTATAGTCACCCAGTTACGTTGTGACGTTTGGCACACCCAAAGCACTCCTACGGTATCCGGGAGTTACACGATCTCATGGTCTAAGGAAAGGATACTTGACATTGGAAAACTCTAGCAAATGAACTATACGATCTTATGCTATGTTTAGGATTGGGTCTTGTCCATCACATCATTCTCCTAATGATGTGATCTCGTTATCAATGACATCCAATGTCCATAGTCAGGAAACCATGACTATCTATCGATCAACGAGCTAGTCAACTAGAGGCTTACTAGGGACATGTTGTTGTCTGTTATTCACACATGTATTACGATTTCCGGATAACACAATTATAGCACGAATAAAGACAATTATCATGAATAAGGAAATATAATAATAATGCTTTTATTATTGCCTCTAGGGCATATTTCCAACAGTCTCCCACTTGCACTAGAGTCAATAATCTAGTTACATTGTGATGAATCGAACACCCATAGAGTTCTGGTGCTGATCATGTTTTGCCTTAGGGAGAGGTTTAGTCAACGGATCTGCGACATTCAGATCCGTGTGCACTTTACAAATTTCTATGTCTCCATCTTGAACATTTTCATGAATGGAGTTGAAGCGACGCTTGATGTGCCTGGTCTTCTTGTGAAACCTGGGCTCCTTTGCAAGTGCAATAGCTCCAGTGTTGTCACAGAAGAGTTTGATTGGCCCCGACGCATTTGGTATGACTCCGAGGTCGGTGATGAACTCCTTCATCCAAATTGCTTCATGTGCTGCCTCCGAGGCTGCCATGTACTCCGCTTCACATGTAGATCCCGCCACGACGCTTTGCTTGCAACTGCACCAGCTTACTGCCCCACCATTCAAAATATACACGTATCCGGTTTGTGACTTGGAGTCATCCAGATCTGTGTCGAAGCTAGCATCGACGTAACCCTTTACGACGAGCTCTTCATCACCTCCATAAACGAGAAACATTTCCTTAGTCCTTTTCAGGTACTTCAGGATATTCTTGACCGCTGTCCAGTGTTCCTTGCCGGGATTACTTTGGTACCTTCCTACCAAACTTAGAGCAAGGTTTACATCAGGTCTGGTACACAACATGGCATACATAATAGAACCTATGGCTGAGGCATAGGGGATGACACTCATCTCTTCTATATCTTCTGCCGTGGTCGGACATTGAGCCGAGCTCAATTTCAGACCTTGCAACACCGGTAAGAACCCTTTCTTAGATTGATCCATATTGAACTTCTTCAATATTTTATCAAGGTATGTGCTTTGTGAAAGACCTATGAGGCGTCTCGATCTATCTCTATAGATCTTGATGCCTAATATATAAGCAGCTTCTCCAAGGTCCTTCATTGAAAAACTTTTATTCAAGTAGGCCTTAATGCTGTCCAAGAGTTCTATATCATTTCCCATCAAAAGTATGTCGTCTACATATAATATGAGAAATGCTACAGAGATCCCACTCACTTTCTTGTAAACGCAGGCTTCTCCATAAGTCTGCGTAAACCCAAACGCTTTGATCATCTCATCAAAGCGAATGTTCCAACTCCGAGATGCTTGCACCAACCCATAAATCGAGCGTTGGAGCTTGCACACCTTGTCAGCATTCTTAGGATCGACAAAACCTTCCGGCTGCATCATATACAATTCTTCCTTAAGGAAACCATTAAGGAATGCCGTTTTGACGTCCATTTGCCATATCTCATAATCATAGTATGCGGCAATTTCTAACATGATTCGGACGGACTTCAGCTTCGCTACCGGTGAGAAAGTCTCATCGTAGTCAATTCCTTGAACTTGTAGATAACCCTTAGCGACAAGCCGAGCTTTATAGATGGTCACATTACCATCCGCGTCTGTCTTCTTCTTAAAGATCCATTTATTTTCTATGGCTCGCCGCTCAACGGGCAAGTCAGTCAAAGTCCATACTTTGTTTTCATACATGGATCCTATCGCGGATTTCATGGCTTCCAGCCATTTGTCGGAATCCGGGCCCGCCATTGCTTCCTCATAGTTCGAAGGTTCACCGTTGTCTAACAACATGATTTCCAAGACAGGGTTGTCGTACCACTCTGGTGCGGAACGTGTCCTTGTGGACCTTCGAATTTCAGTAGGAGCTTGATTAGAAGTATCTTGATCATCATCATTAATTTCCTCTCTAGTCGGTGCAGGCACCTCAGGAACGTTTCCTTGAGTTTCGCCATTTTCCGGTTCAAGAGGTAACACTTCATCAAGTTCTACTTTCTTCCCACTTACTTCTTTCGAGAGAAACTCTTTATCTAGAAAGGATCCATTCTTGGCAACAAAGATCTTGCCTTCGGATCTGAGGTAGAAGGTATACCCAACAGTTTCTTTAGGGTATCCTATGTAGACGCATTTTTCCGACTTGGGTTCGAGCTTTTCAGGTTGAAGTTTCTTGACATAAGCATCGCATCCCCAAACTTTTAGAAACGATAGCTTAGGTTTCTTCCCAAACCATAATTCATACGGTGTCGTCTCAACGGATTTCGACGGAGCCCTATTTAAAGTGAATGCGGCAGTCTCTAAAGCATAGCCCCAAAAATATAGCGGTAAATCGGTAAGAGACATCATAGATCGCACCATATCTAATAGAGTGCGATTACGACGTTCGGACACACCGTTACGCTGAGGTGTTCCAGGCGGCGTGAGTTGTGAAACTATTCCACATTTTCTTAAGTGTGTGCCAAATTCGTGACTCAAGTATTCTCCTCCACGATTTGATCATAGAAACTTGATCTTTCTATCACGTTCATTTTCAACCTCACTCTGAAATTCCTTGAACTTTTCAAAGGTCTCAGACTTGTGTTTCATCAAGTAGATATACCCATATCTACTCAAGTCATCAGTGAGGGTGAGAACATAACGATAGCCCCCGCGAGCCTCAACACTCATTGGACCGCACACATCGGTATGTATGATTTCCAATAAGTTGGTTGCTCGCTCCATTGTTCCTGAGAACGGAGTCTTGGTCATTTTACCCATGAGGCATGGTTCGCACGTGTCAAATGATTCATAATCAAGATACTCTAAAAGTCCATCTGCATGGAGCTTCTTCATGCGTTTGACACCTATGTGACCAAGGCGGCAGTGCCACAAATATGTGGGACTATTGTTATCAACTTTAACTCTTTTGGTATTCACACTATGAATATGTGTATCATCACGTACGAGATTCATTAAGAATAAACCATTAACCATCGGAGCATGACCATAAAACATATCTCTCATATAAATAGAACAACCATTATTCTCGGATTTAAATGAGTAGCCATCTCGAATTAAACGAGATCCAGATACAATGTTCATGCTCAAACTTGGCACTAAATAACAATTATTGAGGTTTAAAACTAATCCCGTAGGTAAATGTAGAGGTAGCGTGCCGACGGCGATTACATCGACCTTGGAACCATTCCCGACGCGCATCGTCACCTCATCCTTCGCCAGTCTCCGTTTATTCCGCAGCTCCTGTTTTGAGTTACAAATGTGAGCAACTGCACCGGTATCAAATACCCAAGAGCTACTACGAGTACTGGTAAGGTACACATCAATTACATGTATATCACATATACCTTTTGTTTTGCTGGCCTTCTTGTCCGCTAAGTATTTGGGGCAGTTCCGCTTCCAGTGACCACTTCCCTTGCAATAAAAACACTCAGTCTCGGGCTTGGGTCCATTCTTTGGCTTCTTCCCGGCAACTTGCTTACCGGGCGCGGCAACTTCCTTGCCGTCCTTCTTGAAGTTCTTTTTACCCTTGCCCTTCTTGAACTTAGTGGTTTTATTCACCATCAACAGTTGATGCTCCTTCTTGATTTCTACCTCTGCTGATTTCAGCATAGCATATACCTCAGGAATGGTCTTTGCCATCCCCTGCATATTGTAGTTCATCACAAAGCTCTTGTAGCTAGGTGGAAGCGACTGGAGGATTCTATCAATGACCGCTTCATCCGGGAGATTAACTTCCAGTTGAGTCATGCGGTTGTGCAACCCAGACATCTTGAGTATGTGTTCACTGACAGAACTATTTTCCTCCATCTTACAGCTAAAGAATTTGTCGGAGACTTCATATCTCTCGTCCCGGGCATGAGCTTGGAAAACCATTTTCAGCTCTTCGAACATCTCATATGCTCCATGTCTCTCGAAACGCTTTTGGAGCCCCGGCTCTAAGCTGTAAAGCATGCCGCACTTAACGAGGGAGTAATCATCGCAGCATGACTGCCAAGCGTTCATAACGTCTTGTTCTGCAGGGAGAATAGGTGCGTCACCCAGCGGTGCTCGTAGGACATAATCTTTCTTGGCAGCTATGAGGATGATCCTCATGTTCTGGACCCAGTCCGTATAGTTGCTGCCATCGTCTTTCAGCTAGGTTTTCTCTAGGAACGCGTTGAAGTTGAGGACTACGTTGGCCATTTGATCTACAAGACATATTGTAAAATTTTTAGACTAAGTTCATGATAATAAAGTTCATTTAATCAAATTATTTAATGAACTCCCACTTAGATAGACATCCCTCTTCTAGTCATCTAAGTATTACATGATCCGAGTCAACTAGGCCGTGTCCGATCATCACGTGAGACGGACTAGTCATCATCGGTGAACATCTTCATGTTGATCGTATCTTCTATACGACTCATGCTCGACCTTTCGGTCTTCTGTGTTCCGAGGCCATGTCTGTACATGCTAGGCTCGTCAAGTTAACCTAAGTGTTTTGCGTGTGTAAATCTGTCTTACACCCGTTGTATGTGAACGTTAGAATCTATCACACCCGATCATCACGTGGTGCTTCGAAACAACGAACTGTCGCAACGGTGCACAGTTAGGGGGAACACTTCTTGAAATTATTATGAGGGATCATCTTATTTACTACCATCGTTCTAAGTAAACAAGATGCAAAACATGATAAACATCACATGCAATCAAATAATAAACGTGACATGATATGGCCAATATCACATAGCTCCTTTGATCTCCATCTTGGGGCTCCATGATCATCTTGTCACCGGCTTGACACCATGATCTCCATCATCATGATCTCCATCATCGTGTCTCCATGAAGTTGCTCGCCAACTATTACTTCTACTACTATGGCTAATGCGTTTAGCAATAAAGTAAAGTAATTTACATGGCGTTTCTCAATGACACGCAGGTCATACAAAAATAAAGACAACTCCTATGGCTCCTGCCGGTTGTCATACTCACCGACATGCAAGTCGTGATTCCTATTACAATAGCATGAACATCTCATACATCACATATAGATCATTCATCATTCATCACAACTTTGGCCATATCATATCACAAAGCACTTGCTACAAAAACAAGTTAGATGTCCTCTAATTGTTGTTGCAATTTTTACGTGGCTGAATTAGGGTTCTAGCAAGAACGTTTTCTTACCTATGTGAAAGCCACAACGTGATCTGTCAACTTCTATTTACCCTTCATAAGGACCCTTTTCATCGAATCCGCTCCAACTAAAGTGGGAGAGACAGACACCCGCCAGCCACCTTATGCAACTAGTGCATGTTAGTCGGTGGAACCGGTCTCACGTAAGAGTACGTGTAAGGTTGGTCTGGGCCACTTCATCCCACAATACCGCTGAAGCAAGATAAGACTAGTAGCGGCAAGAAAGTTGACAACATCTACGCCCACAACAAATTGTGTTCTACTCGTGCAATAGAGAACTACGCATAGACCTAGCTCATGATGCCACTGTTGGGGAACGTTGCAGAAAACAAAAAATTTCCTACGGTTTCACCAAGATCCATCTATGAGTTCATCTAGCAACGAGTCATGGGAGAGAGAGATTACATCTACATACCACTTTGTAGATCGCGAGCGGAAGCGTTCAACGAACGGGGATGAAGTAGTCGTACACACCATGATACAAATCACCGGAGATCCTAGCACCGAAAGCACGGCACCTCCGCGTTCAACACACGTACGATCAGCGTAACGTCTCCTTCTTGTTGATCCAGCAAGGCAAAGGAGAGGTTGGGGAAGAAGGCTCCAGCAGCAGCACGACGGCGTGGTGATGGTGGAACTACAGTACTCCGGCAGGGCTTCGCCGTGCTCAATGGAGGAGGAGGAGGTGTTGGGGAGGGAGAGGGAGGCGCCAGGAGCAAGGGTGCGCAGCCCCCCTTCCCCTCCCCCCTTTATATAGCCCGTTGGGGGGGCGCCAGCCCTAGGAGATGGAATCTCCTAGGGGGGGCGGCGGCCAGGGAGGGGGAACTTGCCCCCCAAGCAAGGGGGCGCCCCCTTTAGGGTTCCCCCCAACCCTAGGCGCATGGGCCCTTGGGGGGGAGGCGCACCAGCCCACTTTGGGCTGGTTCCCTTCCTCATACAGCCCATGGGGCCCTCCGAGGCAGGTGGCCCCACCCGGTGGACCCCCCCGGGACCCTCCGGTGGTCCCGGTACAATACCGATAACCTCGAAACTTGTCCCGATGGCCAAAACAGCACTTTCTATATATAATTCTTTACCTCCGGACCATTCCGAAACTCCTCGTGACATCCGGGATCTCATCCGGGACTCCGAACAACATTCGGGTTACTGCATATACATATCTTCACAACCCTAGCGTCACCGAACCTTAAGTGTGTAGACCCTACGGGTTCGGGAGACATGCAGACATGACCGAGACGGCTCTCGGGCAATAACCAACAGCGGGATCTGGATACCCATGTTGGCTCCCACATGCTCCACGATGATCTCATCGGATGAACCACGATGTCGAGGATTCAATTAATCCCGTATACGATTCCCTTTGTCAATCGGTATTTTACTTGCCCGAGATTCGATCGTCGGTATCCCAATACCTCGTTCAATCTCGTTACCGGCAAGTCACTTTTCTCGTACCGTAATGCATGATCCCGTGATCAAACACTTTGATCACATTGAGCTCATTATGATGATGCATTACCGAGAGGGCCCGGTGATACCTCTCCGTCAAGCGGAGTGACAAATCCCAGTCTCGATCCATGTCAACCCAACAGACACTTTCAGAGATACCCGTAGTATACCTTTATAGTCACCCAGTTACGTTGTGACGTTTGGCACACCCAAAGCACTCCTACGGTATCCGGGAGTTACACGATCTCATGGTCTAAGGAAAGGATACTTGACATTGGAAAACTCTAGCAAATGAACTATGCGATCTTATGCTATGTTTAGGATTGGGTCTTGTCCATCACATAATTCTCCTAATGATGTGATCTCGTTATCAATGACATCCAATGTCCATAGTCAGGAAACCATGACTATCTATCGATCAACGAGCTAGTCAACTAGAGGCTTACTAGGGACATGTTGTTGTCTGTTATTCACACATGTATTATGATTTTCGGATAACACAATTATAGCACGAATAAAGACAATTATCATGAATAAGGAAATATAATAATAATGCTTTTATTATTGCCTCTAGGGCATATTTCCAACATTGACTACGATGAGACTTTCTCACCGGTAGCGAGCTGAAGTCCGTCCGAATCATGTTAGCAATTGCCGCATTCTACGATTATGAAATATGGCAAATGGACGTCAAAACGGCATTCCTTAATGGTTTCCTTAAGGAAGAATTGTATATGATGCAGCCGGAAGGTTTTGTCGATCCTAAGAATGCTGACAAGGTGTGCAAGCTCCAACGCTCGATTTATGGGCTAGTGCAAGCATCTCGGAGTTGGAACATTCGCTTTGATGAGATGATCAAAGCGTTTGGGTTTACACAGACTTATGGAGAAGCATGCGTTTACAAGAAAGTGAGTGGGAGCTCTGTAGCATTTCTCATACTATATGTAGATGACATACTTTTGATGGGAAATGATATAGAACTCTTGGACAGCATTAAGGCCTACTTGAATAAGAGTTTTTCAATGAAGGACCTTGGAGAAGCTGCTTATATATTAGGCATCAAGATCTATAGAGATAGATCAAGACGCCTCATAGGTCTTTCACAAAGCACATACCTTGATAAGATATTGAAGAAGTTCAATATGGATCAATCTAAGAAGGGGTTCTTACCTGTGTTACAAGGTGTGAAATTGAGCTCAGCTCAATGTCCAACCACGGCAGAAGATATAGAAGAGATGAGTGTCATCCCCTATGCCTCAGCCATAGGTTCTATTATGTATGCCATGCTGTGTACCAGACCTGATGTAAACCTTGCCGTGACTTTGGTAGGAAGGTACCAAAGTAATCCCGGCAAGGAACACTGGACAGCGGTCAAGAATATCCTAAAGTACCTGAAAAGGACTAAGGAAATGTTTCTCGTTTATGGAGGTGACGAAGAGCTCGTCGTAAAGGGTTACGTTGACGCTAGCTTCGACACAGATCTGGATGACTCCAAGTCACAAACCGGATACGTGTATATTTTGAATGGTGGGGTAGTAAGCTGGTGCAGTTGCAAGCAGAGCATCGTGGCGGGATCTACATGTGAAGCGGAGTACATGGCAGCCTCGGAGGCAGCACATGAAGCAATTTGGGTGAAGGAGTTCATCACCGACCTTGGAGTCATACCCAATGCGTCGGGGCCAATCAAACTCTTCTGTGACAACACTGGAGCTATTGCACTTGCCAAGGAGCCCAGGTTTCACAACAAGACCAGGCACATCAAGCGTCGCTTCAACTCCATTCGTGAAAATGTTCAAGATGGAGACATAGATATTTGTAAAGTACATACGGACCTGAATGTAGCAGATCCATTGACTAAACCTCTCCCTAGAGCAAAACATGATCAACACCAGAATTCCATGGGTGTTCGATTCATCACAATGTAACTAGATTATTGACTCTAGTGCAAGTGGGAGACTGTTGGAAATATGCCCTAGAGGCAATAATAAAAGCATTATTATTATATTTCCTTGTTCATGATAATTGTCTTTATTCATGCTAAAATTGTGTTATCCGGAAATCGTAATACATGTGTGAATAATAGACACCAACATGTCCCTAGTAAGCCTCTAGTTGACTAGCTCGTTGATCAATAGATAGTCATGATTTCCTGACTATGGGCATTGGATGTCATTGATAACGAGATCATATCATTAGGAGAATGATGTGATGGATAAGACCCAATCCTAACATAGCATAAGATCGTATAATTCGTTTGCTAGAGTTTTTCCAATGTCAAGTATCCTTTCCTTAGACCATGAGATCGTGTAACTCCCGGATACCGTAGGAGTGCTTTGGGTGTGCCAAACGTCACAACGTAACTGGGTGACTATAAAGGTATACTGCGGGTATCTCCGAAAGTGTCTGTTGGGTTGACACAGATCGAGACTGGGATTTGTCACTCCGCATGACGGAGAGGTATCACCGGGCCCACTCGGTAATGCATCATCATAATGAGCTCAATGTGATCAAAGTGTTTGATTATGGGATCATGCATTACAGTACAAGTAAAGTGACTTGCCGGTAACGAGATTGAACAAGGTATTGGGATACCGACGATCGAATCTCGGGCAAGTAAAATACCGATTGACAAAGGGAATTGTATACGGGATTAATTGAATCCTCGACATCGTGGTTCATCCGATGAGATCATCGTGGAGCATGTGGGAGCCAACATGGGTATCCAGATCCCGCTGTTGGTTATTGCCCGAGAGCCATCTCGGTCATGTCTGCCTGTCTCCTGAACCAGTAGGGTCTACACACTTAAGGTTCGGTGACGCTAGGGTTGTGAAGATATGTATATGCAGTAACCCGAATGTTGTTCGGAGTCCCGGATGAGATCCCGGACGTCACGAGGAGTTTCGGAATAGTCCGGAGGTAAAGAATTATATATAGGAAGTGTTGTTTCGGCCATCGGGACAAGTTTCGGGGTCATCGGTATTGTACCGGGACCACCAGAAGGGTCCCGGGGGTCCACCGGGTGGGGCCACCCATCCCGGAGGGCCCCATGGGCCAAAGTGGGGAGGGGAACCAGCCCATAGTGGGCTGGTGCGCCCCCCTAGGCCCACCCCACGCGCCTAGGGTTGAAACCCTAGGGGTGGGGGGGGCGCCCCACCTTGGCTTGGGGGCCACTCCAGCCCTTGGCCGCCGCCCCCCTAGGAGATCCAATCTCCTAGGGCCGGCGCCCCCCCTTAGGGGGCTATATATATGAAGGGGGGGAGGGGGCAGCCGCACCTGAGTCCTAGCACCTCCCTCTCTCCCTGCTACACCTCTTCCTCTCGTAGTACACGACGAAGCCCTGCTGCTGGATCTTCATCAACCTCTCCTTCCCCCTTGCTGGATCAAGAAGGAGGAGACGTCACGCTGACCGTACGTTTGTTGAACGCGGAGGTGCCGTCCGTTCGGTGCTAGGATCTCCAGTGATTTGGATCACGTCGTGTACGACTACCTCATCCCCGTTCTCTGAACGCTTCCGCTCACGATCTACAAAGGTATGTAGATGCATCTGATCACTCGTTGCTAGATGAACTCATAGATGGATCTTGGTGAAACCGTAGGAAAATTTTTGTTTTCTACAACGTTATCCAACAGAGGGGACGGGGCTGCGGGGAGGAGGCCGTGAGGGGCGGTGCTCGCGATTCGGTGGTGGGGTCGGCGCGCGGGGCGACGCGGTTACCAGGGTTGGGGGCGAGCGCCCTCGATCCAAATCGGGATCGAGGGGTGGGGCAGACGAGGGAGGAGAGATCGGAGAGTGGGGATGGTGGGGGGGTTGTGCGCTAGGGTTTCTGTTTCTGGGTGCCAGAGGGTTAGTAGTGGGGGGGTTGGGCCGGCCTAGTCGGCCTGGTGGCCAGCTGGGCCGGTTGGCCCAGTGGGAGGCTTTTCTAAACTTCTTTGTTTTCTTTTAAATTCAAAAGGCAAAACAGTTTTATAAAACACAAAGCTTGAACCTAAATTATTATTATAATTTAGACTACTGCCACAATTAGTTTGGTAGTTAAATAAATTAGCTTAGCATTTTTATAAAACAAAAAGACATTTAAAGAACGTTTTAACCATTGTTTTAATTAGTTTAGGGCATTTAAACGCTTTGCAAAAATGTTGGTTCAGCACCAATATTGCCAAAAGGATATTTGACACATGATGAGCATTTCCTTTTTCATGTTTGAGCAATTTAGAATTTGACTTTAATTTGAATTTGAGATCTGGGCTGGATTAGAATCAAAATGAGATTAGCAATAGTAACAATGATGACAAGGCATCATTAGAAGGGGATTATTGTAGCATGATTCTCCGGGTGTTACAAATCTCCTCCACTACAAGAAATCTCGTCCCGAGATTTAAGAGGTGGAGTAATGGGGAAAGACTCAGGAAGGATGGAGCTCAACACAATATAGGTACGTGGGGACTACCTCAGTGAACGTAGCAGAGAGACATCTCTCGAGTTGAAATTCAAAAAGTCATCGAGAGCAAGGTGAGGTGCAATAAGAAGCTTCAACCGGGTAGACAATCGGTTGTTGCCTGAAACAAGGGGTGAAAGGGGTTCAGAGCATCGATAATAAGTATGGCGTCTGATACCAGAATAGATCAATAGGAATGTGTCTCGTGAATTACATATGAAGTCAAGCGCAAGGAATAACTTTGGATACAGGGGTGTACAGGAGAGTCAGGTTTCGATCCTGTGGAACTATGGGTTAAGGGCCCACCATGTGTGTAAGAAAAAATAGGGAAGGTGTTGACATCTTGCACGGTCATGATAGCAAGGCAGGTCAGAGGATAGCCTGTAAGTTATGTTGGCAACAATATTGGTACCAAGGGCGAGGGACGAAGAGAACCATTTTCCTGCTCGTTAAGACGAGGCGGACCAATAGGCAAAGTTCTCATCCATCGGTGGTTACCGGAATGTCATCAACAATAGTAACAAGGTCTTACTGACAGAGCTTGTACACCGAGGTGTTTACATGAGCAGGGAATTATTACTCCTTATTTCATACAGATCATAAGATAGGTTAAACAAAACAATGGAAAGGAATATGTGATTATTATGATAATCAGACCAATCGAAAGGAAAGATGTTTATACTCAAGTATTAGAGTTTAACTTTCCCAAAGAAAGGCAGAGCATGATTGGACTCCAAGTATTAAACCATTTAGACAAAGGGGCAAGGAATTTATGAGGTTTACCCATACAAAGGTGTTTGAATAATTGATCAAGAATAGTTAGCATTGCGCTCCCAGTGTTCTTGTTGATGATCGGAGTACCACACACATGTTTCGAGATAGTGTTGACATGGTCATCAGGGAAATGTCAGACTTCGGATACACAAAGGATCCATCGGAAACAACTCAGAAAATAAATCATACAATTTCAGCAAGGAAAAGATGAGGGTGTGGCCGACGGGCTCAGCAACAATCCATCGATATGTCAAAAAGGATGTATTACCAAAATTATGTGAACAAGTTTGTGTTGGGGAAGGTAAGAATGTTGTCGATGATAACTTAAATCATCGAGGGGCAAGGATTGTATTTCGCATCATGAATTCGATTGATATCCTGGAAGAGCTCAGAAAGTTGATGATAATCATGACACATTTGTCGAGAGATTTCATGAAGATGTAATCGATCGGCGATGACATCAAGTCAAAGGAATGATGAAGTGAAGGGTTATTGGAACCACGGGTACGACACAAACTCGAAATTAAGCTTGCTATCCAAGACAAAATGATATGACGAGGAAAGTCGATGTAGGCTTAGCTCATCGTAAAAAATTGTGCTCCGGGAAGAAGGATCGGGTAGCACAGTTAAAAGTTCACATGATAAAAATATAGCCGATCAGGCTAGGAATGATGTTATGGGGTATAAAACTTCCCAATATCAGGTACTAGGTGTAATGCCAGAAGGCAAATCGGAGTAGAGGTTGCACGGGGGAATGATTTGCAGAGGATAAGTATTTTAACTTATCCGGTAAATGGAATCAAGGAGGAAATATGGTCGGAACCACGATTGCAAAGGATCAATTCATAGATACAAGCTGAGCTTGTACCAAAGAAATAATTATTTTTATGAGCAGCTTCCATGATAAGTTCTACATCGGGTCCATGGGCATGAACACAAGGGTTCAAGGTCGACTCCCACTTCTTCAATGCATAACCTTTCATTCACTCCTCGTTTTCGAAGAAAATGTAGTGCAGAGGATTTATCTAGCGAAGTACCATAAGAGTAAGACTCACATCTCTTTCGAGTTCACATGGATTAGTGAAGACATAGGTTCAACCCGTAGGGGTATCTTAGGAACATATACCACTAACTTCAGGATTAAAATATACCAGCTCGAAAGCAGTGCATGGTTAACAAAAGCAGATGATAGAATTTACCAAAGGCATTATGTGTCAGGGCAAAACTCACAAGTTTAATGAATATGAAGGACATTGTCGGATAATAATCCAACCAAGGATATGGCGGTCCATAAAAGATCTGATGTGAGTATTGATACTCACCCAGAAGAAGAAAGAATGCAAAGGCATCGGGTTATAGATATAATTGGATAACTTCAAAGCTTGAATGCAAAGGAATTACGATTTTCAAATCAGAAGATCTGAAGCAGAGGCTCTGATCAAAAGATAATTGAGTTGAATCGATACAGATCGGCAATCAATCAAGGTTTGATTTGACAAGAACAAGCTCATATTTGGAGTGACGCCTGAGCCGGAAGGATGAATGCTAGGATCTGACTGAGGATTACGAGCATTCGCGACATATTGGATCAAGGGACTCGAAACAATAGCGACAGAGGATGTCAATGAAGATTACTAGGAATATGGAATTAACCATAATGCAAGCAAACAAGAATTCCAACAACAATAGGCTGCTGAGGATTTTTGGAAGATCAGATAGTATTTCCAAGTATTTAGCAAAGCATAAGAACAATTGGGGATGAACGAACCCTGGTTAAGTGAATTATCCGCATTGCAAAAGAAGCTGCAAAGCAGAAGGTGTCGGTGTCAAAATCGGCGGATCTCGGGTAGGGGGTCCCGAACTATGCGTCAAGGCCGGATGGTAACAGGAGACAAGGGACACGATGTTTTTACCCAGGTTCGGGCCCTCTCGATGGAGGTAATACCCTACTCCTGCTTGATTAATATTGATGATATGGGTAGTACAAGAGTAGATCTACCACGAGATCAAGGAGGCTAAACCCTAGAAGCTAGCCTATGGTATGATTGTTGTGTATGGAGTTGATTGTACTACGGACTACAACCCTCCGGTTTATATAGACACCGGATAGGGTTAGGGTTACACAGAGTCGGTTACAATGGTAGGAGATCTTGAATATCCGCATTGCCAAGCTTGCCTTCCACGCCAAGGAAAGTTCCATCCGGACACGGGACGAAGTCTTCAATCTTGTATCTTCATAGTCCAGGAGTCCGGCGAAGGTATAGTCCGGCTACCCGAACACCCCGTAATCCATGACTCCCTCAGTAGCCCCTGAACCAGGCTTCAATGACGACGAGTCCGGCACGCAGATTGTCTTCGGCATTGCAAGGAGGGTTCCTCCTCCAAGTCCTTCATAGGATATTTATAAACACCAAGAATAGTGTCCGGCTCTGCAAAATAAATTTCCACATATTGCTATAGAGAGAATAATATTAACACAAATCAAATCTGCTGACGTATTCCGCAGTGCATCATCACACTACACCCAAGTCCTTTACTCGAATTGTTTTTACTTTTCCACCTCAGCACGTTTTGCGAGGCGGTTTCCTTGGCACATCTTGTCAAAGCAAAGATCGTGTGCCCTTTTTACGGGATTCTCATCAATACGGACGTGGGTAACCCAACCGCGCCATTTACCACGGCGCTTGGGAGGCAAGCGAGTTTTATTAGGCAGGTGGGGACACATAACCGCATCCGCCCATATAAGGGGATAAGGATCCACCTTTTTTACCTACGCCTTCTTCCTCCTTTGCCTATCCATCTCCTGTGCACTCGAGCTCCAGCGCCGAAGCCCGCTCCTCCCACCTCAACCTTCTCCAGCAATGTCCGGAGTGGGAGGCAAGTGGATGGTCTCCTCCGTTACGGAGGTCCAAGTGAAAAAGTTAAGGAAGGCCGGATACCTGTCCAAGGACATCCCGCACCGGCTTCCCGAGAAGGGGCAGCTTCTCCCCACCCCAAGGCCCCATGAGAGGGTAGTGTTCCTTCCCCACTTCCTCCACGGACTGGGTTTTCCACTCCACCCATTCGTCCGGGGACTCATGTTCTTCTACGGCCTGGATTTTCATGATCTGGCCCCGAACTTCATCCTCAACATCTCAGCGTTTATCGTCGTGTGTGAGGCTTTCCATTGTTGTTCGGTGGCCTGGGCTCCTCCTCGTCGTCGCTATGCAGCCCCTTGTCTTTGTTTTTGGCTCTTAACTTGCCTGTCTGCTTGAACACCCAACAATCCCTGTTGGTGTGATTGGCTGGCCTTTCGGGGGTGCCATGGATCTGGCACAAGCGGTCGAGTATTCGGTCCAAACTGGACGGGCCCTGAGTATTCTTCTTGAATGGCTTTTTCCGCTGACCGGATTTATAGCCTCTGAATCCGGCATTAACTGTCGTATCTTCATTACTGTCGCTGCTAACGCGGCATTTTTGCTTATTCCGACGTGTCCTGCCACTTTTGTCCTTGGTATCCGAATTACCAGGGTTCTTAGCTAAGTTATTACTGCGAGCTAGGCAGCTATCTTCTCCCGCACAAAAGCGGGTCATGAGTGTCGTGAGGGCTGCCATAGATTTTGGCTTTTCCTGTCCCAGGTGCCGGGCAAGCCACTCGTCGCGGATGTTATGGTTGAAGGCTGCTAGGTCCTCCGCGTCCGGACAGTCGACTATCTGGTTTTTCTTTGTTAGGAACCGTGTCCAGAATTGCCTGGCCGATTCCTCTGGCTGCTGAATTATGTGGCTTAAGTCGTCGACGTCCGGTGGTCGCACGTAAGTGCCCTGGAAGTTGTCGAGGAATGCGGCCTCCAGGTCCTCCCAAGAACCGATTGAGTCTGCTGGCAAGATGTTAAGCCAATGCCGGGCTGGTCCTTTAAGTTTGAGCGGGAGGTATTTGATGGCGTGTAGATCATCGCCACGTGCCATGTGGATGTGAAGGAGATAATCCTCGATCCATACCGTCGGATCTGTTGTGCCATCGTATGATTCGATGTTAACGGGTTTGAAACCCTCCGAGATTTTATGATCCATTACTTCATCCGTGAAGCATAGTGGGTGTGCGGCGCCCCTGTACTGGGCTATATCACGACGCAACTCGGAAGAGCTATGTTTGTTGTGTTCGGCCCGGCCGGATTTCCTGTATCCGGAGTGGAGATCATCGTTACGTGCCATAGGGCGCCTGCGCGATCCGTAGATCGATCTTGTTTGTATTGCCTTATCCTACAGTACTTCTCGCAGGTCTGGTGCATTTTCCCGTGCCTTAGTTGAGCGGCGTCGGGGCATGGCTTGGGTGGAGGGACGAGAGGCCTCTCTGTCGCGGCCGCGAGGTGGCCGGTCTGCCATGTCGTGTGCTGGTGATGTAGGCGCTTCCTCCTCTGATCAGGGTAGTGGCCTACGCTTTGGGTAATTCTTGGAGGGGCGTTCGAGTTTATACTCTTCGGCCGCAAGGACTTCAGTCCATCTATCAGCTAGCAAACCTTGGTCAGCTCTAAGCTGTTGCTGATTTTTCTTGAGGCTGTTTGCCGTGGCTAAAAGCCTGCGTTTGAAACGCTCTTGTTCGGCGGGGTTTGATGGTACGACGAATTCGTCGTCATCGAGGCTTGCCTCGTCTTCGGAGGGAGGCATATATTTATCATCCTCAACCTCTCGGTCTGCCGCTCTCTCATGAGGGTTGGCTTCTCCATCTTCCTGCCCCGAATCTTGATGGGGTAGGTGTTCTTCGGCACTATCCAGGGTAGTATTATCTCCCGTGCCGGAATCACCGTTTTTGCTTTGGCGGGATTTAGAGCGGCGCCGCTGACGCCGATGCTTTGGCTGTTTCTTGGAGGTGTCATCCCCCGCTGTTCCATCGGCATCTCCATATTTTGGAGTGTCCACCATGTATATGTCATATGACGAGGTGGCCTTCCAGCGCCCTACAGGTGCTAGTTCCTGTTTGTCTCCTACATCGTCGTCCATACCGTCGATGTCTTCGGAGCCGAAATCGAGCATGTCGGTTAGATCGTCGACAGTGGCTACAAAGTGGGTGGTGGGTGGGTTTTGAATTTCTTCATCGTCCGTATCCCATCCTTGCTGACCGTAATCCGGCCAGGGCTCTCCTGATAAAGAGAGAGACTTGAGAGAATTCAGGATGTGGCCAAAAGGCGAGTGCTGAAAGATGTCCACGGCGGTGAACTCCATTATCGGCGCCCAACCGGATTCGATTGGCAGGGGCGCGGGGGGTTCGGAGTCCAGAGAAGAGTCCGGATCCTTGGAGTCATGAGTCACGCGGAGTGCGGGGCTAGAATTCGGGTTGATCGCCTTTGAGATGGCAGCCCCCGAGGTGACGTCCAACCGCTCATCCTCGATCGGCGCAATAGGCTTCGAGTTAAGGTCGGAACCGGTGCGTGTGCAGCCTCCAGGACACTGTTCGGAGGCAGAGCTAGATCATGCCCCTCGAGATAGTGCAGCGTTCTTGGTCATGGCTCGAACCCGTCGAAGATCAAGTCTCCGCGGATATCAGCCATGTAGTTTAAGCTTCCAAACCTGACTTGATGGCCAGGGGCGTAGCTTTCGATCTGCTCCAGGTGGCCAAGTGAATTGGCCCGCAGAGCAAAGCCGCCGAAGACGAAGATCTGTCCGGGGAGAAAAGTCTCACCCTGGACCTCATCGTTGTTGATGATCAAAGGATCCGTCGGGCCTAAAGGCGACGACACAGAGGAACTCTCAATGAAAGCACCAATGTCGGTGTCAAAACCGGCGGATCTCGGGTAGGGGGTCCCGAACTGTGCGTCAAGGCCGGATGGTAACAGGAGACAAGGGACACGATGTTTTTACCCAGGTTCGGGCCCTCTCGATGGAGGTAATACCCTACTCCTGCTTGATTAATATTGATGATATGGGTAGTACAAGGGTTAGGGTTACACAGAGTCGGTTACAATGGTAGGAGATCTTGAATATCCGCAGCGCCAAGCTTGCCTTCCACGCCAAGGAAAGTTCCATCCGGACACGGGACGAAGTCTTCAATCTTGTATCTTCATAGTCCAGGAGTCCGGCGAAGGTATAGTCCGGCTACTCGAACACCCCCTAATCCAGGACCCCCTCAGAAGGCACAAAGGATTCTCGAAACAACGGAGAGTACTAGGGGCATCTTGTAATAACAGGATCAACTAGGGATGAAGGTACAAGCAGAAGGACATTATTCACGGGGATTGTCAGCGATCAGGAACTGCAAAGCAGTGGGCACAGGGTCTCGGGAAACATCGAGGAGTATCTGCAGAATCTTCTGACGAAGCAAGTGATCATCTGTAGAGAAGGGACTCTCCGAAAGGAAGTGGTTACGAGATCCTAGAGTCAGAGTTAGTAAAAAGTTTAGCCCGAATAGACGAGAGATCAGAGTCCCAGAATATAGACGAGAAATAAAAGATCCTAATACCACCCAATGGCGACGTGGGCCGGTAAGCCACACAGCCAAGTTAGTACAACAGTTTTGGATCGTTAGACTCAACTTTGGCCAAGGAGTTGGAAAGGGGGCTACCTACAGGCAGTTGGCTCTGAGACCAACTTGTGACGCCCTCGATTCAATCGTACACTAATCATACACGCAAATGTGTACGATCAAGATCAAGGACTCACGGGAAGATATCACAACACAACTCTAGACACAAATTAAAATAATACAAGCTTTATATTACAAGCCAAGGGCCTTGAGGGCTCGAATACATAAGCTCGAAAACACAAGAGTCAGCGGAAGCAACAATATCTGAGCACAGATATGAGTTAGACAAGTTTGCCTTAAGAAGGATAGCACAAAAGCAACAACGATCGAAAAGACATGGCCTCCTGCCTGGGAGCCTCCTAACTACTCCTGGTCGTCGACGTTCTTCACGTAGTAGTATGCCTCGGCGGTGGCATCTGGCTCCTGGGCTCCGACATCTGTTTGCATCAACCGGAAAGAAGAAGAAAGGGGGGAAAGGGGAGCAAAGCAACCGTGAGTACTCATCCAAAGTACTCGCAAGCAAAGATCTACACTACATATGCAACATTATCAAAGGAAGGTTGTATGTGTGGACTGGGCTGCAGAAATGCCAGAATAGTGAGAAGGCCTAGTCCTACCGAAGACTAGCATCTTCTGGAAACCACCATCTTGCAGCAACAGGAGGGAGTAGAGTAGCATAAAGTAAAGTAGTAGTAGTGTTATCAACCTTGGCCGGAGATCCTTTCTCGACTCCCTACGAGAAAGAAATCCCAGAGCCATACTATCCAGTTATTAACACAATCCATTACTCATATCCATGTCTCATCATAGTCCATTTCTCATCTAAGGTATCTAGTTCTAGTTGTATCAATCGGGATACAACTCCAAGTGTCCGTTACCGTAGGACAGGCTATCGATAAAAGTTTTCTTCCCTGCAGGGGTGCACCAACTTACCCACCACGCTCGATTAACTCCGGCCGGACACACTTTCCTGGGTCATGCCCGGCCTCGGCCAAACAATACGCCGCAACCCGAGCTAGGCTTGATAGAGAGGCCAGCACGCCGGACTAAACCTATGCCCCCAGGGGTCATGGGCCATCTCCCCGGGAACTCCTGCACGTTGCGTGGGCGGCCGGTGAGCAGACCTAGCTACCTCCTTCAACAAGGCAGGCGCTTACGCAGTCCAACCCGGCGCGCGTCGCTCAGTCGCTGACGTCTATTAAGCTTCGGCTGATGCATACGACGCAGAACGCCCATACTATGCCCACGTGATGGTTAGTGCTATCAGGCCAGAGGCCCCTCAGATCAAATATCCAAATCATAGTGGATTAGGAACGTGCGGTAACAAGCAGAGACTCACGAAAGATGTGACCCCGTTGCCCCGTCTCGAGGAGTTGCGGCAAGGGCTAGGAATGCCCGGCCATGCCTCGTAATTATCTCGCAGGCACCTTCCAGGTCGGCCCGACTCCACATCACTCGCAATTAAGCTCGCGCGGGTACCCCTCAGGGTCGACCCGTCTTTCCAAGTAACAGTGGTAAAGTACAAGTATCCGTGTGTCCAAACATCAAGGGGAAAACCCAAGGAATCACCCCCGATGAATTCCACTAGATGTAATCATCAAGGTGAACGTAAGAGGAATCACCCCCGAGGTTCACACTTGAGGGGTTGCACGACAGAGTCGTATCGGAAGTGCTTAAGGAGGAAATCACCCTCGATGACCACGACGAATGACTACACTACAGGATTAACATCAGAAGTGCTGAAGAGGTTCACCCTCGGTACTCGGTAGTAACCCAGTAGTGTCGAGCAACTAAGGGGAAGTGATGTGCGATGTTGGGTCCTGGTCTTCGATCATGTAGATCGAGTCGTCGATGATCAAGCAGGGGCAACAAGGACAAGTGGGGGTCACTGATGGATCACTAACCAACCTATACTAAGCAGTTTAGGATAAGCAGATAAGGTACAACAGCAGATACAAAAGCAGGCTATGCATCAGAATAGGAGCAAACAACAACAGTAGCAAAATCTAATGCAATCATGAGAGAAAGGAATGGGCGATATCGGGATGATCAAAGGGGCGGCTTGCCTGGTTGCTCCGGCAAGGAGGGGTCGTCGTCGACGAAGTCGATCACAGGGGCGGCATCGGTCTCGGGGTTTATCGGAGAGAAGAGGGGGAAGAAACAGTAAATATAAAGCAAACATAGCATCACAAAGCATAACGTGGCAATATGATGTGCCAGGTGCGACCTAACGTATGGCTACACGATATAGGTGAAGGAAGAAGCATCCGGGAAAGTTTTCCCGTAGTCTGGCATTTTTCGGACAAACGAACCGGAGGGGGACGGTTCCATGTTCGCTATGCTAGTGGCATGTGGCGGACAAACGGACCATGTATTCGGATTCGTCTCGTCGTTCTGAGCAACTTTCATGTATAAAACATTTTCATCCGAGTTACGGTTTATTTTATATTAATTTTCAAAATTTTAAATGATTTTCTAAATTTATTAATAAACCTAAAAGGAGTTATTGCATCAGCATGACATCATCATGACATCAGCAGTCAACAGTGCAGTTGACTGAGTCAAACTTACATGTGGGTCCCGCTGTCATTGGCACAATTTAATTAAACAGGCTTAATTAGACTAAATTGTTCATTAGGTTAATAAAACAAAGTTAATTAAGTTAATTAATTATTTAACCAATTAATTAATCTTTTTAATACATATTTTTTTAACACAGGGCATGGGGCCCCTCTGGCAGTGGCCTTGGGAGAGCGGTGCTGGGCGCCAGTGGGTCCGGTTGTGGGCGCCGGGCGTGGGCACCCGTTTGGTGTACGAGCCCCCCCATGGGGCGCCGGCCACGGCGGCTCGCCGGAGTAGGGCGTCGCGGCAGGTGCCGTAGAGGCATGGGCGAGCGGTGGTCGGCCGCGACGTGGGCGGGTCGAGCGGGCAGAGGTCAGGGGCCTACGCAAGCGATGGCGGGAGCGCGGCAGGTCGCGGGCTGCGAGGCGCGGTGAGCGCGGCAGGCAGAGCGCATAGGCGCGGCGACCGCGGCAGGTGCAGGGGCGTGCGCCGGCGTGGTGGCGCTCGGGATGACGGAGAGAGAGAGGAGATGGAGGGAGGCGCTCACGGCCTTTCCAGAGTAGAGGGCCGGCGAGGCTCAACGGAGCCGATGAGGGAAAGATGAGAAGGCGAGGCGACGCGGAGCAGCTCCGGCGATGGAGAGGCGGGCGGGGTCGAGAAGGCGTCCGGCGGGGTCCGGTGATGGCACGAGGTGGCGGTGACGTCGACGGCGTTGAGCAGACATCGGGCCACGAGGGAGAGGGGACGGGGCTGCGGGGAGGAGGCCGTGAGGGGCAGTGCTCGCGATTCGGTGGCGGGATGGGTGCGCGGGGCGACGCGGTCACCAGGGTCGGGGGCGAGCGCCCTCGATCCAGATCGGGATCGAGGAGTGGGGCAGACGAGGGAGGAGAGATCGGGGAGTGGGGATGGTGGGGGGGGGGGTTGTGCGCTAGGGTTTCTGTTTCTGGGTGCCAAGGGGTTAGTAGTGGGGGGGTTGGGCCGGCCTAGTCGGCCTGGTGGCAAGCTGGGCCGGTTGGCCCAGTGGGGGGCTTTTTTTAACTTCTTTGTTTTCTTTTAAATTCAAAAGGCAAAACAGTTTTATAAAACACAAAGCTTGAACCTAAATTATTATTATAATTTAGACTACTGCCACAATTAGTTTGGTAGTTAAATAAATTAGCTTAGCATTTGTATAAAACAAAAAGGCATTTAAAGAACGTTTTAACCATTGTTTTAAATAGTTTAGGGCATTTAAACGCTTTGCAAAAATGTTGGTTCACCACCAATATTGCCAAAAGGATATTTGACACATTATGAGCATTTTAGTTTTCATGTTTGAGCAATTTAGAATTTGACTTTAATTTGAATTTGAGATCTGGACTGGATTAGAATCAAAGTGAGATTAGCAACAGTACCAATGATGACAAGGCATCATTAGAAGGGGATTACTGTAGCATGATTCTCCGGGTGTTACAGAATCGGGACATCTTCGCATGGTCCCCTAAAGACATGCCAGGTGTACCGACGGAATTCGCCAAGCACAAGTTGCACGTCCGAGCTGATGCCAAGCCAGTCTGGCAGCCCTTGCGCCACCTCTCAGAAGAAAAAAGAAGAGTTGTTAGAGAAGAGATTGGCCGGCTCCTTGCATGTGGCTTGATTATGGAAGTGTTCTTTCCAGAATGGCTAGCCAACCCGGTCCTGGTGCTGAAGAAGAACAAGAAGTAGCGAATGTGTATCGACTACACCAGCCTCAACAAAGCTTGCCCCAAGGACCCGTTTGCTCTGCCGAGAATTGATCAGGTGATAGACTCCACAGCCGGATGTGAGCTGTTGAGCTTCTTAGATGCATATTCAGGATATCACCAGATCAAGCTGAACCCGGCTGACAGACTGAAGACCGCCTTCATCACGCCGTTTGGAGCCTTCTGCTACCTGACCATGACGTTTGGCTTGAGGAATGCCGGCGCCACCTTTCAGCGTTGCATGCAGAAGTGCCTCCTCAAGCAACTCGGCAGAAACACCCACGTCTACGTGGATGATGTAGTGGTGAAGACGAAAAAGCATGGAACACTACTGGAAGACCTCAAGGAGACCTTTGAGAACCTGCGCCGATTCCAGATCAAACTCAACCCTGAGAAGTGCATCTTCGGAGTACCAGCCGGCCAACTCCTTGGCTTCCTGGTCTCCGAACGCGGCATAGAGTGCAACCCTGTAAAGATCAAGGCCATTGAGAGAATGGAGGTACCCAGCCGATTGCTTGATGTACAAAAGTTCACTGGCTGCCTGGCGTCCATCAGCCGATTCATTAGTCGGCTGGGCGAGAAAGCTCTCCCCTTGTACCAGCTCATGAAGAAGACCACTTTTTTTGAGTGGAACCACAAGGCAGACGAAGCCTTTCTCCAGTTGAAGAAGATATTGACTACTCCCCCTGTGCTGGCGGCTCCGACTCCTAAAGAGCCATGCTCCTATACATTGCCGCCACCAGCCGGGTAGTCAGCACGGTCATTGTAGTTGAACGCAAGGAGGAAGGCAAAGCACTGCATGTCCATAGATTGGTATATTACCTGAGCGAAGTGCTGTCGGCCTCCAAGCAGAACTACCCCCACTACCAGAAGATGTGCTATGGCGTGCACTTTGCCGCCAAGAAGTTGAAGCGTTACTTTCAAGAGCATCCAATCACTGTGGTCTGCACAGCCCCACTAGCCGAGATCATTGGAAGCAGAGATGCTTCTGGCCGAGTGGCCAAATGGGCCATAGAGCTGGCCCCCTACACCATCTACTATCAGCCCCGCACCGCCATCAAGTCGCAAGCATTGGCCGACTTCCTCGTCGACTGGGCCGAGACTCAGTACCTGCCGCCAGCGCCCGACTCCACCCATTGGCGGATGCATTTCTATGGCTCCAAGATGCGCACCGGCTTGGGAGCCGGCGTTGTCCTCACTTCTCCCAAAGGCGACCATCTCAAATATGCGTTGCAAATCCACTTCGCCGCCTCCAGCAACGTCGCTGAATACGAGGCGCTCGTTCACGGGATCCGGCTTGCCAAAGAACTTGGCATTCGCCGGATCCTGTGTTATGGCGACTCTGACTTGGTGGTCCAGCAGTCATCTGGCGACTGGGACGCCAAAGATGCAAACATGGCAAGCTACCGTTTCCTCGTGCAGCAACTCAGCGGATATTTCGAGGGGTGCGAGTTCCTTCACGTGCCAAGAAATGACAACAACCAAGCAGACACCCTGGCACGAATCGGCTCGACCCGCCAAGCAATACCATCCGGCGTCGCCCTTCAGCGCCTCCTCAAGCTGTCTGTCAAGCCTTCACTAGAATCAGACTCCATCTTCATGACGGATCCGACTCAAGAGCCCCAGCAGACGGAATGAGAATTCTCACAGATGGCTCCAAGAACGCCGCAGTCAAAGCCAGCCCGGGGACTTCAGAACTTGGCCCAGGGACTGCGGCGACCAGCCCGAAGACTCCAGAACTCGGCCCGGGGACTGCACCAGTCGGCCCAGGGACTTCATCGATCCAGCAAGCGGCCGCGGACTCCAGCCCACCGCCTCCTAGCCCAGCCGCCCTTGTCCAAGTCACAGTTCTGACAGTCGAAGAAATAGCAGCACCCTCATGGGCACAACCCATCCTCAAATTTCTGGTGAGCAAAGAGCTGCCAAATGACGAGATCTTAGCTCGACAAGTACAACGCCGAGCAGCAGCCTACACCATAGTCAACAAAGAGCTAGTCAGGCGCAGCGTCACGGGCGTCTACCAGCGCTGCGTCGAGCCAGAGCAAGGCCAAGCAATCCTCAAAGACATCCATCAAGGCGAGTGTGGTCACCATGCGGCCTCAAGAGCACTCGTCGCCAAAGCCTTTCGGCACGGTTTCTTCTGGCCGACTGCCCTAGAAGAGGCCAAGGAATTGGTCCAAAAATGCAAAGGGTGCCAGAAGTTCCGCTCCAAGCCGCTTCAGCCGGCTTCCGCACTCAAGACTATCCCCATCGCCTCGCCCTTTGCAGTTTGGGGCCTGGACATGGTGGGACCATTCAAGACGGCGCGAGGCGGCCTAACTCACTTACTTGTCGCGGTGGACAAGTTCACCAAGTGGATAGAAGCAAAGCCCATCAAGAAGTTGAATGGTTCGACTGTCGTGACTTTCATCACCGACATCACAATTCGGTACGGGATACCACACAGCATCATCACCGACAACGACACAAAATTTGCCAAAGGTGCCTTGGCCCGTTTCTGCGCGACACAGGGCATCCAACTGGACTTAGCGTCCGTTGCCCATCCACAGTCAAACGGCCAAGTGGAGCGAGCAAACGGCCTCATCCTGTCCGGAATCAAGCCTTGACTGTTCGAACCACTGGAGCGTTCGGCCGGCTGATGGCTTGACGAGTTGCCAGCCATCCTCTGGAGTCCGCGCACGACTCCAAACAAGTCGACCGGCTTCACGCCCTTCTTCCTCGTCTATGGTGCCGAAGCAGTCATCCCAACGGACATAGAGTTTGACTCCCCGCGAGTCACCATGTACACTAAGGAGGAAGCAGAAGAAGCACGTCAAGACGGTGTCGATCTGCTGGAAGATGGCCGGCTGTTGGCACTCAGCCGGTCCAGCATCTACCAGCAGAGCCTACGCCGATACTATGACAAGAAAGTCAGGCCGAGATCTTTCCAAGAGGGCGACCTTGTGCTCCGACTGATCCAGCGAACAGCCGGCCAGCACAAGCTGTCAGCGCCTTGGGAAGGCCCTTTTATCATCAGCAAAGTGCTGGGCAACGACTCCTACTACCTGATCGACGCTCAAAAGCCCCGAGCACGCAAGAGGGACGACTCCGGCAAATAGACGGAGCGGCCATGGAATGCAAATCTCTTCTGAAGATTTTACAGTTGATGCAGTATGTACCATGCTACCTTTTGTATTTAAGTACCAAGACTTCCGGCCCCCCGAGACGAGCTCGGGGACTGCCCATTTTGTTATCTATATGATAAAAATTATGCCTTCGAGTATGCTACTCTTTGTTATGCTGCTCGGCACCGGGTTCGACTAATCGGCCCGGGGACTCGCCGCCTTGCGCTATGAAATGCGTCCTGCAGTCGGACAAGTAGTGTGTGGTGCCCAAGCCGTCTCCTGTCAGAAGCCGCAGCTTGCAGAGCGACTGTTTGGCGGGCAGGAGTAACGAAGAATGGACACTCACATGAAAAATGGCTAAGGACTCAAAGCATAAACATAGCTTAAGACGGCTTCCAGCCTTTCTTCGCAAAACCGACTCTTAAGCAGTCGGCTCGCTGCCTTCTATTCAACTTGCTAAGAAACTCTAAAACGGCTAAGTACTTGCCTTCCCAAAAGTAGCCAATCACTTGATCAAGTGGCTGTCCGCAGAGCGGCTGTCCGGCTGACAAGACGACAACTAAGGGAAGGCGGCAAAGGAAAAAGCCAAAAGAGCAACGAACAAGAAAAGATAGAACTCCAATGAATATTTACATAACTTAGGCCCTTGGCCAAATCTTCGAGCTGAGGTTCAAAATACACCCCGCGGGTGGAATTGTGCGAATTAACAAGTTCTTCAAAGACTACTAAAACAGATAAAGACAAGGCAGCAGCCTAAGAAGCGGCAGACGGGTTCGGAGGGTCGGAGGAGATGGCGGTGTCAGACGTTGGGGCGGCCGGCTGGGCAGTCTCGGCTTGATCACCTCTGGCGGCAGCTGGCTCGGTTGGGCGCGGCTCGTTGCTGGAGGCGCGGTCGCCCGCTCCGCCTTCTGGCGCCTCCGTCTCGCCCCCATTCTCCGCCTCGCCTTCCTCCTCGACGCTGGAGCCGATCACCTCCTCCGAGTCCTCGTCGTAGTCTGGGTTCATCCCAAACCACTCCGGCGGTGCCTCCTCGCCGTCTTCAGCCCGCTCGGGGACGAAGACGCTGGTATCGGTGTACTCAGCGTTTGCCGCGGCACGCTTGACGAGGGAGACTTCCGCGGCTGCTTGCTCCGACTAGGCCTCCGACCGGAGCGTAGCTATCCGGTGCAGGTCCAGCCCCGGATACCACGCCTTGCCGAATTCCAAGGCCCGACGCGCTCCGGCCCGGGCCGAGGAACCCTTCCAAGCCTCAAGACGGCCAGCTGCGACCTCCAGCCAGTCGGCAGTCCGACTGGGGGTGCGCAGCGCCTGCATGTCTGGCCACAGGACAGAGATCGCCTGGGCACCGGCACGCTGAAGCTGGCGCAGCATCCGTTGGGCAGGCCGTAGGCGAGCCTCAACGCTCAGAATCTGCTCGTCAAGGGTCCGGGGGGCATCGGCGGTGACCTCCGCTCCTTCCGCCCTCCGCCTCTCGCGATCGGCCTCGATGGCTTCATTTGCGGCTTGCGAGTAGCCGGGGAAGAAGTCTACCGAGGCGAAAAGAAGGAAGAGCACGTCAAAAAACCAGGAGTCGGCCCAACCTATAGTCGGCAACTCAAAGAAGAAAAGTAGAGAAGCTTACCGTCGATGATGTCCTCGATCTCGTGGAAGACGGAGGCCAGCAATGCCTCCTTGTCAGTCCAGGAGGAGCGCTCGCTTGCAAACTCGGCCAGGAGAGAAGTCTCCTTCTCTTCCGCCTCCTCCTGCGCCTTCTTAAGCAGCTCCTTCTGCTCCGCCAGCTGTGCAGCCAGCAGGTCGCGCTCTGCGGCGAGCTTGCTGCACTCCTCCCCTTGGCACGCAAGGCGGTGTTGGCTTCGCCCAGCTGCTGCTGAAGAATGGCGTTGGCCTCTGACGGAAAAGGAAAAAGAGGACGTTAAGTCATCAACGAAGAAGGTCGCTAAGAAGATCCGGCCCGACTGCTCAGCAGTCGGCCCAAATCTCGGGGACTACAGCCCACGGGTGCACCAGCGCGCCCCTAGGAAGAAAAAAGAGAACTCACTCCGGCTCTCCGACAAGTCGGCAGTCCGCTTGCCCAGCTCCTCAACATTGCGGTTGAAGGCGGTGGCCCGGAGGTTGTGATAATCGTGCGATAATTATTTCAGACAAAATAAGTACTTGGAACTCACCAAATGGAGTTCCGAGCCGCCTGCTCAGCAGCCGGCCCGAAACTCGGGGACTACACCCAGTGGGTGCGCTGGCGCGCCCCCATACAGAAGAGCAAGAAGACGGAGACAAGAGAAGAAACACTTACCCGGATGGCAACCCGCGACGCCAGGTGCGCCTTGGTGTAGCTCTGGATGGCGTCGCCCTTGGCTCGCAACTTAGCCTGGACGTCCAGGTGCGCCTGGTTCAGCGGGCCTATGATGCCTCCTCGCACCCACCCAATGGGCGCGGCGCTCGTCGCCTCGGTGTCTGGGATCGTCGAGCTAGCGGCGCCGGTCTCCAAGGGGCGTGGCGCCGGAGTCGCCTTCTCAAGACGGCGACGCACTGGCGAGCCGACCTGAAGGAGTAGCTTCGCCACGGCCTTGTCCTTAGTCGGTGGCACCGACGGGTCCGCCGGCTGTTTATCACGTGCGCTCCCAGATGGCGGCGGCGGCGCGACCGTGCCCGTCATGGAGGCATCGCCGCCTCCCCTCTTGATGATTGGGAACTCGCCGCCGGCTTCCTCCGTCCAAACCGTGAACTCCGGAGGCGGCCGCGCTGAGTTCAGCGGGATGACAAACACTGCCGACTGGCGGCGCACGGCTTCCTCAGCCTGCCGTCTTGCCGCGACGGCGGCCTCGGCCTCATCCAGTTTCTTCTGGGCTGAGGCGGCCGCCTGCTCGGCCGCCACCTTCTCCAGGCGGGCGGCTTCTTCCTCGTCGTGCTTCTCCTGCGCGTTCCGCTCCGTTGCCTCCCGGAGGTCAGCGGCGGGGTCAATCCGCCGAGTATTGGCAGATGTCTCTGCCGACCCCATGATGGAGGCGGCGGCGACCCTCTCAAGAGTGAGGGGAGCCCTGGAGCGGGGAAGCATGAAAAAGACTCAGATAAGATCGGCAAACAGAGAGCAAGACAAAGGGCGGAGGCACTTACGCAGAAACCAGCGGTGGCTTCTTCACTTCCCTGCGGAAGCGGTTGGCATTCGCGACCACCTCTTCGCGCTTGGTCGCGGCGGCCGCCCCCTTGAACTTCTTTATCCGGCCACCGAGCGTACTCGGCCCGGCCCGACGCTTCCTCGCACCACCTTGACCATCCAAGGCGGCGGAGGAACTCGTGCCGGGCTGGCCGGCCTTTTGCTGATGGCGCAAGGCGACTTCCCCCTCGGCATCATCATCAAGATAGTCGGCAAAGGTGGCCGAGGGCCTGAAGCCGCCTTCTCCTCCTCCTCCTCCTTCCCTTTCAGCGTCGGCCTCCATCGCCGCCGCCCCCAAGTCAGGGTTGTCGACGTCGCTCTCCGCTCGGTCGGGGACGAACTGGCGGGCCGGTCCCATGGTGCCAGCCGAAGGCTAGACGAGAGGGTTCTGATTCAAAGACTAAAAAAGATTAGAAGTCGGATTCGGCTGCAAAGGAAGCAGAAGAAGAAGAGAGACGACTTACAACGGGAGAGGGGTTGGCGCGCGAGTACGGCTCCTTGCCGAACCGCTAATCCGCCGAGAGGCCGCAGTTCGCGATGTAGTTCACCGTGTCCGCCACCTCCACGTGGGGCATGTACTTGGTGCACATCCGACTCGGGTCCCGGTGGCTGCTCATCTGGCAGATCAGATGAGGTCGGCCTTGGAGCGGGAGGACTCGGCGCGCCACGAAGGCGGCCAGCAGGTCGGCCCCGGTCACACACTCCGACTGCGTCAGCACTCGGAGTCGCGCAACGGCAGCGGCACCGGCGGGAGTCAGCGTCTTGGCCCTGTGGGACCAGCTGGGGAGCCTTCCCGCGAGCACGCCGGCTTCGTAAGCCGGCAGGTTGACCCAGTCACCTTCTGGGGCGACGTTCTTCACTTAAAAATAAGATCGCTGCTACATCTTCACTGATTTAATCAGCGCAATGGTGGGCAACGGGTTGTCGGCCCCCGTTCTTCGTATTGCGATGAACGCACCGCACTGGCTTGGCACACCGACGACGTGCGTGCCGAGCTTGGACTGGAAGAATTCCCCCCACAGTTCGATGGTGGGGAGAACGTCGTGGAAGCCTTCGCACAAGGTGGCGAAGGCAGCCAGCAGCACCACTGTGTTTGGCGTGAGGTGGTGCGGCTGGAGCCCATAGAACTCCAAGAAGGAGCGGAAGAAACTGCTCGCCGGCAGCCCTAGGCCGCACATGAGGTGCGATCGGAATATGACCCGCTCGCCTTCCTCCGGCGCCGGCGATACCTCCCCCGCCGGCGCGGCGCGGGCTCACACTAGGTCCAGGCCGGGGAGGCGACGCGTCTTGCGAAGGAAATCAATGTGGTCTTCGTCGGCCTCAGAGCCGTCCCACACGCCGGAGCGCACGGCCGGAGGCGCGGCGGCGGAAGAAGAGCTCATTGCTGCGGGCACGGCGTAGTTCGGTGCAGCGGTGACGAGAGGAAGAAGAAGCAAGAGGGAGCAAGAGAGAGTAGGGAAGATGGGCACGCGTGCTCTGCCGCCCCCCTCCTCCAGTCTACTTATAGGCCCATGGGCTGAGAAGACGAGGGGGTAATCATGGGATTAACTGTGCCCAGAACCCCACGACCCCCACGATTCACCACACGAAGTTACTGCCGCAGTTACTGCACGGGAAACCCAACTGCCCGCGCAGCCACAACGGATCCGTTCGCATACCGAGGCGTGGTAGTGGCGGGGCCCGCCTGTAGGCCTGTCCTGTCGCGCGCGTGGGTAGGCAGATTGGCCCGGCCACGTGGCGCCACGCGACGGATCCGCAACGGGCGGCAACCCGGAAGCTTATCAGGCACGCTGTCTAGACCCCGCTACGACTTTCAAACTCTTTGAGGGCAAGACGGCCTTCTTCGAATCGGGCTCCAGCTAGTCGGCCCGAAGGAAGATGGCGAGCCAAGCCCAAATCCAACCACCGGAAGGAAGAAACTGTTGACGCCCCTTGACATGTCTCCCTCGGCGCCTCACCAGCTTCGGGGACTACTGTCGGAGTAATGGGCCACGGGTAGGCTAACCCGAGGCCCAGAACCTTTCAAGACATCGGGGCAGGCCGCGCTCCTCAAGACCCCAGGACAGAGAGCCGCCTCTGGGAGTCGGTAGCAGCGCGGCCGACTACCCACTCACGGCCGAGTCCCAGGGGCGACCTTGAGATGTGCCGACTCCTAGCTAGCGGCTTCCAGAGAAGCCGGCTCAGGGAGTCGGCCCGCGACTCTAACCACCTCATGCTATCGTAAAGAGGGACGTGACGGGGCGTGGCCTCAGTGAGGTCCACGCCCGCCCCTTACCGAGGGCAGGCATGGCCACAGTACGCCGTACCATCAGAGATCTCCGTCCGGCGCGACACTGTTGCCATGCCAGCCTTGACGTCAGCCCTAGCGGGCGGAACCCTGTGCCCACGATGGCCTGTCTGTGCGACCCAGAGACGGCAGGTCCCACCAGTCAGCGGGGGTCCAGAAGACGGCAAGAGTGCCACTAGTCGGATCCCGTGGGAGTCGTCCTCCAGGAGTCGGCTGGCCCCTCCCACGGGCCCCGCACGCCATTAACTAGACAAGACGGGGAATGGCAACAGTGATCGCCCGCTAGGCGGCGACACTATTGCCATGACCCCACGACCGAGCCAGCGTCATTAGAAGCACGGCTACAGTAATCCGCAGCTGGCAAGACCCGCACGCGGCGGACACGGCCTGACGGCTCCTTACTGGACCTGTCGGCGGGGCCCACCAGACGGTGGGCCCCGGCAGTCGGCGGAGAAGACGGCGGCCTGGGAGACCGGCGGCTGGGACCCGCGCCTAGCCGGATTACCATTGTACCCCTGGGGGTAGGCCTATACAAACCCCCCAGGGCACCCATGCAAAGGGTTCGAAACCATTAGCACTAGACGAGATCATATAGGAAGGAGAGAGCTAGCCTTGCCTTCTCCTACCTCCAGAAACAGCTCAAGGAGCAACCGTGTATACACTTTGCCATAGTGATCATGCGGAGACCCCGCAGAGCAGCAGTAGGGGTGTTATCTCCTCGGAGAGCCCTGAAGCTGGGCAAGATCCACCGGCGTGCATGTCTTCGCCTCATCCCGTTTCCATGCACCAGTGACGTTCTACTCGCTCCCACCATGATAAGCCATCCTTTGGCATATGTCGCACCCAACCCCCGACAAATCTGCTCCAGATGGCCAAGCGAATTGGCCCGCAGTGCAAAGCTGCCAAATACGAAGATCTGTCCGGGGAGAAAAGTCTCACCCTGGACCGCATCGCTGTCGATGATCGGAGGAGCCATCAGGCCTAAAGATGACAACACAGAGGAACTCTCAATGAAAGCACCAATGTCGGTGTCAAAACCAGTGGATCTCGGGTAGGGGGTCCCGAACTGTGCGTCTAGGCGCATGGTAACAGGAGACGAGGGACACGATGTTTTTACCTAGGTTCGGGCCCTCTCGATGGAGGTAAGACCCTACTCCTGCTTGATTAATACTGATGATATGGCTAGTACAAGAGTAGATCTACCACGAGATCAGAGAGGCTAAACCCTAGAAGCTAGCCTATGGTATGATTGTTGTTCGTCCTATGGACTAAAACCCTCTGGTTTATATAGACACCGGAGAGGGCTAGGGTTACACAGAGTCGGTTACAACGGAAGGAGATCTACATATCCGTATCGCCAAGCTTGCCTTCCACGCCAAGGAAAGTCCCATCCGGACACGGGACGAAGTCTTCAATCTTGTATCTTCATGGTCCGAGAGTCCGGCCAAAGGATATAGTCCGGCTATCCGGACACCCCCTAAACCAGGACTCCCTTAGTGGGAATGGAATATCTTGGCCTCAACACATGAGTAGGTGGTTCTCTCTCAGAAAATGTGTATTGGAAGTGTAGGTATGTTCTGATGGCTCTCTTCACGAATGAAAAGTGGGTGGAGGGGTAATATAGCCTCCACACAAAATCTAACCGTTACACACAATTTACCAATCTCGGTGAGACCGAATTGAGAAACTCGGTCGGACCGATTTAGCAAACCTAGTGACCGTTAGGATTTTAGGTGGGACTGAGATGCAACTCGGTAGGACTGATATGGTTAGGGTTAGGGCATAACGTAATCTCGGTGTGACCGATTACACAAACTCGGTGGGAGCGATTTTGGTAATAAGCTAACTAGAGAGTTGGTCAGGTAAACTCGGTGGGACCGATTTTCTCATTTCGGTGGGACCGAAATGTTACAAAAGGGAAACAAAGAGTACATCACAATCTCGGTGGGACCGATCGCTCATCTCTGTAAGACCGAAACGTTACGAAGGGAAACAGAGAGATTACAACCCCATCTCGGTGTGACCGAGATCCCTATCGGTGAGACCAATTTTCCTAGGGTTTGTGGTAGTGGCTATGACATCTGAACTCGATGGCGCCGGACAGAAAGAATCGGTGGGGCCGAGTTTGACTTTTGGTTTAGGTCATATGTGGATGTGGGAAGGTAGTTGAGGGTTTTGGAGCATATCACTAAGCACTATGAAGCAAGGACCTCATCAAGCAACACCTCATCCCTCCTTGATAGTATTGGCTTTTCCTATAGACTCAATGTGATCTCGGATCACTAAAATATAAAATGTAGATTCTTGAGCTTTGAGCTTGAGCCAATCTTTTTGTCCTTAGTATTTTGAGGGGTCCACTTTCCTCATCCATGCCATGCCATTCATTAAGCTTTTCCTGAAATATTAATCTTGGGATAATGTTAGCTCAATGAGCTATATGTTGTTAGGAATTACCAAAACCACCCAGGGATAGTTGCACTTTCACCATGTAATTGCTTTACTTTATCACTAAGCGGTAGCGATAGTCGTAGAAGCAATAGTTGGCAAGACGACAACGATGCTTCGATGGAGATCAAGGTGTCGCACCGGTGACGATGGTGATCATGACGATTCTTTGGAGATGGAGATCAAAGGCACAAGATGATGATGGCCATATCGTATCACTTATATTGATTGCATGTGATGTTTATCCTTTATGCATCTTATTTTGCTTAGGTCGACAGTAGCATTATAAGATGATCTCTCACTAAATTTCAAGTTATAAGTGTTCTCCCTGAGTATGCACCGTTGCGAAAGTTCGTCGTGCCGAGACACCACGTGATGATCGGGTGTGATAAGCTCTACGTTCACATACAATGGGTGCAAGCCAATTTTGGACACGCAGAATACTCGGGTTAAACTTGATGAGCCTAGCATATGAAGAGATGGCCTCGGAACACTGAGACCAAAAGGTCGATCGTGAATCATATAGTAGATATGATCAACATAGTGATGTTCACCATTGAAAACTACTCCATCTCACGTGATGATCGGACATGGTTTAGTTGATATGGATCACGTGATCACTTAGATGATTAGAGGGATGTCTATCTAAGTGGGAGTTCTTTAGTAATATAATTAATTGAACTTTAATTTATCATGAACTTAGTACCTAATAGTATTTTTCATGTCTATGTTCTTGTAGATAGATGGCCCATGCCGTTGTTCCGTTGAATTTTAATGCGTTCCTAGAGAAAGCTAAGTTGAAAGATGATGGTAGCAACTACACGGACTGGGTCCGTAACTTGAGGATTATCCTCATTGCTGCATAGAAGAATTACGTCATGGAAGCACCGCTAGGTGCGAAACCTGCTGCAGGAGCAACGCCACATGCTATGAACGTCTGGCAGAGCAAAGCTGATGACTACTCGATAGTTCAGTGTGCCATGCTTTACGGCTTAGAACCAGGACTTCAACGATGTTTTGAACATCATGGAGCATATGAGATGTTCCAGGAGTTGAAGTTAATATTTCAAGTAAATGCCCACATTGAGAGATATGAAGTCTCCAATAAGTTCTACAGCTGCAAGATGGAGGAGAACAGTTCTGTCAGTGAACATATATTCAATATGTGTGGGTATAATAATCACTTGATTCAACTGGGAGTTAATCTTCCTGATGATAGTGTCATTGACATAATTCTTCAGTCACTGCCACCAAGCTACAAGATCTTTGTGATGAACTATAATATGCAAGGGATGGATAAGACAATTCCCAAGCTCTTCGCAATGCTAAAGGTTGCGGAGGAAGAAATCAAGAAGGATCATCAAGTGTTGATGGTCAACAAGACCACCGGTTTCAAGAAAAAGGGTAAAGGGAAGAAGGGAACTTCAAGAAGAATGGCAAGCAAGTTGCTGCCCAAGTGAAGAAGCCCAAGTCTGGACCTAAGCCTGAGACTGAGTGCTTCTACTGCAAAGGGACTGGTCACTCGAAGCGGAACTGCCCCAAGTATTTGGCGGATAAGAAGGATGGCAAGGTGAACAAAGGTATATTTGATATACATGTTATTGATGTGTACCTTACTAATGCTCGCAGTAGCACCTGGGTATTTGATACTGGTTCTGTTGCTAATATTTGCAACTCGAAACAGGAACTACGGATTAAGTGAAGATTGGCTAAGGACGAGGTGACTATGCGCGTGGGAAATGGTTCCAAAGTCGATGTGATTGCGGTCGGCACGCTACCTCTACATCTACCTTCGAGATTAGTTTGAGACCTGAATAATTGTTATTTGGTGCCAGCATTGAGCATGAACATTATATCTGGATCTTGTTTGATGCGAGACGGTTATTCATTTAAATCTGAGAATAATGGTTGTTCTATTTATATGAGTAATATCTTTTATGGTCATGCACCCTTGAAGAGTGGTCGATTTATATTGAATCTCGATAGTAGTGATACACATATTCATAATATTGAAGCCAAAAGATGCAGAGGTGATAACAATAGTGCAACTTATTTGTGGCTCCGCCGTTAAGTCATATTGGCGTAAAGCGCATGAAGAAACTCCATTCTGATGGACTTTTGGAATAACTTGATTATTAATCACTTGGTAGTTTCGAACCATGCCTCCTGGGCAAGATGACTAAAACTCCATTCTCCGGAACAATGGAGCGAGCAACAGATTTACTGGAAATCATACATACTGATGTATGTGGTCCGATGAATGTTGAGGCTCGCGGCGGGTATCGTTATTTTCTCACCTTCACAGATGATTTGAGCAGATATGGGTATATCTACTTGATGAAGCATAAGTCTGAAACATTGAAAAGTTCAAAGAATTTCAGAGTGAAGTGGAAAATCATCGTAACAAGAAAATAAAGTTTCTACGATTTGATCGTGGAGGAGAATATTTGAGTTACGAGTTTGGTCTTCATTTGAAACAATGCGGAATAGTTTCACAACTCACGCCACCCAGAACACCACAATGTAATGGTGTGTCCGAACGTCGTAATCATACTTTACTAGATATGGTGCGATCTATGATGTCTCTTATCGATTTACCGCTGTCGTTTTGGTGTTATGCTTTAGAGACGGCTGCATTCACGTTAAATAGGGCACCATCTAAATCCATTGAAATGACGCCTTATGAACTATGGTTTGGCAAGAAACCAAAGTTGCCATTTCTTAAAGTTTGGGGTTGCGATGCTTATGTGAAAAAGCTTCAACCTGATAAGCTCGAACCCAGATCGGAGAAATGTGTCTTCATAGGATACCCAAAGGAGACTGTTGGGTACACCTTCTATCACAGATCCGAAGGCAAGACATTCGTTGCTAAGAATGGATCCTTTCTAGAGAAGGAGTTTCTCTCGAAAGAAGTGAGTGGGAGGAAAGTAGAACTTGATGAGGTAATTGTACCTGCTTCCTTATTGGAAGTAGTACATCACAGAAATCTGTTCATCTGATTCCTACACCAATTAGTAAGGAAGCTAATCATGAAGATCATGTAACTTCAGATCAAGTTACTACCAAACCTCGTAGGTCAACTAGAGTAAGATCCGCACTAGAGTGGTATGGTAGTCCTGTTCTGGAAGTCATGTCACTTGACCATGACGAACCTACGAACTATGAGGAAGCGATGATGAGCCCAGATTCCACAAAATGGCTTGAGGCCATGAAATCTGAGATGGGATCCATGTATGAGAACAAAGTGTGGACTTTGGTTGACTTGCCCGATGATCGGCAAGCCATCGAGAATAAATGGATCTTCAAGAAGAAGACTGACGCTGACGGTAATGTTACTGTCTACAATGCTCGACTTGTTGCAAAAGGTTTTCGACAAGTTCAAGGAGTTGACTACGATGAGACCTTCTCACCCATAGCGATGCTTAAGTCCGTCCAAATCATGTTAGCAATTGCTGCATTTTATGATTATGAAATTTCGCAAATGGATGTAAAGACTGCATTCAAGGTTGTCAGAATCACGATTTTGAATCAGATTGGAGCTCTGATGGTAGAATCGTAAATCGTAGAATCTTCACTACCAGGATCGTAGAAACGTAGATTTTATGAACTAAAATTGTGAAATCAGATGGGTAAGTTTCCATCGTAAAGTCGTAGAATCGTATAACAAAATCGCGATTCTAACAACCTTGACTGCATTCCTGAATGGATTTCTGGAAGAAGAGTTGTATATGATACAACCTAAAGGTTTTATCGATCAAAGGATGCTAACAAAGTGTGCAAGCTCCAGCGATCCATTTATGGACTGGTGCAAGCATCTCAGAGTTGGAATAAACGTTTTGATAGTGTGATCAAAGCATATGGTTTTATACAGACTTTTGGAGAAGCCTATATTTACAAGAAAGTGAGTGGGAGCTCTGTAGCATTTCTAATATTATATGTGGATGACATATTGTTGATTCGAAATGATATAAATTTTTTGGATAGCATAAAAGGATATTTGAATAAGAGTTTTTCGATGAAAGATCTCGGTGAAGCTGCCTATATATTGGGCATCAAGATCTATAGAGGTAGATCAAGACGCTTAATTGGACTTTCACAAAGCACATACCTTGATAAAGTTTTGAAGAAGTTAAAAATGGATCAAGCAAAGAAAGGGTTCTTGCCTGTGTTACAACGAGAAAATGAAAGGTGTTCCCTATGCTTCATCCATAGGCTCTATCATGTATGCAATGCTGTGTACCACACCTGATGTGTACCTTGCTATTAGTTTAGCAGGGAGGTACCAAAGTAATCCAGGAGTGGATCACTGGACAGCGGTCAAGAACATCCTAAAATACCTGAAAAGGACTAAGGATATGTTTCTTGTTTATGGAGGTGACAAAGAGCTCGTCGTAAATGGTTACGTGTTTATATTGAATGGTGGAGCTGTCAATTGGTGCAGTTCTAAGAAAAGCGTCGTGGTGAGATCTACGTGTGAAGCGGAGTACACAGCTGCTTCGGAAGCAGCAAATGAAGGAGTCTGGATGAAGGAGTTCATATCCGATCTTGGTGTCATACCTAGTGCATCGGGTCCAATGAAAATCTTTTGTGACAATACTGGTGCAATTGCCTTGGCAAAAGAATCCAGATTTCACAAGAGAACCAAGCACATCAAGAGATGCTTCAAATCCATCCGCGATCAAGTCAAGGAGGGAGACATAGAGATTTCCAAGATACATACAGATCTGAATGTTGCAGACTCATTGACTAAGCCTCTCTCACGAGCAAAACATGATCAACACCAAGACTCCATGGGTGTTAGAACCATTACTGTGTAATCTAGATTATTGACTCTAGTGCAAGTGGGAGACTGAAGGAAATATGCCCTAGAGGCAATAATAAAGTTGTTATTTATATTTCCTTATATCATGATAAATGTTTATTATTCATACTAGAATTGTATTAACCGGAAACTTAGTACATGTGTGAATAAATAGACAAACAGAGTGTCACTAGTATGCCTTTACTTGACTAGCTCGTTGAATCAAAGACGGTTTAGTTTCCTAGCCATAAACATGAGTTGTCATTTGATTAATGGGATCACATCATTATTGAATGATGTGATTGACTTGACCCATTCCGTTAGCTTAGCATTTGATCGTTTAGTATATTGTTATTGCTTTCTTCATGACTTATACATGTTCCTATGAATAAGATTATGCAACTCCCGAATACCGGAGGAACACTTTGTGTGCTATCAAACGTCACAATGTAAATGGGTGATTATAAAGGTGCTCTACAGGTGTCTCCGATGGTACTTGTTGAGTTGGCATAGATCGAGATTAGGATTTGTCACTCCGATTATCGGAGAGGTATCTCTGGGCCCTCTCGGTAATGCACATCACTATAAGCCTTGCAAGCAATGTGACTAATGAGTTAGTTGCAGGATGATGCATTACGGAACGAGTAAAGAGACTTGCCGGTAATGAGATTGAACGAGGTATTGAGATACCAACGATCGAATCTTAGGCAAGAACATACCGATGACAAAGGGAACAATGTATGTTGTTATGCGGTTTGACCGATGAAGATCTTCGTAGAATATATAGGAACCAATATAAGCATCCATGTTCCGCTATTGGTTATTGACCAGAGATAAGTCTCGGTCATGTCTACATAGTTCTCGAACCCATAGGGCCCGCACGCTTAACGTTCGGTGATGATCGGTATTATGAGTTTATGTGTTTTGATGTACCGAAGGTAGTTCGGAGTCCCAGATATGATCACGGACATGACGAGGAGTCTCGAAATGGTCGAGACATAAATATTGATATATTGGATGACTATGTTTGGACATTGGAAGGGTTCCGAGTAAGATTGGACATATACCGGAGTACTGGGGTTACCGAAACCCCCCGGGGTGTATATGGGCCCTAATGGGCCTTAGTGGAGAGAGAGAGGGCAAGCCAGGGCAAGCCGCACGCCCCCTCCTCCTCTGGTCTGAATTGGACTAGGAGGGGGGCGGCGCCCTCCTTTCCTTCCTCCCTCTCTCCCCCTTCCTTCTCTCCTAGTCCAACTAGGGAAGGGGGGATCCTACTCCCAGTGGGAGTAGGACTCCTCTTGGGGCGCGCCTAGGAGGCCGGACCCCTTCCCCTCCCCCACTCCTTTATATACGGGGGAGAGGGGCACCCCATAGACACACAAGTTGATCATTGATCTCTTAGCCATGTGCGGTGCCCACCTCCACCATAATCCACCTCGGTCATATCGTCGTAGTGCTTAGGTGAAGCCCTGCACCGGTAGCTTCATCATCAACGTCATCACGCTGTCGTGCTGACGAAGCTCTCCCTCAAAGCTCTACTGGATCGTGAGTTCATGGGACGTCGCCGAGCTGAACATGTGCATATCGCGCAGGTGCCGTACGTTCGGTGCTAGGATTGGTCGATCATGAAGACGTACGACTACATCAACCGCGTTGTCATAACACTTCTGCTCTCGGTCTACGAGGGTACGTGGAGAACACTCTCCCCGCTCATTTCTATGCATCACCATGATCTTGCGTTTGCGTAGGATTTTTTTTTGAAATTACTACGTTCCCCAACAGTTGGGGCAGTTCCGCTTCCAGTGACCATTTCCGTTGCAGTAGAAGCACTCAGTTTCAGGCTTGGGTGTAGCTTTGGGCTTCTTCATGGGAGTGGCAACTTGCTTGTCATTCTTCTTGAAGTTCCCTTTCTTTCCCTTTGCCCTTTTCTTGAAACTAGTGGTCTTGTTAACCATCAACACTTGATACTATGTTGATCATATCTGCTATATGATTCACGCTCGACATTTCGGTCTCGGTGTTTCGAGGCCATATCTGCATATGCTAGGGTCGTCAAGTTTAAACCGAGTATTCTGTGTGTGCAAAACTGGCTTGCACCCGTTGTATGTGAACGTAGAGCTTATCACACCCGATCATCACGTGGTGTCTCGGCACGATGAACTATAGCAGCGGTTTACTCAGGGAGAACACTTGTACCTTGAAATTTAGTAAGAGATCATCTTATAATGCTACCGTCGTACTAAGCAAAATAAGATGCATAAAGGATAAATATCACATGCAATCAATATAAGTGATATGATATGGCCATCATTGCTACCTCTTGGGCATGTGTTTTTTCCCTTGAAGAGGAAAGGGTGATGCAGCAAAGTAGCGTAAGTATTTCCCTCGGTTTTTAGAACCAAGGAATCAATCCAGTAGGAGGTTATACACAAGTCACCTGGTACCTACACAAACAAATAAGAACCTTGCAACCAATGCGATAAAGGGGTTGTCAATCCCTTCACGGCCACTTGCAAAAGTGAGATCTGATAGAGATAATAAGATAAAAATGTTTTGTATTTTTATGATATAGATTGGAAAGTAAAGATTGCAAAATAAAAGACGGAAGAAATAGTAAATTGATAGGAAAATAATATGATGGAAGAGACCCAGGGGCCATAGGTTTCACTAGTGGCTTCTCTCAAGATAGCATAATTTACGGTGGGCGAACGAATTACTGTCGAGCAATTGATAGAAAAGCACATAGTTATGAGAATATCTAGGCATGATCATGTATATAGGCATCACATCCGCGACATGTAAACCGAAACGATTCTGCATCTACTACTATTACTCCACACATCGACCGCTATCCAGCATGCATCTAGAGTATTAAGTTCATAAGAACAGAGTAACACATTAGGCAAGATGACATGATGTAGAGGGATAAACTCAAGCAATATGATCTAAACCCCATCTTTTTATCCTCGATGGCAACAATAAATTACGTGCCTTGCCGCCCCTGCTGTCACTGGGAAAGGTCACCTCAAGATTGACCCAAAGCTAAGCACTTCTCCCATTGCAAGAATGATCAATCTAGTAGGCCAAACCAAACTGATAATTCAAAGAGACTTGCAAAGATATTTAAATCATGCATAAAAGAATTCAGAGAAGAATCAAATATTGTTCATAGATAATCTTGATCATAAACCCACAATTCATCAGATCTCGACAAACACACGCAAAAAGAATTACATCACATAGATCTCCAAGAAGATCGAGGAGAACTGTTTATTGAGATCCAAAGAGAGAGAAGAAGCCATCTAGCTAATAACTATGGCCCCGAAGGTCTGTGCTAAACTACACACACATCATCGGAGAGGCTATGGTGTTGATGTAGAAGCCCTCCGTGATCGGTTCCCGATCCGGCGGAGCGCTGGAAAAGGCCCCAACATGGGATCTCACGGATATAGAAGGTTGCGGCGGTGGAAATAGGGTTTCGTGGTGCTCTCGGATGTTTTCAGGGTATATGAGTATATATAGGTGAAAGAAGTAGGTCGGTGGAGCCACGAGGGGCCCACGAGGGTGGGGGCCGCGCCTCCCTGCCTCGTGGCTTCCTCTTTGCTTCCTTGATGTCCACTCCAAGTCTCCTGGATTGCGTTTGTTCCAAAAATAACTCTCTCGAAGGTTTCATTCCGTTTGGATTCTGTTTGATATTCCTTTTCTGGAGACACTGAAATAGGCAAAAAAACAGCAATTTGCACAGGGCCTTTAGTTAATAGGTTAGTCCCAAAAATAATATAAAAGTGCATAGTAAAGGCCATTAAACATCCAAAACAGATAATCTAATAGCATGGAACAATAAAAAATTATAGATACGTTGGAGACGTATCAAGCATCCCCAAGCTTAATTCATGCTCGCCCTCGAGTAGGTAAATGATAAAAACAAAAAAATTGATGTGGAATGCTACCTAGCATAATTCTTAATGTAATTTTCTTTATTGTGGCCTGAATGCTCAATTAATGAATGCAAGTATGATTTCATCAGATCTTTCAAGATTACCATGATGAGAGCTAAGCCATCTCTGAAAGATGGCATGTCATCTTGGATTGATAACATTTAATCTCAATAATTATATTAACCTTTCTTTTCTATTTTCCTTCTTGTTGTATTTCTCTCATTATTCTGGTTGTAGCCCCAACAACCATTGTAAGGATTATTTTATTTTGTACCCTATATAAATGAAAATGACATACAGTAGGGTTTTTTCCCTACTATTCTTTGGTCAAAAAAACATAAAAATAATAATACTTCAAGCATACTAACTAAGCAATTATGTCTTCTCAAAATAACATGGCCAAAGAAAGCTTATCCCTATAAAGTCATATAGTTTGGTTATGCTTCATTTTCATCACACAAGAATGCTCTCATCATGCACGACTCCGATGACAAGCCAAGCAATTGTTTCATACTTTAGTAATCTCAAACTTTTTTCAACTTTCACGCAATACATGAGCGTGAGCCATGGACATAACACTATGGGTGGAATAGAATATAATGATGGAGGTTGTGTGGAGAAGACAAAGAAGAGGAAGTCTCACATTGACGCGTGATACGTCTCCGTCGTATCTACTTTTCCAAACAGTTTGCCCTTGTTTTGGACTCTAACTTGCATGATTTGAATGGAACTAACCCGGACTGACGCTGTTTTCAGCAGAATTGCCATGGTGTTATTTTTGTGCAGAAATAAAAGTTCTCAGAATGACCTAAAACTTCACGGAGAATATTTTTGGAATTAATAAAAAATACTGGCGAAAGAATCAAGGTCAGGGGGCCCACACCCTATCCACGAGGGTGGGGGTGCGCCTACCTCCCTGGGCGCGCCCCCTGGTACTCCACCGACTCAACTCCAACTCTATATATCCAAGTTTGGGGAGAGAAAAAATCAGAGAGAAGGATTCATCGCGTTTTACGATACGGAGCCACCGCCAAGCCCTAATCTCTCTCGGGAGGGCTGATCTGGAGTCCGTTCGGGACTCCGGAGAGGGGAATCTGTCGACGTCGTCATCATCAACCTTCCTCCATCACCAATTTCATGATGCTCACCGCCGTGCGTGAGTAATTCCATCATAGGCTTGCTGGACGGTGATGGGTTGGATGAGATTTACCATGTAATCGAGTTAGTTTTGTCAGGGTTTGATCCCTAGTATCCACTATATTCTGTTATTGATGTTGCTATGACTTTGCTATGCTTAATGCTTGTCACTAGGGCCCGAGTGCCATGATTTTAGATCTGAACCTATTTTGTTTTCATGAATATATGTGAGTTATTGATCCTATCTTGCAAGTCTATAGTAACCTATTATGTGTTATGATCCGTTAACCCCGAAGTGACAATAATCGGGACCACTACCGGTGATGACCGTAGTTTGAGGAGTTCATGTATTCACTAAGTGTTAATGCTTTGGTCCGGTACTCTATTAAAAGGAGGCCTTAATATCCCTTAGTTTCCAATAGGACCCCGCTGCCACGGGAGGGTAGGACAAAAGATGTCATGAAGTTCTTTTCCATAAGCACGTATGACTATATTCGGAATACATGCCTACATTACATTGATGAATTGGAGCTAGTTCTGTGTCACCCTAGGTTATAACTATTGCGTGAGGAATCGCATCCGGCGTAATTCTCCATCACCGATCCAATGCCTACGAGCTTTTCACATATTGTTCTTTGCTTAGTTATTTGACCATTGCGACTGTTACAATTACTACAAAACTATCACTGTTACTTTTGCCACCATTACCGTTACTTCCATACTACTTTGCTCCTAAATACTTTGCTGCAGATACTAAGTTGTCCAGGTGTGGTTGAATTGACAACTCAACTGCTAATACTTGAGAATATTCTTTGGCTCCCCTTGTGTCGAATCAATAAATTTGGGTTGAATACTCTACCTCGAAAACTGTTGCGATCCCCTATACTTGTGGGTTATCAAGACTATTTTCTGGCGCCGTTGCCAGGGAGCATAGCTCTATTCTTTGAGTCACTTGGGATTTATATCTGCTGATCACTATGAGGAACTTGAAAGATGAAAGAACTAAGATTTTTCCCTCAACTACGAGGGGAGGTAAGGAACTGCCATCTAGCTCTGCACTTGATCCACCTTCTGTTTTGAGTAAACTTGCGACACCTAAACCTGCTTCTGCTATTAATTCTCATATGTCACATGTTATTGATGATGCCACTTCTGCTTTGCATGATACTTATGATGAAACTACTTCGATGCTTGATACTACTATGCCACTAGGTGAATTTCTTGATGAACAACTTACTAGGACTAGAGAGAATGAAATTACTGAAACTGATAATATTGAGAAAGTGATGATGAAGATTCTACCCCTAGATATGAATTGCCCGTTGTGCCTGAGGGTTATGTTATGGATGATGAAACTGCTAGAGACTTTCTTGCTTGCAATGATAGATATGATATTAAGAAATTATTAGCTAAGATGAAAGAAAAATCTTTGAATGCTAGGATGTAATATGACCCTGCTTTTGCTACTTCACCTATCTGTGTTACTGATAATGTTGGGGATATAACTATTTGTTTAAGCCGCCCAGGAGGGGCCGGGTTATGCAAAGAAGGACTCATCAGAAGAAGCCCAAGACCGTGCATGAAGATGGCGGTTCTATAAAGGGTCTAAGGCCCACAGGCGGCTTAAGGCCCATAGTGGTAAACCGCCATGACGGTATGACTTGTAACATAAGGCAAAATTAAGTAGTCACCGAGTCGGACATTGTCTATGAGCCGGCGGGGACTCTCTAGGCTGCAGGGCGTCAACCCGTGTATATAAGGGGACGACCCGCGGCGGCTTAGGGCAAGAAAACAACTCATCGAGAGTCGGGCATATCGTATCTCGCTCCCTGGTCATCGAAACCTCAGCAATATCAACCCTACTAGACGTAGGCCATACCTTCACCGTAAGGGGCTGAACTAGTATAAACCCTCTCGTGTCCTTTGTCCCGATTAACCCCTTTAAGCTTCCTAGTTGTGATGGCTCCACGACTAAGTCCTTGCAAGAGGACATCTGCTGTGACAATTCCACGATAGTTGGCGCCCACCGTGGGGCCAGCGCACGGTGAATTTGAGTTCTTGAAGGGCAGCTTCGAAGGGCTCAAGGGATACGCGGTCGGCCGGATGACTAAGAGTCGTCGCGGCAAGATCTACATCGACGATGAAGGCTGGGGCCCCGACGCCGGCTCAATTGAGTATAGGTACCGGGTCCCCTTTGGTGGAATCCACGTCTTCATCGGCCGGATTGGTGAGCCGGGCCCTGAGCCGGACTGCAACACCGACATCGTCGAGACGGCTCAGCGTGCGAGAGCCGCCCGAGCTCAACCTGTCGTGAAGCATGCCTTCGTGGGTTGCATCCACAGAGGGGAACTTTCTGAAGGATCTGGAGATGGTGGTGAGACGGTCATCCTCTCCGATGGTGATTCGTCGGCCGGTTCAACAGATTCGCTATATCCATTACAAGACGGCGGGCTTGGGGGCTGTTCTGATGTTAGCAGTATTATGGACCCCTATGAGCCGCCAAGCTAGGCAGGAGTCTTCATGGCTGGTACTCAACCCGGTCAAAACTCAACGGCTGCAGCGGCAATAGCGTCCGGGTCAGGAGCAGCCGGGGCAGGAGGCCCTGTGCGCCCGCCGGCTCAGATGCTGATGGATCTCATGGATAAACTGACGACCCTGTTAACCGCCACAGCCATCCCTACGAATCAAGATGAGCATAACGCGGAGGTGGCACAAGTGCGTGAGGAGATAGCTCGGGCCAAGGAGGCCTTAGCAGCTGAGGACACCAGGTTAGCCACAGTACGGGCGACTTTGGATGCATGGGCACAACAGCTATAGTCAGAGGCCTTCCAGCTTACATGATCCTGAATGCATCTAACGAGGTGATGAGGAGGAGACATCAGAAAACTCAATCCCGTTTGCCTCCGGTTTATGATCCTCGGAATCTTTTCGCTACACCCGGAGCCGGCCCAAGTAACCCGCCAGATGCCAACCAGTTTATGACAGCCAGAACAAAAGGACCAGCTCAGCCTCGGGAGATGGCACCTCCTCATGGGAATATGGCACTGCCCCGTTACGTACTGATACCAACAGGTCACTTTTCCAACCCCATGGGGAACTTGATCGCAGCATCAACACGTTTGGCGGCTCTCCCAGTGGACGGTGACGATCCAACAGCAGTAAAGACCCGAAGAATTAGAGACCTCGTCCAGACAGCCCTGGCTCAGCAAGAGACTTATTCCTACAGCCGGGACATGATTCATTCAACTCCTCCGCCTTGGTTAGCCTTGGCTTGTCCAAACCAGAGTACGGGTTACAGCAGACACATGGAGTTAGAAGCTTTGTCAAGCAACGCCCAGCGCCGTAACCAGCCCGGTGGTTATAACCCGGTGCAGGACCGAATACGTCAGGAGGACGAGCGGGCGGCTCAGCTAGCGGCTCAACAGACGGCTCATCAGGACTTTCCGGATTATCAGATGACTTCCGTTGAGGCGGGAGTGGCTACCAGAACCGGCGGTGTTCCTTGTTTGGTGCCGGCTCTATGTAATGTACGTTTACCCAAGGACTTCAAGGGACCTCGAAGGTGCCGAATTACACGACCGACTTACAGCCCGGAGCATGGATCGAAAGTTATGAGATGACCATGGAGCTGTTGGAGGTCAGCGACGCAGCAATGGCTAAGTACTTAACCATGATGTTGGATGGAACAACCCGATCTTGGTTAAAGGGCTTTCCACCCAATTCCATTAGTTCATGGGCAGAGCTAAAGGCCCGATTCATCCAGAACTTCAAAGACACTTGCAAGCAATCTATGTCGATTGTGGACTTGACAAATTGTAAGCAAGAGGAGGGTGAATCCACAACTCATTGGGTGCGCCGGGTCAAGGAGATAATACATTCGTCTGATAAGATGGATGCCGGCTCTGCAGTCCTCATGTTGGAGAAGAATTGCCGCTTTGAGCCGCTGAGACAGAAACTGGGGCGCCTTAAGCATGATTGAAATGATATGGGTACGCTGATGGCAGCTTTAGTCAAATACGCCGACTCTGATAGTACCAAGGACCCCGCGTCTGATGAGGAAAAGACAGGGAAGGGAAAGAAGAACGACAATGGAAAGGGTCAGCAGCATAACCCGATGAATCAAGGAGGCAATAAGCGTAAGGTTGAGGGTAACCCGGAGTTTGTGGCTAACACCAATGCACAGGGTAACAATCAGAGACGTAAGAGAAAACCTCCCCCTCGGTCTGGCGGGTCAGGCCCATCTCTTGAGCAGCTACTCAATGAGCCTTGCCCGAGACACGACACCCGGGAACGACCCGCCACCCACTTGTGGAAAGATTGCGCGATCATGAAGGCTTTCAAGAATTCCAACACGTTTGATGGCAGTCATGGGTCGGGTAGCGGCTCAGGTGCCGGCGGCTTTCATGGACCGGGCGGCGGTTCAAATTCCGGCTTCCAGGGAAGTCAGGGCGGCTATAATCAACAACAGTCTGGTCAAGGAGGACAACAGCAGCAACAGGCGGGTTATCAGAGCCATCCGAAGCAGCTGAATAGTGGGCAGTATCATGTGTTAACCACTAGCTTGTGCAAACGTGATCAGAAGGTTCATAAGAGGGCCATTACCTGAGGTGATCAGAGCAGCCTATTGTTTGGAGCAGGGAAGATCACCCTCCCTGGGTTGATAATCCGGGTCAGTTAGCCTTGGTGGTAGCACCTCAAGTTGGCGGGTATAAATTTACCAAGGTCCTCATGGACGGAGGTAGCAGCATCAACATCCTCTATTACGAGACCTTTCGACGCATGGGTTTGACTGACAAAAATTTAAAGACCTCCAGCACCATTTTTCATGGAGTGGTGCCCGGTAAGTTGGCATACCCGGTCGGTAAGATCAAATTGAAGGCGGCCTTTGGAGATGAGTATGATTCCAGGGCTGAGAAATTAACATTTGAGGTGGTCAAAATCAAGAGTCCGTATCATGCTCTGTTTGGGCGGCCGGCTTATGCCAAGTTCATGGCACGGCCATATTATGTTTATCTGCAGCTTAAGATGTCGGGTCACAAGGGCACCATCACTGTGCATGGGAACCGAAAGGTAGCCCTGGAATGTGAAGAAGGCGATGTGGCGTATGCTGAGTCTGTTTGTGCGGCAGAAGAGCTGAAGTTTTATCAAGATAATGTTGACCCGGCGGATATGACCTCCCTAAAGAAGCCAACCACAGAGCACGACCCGACAATGAAGTTTAAGTCGGCTGCTGAAACCAAGCTTGTTGATTTTACTCCAGGTGATTCGTCTAAGCAGTTCAGTGTCAGTGCCAATTTGGATCCTAAATAGGAAAGCGCACTCATTGAGTTCATCCGTGAGAATCGAGACATCTTTGCATGGAAACCTTCTGACATGCCGGGTGTACCGAGAGAATTCGCTGAGCACACTCTCAATATTGACCCAAAGTATAAGCCCGTCAGGCAGTTTCTTCGGTGGTTCAACGAAGAGAGACGGAAAGCTATTGGAGAGGAGGTCGCCCGGCTCTTAGCGGCCGGGTTCATTGTTGAAGTTTTTCACCCGGAATGGTTGGCTAACCCGGTGCTTGTGCTTAATAAGAACGGCACCTGGCGGATGTGTGTGGATTACACGGACTTAAACAAGGCTTGTCCGGCTGATCCCTTTGCTCTCCCCCGTATTGATCAAATCATTGATGCTACGGCGGGTTGCGAGCGTTTGAGCTTTTTGGATGCCTACTCTGGTTATCATCAGATCAAGATGGCAGTTAAGGACCAGGAGAAGACGGCTTTCATCACTCCGTTCGGAGCCTTCTGCTACGTATCTATGCCATTTTGGCTCAAGAGTGCCCAGGCGACTTATCAGTGATGTGTACAGAACTGTCTCCACGATCAAATTGGGCGCAATGTTCACGCTTATGTGGATGACATTGTGGTGAAGTCCAGAGAGAAGAAAACCTTGATATCTGATTTGGAAGAGACCTTTGATAATCTCTGGATTTATAAGATGATGCTTAACCCGGCCAAGTGTGTATTTGGGGTACCTCCAGGCAAGCTTTTGGGTTTTCTGGTCTCAAACAGGGGCATTGAAGCTAATCCGGAGAAGATTAAGGCGATTACCTCGTTGGCTAAACCGGCGTGCATCAACGATGTTCAGCGACTGGCGGGTCCTATTGCTGCCTTAAGCCGGTTTATAAGCCGGCTAGGGGAGAAGGCCCTACCGCTGTATCAGATGATGAAGAAAACAGACACTTTTGTCTGGACTGAGGCTGCTAATACTGCCTTTGAAGATTTAAAGAGACAGTTTTCTGAGCCGCCGGTCCTTGCGGCTCCCGTTGATAGAGAGCCATTACTGTTATATGTGGCTGCTAACTCGCGAGCTATCAGTGTTGCAATCGTGGTGGAGCGCAAGGAGGCTGGTAAAGAGCATCCGGTTCAACGGCCGGTTTACTACATCAGTGAGGTGCTCATTGAGTCTAAGCAAAGGTATCCACATTGGCAGAAGCTTGTTTACGGGGTGTTCATGGCAAGCCGGAAGCTGAAGCAATACTTCCAAGGTCACCCTATTACTGTGGTAAGTTCTGCCCCCTAGGGAGATATTATACAGAATAGAGAGGCCACAGGACGAGTCGCCAAGTGGGCCATCGAGCTTGGGCCTCATGGTCTGAAATACATGCCTCGGACTGCTATCAAGTCTCAAGCCCTGGTGGACTTTATCAATGATTGGACAGAGTTACAGGCACCTGAGGAGAAGCTAGATAACACATATTGGACCATTCACTTTGATGGGTCCAAGCAGTTAGAAGGCTCGGGGCTGGAGTCGTTTTAACTTCCCCCCGAGGTGACAAATTTTGTTATGTGCTTCGGCTTATGTTTCCTTGTACTAACAATGCAGCTGAGTACGAGGCCTTACTCCATGGTCTCTGTATGGCCAAAGAGATGAATTTGAGCCGGGTACGGTGCCTAGGTGACTCAGGTCTCGTGGCTCAACAGGTGTCAGGCGAGTGGGACTCCAAGGATCCCCTTATGGCGGCTTACCGTCGTGAAGTTGATGTTGTGGCTGGGCACTTCAAGGGTTATCAAGTGGAGCACATTGATCGAAGGAAGAATGAGGCGGCTGATGCTTTAAGCCGGCTGGGATCTCAGCGTAAGCCGGTGCCGCCTAACACCTTTCTCGATGTTTTGCATAATCCTTCTGTCAAGGTACCCACAGAGGAAGACCTAGCGGTGCCAGACCCGGAGGCACAGCTGGTGGCGGCTCTTCACGTCATCCCAGATTGGACAGTGCCATATTTGGCCTATATGACCCGGGGAGAGTTACCTGAGGATGAGACCTTGGCAAGACAAATCATCCGGCGGTCCAAGTCCATGACAATTGTTCATGGTGAGTTACATCATCGCAGCGTTACTGGGCGTTTCAACGTTGTGTGTCACTTGCGGAGGGTCAGGAGATACTTCGTGAGATCCATGAAGGGGATTGTGGTCATCATGCCGGCTCAAAATCTCTTGTGGCCAAGGCTTTCCATCATGGTTTCTATTGGCTGACGGCTCATGCTGATGCGGAGGATCTGGTCAGTAATGTGACGGATGTCAAAAATTCTCATGACGAGCTCATGTGCCGGCTCAAGAGTTGAGGATGATTCCAATTACTTGTCCGTTCGCATTCTAGGGGCTTGATATGGTCGGGCCTTTCAAAAGGTCTAAGGATAAAAAGATGCACCTCCTGGTGGCAGTGGACAAGTTTACAAAGTGGGTTGACGCAGAGCCGGTCAGTAAGTGTGATACAGCCACGGCGGTTCAGTTCATGAAAAAGGTGATTTTTCGTTTTGTCTTTCCACACAGCATCATAACTGATAATGGCACTAACCGCTCCAAAGGTGCCATGGAAGAGTTCTGTCAATGAGAACATATCCGGCTTGATGTTTCGGCTGTCGCTCATCCTCAATCCAATGGTCAAGCAGAAAGAGCTAATCAGGAGATTTTGAAGGGTATCAAACCCCGGCTCTTGGTCCCCTTACAGCGGACGCCGGGTTGTTGGGTGGAGGAGCTACCCTCTATGCTTTGGAGTATCAATACTACGCCTAACAGATCTACGGGTTACACACCTTTCTTCATGGTGTAAGGAGCAGAGGCGGTCCTGCCAAGTGACATCCGGCATGACTCACCCCGCGTGGCGGCTTACGTTGAGGCTGATAACGAAAAAGCTCGTTAGGATGCACTTGATTATTGGATGAGGAGCAAGACTTGGCAATAGCCCGCTCAGCGATTTACTAGCAAGACCTGCGCCGCTATCATAGCCGCCGGGATAGAAGCAGAACCTTTCAGGAAGGCGACTTAGTGCTCCGGCTCATCCAGGATCAGTCCGATATGCACAAGCTATCCCATCCTTGGGAAGGGCCCTTTGTGGTCAGCAAGAATATGAACAACGGGTCATACTACCTTATCGATGTTCGAGAGTACAAAGACTCACGTAAGTTGGAGGAGGAGACCCGCCGGTCGTGGAATATCGCTCATCTTCAGCCTTACTATACTTGAGCCACCGGCTCTCAAGATGTATATATTTTGACGATGTATATATTATATAAAGGAATAAAGCAGGACCTCTGTCCTTTTCACCCTCAAAAGTTTACATGTCTTCCATATCATGTGGTGGAAACAACCAACAGGGAGTGGGTCATATCTGAATCCGGCTTTCCCTTTGGTCCGGCTTATGATCATATCTGAATCTAGCCATGATCACTTGGGTGCTTCCTGTTCAAACATAGGTCATATTTGAACCAAAGAGAACATAGCTGTCGATACCCACTTGATCGACATACTGCCAAACCCACTTGGGGGCTTCTTGATCATATTTGAATCATAGCTTAACCCCTTTGGGTTTGACGTGGATCGTATTCGAATCAGCGTCATTAAACAACTCTTGTGGTCACTTGGGGGCTTCCTGTTCAAACATAGGTCGTATTCGAACCAAAGAGAACATAGCTGTCGATACCCACTTGATCGGCATTGCCAAAGCCACTGGGGGCTATATGATCATATCCGAATCTTAGCTTAACCCCTTTGGAACGGTTCATTGATCGTATTCGAATCAGAGGCCTCCAAAATTTGGTTTATTATTCATCATACTTTGTAAGCATAAGTATTTGACTATCTTGAGGCCCTCTTGAAAGTACTGGAGTGGTTCTTGTTTCCACCAGTTTAATATTGGTCACCTCAGGTTGTTAAGTGCCAGGTGAACATTATATGTGTCGGCTTTCAGGAGTTAAATTTGCCCTCATGGTTTGGGTCACATAAACCGGCGAGATTACCAAAAGGATCGCATATATGTTGTTGTGATTATGTTTAACAGATGCAATCATAACCCGGCCTTTATATGATGTTTTGGTTCACGCTCCGGGTTATCAGTACCTTATGTGACCCCCGAAGCTATTAGTCGCCAAGGGAATTCTATTTTGTTCTATATGCAGGACAAGGTAAGCAATTTTTTGTTTAACATAAAGGAAATAGAAGATTAATATAAGCTGGAAGTGTATAGCAATGGCGGATTAAGAAAAGTATTGAGCGCCATAAACATGCGCGAAGGCATGGCAAAATCGAGAGGTTTTTCTACCCTATTACAAGACTCCCCGAGTCTGAATAATGAAGCATTGTTTTCACAAAGACATAAACATATGATGCCTGGCGGTTCACTCCTTTGGTTGGCATGAAGATTCCGGGTTATCCTTCTCCGCCTCTTTGTCGGCTGCCCTGTCCTGGAAGGTGGACGATGCCCAGTCAATTCCACTCAAAGCTTCAAACTCAGCTTCGTCATCTATTAAACCGGCTGGGTCGACTTCAAGGGCAAAGGTATGCTTACGAGTTGGAGGGATCAGGCTGACGTCGTCATAGAGAGGTGTTGGGATGCTCCAATTCTCGCTGTCATAACCCGGCTGATACTTGGTAAGATCGGTATCGTTCCCAATAAGAGTAGCCACAGGGCGTATATCTTTGACACGGGCGGTGAAATCATGTTCATCAAATAAGGTCCCATCCTCCTTCAGACTCGGGTATCCAAGAGCGAGGTCGGCCGGGTCTAGTTCTGGAATCCATGCTTTAGCCCGGCTCAACGTGGCTATGGCCCCGGCTCTTGCGGACGCCCGCCTTAGTTCTTGGACCCGCTGAGGTAACACAGCAAGCTGCCTCAACACGTCTTGCAGGAGGTGAGGAACGTCATTTGATAAATCTACAACGGCCAAAGCACGTTGTGACCCGATGTAGAGTTGTTCCACCAGAGTATAAACCACCTTCAGCTTGATCAACATGTTCTGCTTGAGGTTTGTGCTCCTGGGGCCTGCATTATTAAACATAAGGTGAGCCAGAGGTAACAATTGAAGTAATCATTGAAAGAAGGTTTGCAATATTTAAAGTTTGTATGAGTAACTTACCAAAGATTGCTGAGACCATTTGAGATATCTAGCGCTTTAAGCCGGACAGCTCGGATGTTGCTTCGGCGAGCGATGTCTCTGCTGTCTCGGCCCGGGTCACCAGTGAAGCCTTTTCGTCAGCCCAGGATTTCTTTGTTGGGGAACGTAGTAATTTCAAAAAAATTCCTACCCACACGCAAGATCATGGTGATGCATAGCAACGAGAGGGGAGAGTGTTGTCTACGTACCCTCGTAGACCGAAGCGGAAGCGTTGACACAACGTAGAGGAAGTAGTCGTACGTTCTCCTCGCGATCCAACCGATCACAGCACCGTTACTCCGGCACCTCCGAGTTCTTGGCACACGTTCAGCACGATGACGATCCCCGGGCTCCGATCCAGCAAAGCGTCGTGGAAGAGTTCCGTCAGCACGACGGCGTGGTGACGATCTTGATGTGTTACCGGCGCAGGGCTTCGCCTAAGCACTGCAACGATATGACCGAGGTGGAATTTGGTGGAAGGGGGCACCGCACACGGCTAAGGAAAGATCTCAATGATCAATTGTGTGTCTATGGGGTGCCCCCTGCCCCTGTATATAAAGGATGGAGGAGGAGGAGGCCGGCCAAGGCTTGGCGCGCCAGGGTGTGGAGTCCTACTAGGACTCCAAGTCCTAGTAGGAGTCCACCAAAAGGGGAGGAAGGGAGAAGGAATAGGAGGAGAAGGAGAGGTGGCTGGCCCCCTTTTCCCTAGTCCAATTCGGACCAAAGGGGAGGGGGGCGCAGCAGCCTTTTCCTCTTCCCACTAAAGCCCATCAAGGCCCATTACTTCTCCCGTAATCCCGTAACTCCCCGATACTCCCGAAAATACCCGAATCACTCAGAACCTTTCCGATGTCCGAATATAGTCGTCCAATATATTGATCTTTACGTCTCGACCATTTCGAGACTCCTCGTCATGTCCCCGATCTCATCCGGGACTCCGAACTCCTTCAGTACATCAAAACTCATAAACTCATAATATAACTGTCATCGAAACCTTAAGCGTGCGGACCCTACGGTTCGAGAACAATGTAGACATGACCGAGACACGTCTCCGGTCAATAACCAATAGCTGGACCTGGATGCCCATATTGGCTCCTACATATTCTACGAAGATCTTTATCGGTCAGACCGCATAACAACATACGTTGTTCCCTTTGTCATCGGTATGTTACTTGCCCGAGATTCGATCGTCGGTATCCAATACCTAGTTCAATCTCGTTACCGGCAAGTCTCTTTACTCGTTCCGTAATACATCATCCCGCAACTAACTCATTTAGTTGCAATGCTTGCAAGGCTTATGTGATGTGCATTACCGAGAGGGCCCAGAGATACCTCTCCGACAATCGGAGTGACAAATCCTAATCTCGAAATACGCCAACCCAAACTCTACCTTTGGAGACACCTGTAGTACTCCTTTATAATCACCTAGTTACGTTGTGACGTTTGGTAGCACCCAAAGTGTTCCTCCGGCAAACGGGAGTTGCATAATCTCATAGTCATAGGAACATGTATAAGTCATGGATAAAAGCAATAGCAACATACTAAACGATCGGGTGCTAAGCTAATGGAATGGGTCATGTCAATCAGATCATTCAACTAATGATGTGACCTCGTTAATCAAATAACAACTCTTTGTTCATGGTTAGGAAACATAACCATCTTTGATTAACGAGCTAGTCTAGTAGAGGCATACTAGTGGCACTCTGTTTGTCTATGTATTCACACATGTATTATGTTTCCGGTTAATACAATTCTAGCATGAATAATAAACCTTTATCATGATATAAGGAAATAAATAATAACTTTATTATTGCCTCTAGGGCATATTTCATTCAGTCTCCCACTTGCACTAGAGTCAATAATCTAGTTCACATCGCCATGTGATTTACCAGCAATAGTTCACATCACCATGTGATTAACACCCATAGTTCACATCGATATGTGACCAACACCCAAAGGGTTTACTAGATTCAGTAATCTAGTTCACATCGCTATGTGATTAACACCCAAAGAGTACTACGGTGTGATCATGTTTTGCTTGTGAGATAATTTTAGTCCACGGGTCTTCACATTCAGATCCGTAAGTATTTTGCAAATTTCTATGTCAACAATACTCTGCACGGAGCTACTTTAGCTAATTGCTCCCACTTTCAATATGTATCTAGATTGAGACTTAGAGTCATCTAGATTAGTGTCAAAACTTGCATCGACGTAATCTTTTACGACGAACCTTTTGTCACCTCCATAATCGAGAAACATATCCTTATTCCACTAAGGATAATTTTGACCGCTGTCCAGTGATCTACTCCTAGATCACTATTGTACTCCCTTGCCAAACTCAGTGGTAGGGTATGCAATAGATCTGGTACACAGCATGGCATACTTTATAGAACCTATGGCTGAGGCATAGGGAATGACTTTCATTCTCTTTCTATCTTCTGCCGTGGTCGGGCTTTGAGTCTTACTCAATTTCACACCTTATGACACAGGCAAGAACTCTTTCTTTGACTGTTCCATTTTGAACTACTTCAAAATACTTGTCAAGGTATGTGCTCATTGAAAAAACTTATCAAGCGTCTTGATCTACCTCCATAGACCTTGATGCTCAATATGTAAGCAGCTTCACTGAAGTCTTTCTTTGAAAAACTCCTTTCAAACATTCCTTTATGCTTTACAGAATAATTCTACATTATTTCCGATCAACAATATGTCATTCACATATACTTATCAGAAATGTTGTAGTGCTCCCACTCACTTTCTTGTAAATACAGGCTTCGCCGCAAGTCTGTAAAAACTATATGCTTTGATCAACTTATTAAAGCGTATATTCCAACTCCGAGATGCTTGCACCAGTCCATAGATGGATCGCTGGAGCTTGCATATTTTGTTAACACCTTCAGGATTGACAAAACCTTCTAGTTGCATCGTATACAACTCTTCTTTAATAAATCCATTAAGGAATGTAGTTTTGTTTATCCATTTGCCGGATTTCATAAAATGCGGCAATTGCTAACATGATTCGGACAGACTTAAGCATAGATACGAGTGAGAAACTCTCATCGTAGTCAACACCTTGAACTTGTCGAAAACCTTTTGCGACAATTCTAGCTTTGTAGATAGTAACACTACTATCAGTGTCCGTCTTCCTCTTCAAGATCCATTTATTTTCTTTGGCTTGCCGATCATCGGGCAAATCCATCAAAGTCCATACTTTGTTCTCATACATGGATCATATCTCAGATTTCATGGCCTCTAACCATTTCGCGGAATCTGGGCTCATCATCGCTTCCTCATAGTTCGCAAGTTCGTCATGGTCTAGTAACATGACTTCCAGAACAGGATTACCGTACCACTCTGGTGCGGATCTCACTCTAGTTTACTTACGAGATTCGGTAGTAACTTGATCTTGAAGTTACATGATCATCATCATTAGCTTCCTTACTAATTGGTGTAGTAGTCACAAGAACAGATTTCTGTGATGAACTACTTTCCAATAAGGGAGAAGGTACAATTACCTTATCAAGTTTTCTACTTTCCTCCCACTCACTTCTTTCGAGAGAAACTCCTTCTCTAGAAAGGATCCATTCTTAGCAACAAAAGTCTTGCATTCGGATCTGTGATAGAAGGTGTACCCAACAGTCTCCTTTGGGTATCCTATGAAGACACATTTCTCCGATTTGGGTTTGAGCTTATCAGGATGAAATTTTTCACATAAGCATCGCAACCCCAAACTTTAAGAAACGACAACTTTGGTTTCTTGCCAAACCATAGTTCAGATTGTGTCGTCTCAACGGACTTAGATGGTGCCCTTTTTAACGTGAATGCAGTTGTCTTTAATGCATAACCCCAAAAACGATAGTGGTAGATCGGTAAGAGACATCATAGATTGTACTATATCCAATAAAGTACTGTTATGACGTTCGGACACACCATTATGCTGTGGTGTTCCAGGTGGCATGAATTTGTGAAACTATTCCACATTGTTTTAATTGAAGACCAAACTCGTAACTCAAATATTTGTCTCCGCGATCAGATCGTAGAAACCTTATTTTCTTGTCACGATGATTTTCACTTCACTCTAAAATTCTTTGAACTTTTCAAACGTTTCAGACTTATGTTTCATCAAGTAGATATACCCATATCTGCTCAAATCATCTGTGAAGGTTAGGAAATAATGATACTTGTCGCGAGCCTTAATATTCATCGGACCATATACATCAGTATGTATGATTTCCAACAAATCTGTTGCTTGCTCCATTGTTCCGGAGAACGGCGTTTTAGTCATCTTGCCCAAGAGGCATGGTTCGCAAGCATCAAGTGATTCATAATCAAGTGATTCCAAAATCCCATCAGCATGGAGTTTCTTCATGCGCTTTACACCAATATGACCTAAACGGCAGTGCCACAAATAGGTTGCACTATCATTATTAACTTCGCATCTTTTTGGTTTCAATATGATGAATATGTGTATCACTACGATCGAGATCCAATGAACTATTTTCATTGGTGTGTATGACCATAGAAGGTTTTATTCATGTAAACAGAACAACAATTGTTCTCTAACTTAAATGAATAACTGTATTGCAATTAACATGATCAAATCATATTCATGCTCAACGCAAACACCAAATAACACTTATTTAGTTTCAACACTAATCCCGAAAGTATAGGGAGTGTGTGATGATGATCATATCAATCTTGGAGCCACTTCCAACAGACATCGTCACCTTGCCCTTTAACTAGTCTTTGTTCATTCTGCAACTCCCGTTTCGAGTTACTAATTTTAGCAACTGAACTAGTACCAAATACTGAGGGGTTGCTATGAACACTAGTAAAGTACACATCAATAACATGTATATCAAATATACTTATGTTCACTTTTCCATCCTTCTTATCCGCCAATCACTTGGGGTAGTTCCGCTTCCAGTGACCAGTCCCTTTGCAGTAGAAGCACTTAGTCTCAGGCTTAGGACCAGACTTGGGCTTTTTTCACTTGAGCAGCAACTTGCTTGCCGTTCTTCTTGAAGTTCCCCTTCTTTCCTTTTTGCCCTTTTCTTGAAACTAGTGATCTTGTCAACCATCAATACTTGATGTTTTTTCTTTGATTTCTACCTTCGCCGATTTTAGCATCGCGAAGAGCTTGGGAATATTTTCCGTTATCCCTTGCATATTATAGTTCATCACGAAGTTCTACTAACTTAGTGATGGTGACTAGAGAATTCTGTCAATCACTATTTTATCTGGAAGATTAACTCCCACTTGATTCAAGCGATTGTAGTACTCAGACTATCTGAGCACATGCTCACTAGTTGAGCGATTCTCCTCCATCTTTTAGCTATAGAACTTGTTGGAGACTTCATATCTCTCAACTCGGGTATTTGCTTGAAATATTAACTTCAACTCATGGAACATCTCGTATGGTCCATGACGTTCAAAACGTTTTTGAAGTCCCGATTCTAAGCCGTTAAGCATGGTGCACTAAACTATTAAGTAGTCATCATATTGAGCTAGCAAAACGTTCATAATGTCTGCATCTGCTCCTGCAATAGGTCCGTCACCTAGCGGTGCATCAAGGACAAAATTCTTTTGTGCAGCAATGAGGATAAACCTCAGATCACGGATCCAATCCGCATAATTGCTACTAACATTTTTCAACACAATTTTCTCTAGGAACATATCAAAATAAACATAGGGAAGTAACAACGCGAGCTATTGATCTACAACATAGATATGCTAATACTACCAGGACTAAGTTCATGATAAATTAAAGTTCAATTAATCATATTACTTAAGAACTCCCACTTAGATAGACATCCCTCTAATCTTCTAAGTGATCACGTGATCCAAATCAACTAAACCATAATCGATCATCACGTGAAATGGAGTAGTTTCAATGGTGAACATCATTATGTTGATCATATCTACTATATGATTCACGCTTGACCTTTCGTTCTCCGTGTTCCGAGGCCATATCTGTTATATGCTAGGCTCGTCAAGTATAACCTGAGTATTCCGCGTGTGCAACTGTTTTGCACCCGTTGTATTTGAACGTAGAGCCTATCACACCCGATCATCACGTGGTGTCTCAGCACGAAGAACTTTCGCAACGGTGCATACTCAGGGAGAACACTTCTTGATAATTTAGTGAGAGATCATCTTATAATGCTACCGTCAATCAAAGCAAGATAAGATGCATAAAAAGATAAACATCACATGCAATCAATATAAGTGATATGATATGGCCATCATCATCTCGTGCTTGTGATCTCCATCTTCGAAGCACCGTCATGATCACCATCGTCACCGGCGCGACACCTTGATCTCCATCGTAGCATCGTTGTCGTCTCGCCAATCTTATGCTTCCACGACTATCACTACCGCTTAGTAATAAAGTAAAGCATTACATCGCGATTGCATTGCATACAATAAAGCGACAACCATATGGCTCCTGCCAGTTGCCGATAACTCGGTTACAAAACATGATCATCTCATACAATAAAATTTAGCATCATGTCTTGACCATATCACATCACAACATGCCCTGCAAAAACAAGTTAGACGTCCTCTACTTTGTTGTTGCAAGTTTTACGTGGCTGCTACGGGCTTAAGCAAGAACTCATCTTACCTACGCATCAAAACCACAACGATAGTTTGTCAAATAGACTCCGTTTTAACCTTCTCAAGGACCGGGCGTAGCCACACTTGGTTCAACTAAAGTTGAAGAGACAGTCTTCCGCAAGCCATCTATGTGCAAAGCACGTCGAGGGAACCGGTCTCGCGTAAGCGTACGCGTAAGGTTGGTCCGGATCGTCTCGTCCAACAATACCGCTGAACCAAAGTATGACATGCTGGTAGGCAGTATGACTTGTATCGTCCACAACTCACTTGTGTTCTACTCGTGTAAATAACATCAAACCATAAAAACCTAGGCTCGGATGCCACTGTTGGGGAACGTAGTAATTTCAAAAAATTTCCTACGCACACGCAAGATCATGGTGATGCATAGCAACGAGAGGGGAGAGTGTTATCTACGTACCCTCGTAGACCGAAGCGGAAGCATTGACACAACGTAGAGGAAGTAGTCGTACGTTCTCCTCGCGATCCAACCGATCACAGCACCGTTACTCCGGCACCTCCGAGTTCTTGGCACACGTTCAGCACGATGACGATCCCCGGGCTCCGATCCAGCAAAGCGTCGGGGAAGAGTTCCGTCAGCACGACGGCGTGGTGACGATCTTGATGTGTTACCGGCGCAGGGCTTCGCCTAAGCACTGCAACGATATGACCGAGGTGGAATTTGGTGGAAGGGGGCACCGCACACGGCTAAGGAAAGATCTCAATGATCAATTGTGTGTCTATGGGGTGCCCCCTGCCCCTGTATATAAAGGATGGAGGAGGAGGAGGCCGGCCAAGGCTTGGCGCGCCAGGGTGTGGAGTCCTACTAGGACTCCAAGTCCTAGTAGGAGTCCACCAAAAGGGGAGGAAGGGAGAAGGAATAGGAGGAGAAGGAGAGGTGGCCGGCCCCCTTTTCCCTAGTCCAATTCGGACCAAAGGGGAGGGGGGGCGCAGCAGCCTTTTCCTCTTCCCACTAAAGCCCATCAAGGCCCATTACTTCTCCCGTAATCCCGTAACTCCCCGATACTCCCGAAAATACCCGAATCACTCAGAACCTTTCCGATGTCCAAATATAGTCGTCCAATATATCGATCTTTACGTCTCGACCATTTCGAGACTCCTCGTCATGTCCCCGATCTCATCCGGGACTCCGAACTCCTTCGGTACATCAAAACTCATAAACTCATAATATAACTGTCATCGAAACCTTAAGTGTGCGGACCCTACGGTTCGAGAACAATGTAGACATGACCGAGACACGTCTCCGGTCAATAACCAATAGCGGGACCTGGATGCCCATATTGGCTCCTACATATTCTACGAAGATCTTTATCGGTCAGACCGCATAACAACATACGTTGTTTCCTTTGTCATCGGTATGTTACTTGCCCGAGATTCGATCGTTGGTATCCAATACCTAGTTCAATCTCGTTACCGGCAAGTCTCTTTACTCGTTCCGTAATACATCATCTCGCAACTAACTCATTTAGTTGCAATGCTTGCAAAGCTTATGTGATGTGCATTACCGAGAGGGCCCAGAGATACCTCTCCGACAATCGGAGTGACAAATCCTAATCTCGAAATACGCCAACCCAAACTCTACCTTTGGAGACACCTGTAGTACTCCTTTATAATCACCCAGTTACGTTGTGACGTTTGGTAGCACCCAAAGTGTTCCTCCGGCAAACGGGAGTTGCATAATCTCATAGTCATAGGAACATGTATAAGTCATGGATAAAAGCAATAGCAACATACTAAACGATCGGGTGCTAAGCTAATGGAATGGGTCATGTCAATCAGATCATTCAACTAATGATGTGACCTCGTTAATCAAATAACAACTCTTTGTTCATGGTTAGGAAACATAACCATCTTTGATTAACGAGCTAGTCTAGTAGAGGCATACTAGTGACACTCTGTTTGTCTATGTATTCACACATGTATTATGTTTCCGGTTAATACAATTCTAGCATGAATAATAAACCTTTATCATGATATAAGGAAATAAATAATAACTTTATTATTGCCTCTAGGGCATATTTCCTTCATTCTTATCCGTTTCAAAGCTTTCTTCAACTTCTCTTGTTCAGAGACGCTGAATTCAAACTTGGAGTTGGCCTTTTCAATTTCAAGTTCCTGTGCTGCCAGGCGGCTCTTCAGGACAGCAATCTCTGACTCAAATTGACTTATGGTGACCTGTATTCATGCCGGGTTATAGTCAGAATCATTGTAAAATAACATTAAGTCCCAAGCACTTTGCAAGCAAAGATACTTGGCACTTGGGGGCTAATGTGTATCGCAAGTTCAAAGTATCATATTACAACCGGGTTCCATATCTTCTTTCTAAACCGGACAAGCAGTGCTAGGCAGCTTTCTAAAGTCTACAACATATTTAATTATACGCAATAGACTTGGGGGCTTGTACAGTAAGTATGGTTAAGGAAAAGTAGCATAAGTCATACCTCGGATTTTTGCTGTATCTGCTTCACCATGTCAATTTCTAGGCCACGGCTGCTATGTACTTGACTGATATAGCCAGAGACGATCTCCCCAATACTTAAGTGAGTATAGTCAGCAATGTCTAACTTGGCCTTTTGGCGCTCCAAAAGCTCCTCCTTGGTAGAGCACTTGGCAAGGACAGTGGGCCGACCCGGCTCAACAAACCGAGTCTTGAGAATTTCAACTTCCGGATCAATTGTCTTGGCCGGGCTAGGAGTTTTCGGCTTATCAGAACCACCGAGAGTTTCTTCAGCGGGCGGATCAGAGGTTGGTGCTGGAATGTCATAAACTGGTTCAGGCGGCGGCTGATGAGTGGAAGTGTCAGGAGAAGCTGTGCCAAGCTCCGGTTCAGTCACGACAAGGTCTTGGGCCGGCTTATTCTTCGCTTTCTTCCTGGGCTTCACTTGCATGCTATGGACAAGATAGAAGAGTAAGTACAAAAGCAGGAGTAAGGTAAAGGATAAGACAAGCAAATTTACATTACCCGGGGGCGGTTTTGAAAGCCGGCATATTGGATTGCATAGACTCGCCGGAGGAAGGAGAGGTATCCTGATAATTGGAGTCATAGGAATTGAGAGGTTGACGAATTAAACCTGCCAAAGGTAAAATGGAACATAAATCGGAGATAACCTCATCCGACGCTTCCTGGTTACATAAGGTAAGCCGGAGGAGAGGTCTGCATCTTTGCTGGTCCGGGTCTGCCTCCGGCTTTCATATAGCTGTTGCTTCAAAAGAAATTGAGGATCTTGGTAAGCCAAAGGATGTGAAAATCTTACTTTTCGGGTCACTCTTCGAATTTTCTGCCGCGGCAAAGGCTCGGAGTCGGAGGAGATTATAGTTACTTCTTCCTCGATGGCTTGGTTGTTTCCCGTGTCTTCCTGAAAAGAATTAATGTTAATAAAATAATAATAAAGGAATCAGGGGGGTTAAGAGTTACCTCTTCTTCATCGTCATCGGTATCATCCAGTTTCAACATATCTGAAGCGCTTGACTTCTTCTTCCTTGAGGTTCCTGGTTTGGCAGCTTTCCTTTCAGCTCTCTTAGCTGCTCTGGCTTGTTTGGCAGCCTCATGGTCATACTTGACCTTCCAGAAGTTATCATTGGCCTGTAAAAAATGATAAAGGGTTATGAGTAAAGGCAAGGTATAGCACAGTAAAGAGTATTTATTGAGGTTGATGACTCACTGCAGGGGCCGGGTTCTTCTTGCAGAAAGGAAGTAAGCCAAAGGCATTACTAGTCATCGTGCCCTCTTTCAACAAAGTCTGGGTCGTAGCCTCCACAGCATCATCTGGTAAGTCGTCAGGACTATGACACAGTGGGCCATCCTTCTCGCCTGAGTAGGTACACATTAAGCCGGGGCGGCGGCTTAACGGAATCACTCGCCAAGAAACCCAGACTCGGACCAGGTCGATGCCATCTAAGCCATTCCCCAAAAGATCTTTGATTTTCTTAATAGTGGGGGTGAGTGGGAGACGTTCAACAACAGTCAACTTGTCTGGCAGCGGGTGGTTGGATTCAAGGCGCAAGGCGCGGAAGCGGGACAGCGGGTTTTCATCAGCCGGAGAAGTGTCCTGGAAGTAGAACCACGTCTGGTTCCAATCCTTCGGATGACTCGGCAGTTCAGCATAAGGGAAGAGGCAGTCTCTTCGCCGTTGAATCGAGATGCCACCAAGTTCTAGACTGGGCCCATTGGCGCGTTCGTTCTGCCGGTTTAAATAGAACAATTCTCTGAATAAAAGTAAGCTGGGCTCTTCTCCAAGATACACCTCGCAGAAGACTTGGAAGTTGCAAATATTTGACACGGAATTGGGCCCGATGTGTTGAGGTCTTAGTTCAAAGAATTGCAAAACATCCCTGAAGAATTTTTAACCGGGTGGAGCAAATCCCCGGCTCATATGATCAGTAAAAATAATCACCTCCCCCTCTTTTGGGTGAGGTTTCTCCTCGGACGGGTCAGCAGCACGATAAGACATGACCTCCTCCTTGGGCAGATAGCCGGACTTCACAAATTCAGACAAGGTGCTCTCCGTGACAATGGACTTGACCCAGTTACAGGTCACAGGAGCGTTGGGAGCCTTAGGTGCCATTACGCAAGCGGAAGCCTATGACAAAATAAAGAGTTTTCAGTTCAACTTTAACCCGGAGGAGAACATTATTAATTTGTTCAAGATGGCGGCTTAAGAAGGGGCCTAATGACATATGGGTAACTATGCAGTAATATTTAAGCCACTATAGGTATCAAAGGCAGTTAAATTTGCTTAAGTCGCCGGAAGCAAGCAAGGTTGGCAAATCAGTGTCATTTTCTTAAGCCGGCTGCATAGACTACCGTGGCTAAGGAGATGGAATAGACGCAGTTTTTGACTAAGTATAGGACAAACAGGTTTCACAAGTTGTGACTATTATTTTGGATCAAATGGTCGTTCTAAAAATAAAATTTCTAGCCCTAGAACTAGCATAGATAAAGTTCATAGGCTCGAGTGAAGCTTCTAAGCAATGGAAAGGGATCTATTTGCATTTGGAAATGGTTGCGAAATAGCCACCACAGTAGTTCTAGGTTATCTAAAGATCAATAGAGGGCATTGGAGGTGGAAACTATCAAGGGTTGGCTCAGACAGATCTGAAACAGAGAAAAAAGGGAACTCACAGATGCAGACTGACTGTGGAGGTCCGTCGTCGTGTTTCTGGTCGAGCTCAGGTTGATGCAGCGGCCGGAGTTGGTGAAGATGACAAGCTCGGTGGTGGCGGCGGCGTCGGAGCTCGAGCAACAGGGAAGCAGCGAGTGGAAGAAGACGACCAAGAATAGGGAATGAAAAGGACCTAGCTCGGGCCTATTTATTAGGAAGGGTCGGCTGAAATGACGTGAGAAACGAGGAGACCGAACATCTTTATCCAGCGACCCTGACGCCTTGATTCTTGGAATGGTCAGTAAAGGCAAAGATCCGTTGGAGGATATGACGGAGAAATATATGAATTTAATTGAAGATGACGTCACAGTGGGTTAACACGGATCCAGAAGATGACGTCACGACGGGTTATGGCTTTTGTGTTGACAGAAGACTGAAGGCTTGTTTTTAAGGTATTTTAAGATTGACATGAAGCGGTTCAAATCAATCTGGTGCCTAATGTTGGGGATACAACTATTTGTGTAAGCCACCCAGGAGGGGCCGGGTTACGCAAAGAAGGACTCATCAGAAGAAGCCCAAGACCGAGCATGAAGATGGTGGTTCTATAAAGGGTCTAAGGCCCACAGGCAGCTTAGGGCCCATAGTGGTAAACCGCCATGACGGTATGACTTGTAACATAAGGCAGAATTAAGTAGTCACTGAGCCGGACACTGTCTATGAGCCGGCCGGGACTCTGTAGGCCGCAGGGCGTCAACCCGTGTATATAAGGGGACGACCCACGGCGGCTTAGGGCAAGAAAACAACTCATTGAGAGCCGGGCATAGCGTTTCTCGCTCCCTGGTCATCAAAACCTCAGCAATATCAACCCAACTAGACGTAGGCCTTACCTTCACGGTAAGGGGCCGAACTAGTATAAACCCTCTCGTGTCATTTGTCCCGATTAACCCCTTTAAGCTTCCTAGTTGCGATGGCTTCACGACTAAGTCCTTGCAAGAGGAAATCTGCTGTGACAATTCCACGACAGATAAGGATTATGATTTCTCTGTTAATACTGAGATAATTACTTTGGTTGAATCTAATCCCTTCTACGGTTATGAATCTGAAACCGTGTTCACTAATGATGAGAAAACTCGCTACTACTATGTCCTTAAGTTATTTCCGTTCTCATTAAAGGGTGATGCTAAAACATGGTTTGATTCTCTTGATATTGGTTGTGTGCGTAGTCCTTAGGATATGATTTATTACTTCTCTGCTAAATATTTCCCCGCTCATAAGAAACAAGCTGCTTTAAGGGAAATATATAATTTTGTGCAAATTGAAGAAGAGAGTCTCCCACAAGCTTGGGGGAGGCTTCTCCAATTACTTAATGCTTTGCCTGATCATCCTCTCAAGAAAAATGAAATACTTGATATCTTTTATAATGGACTAACTGATGCTTCCAGAGACCACCTGGATAGTTGTGCTGGTTGTGTTTTTAGGGAAAGAACAGTTGATCAAGCTGAATTGCTATTGAATAATATGTTGACTAATGAAAATAATCGGGCACTTCCTGAACCAACTCCTAAGCCAACTCCGAAGAAAAGGGGCATTCTATTTCTCAGTCCTGAAGATATGCAAGAGGCAAACAAATCTTTGAAAGAAAAAGGTATTAAAGCTAAAGATGCTAAGAATTTACCTCCTATTGAAGAAATACATGGTCTTAATTTGCCGCCTGTTGAAGAAATACATGGTCTTGATAACCCGACACAGGTAGTAAAGGTAAATTCTCTATGTAGATTTGATGAAGGTGATATTCCTCGTTATAAGTCTCCTAGCCAATGTTTAGATGAGTTTGATAATTTTATTGTTAAACTAGAAAACATTAATGCTTATGTTGGTAGACAATTGAAACGCAATGCTTATATGATTGAACACTTGAGTGATTATATGTCTAGTGTTAAAGGTGAACTTAAACTCATTCGTAAACATGCTTCTATGGTTACCACTCAAGTAGAACAAGTGCTTAAAGCTCAAAATGATTTGCTTAATGAATTAAATAATAAGAAGAATGATAATGCTGTTAGATTTATGACTAGAGGGGGTAAAATGACTCAGGTACCTTTGTATCCTGAGGTCCACCCTAAGAGAATTGAGCTGGATTCTTAGAGAACTAATGTTGATGCACCCAGTCCTTCTAAAAAGAAGAAAAAGAAAAATGATAGGACTTTGCATGCTTCTAGTGAACCTATTGTTGACACACCTGAGAATCCCAATGATATTTCTATCTCTGATGCTGAAACACAATCTGGTGATGAACATGAACCTAGTGATAATATTAATGATGATGTTCATGTTGATGCTCAACCTAGTAATGACAATGATGTAGAGATTGAACCTGTTGTTGATCTTGATAAACCACAATCAAAGAATCAACATTATAATAAGAGAGACTTCGTTGCTAGGAAGCATGGTAAAGAAAGAGAACCATGGGTTCAGAAACCCGTGCCCTTTCCTCCCAAACCATCCAAGAAAAAGGATGATGAGGATTTTGAGCACTTTGCTGAAATGATTAGACCTATCTTTTTGCGTATGCATTTTACTGATATGCTTAAAATGATCCTTATGCTAAGTACATGAAAGATATTGTCATGAATAAGAGAAAGATACCGGAAGCTGAAATTTCCACCATGCTTGCTAATTATACTTTTAAGGGTGGAATACCTAAGAAACTAGGAGATCCGGGAGTACCAACTATACCATGCTCCATTAAAAGAAACTATGTTAGAACTACTTTATGTGATCTTGGAGCCGGTGTTAGTGTTATGCCTCTATCTTTATATCGTAGACTTGATTTGAATAAGTTGACACCTACTGAGATATCTTTGCAAATGGGTGATAAATCAACCGCTATACCTGTCGGTATTTGTGAGGATGTGCCTGTTGTGGTTGCAAACGTTACTATTTTAACGGACTTTGTTATTCTTGATATTCCCGAGGACGATAGTATGTCGATTATCCTTGGTAGACCCTTTTTGAATACTGTAGGGGATGTTATTGATTGCAACAAAGGCAATGACACTTTTCATGTTAATGGAAATGAGCATATGGTACACTTTCCGAGGAAACAACCTCGAGTCCATAGTATCAATTCTATTGGAAAAATTCCATCAATTATTATTGGAGGTTTTGAATTTCCTCTTCCTACTGTCAAGAAGAAATATGATATCCTTATTGTTGGGGATGTGCATATCCCCGTTGAGGTAACATAGTGTTATTCGAAATTTCTCCGGTTCCATGTTACTCGGAATGAGTTTGTTAACAAGACTTGATCAACCTTGTTAGTGGATTCCTTTTGATGAGCATGAGATGGATGAAGTTAGAAGGCACAACCTTCTGTACCCTCCTTTTATTTTCTGTAATTTAGATTAAATAAAGCAAAAATAGTAATTTCTGTCAGTTTTCTGAATTACCCGTGCAATAAAAATACCCCGAAAATAAAAGTTCTCCAAATGCCCCGAAAATGAAATATGATTTTTTCTAGAATATTTGAGAATATCTGGAACTGAGGACACATCAGGGGGAGCCAACACCAGGCCACGAGGGTCCAAGGTGCGCCCACCCCCAAGGCGCGCCCCCTGCCTCATGGGCCCCTGGTGGCCCCCTCCACTTATTCTAGCCACCACACACTCCTTCCTCCCAAAAAAAAATCACCAACCAGCTCAAGAACGAGTTCTAGCTCATCCTGCTGCGATTTTCGAGCTCCTTGCTTAAAGCTCCACTCACAAAAATGCTTTGGGGGATTGTTCTTCGGTATGTGACTCCTCCAACGGTCCAATTAGATTTTGTTCTAGTGCTTTATTCATTGCAAATTTTTGCTGCCTAGGTGACCCTATTCTTGAGCTTGCATGTCAAATTTATATGGTCCCAAGTAGTTGTAATGCATGTTTTAGTCTCTAGGCACTTGTGGGAGTAGTTGCTATCAAGTTTGTTGAGTTTGGTTCACTCTTATTTTAAGTTACTGAAAAATTTCAGAAATTTTCAGAAGTTGATGAAGAGATTTTTGAGGGGCTCTTCAAGACGAGGCTCGAAGGATAAACAAAGCGAAGAGGATAAGAGGCCCGAATATAATCTCCCTCGCACCATGGAAGTTCGGCCATGTGATTGGCCTTGTGATGAGTTCTTAACAACAGTCGAGATACATGATGATTTTTATTCTTTGGTTCAGAATGCGGGCCTCACTGACTTCTACTGCGACCAACGCGAACAGTATCTCTTACTCACTTATATTTTCGTGCAAAATTCTCATTTCCATGCTAGGAGATCACCACCTTCAGTGGAATTTTATTTATATGATGAGCATAAGGAGATGTCCCTTTTTGATTTCTGCCAGGTCTGTAAGATACCCTTTACGGGCAGCATAGAGGAACCACATTGTAATGATGTGGAAGGGTTTATTGATATGATTGCTGTAAGGGAAATGAGGAAAGTTTTCGATGCAAGAATTACTAGCATACATTTTCCGGTTCTGTGTTACTTTGCGATATTTGCTAGTAGATGATTAATTGGTCGCGAAAACTGTGGAAACCTTAGTGCCCCTGATATTGTTATTTTGGGCCATGCTTTGTTTCATGATAACACTTTTAGTCTAGGCGCTATTATTCCCAAGCGGTTAAATCTGAACCGCACGAAGGGTCCCATCTTGGGAGGTATCTTCGCCTCGCGCCTCGCTGCACACTTTAACATACCTATTAGGCATCATGAGAAAGAAGAAAAGTTGTTACCTCCTGTTTTTCTAGACTATAAGAGTATGGTAGCACATGATTTTATTGTTAAGAATAAGAAAAAGATGCTTAACTACAGACTGTTATTCGATAAAAAATCACCCTGAGACTATTACTTTGCCTGCTCCTTCTTTGTTTAACTTATCTTCAGGCAAGTATCTTGTTCTGCCGGAGGCATTTCATGCCTACCAGAGCCTCACACCAGCTCTAGAGCCAGAGCCGGAACCACAACTTGATCCTCCATGTAAGTCTATTTACCAATGGGATCCGGAGTTGATCGCCAATCAGTGGTACCCCGAGGCTCCATCTCACTACGACCCCAGCTACAACTTTGGATATCCGCCAGCCCAGCCATGGCCATAGACCAACTTAGGCCAAAAGCCTAAGCTTGGGGGAGTACATATTTCTCACCGACATTACATTTATGCTCACACACTCATGCTAGTTGTCGGTGCTCATACTTTTTCACTGTACTATCCATGCTAGTTTATTTTCTTTTCGTCACTTTCTTCTTGTGTATTTGAATAACCTTAAGAAAAATCTTAAGAAAAAAATTAGTTGTAGCTTTTAGCTAGTTTACTTTTCATGCCTGTAGTAGTAGTGATTAAAAGAAAACCCAAAAAGAATTCTCGTTCTTCTTTTGCTTGTTGGGAGCTTTCCCATGTAAATAGTTTTATTTCTTTTCTTTTCTTTGGGGGTCGAGAGGAGAAGACCATGATGAAATTGTTGAAGTGAATCTTATATGCATTATTGTTGATTTAACCAAGAGCCATATTACCTTGTCTTCTCCTTTGTATTGAATGCCTGCAGATTCCAGCTTAGTCCAATGCACGTGCACTATTATTATTATTCACATCGTTCGGTCGTGCAAGTGAAAGGCAATAATGACGATATATGATGGACTGATTGAGATGAGAGAAACTGGTATGAACTCGACCTCTCTTGTTTTTGTAAATATGATTAGTTGATCGTTCCTGATTCAGCCTATTATGAATGAAACATGTTTGCAATGACAATCAGAGATTATAGTTGCTTATGCCATGCTTGATTAGCTAGGAGTTTATAATGTTTTACCTTGCGTGCCAACATGCTATTAAAATGGTTGTGATGTGGTATGATGGGGTGGTATCCTCCTTTGAATGATTCAAGTGACTTGACTTGGCACATGTTCACGCATGTAGTTGAAACAAAATCAACATACCCTTCACGATATTTATGTTCATGGTGCATTATATCCTACTCATGCTTGCACTCAATGTTTATTAATTTTAATGCATGTTCATGATTGTTGTCGCTCTCTAGTTGGTCGCTTCCCAGTCTTTTTCCAGCCTTCACTTGTACTAAGCGGGAATACTACTTGTGCATCCACTTCCATAAACCCCAAAGGTGTTCCATATGAGTCCACCCTACCTTCTTATATGCGGTATCTACCTGCCGTTTCAAGTAAATTTGTATGTGCCAAACTCTAATCCTTCAAATGAAATTCTGTTTTGCATGCTCGAATAGCTCATGTATCAACTAGGGCTATCTGTATCATCCATGCTAGGTGGGTTACTCTCAAGAGGAGTGGACTCCGCTCCTCACTCACGAGAAAATGGCTGATCACCGGGATGCCCAGTCCCATGCTTTAAGCAACTCAAATCGAAATAATTGCAAACAAAACTCCCCCGCTGCTGTTGCTAGTTGGAGGCACTTGTTGTTTCGAGCAAGCCATGGATTGATGCTTGTTGGTGGTGGGGGAGTATAAACTTTACCATTCTACTTGGGAACCGCCTATAATGTGTGTAGCATGGAAGATATCGAGATCTCTCGGTTGTTATGTTGACAATGAAAGTATGCGCTCAAAATATTATTTATCTCTGCTTTAAAATCGAGCTCTGGCACCTCTACAAATCCCTGTTTCCCTCTGCGAAGGGCCTATATATTTACTTTTATGTTGAGTCATCACCCTCTTATTAAAAAGCACCAGCTGGAGAGCACCGCTGTCGTTTGCATCCATTACTATTAATTTATATTGGGTATGACTATGACTGGATCTATTTTACCATGAATTACAATGTTGCCAGTCCTTGATCTTCAGAGGTGCTCTGCATTTATGTTTTGCGGTCTCAGAAAGGGCTAGCGAGATACCATCTTGTTATATCATATCATGATTGTTTTGAGAAAGTGTTGTCATATGAGATTTATTATTATTGCTCGCTAGTTGATTATGCCATTGATATGAGTAAACATGAGAGCTAAATGCTATTGTGAATATGGTTAGTTCATAATCTTTGCTGAAAACTTGAATGTTGGCTTTACATATTTACAACAACAAGAGCAAACAGAGTTTGTAAAATTTTTTCTTTATCACTTTCAGTTTGTCAACTGAATTGCTTGAGGACAAGAAAATGTTTAAGCTTGGGGGAGTTGATACGTCTCCGTCGTATCTACATTTCCAAACACTTTTGCCCTTGTTTTGGACTCTAACTTGCATGATTTGAATGGAACTAACCCGGACTGATGTTGTTTCCAGCAGAATTGCCATAGTGTTATTTTTGTGCAGAAATAAAAGTTCTCGGAATGACCTGAAACTTCACGGAGAATATTTTTGGAATTAATAAAAAATATTGGCGAAAGAATCAATGCCAGGGGGCCCACACCCTGTCCACGAGGGTGGGGGCACGCCTACCGCCTGGGCGCGCCCCCTGCCTTGTGGCCCCCCTATTGCTCCACCTACCTCAACTCCAAGTCTATATATTCACGTTCGGGGAGAAAAAATCAAAGAGAAGGATTCATCGCGTTTTACGGTACGGAGCCGCCGCCAAGCCCTAATCTCTCTCGGGAAGGCTGATCTAGAGTCTGTTCGGGGCTCCGGAGAGGGGAATCCGTCGCCGTCGTCATCATCAACCTTCCTCCATCACCAGTTACATGATGCTCACCGCCGTGCGTGAGTAATTCCATCATAGGCATGCTGGACGGTGATGGGTTCGATGAGATTTACCATGTAATCGAGTTAGTTTTGCTAGGGTTTGATCCCTAGTATCCACTATGTTCTGATATTGATGTTGCTATGACTTTGCTCTGCTTAATGCTTGTCACTAGGGCCCGATTGCCATGATTTCAGAACTGAACCTATTATGTTTTCATGAATATATGTGAGTTCTTGATCCTATCTTGCAAGTCTATAGTCACATATTATGTGTTATGATCCGTTAACCCCGAAGTGACAATAATCGGGACCACTACCAGTGATGACCGTAGTTTGAGGAGTTCATGTATTCACTAAATGTTAATGCTTTGGTCCGGTACTCTATTAAAAGGAGGCATTGATATCCCTTAGTTTCCAATAGGACCCTGCTGCCACGGGAGGGTAGGACAAAAGATATCATGCAAGTTCTTTTCCATAAGCACGTATGACTATATTCGGAATACATGCCTACATTACATTGATGAACTGGAGCTAGTTCTGTGTCAACCTAGGTTATAACTATTGCATGAGGAATCGCATTTGGCATAATTCTCCATCACCGATCCAATGCCTACGAGCTTTTCACATATTGTTCTTTGCATAGTTACTTTACCGTTGCCACTGTTAAAATTACTACAAAACTATCACTGTTACTTTTGCCACTGTTACCGTTAATTCCATACTACTTTGCTGCTGTATACTTTGCAGCAGATACTAAGTTATCCAGGTGTGGTTGAATTGATAACTCAACTGCTAATACTTGAGAATATTCTTTTTCTCCCCTTTTGTCGAATCAATAAATTTGGGTTGAATACTCTACCCTGGAAAAATGTTGCGATCCCCTATACTTGTGGGCTATCGACGCGGCTAATCAACGGGCTAGGGAGATGCCCATCAATTGATGTCAATGCAAGGAGTAGAGATTGACATGCGACGGATGCACTGGAGCTATAAATGTATGAAAGCTCAACAAAGAAACTAAGTGGGTGTGCATCCAACTTGCTTGCTCACGAAGACCTAGGGCATTTGAGGAAGCCCATTTATGGAATATACAAGCCAAGTTCTATAATGAAAAATTCCCACTAGTATATGAAAGCGACCAAACAAGAGACTCTCTATCATAAAGATCGTGGTGCTACTTTGAAGCACAAGTGTGAAAAAAATGATAGTAGCATTGTCCCTTTTATTTCCCTTTTTTTTCTTTTTTTGGGACTTCCTTTTTTTGTTTGGCCTTTCTTCTTTTTATTATTTGGGGACAATGCTCTATTAATGATGATCATCACACTTCTATTTATTTACAACTCAATGATTACAACTGGATACTAGAACAAAATATGACTCTATATGAATGCCTCCGGCGGTGTACCGGGATGAGCAATGAATCAAGAGTGACATGTATGATAAATTATGCATGGTGGCTTTGCCACCAATACGATGTCAACTACATGATCATGCAAAGCAACATGACAATGATGAAGCCTGTCATAATAAATGAAGCGGTGGAAAGTTGCATGGCAATCTATCTCAGAATGGCTATGGAAATGCCATAATAGGTAGGTATGGTGGCTGTTTTGAGGAAGATATAAGGGGGTTTATGTGTGATAGGGAATATCATATCACGGGGGTTGGATGCACCAGCGAAGTTTGCACCAACTCTCAAGGTGAGAAAGGGCAATGCACGATACCGAAGAGGCTAGCAATGATGGAAAGGTGACAGTGTGTGTAATCCATGGACTCAACATTAGTCATAAAGAACTCACCTACATATTGCAAAAATCTACAAGTCATCAAAAACCAAGCATTACACGCATGCTCCTAGAGGGATAGATTGGTACGAAAAAAGACCATCGCTCGTCCCCGACCGCCACTCATAAGGATGACAATCAAAGAACACCTCATGTTTCAAATTTGTCACACAACGGTTACCATACGTGCATGCTACGGGACTTGCAAACCTCAACACAAGTATTTCTCAAATTCATAACTACTCAACTAGCATGACTCTAATATTACCACCTTCATATCTCAAAACAATCATCAAGTATCAAACTTCTCATAGTATTCAATGCAGTTTTATGAAAGTTTTTATTATACCCATCTTGGATGCCTATCATATTAGGACTAATTTTATAGCCAAAGCAAACTACCATGATATTCTAAAGGACTCTCAAAATAATATAAGTTAAGCATGAGAGATCAATAATTTCTATAAAATAAAACCACCACCGTGCTCTAAAAGATATAAGTGAAGCACTAAAGCAAAATTATCTAGGCTCAAAAGATATAAGTGAAGCACAAAGAGTATTCTAATAAATTCTGATTCATGTGTGTGTCTCGAAGAGGTGTGTACAGAAAGGATGATTGTGGTAAACTAAAAACCAAAGACTCAAATCATACAAGACGATCCAAGCAAAACACATATCATGTGGTGAATAAAAAAATAGCCTCAAGTAAAGTTACCGATGGACGAAGACAAAAGAGGGGATGCCTTCCGGGGCATCCCCAAGCTTAGGCTTTTGGTTATCCTTGAATTTTACCTTGTGGTGCCTTGGGAATACCCAAGGTTAGGCTCTTGCCACTCCTTATTCCATAATCCATCAAATCTTTACCCAAAACTTGAAAACTTCACAACACAAAACTCAACAGAAAATCTCATGAGCTCCGTTAGTATAAGAAAACAAATCACCACTTTAAGGTACTGTAATGAACTCATTCTTTATTTATATTGGTGTTAAACCTACTTTATTCCAACTTCTCTATGGTTCATACCCCCCGATACTAGCCATAGATTCATCAAAATAAGCAAACAACACACGAAGAACAGAATCTGTAAAAAAACATAACAATCTGTAGTAATCTGGATCAAATGTATACTTCTGTAACTCCAAAAATTCTGAAATAAATTGGTGGATGTGAGGAATTTATCTATTAATCATCTTCATAAAGAATCAACCTAATAGCACTCTCCAGTAAAAATGGCAGCTAATCTCGTGAGCGCTAAAGTTTCTGTTCTTTACAGCAAGATCATAATGACTTCACCCAAGTCCTCCCAAAGGTTCTACTTGGCACAAACACTAATTAAAATCTAAAAACACATATTAATAGAAGCTAGATGAATTATTTATTACTAAACAAAACGAAAAAGCAAGAAACAAAAATAAAATTGGGTTGCCTCCCAACAAGCGCTATCGTTTAACGCCCCTAGCTAGGCATAAAGGCAAGAATAGATCTATACTATCGTAATAATGGTAGGGCAAATTGCGGAAACTCATCTCATATTCCCTATGTTCGGTAGAAAGTTTTCTTTGTGGCAAACAAAAGTAATCAAAAGGGCTAAATTTAATGGGACAAAAGTCCCCAAGATCAAGCTCGGGAGGTATGGGTTCCTCCATTGGCCCCTTATATTGCACAACCAATTCATCATTATAAGCATTCTTTTGGCAATAAGTCATAAGCCTTTGTTCAAGAGAAAAACCTAACCCGTATTTCTGAATAGCAAAGTCACGATTGAGTTCAGAAATTTTATCAACTAGAACATCGGTAGGAACCTTCTTTCTAAGGTTTTCATTGTAAGCAGCATGATATAAAGATCGTAAACGCATTACGTCTTCTTGATTAAAAAGGATAGCTTCTATGGGGGGGGGGGCGAATGGCGTCCACCCTATAATGCACAAAAAATTCATTGGTCTCTTTCATTATAAACCTGAACTCATGTGCCAAAAAGATAGTAGCTGCTCACTTAATAGAAGAATGCTCGATATTGGAAAATTATAGAAAAATCCTTTTTATGCAAGGATGCATATGAATAAATTGGCTTTCAAGTTAAACTACGAGCGAGGATATAGCATCCGCAAGACTACTAGTTCTATGAAGAATAGACCCACCCATAGAGGGCAGGGCACCGACACAAGTAAAGAAATCTTGAATAACTCCTTTTCCAATAATATTACCGCTACTAATCCGAAAACTTTTAGTGTGTAAAATAGTAGGTTCTTCATGAGGGTCATCAAAAGCATCAAAGTTTTCCATGTTATTACCACTATCCTTATCGACGATAACCTCCCAATTTTAGACATGATGGCAGCAAAATGCACATGGAATGAGCACACAAAAAGCAAGAAAAAGGGCGAACTAAAAAGAGGGCAAATAAAAGGCAAAGGTGAAGTGGGGGCGATGAAAACGGGAGGCAAATGGCAAATAATCTAATGCGAGGGATAAGAGTTTGTGATGGGTACTTGGTATTCTTGACTTGGCGTAAGCCTCCCCAGCAACGGCGCCAGACATCCTTCTTGCTACCTCTTGAGCATGCGTTGGTTTTCCCTTGAAGAGGAAAGGGTGATGCAGCAAAGTAGCGTAAGTATTTCCCTCAGTTTTTGAGAACCAAGGTATCAATCCAGTAGGAGGTTACATGCAAGTCGCCTCGTACCTGCACAAACAAATAAGAACCTTGCAACTAATGCAATCAAGGGGTTGTCAATCCCTTCACGGCCACTTGCAAAAGTGAGATCTGATAGAGACAATAAGATAAATATTTTTGGTATTTTTATGATATATATTGGAAAGTAAAGATTGCAAAATAAAAGATGGAAGAAATAGTAAATTGATAGGAAAATAATATGATGGAAGATAGACCCGAGGCCATAGGTTTCACTAGTGGCTTCTCCCAAGATAGCATAATTTACGGTGGGTGAAAGAATTACTCTCGAGCAATTGATAGAAAAGCGCATAATTATGAGAATATATAGGCATGATCATGTATATAGGCATCACGTCCGCGACAAGTAGACCAAAACGATTCTACGTCTACTACTATTACTCCGCACATCGACCGCTATCTAGCATGCATCTAGAGTATTAAGTTCATAAGAACAAAGTAACGCATTAGGCAAGATGACATGATGTAGAGGGATAAACTCAAGCAATATGATATAAACCCCATCTTTTTATTCTCGATGGCAACAATACAATACGTGCCTTGCTACCCCTGCTATCACTGGGAAAGGACACCGCAAGATTGAACCCAAAGCTAAGCACTTCTCCCATTGCAAGAAAGATCAATCTAGTAGGCCAAACCAAACTGATAATTCGAAGAGACTTGCAAATATATTTAAATCATGCATAAAAGAATTCAGAGAAGAATCAAATATTGTTCATAGAAAATCTTGTTCATAAACCCACAATTCATCGGATCTCGACAAACACACCGCAAAAAGAATTACATCGAAGAGATCTCGAAGAAGATCAAGGAGAACTTTGTATTGAGATCCAAAGACAGAGAAGAAGCCATCTAGCTAATAACTATGGACCCGAAGGTCTGTGGTAAACTACTCACACATCATCGTAGAGGCTATGGTGTTCATGTAGAAGCCCTCCATGATCGATTGCCCCTCCGGCGGAGTGCCGGAAAAGGCCGCAAGATGGGATCTCACGGATACAGAAGGTTGCGGCGGTGGAAATAGGGTTTCGTGGTGCTCTCGGATGTTTTCAGGGTATATGAGTATATATAGGCGAAAGAAGTAGGTTGGTGGAGCCACGAGGGGCCCATGATGGTGGGGACGCGCCTACCCCCTAGGCGCGCCTCCCTGTCTCGTGGCTTCGTCATTGCTTCCTTGACGTCCACTCCAAGTCTCCTAGATTGCGTTTGTTCCAAAAATAACTCTCCCAAAGGTTTCATTCCGTTTGGATTCCGTTTGATATTCCTTTTCTGCGAAACACTGAAATAGACAAAAAAATAGCAATTTCCACTAGGCCTTCGGTTAATAGGTTAGTCCCAATAATAATATAAAAGTGCATAGTAAAGCCCATTAAACATCCAAAACAGATAATATAATAGCATGGAACGATCAAAAATTATAGATACGTTGGAGACGTATCAATCATCATCTTGTGCCTTTAATCTCCATCTCCAAAGCACCGTCATGATCACCATGGTTACCGGCTTGACACCTTGATCTCCATCGAAGCATCGTTGTCGTCTTGCCAACTATTGCTTCTACGACTATCGCTGCCGCTTAGTGATAAAGTAAAGCAATTACATGGCGATTGCATTTCATACAATAAAGCGACAACCATATGGCTCCTGCCAGTTGCCGATAACTGTGTTACAAAACATGATCATCTCATACAAAAATTTACATAATCACGTCTTCACCATATCACATCACAACATGCCCTACAAAAACAAGTTAAAAGTCCTTTACTATGTTATTGCAAGTTTTACATGGCTGCTACGGGCTTAGCAAGAACCGTTCTTACCTATGCATCAAAACCACAACGATTTTTCGTCAAGTTTGCTGTTTTAACCTTCAACAAGGACCGGGCATAGTCACACTCGATTCAACTAAAGTTGGAGAAACACACACCCACTAGCCACCTGTGTGCAAAGCACGGCGGCCAAACCAGTCTCATGAACGTGGTCATGTAAATGTCGGTCTGGGCCACTTCATCCAACAATACCGCCGAATCAAAGTATGACATGCTGGTAAGCAGTATGACTATTATCGCCCACAACACTTTCTGTTCTACTCGTGCATATAACATCTACGCATAGACGTGGCTCAGATGCCACTGCTGGGGAACATAGTAATTTAAAAAACATCCTACGCACATGCTGTAACACCCCAGGTGTCATGCTATAGTAAACTCATGTTAATGGTGCCACATCATCATAATTAAATTTTGCTAATCCTCACGTTGTTCCAAACCGACCTCAAATTCAAATTTCAAATAACAAGTCAAATTCTTATTTCTTCAAACTGTCAAATAAAAATGTTCTAGGGTTTGAAAATATTCTCTAAGTATTTAACATGTAGGAACCAACCTTAAATGGATTTTAAATTGCCCTAGGCATAATTTAATTGGACAAGCAACACTTATTATGCCCATTTAAATATAAACCTATTTTCAAACATTTCCAAATAACCTCAAACTTTTTGGACAACACCAAAATTAACAGTAGGTAATTATGTGGGAAGTTTAGACTGTAACTAAAATCATTTAATACCTAAACTAAATACAAAACAATAGCTATAAAAGAAAATAGTAAACAAAATGTAAAACATAAAAAAAAACTAAGCTACAAGGCACTTGGCCCATCTGGCAGAATGGGCAGTGCGGCCCAGCCCAACTTGCCCCTCTCCTTCCTTCTCTGTTCACAGAGAGTAGGTGGACGCCGGGCAGCCGCCCGTGGCCGCAATGGCCACGTGCCGGTCATCCGCTGCGCCCCCGTCGACCTACAAATCGTCGCCCCGCACCATGAAACCCTAGCCCGCCTTCCTGTTCCCCACACACGCGTCGTTTCCTCTCTGCTCACCTCGCCGAGCGCCTCCATGGTCGCGTCATCAACGTGCACGTGGCCACCGGCCACCGTCCTCCACACCGACGGGTCTGGGAGGTCCACCGTGGACGAGTTCGTCGCCTGCGCCCTCGAGACCAAGCCGAAGAGTCCCGCAGTGCCGCCTCGCCTTGTTCCGCATCGCCTCGGCCGTCGTCGATCCGCGGCGGACACCACCACTCCGGTGCCACCCTGGCCTCCTCGAGTCTTCTGCGAGCATCGTTGTGAGCCTCGTGTACTTTCCCCTTTCGTCCATAGCTCGAACTCGCACCGTAGCCACCTCCCCTACTCGAGTCCGGCGCCGCAGTCTGCCATGGCCTATTCGTCGCTAGTGCCCGAGCTCGCATCCACCCACTCCTCGCTGATGTGCTGCTCCATTGCCGTCACGTGCGCCCCGCCTCGCGTGCCCGCACCCGCGACCCATAGCGTCGGCCTCGCCCTTCGCTGCTACGCTCGCCGGCGCCCGCTACCGCCCACGCCCACCTTTGCCCACCTTTGTAGTCGTCGCGCCCTCCTGCTCCTTTCGTCGCTGCTTTTGCGCGCCGCCCGTTGCTGCGTCACTGCTCCTGCTCTAGCCACGGCGCTCGACCGCGCCACTCGTGAACCACGCCCGCCGTCGCCGAGCCGCCCCCGGCCTCGCCCCGCACCTCTGCTTTGTCGTCCCGCCTGACCTTCCCCAAGCCCCGGCCCGCCCCACTACCTCTGCTGCTGGGCCTCGCCCCCCTCGCGTCCGGTCTGCCTCTTCAGCCGCACCAGCGCCGCCGTGGCCACCCCGTGCTCGCGCACCCGCCCGTGGCCTCGCCGGGGCCGCGCCTGCCGCCGGCCGCCGGAGCCCCTCGTCTGCGTGGGAGCACGCACGTGCGTGATTTAAACAGGGGTTGACCGATGAATTAGGGGCCCACCTTACCTAATTATCCATTAGTAAAAATATCCCCTAAAAAGACACTGCCAATGGGCCCCTCGTCTAATTATGCTAAATTAGATTAGTTAATACTGTGTCCATGACACTTGGGACCCACGCTCACTGTTTGAGTGGATAAGGTTGAACCAGTCAGCCTCTGCTGACAGGGCTGTTGACCCAGTCAACAGTGGCCCACCAGTCAGTCCCTGTGTGGCCTGGCTGGGTACACTTCTCTGTACATATAGCATTTTTTCTATTAAATTCGGATTAATAATATTCCAGAAAATTCATTAAACTTTGATAAATCATATAAAATAAACCGTAGCTCGGATGAAAATAATTTATATATCAAAGTTGCTCAGAACGACGAGACGAATCCGGATACGCAGCCCGTTCGTCCGCCACGCGTCCCTATCATAGCAAACCTGCAACCTTCCCCCTCCGGTTCATCTGTCCGAAAACACGAAACACCGGGGATACATACCCGGATGTTTCCCCCCTTCGCCGGTATTACCTATCCCTGCGTTAGATCACCTCTAGCACTGCGTATTGCCATGTTATGCTTTCTGATGCTTTGATTGCTCTATTATTTATTGTGTTCCCTTCCGTTACTTCTTTCCAGTAGACCCCGAGACCGCTGCCGGTACCCCTGTGATCGACTACGGTGTTGATGACCCCTTCTTCTTGCCAGAGCAACCAGGCAAGCCCCCCCCCCCTTGATCACCAGATATCGCCTATTCTTCTCTACTGCTTGCATTAGAGTAGTGTAGCATGTTACTGCTTTCGGTTAATCCTATTCTACTGCACAGCCTGTCATTGTTGCTATAGTTGTTACCCTTACCTGCTATCCTACTGCTTAGTATAGGATGCTAGTTTTCCATCAGTGGCCCTACATTATTGTCCGTCTGCTGTGCTATACTATCGGGCCGTGATAACTCGGGAGGTGATCACGGGTATATACTATAGACTTTATACATGATACATGTGGTGACCAAAGAAGGGTCGGCTCGTAGGAGTACCCGCGAGTGGATCTTTGAGGCAGAGTGACAGGGCAGGTTGAGACCACCTAGGAGAGAGGTGGGCCTGGCCCTGTTCAGTGTTCGCGGATACTTAACACGCTTAACGAGATCTTGGTATTTGATCTGAGTCTCGCTACTGGCCTATACGCACTAACCAACTACGCGGGAACAATTATGGGCACTCGACGTTGTGGTATCAGCCGAAGCACTTCGTGACATCAGCGACTGAGTGGCGTGCGCCGGATTGGAACGTAGGCCTGCTCTTGTATTAAGGGGGCTAGTTCTGCTTCCGGCCGCGTACGCAACGTGCAGGTGTGCTATGGGCGATGGGCCCAGACCCCTGTGTGCTTAGGTTTAGACCGGCGTGCTGACCTCTCTGTTGTGCCTAGGTGGGGCTGCGACGTGTTGATCTTCCGCGGTCGGGCATGACCCCGAAACGTGTGTCCGGCCAACTGGGATCAAGCGTGTTGGGTTATGTGGTGCACCCCTGCAGGGAAGTTAATCTATTCGAATAGCCGTGATCTTCGGTAACAGGACGACTTGGAGTTGTACCTTGACCTTATGACAACTAGAACCAGATACTTAATAAAGCACAACCTTCCAAGTGCCAGATACAACCCGGTGATCTCTCTCTAACAGGGCTTTGAGGAGGGGATCGTCGGGTAGGATTATGCTATGCGATGCTACTTGGAGGACTTTAGTCTACTCTCTTCTATATGCTGCAAGACGGAGGCTGCCAGAAGCGTAGTCTTCGACAGGATTAGCTATCCCCCTCTTACTCTGGCATTCTACAGTTCAGTCCACTGATATGGCCCTTTACACATATATCCATGCATATGTAGTGTAGCTCCTTGCTTGCGAGTACTTTGGATGAGTACTCACGGTTGCCTTGTTTCCCCTTTCCCCCCATTTCTCTACCCGATTACTGCGACCAGACGATGGAGCCCAGGATCCAAACGCCATCATCGACGACGACTCTTTCTACACTGGACGTGCCAACTACTACGTGCACCCCGCTGACGAAGACCAGGAGTAGTTAGGAGGATCCCAGGTAGGAGGCCTGCGCCTCGTTCGATATGTATCCCCGTTTGTGCTAGCCATCTCATGGCAACTTGTTTAACTTATGTCTGTACTCAGATATTGTTGCTTCCGCTGACTCGTCTATGATCGAGCACTTGTATTCGAGCCCTCGAGGCCCCTGGCTTGTATTATGATGCTTGTATGACTTATTTTATTTGTAGAGTTGTGTTGTGATATCTTCCCGTGAGTCCCTGATCTTGATCGTACACATTTGCGTGCATGATTAGTGTACGATTGAAATGGGGGCGTCACACACGCAAGATCCATCTAGGTGATGCATAGCAACGAGAGGGCAGATTATTGTCCACGTACCCTTGTAGACCGAATCGAAAGCGTTTAGTAACGTGGTTGATGTAGTCGAACGTCTTCGCTATCCAACCGATCCAAATACCGAACGCACGGCACCTCCGCGATCTGCACAAGTTCAGCTCGGTGACGTCCCTCATACTCTTGATCCAGCTGAAGCCGAGGGAGAGTTTTGTCAGCACGATGGCATGGTGACGGTGATGATGAAGTTACCGATGCAGGGCTTCGCCTAAGCTCTACAACGATATGACCGAGGTGGAAATCTGTGGAGGGGGGCACCACACACGGCTAAGACAACTGTCAACTTGTGTGTCTATGGGGTGCCCCCTCCCCGTATATAAAGGAGTGGAGGAGGGGAGGGCCGGCCCTCTCATGGCGCGCCCAAGGGGGGAGTCCTACTCCCGGTGGGAGTAGGATTCCCCCCTTCCCTAGTTGGAGTAGGAGAGGAAGGAAGAGGGAGAGAGAGGGAAGGAAAGGGGGGAGCCCCCCCACCCAATTCGGATTGGGCTTAGGGGGGCGCACCCTCCGCCTTTCCACCTCCTCCTCTCTCCCACTAAGGCCCAATAAGGCCCATTGACTCCCCGGGGGGTTCCGGTAACCCCAGTACTCTGGTAAATGCCCGAACTCACCCGGAACCATTCCAATGTCCAAACATAGCCTTCCAATATATTGATCTTTATGTCTCTACCATTTCGAGACTCACTGTCATGTCCGTGATCACATCCGGGACTCCGAACAACCTTCGGTACATCAAAACACATAAACTCATAATACCAATCGTCATCGAACGTTAAGCCTGCGGACCCTACGGGTTCGAGAACTACGTAGACATGACCGAGACTCATCTCCGGTCAATAACCAATAGCGGAACCTGGATGCTCATATTGGTTCCTACATATTCTACGAAGATCTTTATCGGTCAGACCGCATAACAACATATGTTGTTCCCTTTGTCATCGGTATGTTACTTGCCCAAGATTCGATCGTCGGTATCCTCATACCTAGTTCATTCTCGTTACCGGCAAGTCTCTTTACTCGTTCGGTAATTCATCATCCCGCAACTAACTCATTAGTCACATTGCTTGCAAGGCTTATAGTGATGTGCATTACCAAGAGGGCCCAGAGATACCTCTCCGATACACGGAGTGACAAATCCTAATCTCGACCTATGCCAACTCAACAAACAACATCGGAGACACCTGTAGAGCATCTTTATAATCACCCAGTTATGTTGTGATGTTTGATAGCACACAAGGTGTTCCTCTGGTATTCGGGAGTTGCATAATCTCATAGTCAGAGGAACATGTATAAGCCATGAAGAAAGCAATAGCAATAAAACTAAACGAGCATTATGCTAAGTTAACGGATGGGTCTTGTTCATCACATCATTCTCTAATGATGTGATCTCTTTCATCAAATAACAACTCTTTGTCCATGGCTAGGAAACTTAACCATCTTTGCTTAACGAGCTAGTCAAGTAGAGGCATACTACTGGCACTCTATTTTTTCTATGTATTCACACATGTACTAAGTTTCCAGTTAATACAATTCTAGCATGAATAATAGAAGTTTATTATGATATAAGGAAATATAAATTACAACTTTATTATTGCCTCTAGGGCATATTTCCTTCAGGTAGTTCTGCTGAAGACAACGTCATTCCGGGTTAGTTCTAATCTAATCATACCAAAACCATATAAAATTATTGTAAACATGGCATGAATACTTCATAAATTATAGATACGTTGGAGACGTATCAACATCCCCAAGCTTAATTTATGCTCGCCCTCGAGTAGGTAAATGATAAAAGAAATAGTTTATGAAGTGTGAATGCTAGCATAGTGCAAAGATTTGATCAATGATAGTTCCAAACACTTTTTCTAGCATTATTATATATCATAAACAGTAGCTCGTCTCACAAAACTTCTCATGATCAAGTAGCAAGTTATTCACATGTTAAAGCATAGACCATAAAGTTTCTTGAAAGCTAACAAACTATGTTTTCAGTCACCAAACAATTGTAATTCATCTTATTGTCAGGAAGGGTCTATGTAAGAGCTTTGATTCAGCAAATTCCACATACTCAACTATCATATAGTCTTCCATGATAGCTAACACTCAAAGCATATTTATAGAACAAATAACATCCGTCGAACACAGAGAAAGATAGGGGCTTAATGTTTCGTCTCCCAACTCATCTATCATATAGATAATTGTCAACAGTAATAATTCATGATCAAATATATTTGAGTGGCCCATATATGCTTCGATCTTTCCCCACCACATGATGTTTCCAACTAAAGAATAATTGAGGTTGAAATAAGAAGGAATATTATCGACTCTTGAATAAAAGTAAATACATGAAAGTAAAAGATAGGCCCTTCGCAGAGCGAAGCAGAAGTTGTCGTGCGCTTTTTAATTTTGGATCACGTGCAAACCCTTAATGCAAAGGAATGTCACATTGTATTGCCCTTTGTGATATCAACCTTTATTATGCAATTGTTGCTTTTATTTCTTTGCCGTTACAAGTTCGTACAACGCTTATTTTCCCTTACAATAAAAGATCATACATATTTAGGAGTAATTTTTATTGCTTTTTGCACCGATGACAACTTACTTGAAGGATCTTATTCAATCCATAGGTAGATATGGTGGACACTCATGACATGAAACAGGATTTAAGGATTTTTGGATGCAAAAGTAGTATCTCTACATAGTACAAATTTTTGGCTAGCAAAAGATTGTAAGCAAGCACCACATGTTGGAGGATCCATAACGACATAACTTCTATACAAATATAACCAAACATAACTCATTACGTTGTCTTCCTTGTCCAACTTCAACTAATTTTCTCAAGTTTGAAAATAATTAATGGGGCTCACAATCATAGAAGATGTCCAAGATAGTATATTTATATGTGAAATCCCTCTGCCTTCAATATTCTTTCATGAATTATTCAAGTGACTAATGTTGAGGTTGCTAACTTTCAATAAATTTTACCACCTATAATTCTTATATGTGAATTCATTACTCCCAATGGGATAAGCATATGAAACATATATAATTTCAGATTTATGGTTGCTACTTCTTGAGCTTACGTTGGTTTTTCCCTTGTAGAGGAAAGGGTGATGCGGAACAGTAGAGAAAAGTATTTCCCTCAGTTAAGAACCAAGGTATCAATCCAGTAGGAGAAACGCGCAAGTCCCTAATAGATGCACCTGCACAAACAATCAAACACTTACACCCAACGCGATAAAGGGTTGTCAATCCCTTCACAGTCACTTGCAAAAGTGAGATCTGACAGAGTTAAATAAAACTAAACAAAAGATAAAATATTTTTGGGTTTTTTGGTTTATAGATCTGAAAATAAAAGATTGCAAGAATAGTAAATCATAAACTAATATGATGGAAAATAGACCCAGGGCCATAGGTTTCACTAGAGGCTTCTCTCATAAAGGCAAATAATACGATGGGTGAACAAATTACTGTCGAGCAATTGATAGAAAAGCGCAAAGTTATGACGATATCCAAGGCAATAGGCATCACGTCCATGTCAAGTGGACCGACTCCTGCCTGCATCTAGAGTATTAAGTGCATAAAGAACAGAGTAACGCCTTAAGTAAGATGGCATGATGTAGAGGAATAAAATCAAGCAATATGATGTTGATACGTCTCCAATGTATCTATAATTTTTGATTGCTCCATGCTATATTATCTATTGTTTTGGACTATATAGGGCTTTATTTTCCACTTCTATATTACTTTTGGGACTAACCTATTAACCGGAGGCCCATCTCAGAATTGTTGTTTTTTGCCTATTTCAGTGTTTCGAAGAAACGGAATATCAAACGGAGTCCAAACGGAATGAAACCTTCGGGAACGTGATTTTCTCAACAAATAAGATCTAGGAGACTTGGACCCTCCGTCGGGAAAGGAGGGAGGCGGTCATGAGGGTGGAGGGCGCCCCCCTAGGGCGCGCCCCCTGCCTCGTGGGCCCCCCTTTGCTCCACCGACGTACTCCTTCCTCCTATATATACCTACGTACCCCCAAACGATCAGATACGGAGCCAAAAACATAATTCTACCGCCGCAACCTTCTGTACCCACGAGATCCCATCTTGGGGCATGTTCCGGAGCTCCGCCGGAGGGGGCCATCATCACGGAGGGCTTCTACATCATCATAGCCCCTCCGATGAAGTGCGAGTAGTTTACCTCAGACCTTCGTGTCCATAGTTAGTAGCTAGATGGCTTCTTCTCTCTTTTTGGATCTCAATACAATGTTCTCCCCTTCTCTCGTGGAGATCTATTCGATGTAATCTTCTTTTTGCGGTGTTTTTGTTGAGACCGATGAATTGTGGGTTTATGATCAAGTCTATCTATGAACAATATTTGAATCTTCTCTGAATTCTTTTATGTATGATTGGTTATCTTTGCAAGTCTCTTCGAATTATCAGTTTGGTTTGGCCTACTAGATTGGTTCTTCTTGCAATGGGAGAAGTTCTTAGCTTTGGGTTCAATCTTGCGGTGTCCTTTCCCAGTAATAGTAGGGGAAGCAAGGCACATATTGTATTGTTGCCATCGAGGATAACAAGATGGCTTTTTATCATATTGCATGAAACTATCCCTCTACATCATGTCATCTTGCTTAAGGCATTACTCTGTTTTTAACTTAATACTCTAGATGCATGCTGGATAGCGGTCGATGAGTGGAGTAATAGTAGTAGATGCAGGCAGGAGTCGGTCTACTTGTCTCGGACGTGATGCCTATATACATGATCATACCTAGATATTCTCATAACTATGCTCAATTCTGTCAATTGCTCAACAGTAATTTGTTCACCCACCGTAGAATACTTATGCTATTGAGAGAAGCCACTAGTTAAATCTATGGGCCCCGGGTCTATTCTCATCATATCAATCTCCAATCACTTCATTATTGCTTTGCTTTTTTACTTTGCCTTTTATTTTACCTTGCATATTTATATCAAAAATACCAAAAATATTATCTATTAGATCTCACTCTCGTAAGTGATCGTGAAGGGATTGACAACCCCTAATCGCGTTGGTTGCGTTGAGCTATTTATTTTTTGTAGGTACGAGGGACTCACGCGTAGCCTCCTACTGGATTGATACCTTGGTTCTCAAAAACTGAGGGAAATACTTACGCTACTTTGCTGCATCATCCTCTCCTCTTCAGGGAAATCCAACGCAGTGCTCAAGAGGTAGCAAGAAGAATTTCTGGTGCCGTTGCCGGGGAGTATACACAAAAGTCAACATACCAAGTACCCATCACAATGACTTATCTCTCGCACTACATTATTTGCCATTTGCCTCTCGTTTTCCTCTCCCCCACTTCACCCTTGCCGTTTTATTCGCCCTCTCTTTTCCGTTTGCCTTTTTTCTCGCATGCTTTTGTTTGCTCCTGTGTTGGATTGCTTGTTTGTCGCGATGGCTCAAGATAATACCAAACTGTGTGACTTTACCAATACCAACAATAATGATTTCTTTAGCACTCCGATTGTTGCTCTTACCAATACTGAATCTTGTGAAATCAATACTGCTTTGTTGAATCTTGTTATGAAAGATCAATTCGCCGGCCTTCCTAGTGAAGACGCCGCTACTCATCTAAATAGCTTCGTTGATTTATGTGATACACAAAATAAGAAAGATGTCGATAATGATATTGTTAAATTGCAGATATTTCCTTTTTCGCTTAGAGATCGTGCTAAATCTTGGTTTTCGTCTTTGCCTAAAAATAGTATTGATTCTTGGAACAAGTGCAAAGATGCTTTTATCTCTAAGTATTTTCCTCCCGCTAAGATCATATCTCTTAGAAACGACATTATGAATTTTAAGCAACTTGATCACGAACATGTTGCACAAGCTTGGGAGAGAATGAAATTAATGATACGTAATTGCCTTACTCATGGTTTGAATTTGTGGATGATTATACAAAAATTTTATGCCGGACTGAATTTTGCTTCTAAAAATCTTTTAGATTCGGCCGCGGGAGGCACTTTTATGGAAATCACTTTAGGAGATGCTACTAAACTCCTAGATAATATTATGGTTAATTATTATCAATGGCACACTGAAAGATCTACTAATAAAAAAGTGCATGTGATAGAAGAAATCAATGTTTTGAGTGAAAAGATGGATGAACTTATGAAATTATTTGCTACTAAGAGTGTTTCTTCTGATCCTAATGATATGCCTTTGTCTACCTTTATTGAGAATAATAATGAATCTATGGAGGTGAATTTGTTGGTAGGAATAATTTTGGTAACAACGCGTATAGAGGGAACTTTAATCCTAGGCCTTATCCTAGTAATCCTTCTAATAATTATGGAAATTCCTACAACAACTCTTATGGAAATTTTAATAAGATGCCCTCTGAATTTGAGACTAGTGTTAAAGAGTTTATTAATTCACAAAAGAATTTTAATGCTTTGCTTGAATAGAAATTGCTTAAAGTTGATGATTTGGCTAGGAACGTTGATAGAATTTCTCTTGAGGTTGATTCTTTAAAGCTTAGATATATTCCTCCTAAGCATGATATCAATGATTCTCTCAAAGCCATGAGAATTTCCATTGATGAGTGCAAGGAAAGAACCGCTAGGATGCGTGCTACGAAAGATGCCTTTATTAAAGCGTGTTCTTCCAATTCCTATGAAAATAAAGATGAATATCTAAAATTTATTGATGTGTCCCCTATTAAATATTTGTTTTGAAATATGAATCTTGATGAAACTGAATATGATCTTCCTTTACCTAGAAGGCGTTCCAAAAATTCGGAGTTTTTAGATCTTGATGATGAAATTGATAAAAGTGGGATTGAAAGGAATAAAACCCTTGATGTTTCTAAACCCACTATTTTGGATTTCAAGGAATCTAATTATGAAAGTTGCTCTTTAATTGATTGTATTTCCTTGTTGCAATCCGTGCTAAATTCTCCTCATGCTTATAGTCAAAATAAAGCCTTTACCGAACATATCGTTGATGCCTTGATTCAATCTTATGAACAAAAACTTGAGTTGAAAGTCTCTATCCCAAGAAAACTTTATGATGAGTGGGAACCCACTATTAAAATTAAAATTAAAGATCATGAGTTTTATGCTTTGTGTGATTTGGGTGCTAGTGTCTCCACTATTCCCAAAACTTTGTGTGATTTGCTAGATTTCCGTGATTTTGATGATTGCTCTCTATACTTGCATCTTGCGGACTCCACTATTAAGAAACCTATGGGAAGAATTAATGATGTTCTTATTGTCGCAAATAGGAATTATGTGCCCATAGATTTTATCGTTCTTCATATAGATTGCAATCCTTCTTGACCTATTATTCTTGGGAGACCTTTCCTTAGAATGATTGGTGAGATTATTGATATGAAGGAAGGGAATATTAGATTCTAATTTACTTTAAAGGAGGGCACGGAACACTTCCCAAGAAATAAAATAAAATTACCATATGAATCTATCATGAGAGCCACTTATGGATTGCCTACCAAAGATGGCAATACCTAGATCTATCCTTGCTTTTATGCCTAGCTAGGGGCGTTAAACGATAGGGCTTGTTGGGAGGCAACCCAATTTTAGTTTTAGTTTTTTTTCTTTTGTTTCTGTTTAGGAATAAATAATCCATCTACCTTATGTTTAGATGTGGTTTTGTGTTTTAATTAGTGTTTGTGCCAAGTTAGACCTATAGGATCTTCTTGGATGATAGTTATTTCATCTTGCTGTAATTTCCAGAATCTTTCCGTTCATGAAAACAATTGTTAAATATCACCAGAACGTGATAAAATACTGATTCCAATTGCTGCTGATCAATAAAAAAATTTCTAGGTCTTCATATTTTGGTATATGCTTTGTAGTTCCAGAAGTTTGCGTTAGTTACAGATTACTACAGACTGTTCTATTTTTGACAGATTCTGTTTTTCATGTGTTGTTTGCTTATTTTGATGAGTCTATGGCTAGTAAAATAGTTTATAAACCATATAGAAGTTGTAATACAGTAGGTTTAACACCAATACAAATAAAGAATGAGTTCATTAGAGTACCTTGAAGTGGTCTTTTGTTTTCTTTCACTAACGGAGCTCACGAGATTTCTGTTGAGTTTTGTGTTGGGAAGTTTTCAAGTTTTGGGTGAAATCTTTTGATGGATTATGGAACAAGGAGTGGTAAGAGCCTAAGCTTGGAGATGCCCATGACACCCCCAAGATAATCCAAGTACACCAAAAAGTCAAAGCTTGGGGATGCCCCAGAAGGCATCCCCTCTTTCGTCTACTTCCATCGGTAATTTTACTTGGAGCTATATTTTTATTCACCACATGATATGTGTTTTGCTTGGAGCGTCTTGTATTATTTGAGTCTTTGCTTGTTAGTCTACCACAATCATCCTTGATGTACAAAACTTTTGAGAGAGCCATACACGAATTAGAATTTGATAGAATACTCTATGTGCTTCACTTATATCTTTTGCGCTTTATAGTTTTGCTCTAGTGCTTCACTTATATCTTTTAGAGCATGGTCGTGGATTTTTTTTATAGAAACTATTGAGATCTCATGCTTCACTTAGATTATTTTGAGAGTCTTAAATAGCATGGTATTGCTTAATAATAATATGCTTGGTATTCAAGATTTGTAAAAATTTCTTTTGAGTGCGTTGAATACTAAGAAAAGATAGATGCTTGATAATTGTTTTGAGATATGAAGATGGTGATATTAGAGTCATCTTAGTTGAGTAGTTGTGAATTTGAGAAATACTTGCGTTAAAGTTTGTGATTCCCGTAGCATGCACTTATGGTGAACCGTTATGTGATGAAGTCGGAGCATGCTTTATTTATTGATTGTCTTCCTTATGAGTGGCGGTAGGGGACGAGCGATGGTCTTTTCCTACCAATCTATCCCCCTAGGAGCATGCGCGTAATACTTTGCTTTGATAACTTCTATATTTTTGCAATAAGTATATGGGTTCTTTATGACTAATGTTGAGTCCATGGATTATACACACTTTTCTTCCTTCCACCATTGCTAGCCTCTCTAATACCGCGCACCTTTCGCCGGTATCATACACCCACCATATACCTTCCTCAAAACAGCCACCATACCTACCTATCATGGCATTCCCATAGCCATTCCGAGATATATTGTCATGCAACTTTCCACCGTCCAGTTTATTATGACACGCTCCATCATTGTCATATTGCTAGCATGATCATGTAGTTGACATCGTATTCGTGGCAAAGCCACCATTCATAATTCTTTCATACATGTCACTCTTGAATCATTGCATATCCCAGTACACCGCGGTAGGCATTCACATAGAGTCATATTCTGTTCTAAGTTTCGAGTTGTAATTGTTGAGTTGTAAGAAAAATAAAAGTGTGATGATCATCATTTTTAGAGCATTGTCCAAGTGAGGAAAGGATGATGTAGACTATGATTCCCCCACAAGTCGGGTTGAGACTCCGGACGAAAAAAAGGAAAAGAGGCCATAAATAAAGGCCCAAATAAAAAAATGAGAGAAAAAGAGAGAAGGGACAATGTTACTATCATTTTACCACACTTGTGCTTCAAAGTAGCACTATGATCTTCATGATAGAGAGTCTCTCATATTGTCACTTTCATATACTAGTGGGAATTTTTCATTATAGAACTTGGCTTGTATATTCCAATGATGGGCTTCCTCAAAATGCCCTAGGTCTTCGTGAGCAAGCGAGTTGGATGCACACCCACTTAGTTTCTTTTGTTGAGCTTTCATATACTTATAGCTCTAGTGCATCCGTTGCATGGCAATCCCTACTCACTCACATTGATATCTATTGATGGGCATCTCCATAGCCCGTTGATACGCCTAGTTGATGTGAGACTATCTTCCCCTCTTTTCGTCTTCTCCACAACCACCATTCTATTCCACATACAGTGCTATATCCATGGCTCACGCTCAAGTATTGCGTGAAGATCGAAAAAGTTTTGAAAATGTCAAAAGTATGAAACAATTCCTTGGCTTGTCATCAGGGTTGTGCATGATTTAAATACTTTGTGTGGTGAAGATAGATCATAGCCAGACTATATGATTTTGTAGGGATAAATTTCTTTGGCCATGTTATTTTGAGAAGACATAATTGCTTTGTTAGTATGCTTGAAGTATTATTATTTTTATGTCAACATGGACTTTTGTCTTGAATCTTTCGGATCTGAATATTCATACCACAATTAAGAAGAATTACATTGAAATTATGCCACGTAGCACTCTGAGGGAGTCCTGGATTAGGGGGTGTTCGGGTAGCCGGACTATGCCTTCGTCGGACTCCTGGACTATGAAGATACAAGATTGAAGACTTCGTCCCGTGTCCGGATGGAACTTTCCTTGGCGTGGAAGGCAAGTTTGGAGATGAGGATATTCAAGATCTCCTACCATTGTAACCGACTCTGTGTAACCCTAACCCTATCCGGTGTCTATATAAACCGGAGGGTTGTAGTCCGTAGGACAATCAACTCCATACACAACAATCATACCATAGGCTAGCTTCTAGGGTTTAGCCTCCTTGATCTCGTGGTAGATCTACTCTTGTACTACCAATATCATCAATATTAATCAAGCAGGAGTAGGGTATTACCTCCATCGAGAGGGCCCGAACCTGGGTAAAAACATCGTGTCCCTTGTCTCCTGTTACCATCCGGCCTTGACGCACAGTTCGGGACCCCCTACCCGAGATCCGCGGGTTTTGACACCAACGTTGGTGCTTTCATTGAGAGTTCCTCTGTGTCGTCGCCTTTAGGCCCGATGGCTCCTTTGATCATCAACAACGATGAGGTCCAGGGTGAGACTTTCCTCCCCGGACAGATCTTCGTCTTCGGCGGCTTCGCTCTGCGGGCCAATTCGCTTGGCCACCTGGAGCAGATCGAAAGCTATGCCCCTGGCCATCAAGTCAGCTTTGGAAGCATAAACTACACGGCTGATATCCGCGGAGACTTGATCTTCGACGGGTTCGAGCCATGGCTAAGCGCGCCGCACTATCTCGAGGGGCATGATCTAGCTCTGCCTCCGAACAGTGTCCTGGAGGCCGCACACGCACCGGTTCCGACCCTTAACTCGGAGCCTATTGCACCGATCGAGGATGAGCAGTTGGACGTCACCTCTGGGGCTGCGATCTCAAAGGCGATCGAGCCGAACGCCAGCCCCGCACTCTGCATGACCCGGCGACTCCGAGGGTCCAGACTCCTCCCCGGACTCCGAACCCCCCGCGTCCCTGCCAATCAAATCCGATTGGGCGCCGATAATGGAGTTCACCGCCGCGGACATCTTTCAGCACTCGCCTTGTGGCGACATCCTGAATTCTCTTAAGTCTCTCTCTTTATCAGGAGAGCCCTGGCCGGATTACAGTCAACGAGGATGGGATACGGACGATGAAGAAATTCAAAGCCCACCCACCACCCACTTTGTAGCCACTGTCGACAATTTAAACGACGTGCTCAACTTCGACTCCACAGACATCGACAACATGGATGACGATGCAGGACATACCGATGAACCAACGCCCATAGGGCATTGGACAGCCACCCCATCTCACGATGTGTACATGGTGGATACCCCTAAAGGAAGCGACAACGAGGAAAAAGGGGACGGAACGGGAGATTGACCCCCCGAAAAGCAATCAAAGCATCGACGTAAACGCCGACCCAAGCCCCGCCTCGATAAAAACCCAGCCATAGAGCAGGACGAGCCGGTAGACGACGAGCAGGCCTCAGAGCAACCGTCCGAACAGGGCAACATGGATAGAAAAACTGAACATCCCTTCCCCGGCGAAAACAGCATTCCGGATGACCTTACGCTGGATAAACCCATAGAGTAGAAGAATCTCCACAAGAGGCTCGTTGCAACCGCACGCAGCCTGAAAAAGCAGAAGCGGAAGCTAAAAACAGCGGAAGATGCACTCTGGATCAGATGGAGCAAAGTAATCAATACCGCAGATACATACGGCGACGGTCGCCGCACTAAAAGCTATTCGAAAAGAAAGCTACTGCCTGAATTCGACGAAGAGGCCCTAGAGCCCTCACATTCAAAAAATAAGAAAGCCACACGGTCGGATAGACGACCCCAAAAAGCGACAAGCGGCGCCGCACTTAAATCTGCATGCGACCCACTTAAGGATTCGCATCATGGCCCAGTGAGGTCCATTTATGGGCCAAGAAAGCAAGCTTTCGTAAGCAATGCAATAAAGCCATCATCAGAATCCGGCACACCCAAATACAGTGGCGCCGCACACCCCCTATGTTTCACCGATGAGGTTCTGGACTATGAATTTCCAGAGGGATTCAAACCCGTAAACATAGAGGCATATGATGGAACAACAGACCCTGGAGTCTGGATCGAGGATTATATCCTCCACATACATATGGCCAGAGGAGATGATCTTCACACCATAAAATATTTACCCCTTAATCTTAAAGGGCCAGCCAGCATTGGCTTAAAAGCCTTCCCGAAAACACAATTGGAAGTTGGGAAGAGCTCGAGGATGCTTTCCGAGCAAATTTTCAAGGGACCTATGTCCGCCCTCCAGATGCAGACGATCTTAGTCACATAACTCAACAGCCCGGAGAATCAGCTCGGCCGTTCTGGAATAGATCCCTCACTAAAAAGAATCAGATAGTCGACTGTCCGGACGCCGAAGCCTTAGCAGGTTTCAGGCATAACGTCCGAGACAAATGGCTCGCCAGACACCTCGGCCAAGAAAAGCCAAGAACAATGGCCGCACTAACAAGCCTCATGACCCTCTTTTGTGCAGGAGAGGACAGCTGGCTGGCAAGATGCAGCCCCAGCGACCCAAGTACATCCGAAATTCGGGATGGAAACAGAAAACCGTGACGCAACAAGGACCGTCAACGGACTAAGGAAAAAAGTCCGAACAGCACGACAGTCAATGCCGGATTCAAAGGCTCACGACAAAATCAGGCAACACCGCCCCTCAAGGATAATAGGGATGATCCATCCAATTTAAATAAAATCCTGGACAGGATATGTCAGATACACAGTACTCCCGGGAAGCCTGCTAACCATACCCACAGAGATTGCTGGGCTTTCAAACAATCGGGCAGACTCAATGTCGAACACAAGGGGCTCGACACACGAAGCAAAGACGAGGACGAACCCCAAAAGCAGAGCACCAGGAAACAAAAGAACTTCCCACAAGAAGTAAAAATAGTGAACTTACTTCACATAACAAAACGTGCGGCGTCCATAAAGGCACGCATCACACGACCTATCCCCAAAGGGTCCCGCCACTGGTTGTCAAAACCAATCATCTTCGACCAGCTAGATTATTCTAGAAGTATCAAGGATGCAGGCTGGACTGCCTTGATACTCGATCCAATCATTGGCGGACTCCAGTTTTCAAATGTCCTTATGGACTGTGGCAGTGACTAAACCTGATATATCAGGATACAATCCATAACATGGTAATAAATCCAGCAAGAATCCGTCGCAGCAAAACCTCCTTTCAAGGGGTAACACCTGGTCTGGACACCCATTGTATGGGTTTTCTCCGGCTCGAAGTTATATTCGGCTCTGCAGATAACTTCCGCTGCGAAAAGCTGACCTTCCATATCGTCCCGTTCTCAAGTCGCTATCAAGCACTACTGGGACGCGAAGCTTTCGCTCGCTTTAACGTGATATCGCGTTATGCATCCCTCACGCTTAAGATGCCCGGTCCATGAGGCATCACCTCTTTAAAGGGGAAGCACTAAAGTGTGCCTCCCCCAAGCGGAGGACTGTGCGGCCGCCTTGACAGCCCCACGGTAAAATGGCCTCACCGGCCAAACAACTTCGAAATAGGTCATTAAAGACCACGAACGCGGATAGACGAGTTCGGCACAAAATCATCATTAATGCAGGTTTAGTGGCCATATACCCCCGAACTAGGGGCTACATGCAGAGACAATAAAGCTCAACCCTATATATTTTACTTTATACTTTGTATATTTCAAACTTTTATTCGGCACGACCCATTTTTCAACTCAGTTCCTCTCTCTTACAGATGAACGTCGTGCGGCGCCCGTCCAGGATACGGCACAACGGAGACACAGGCGCAGACGTGCAGTAGGGACCCGTCCTAAAGGATTCTTTTTAGATTAAGACCCTGCGTAAACCTTTTTTACTGTCTCTTGTTGCTACACATCCCCTGGTTCTTTCCGATATAACCAAGGAGGAGGCTGGCGTCTTGGCATGTGGCCACGTCAGAATTTTTGCACGTACCTGGACACTAGGGGCTTTTTTAACAAAGAGTGTTGTTTCGCCCGCACTCATAAAGACCGAACACCTTAGGGAGTGTTCGGTGAGGGAGTCCTGGATTAAGGGGTGATCGGAGAGCCGGACTATACCTTCAGCCGGAGTCCAGGACTATGAAGATACAAGATTGAAGACTTCGTCCCGTGTCCGGATGGGACTTTCCTTGGCGTGGAAGGCAAGCTTGGCGATGCGGATATTCAAGATCTCCTACCAATGTAACCGACTCTGTGTAACCCTAACCCTATCCGGTGTCTATATAAACCGGAGGGTTGTAGTCCGTAGGACAATCATCTTCATACACAATCATACCATAGGCTAGCTTCTAGGGTTTAGCCTCCTTGATCTCGTGGTAGATCTACTCTTGTACTACCCATATCATCAATATTAATCAAGCAGGAGTAGGGTATTACCTCCATCGAGAGGGCCCGAACCTGGGTAAAAACATCGTGTCCCTTGTCTCCTGTTACCATCCGGCCTTGACGCACAGTTCGGGACCCCCTACACGAGATCCGCCGGTTTTGGCACCGACATTGGTGCTTTCATTGAGAGTTCCTCTATGTCGTCGCCTTTAGGCCCGATGGCTCCTTCGATCATCAACAACGGTGAGATCCAGGGTGAGACTTTTCGCCCCGGACAGATCTTCGTCTTCGGCGGCTTCGCTCTGCGGGCCAATTCGCTTGGTCACCTAGAGCAGATCGAAAGCTACGCCCCTGACCATCAAGTCAGGTTTGGAAGCTTAAACTACACGGCTGATATCCGCAGGGACTTGATCTTCGACGGGTTCGAGCCACAGCCAAGCGTGCCGCACTACCTCGAGGGGCATGATCTAGCTCTGCCTCCGAACAGTGTCCTGGAGGCCGCACACGCACCGGTTCCGACCCTAGTCTTGGAGCCTATTACGCCAATCGAGGATGAGCGGTTGGACGTCACCTCGGGGGCTGCGATCTCAAAGGCAATCGAGCCGAACGCCAGCCCCACACTCCGCGTGACCCGTGACTCCGAGGGTCCAGACTATTATCTGGACTCCGAACCCCCCGTGCCCCTACCAATCGAATCCGATTGGGCACCTACAATGGAGTACACCGCCGCGGACATCTTTCAGCACTCGCCTTTTGGCGACATCCTGAATTCTCTCAAGTCTCTCTCTTTATCAGGAGAGCCCTGGCTGGATTACGGTCATCAAGGATGGGATACGGACGATGAAGAAATTCAAAGCCCACCCACCACCCACTTTGTAGCCACCGTCGACAACCTAAACGACGTGCTCAACTTCAACTCCGCAGACATCGACAGCATGGATGACGATGCAGGAGATACCGATGAACCAACGCCCATAGGGCATTGGACAGCCACCTCATCTCACAATGTGTACATGGTGGATACCCCAAAAGGAAGTGACAACGAGGAAAAAGGGGATGGAACAGGAGATAGACCCCCCGGAAAGCAATCAAAGCGTCGGCATAAACGCCAACCCAAGCCCCACCTCAATAAAAACCCCGCCATAGGGCGGGACAAGCCGGTAGGCGACGAGCAGGCCTTAGAGCAGCCGCCCGAACAGGGCAACACGGATAGAGAAACCGAAACTCCCTCCCCCGGCAAAAACGGCATTCCGGACGACCTTACGCCGGATAAATCCATGGAGCAGAAGAGTCTCCACAAGAGGCTCGTTGCAACTGCACGCAGCCTGAAAAAGCAGAAGCGGAAGCTAAAGACAGCGTAAGATGCACTCCAGATTAGATGGAATAAAGTAATCAACACCGCAGATAAATACGACGACGGTCACCGTACTAAAAGCTATCCGAAGAGAAAGCTACTGCCTGAATTCGATGAAGAGGCCGTAGAGCCCTCGTATTCAAAAAATAAGAAAGCCGCACGGTCGGATAGACGACCCCATAAAGCGGCAAGCGGCGCCGCACTTAAATCGGCATGGGACCCACTCAAGGATTCGCATCATGCCCCAGTTCGGTCCATTTATGGGCCAAGAAAGCAAGCTCTCGCAAGCAATACAATATAGCCATCGTCGGAATCCGGCACACCCAAATACAGGGGCGCCGCACACCCCCTATGTTTCACCGATGAGGTTCTGGACTATGAATTTCCAGCGGGATTCAAACCCGTAAACATAGAGGCATATGATGGAACAACAGACCCTGGAGTCTGGATCGAGGACTATATCCTCCACATACATATGGCCAGAGGAGATGATCTCCACGCCATCAAATATTTACCCCTCAAGCTTAAAGGGCCAGCCTGGCATTGGCTTAAGAGCCTTCCCGAAAACACAATTGGAAGTTGGGAAGAGCTCGAGGATGCTTTCCGAGCAAACTTTCAAGGGACCTATGTCCGCCCTCCAGATGCAGACGATCTTAGTCACACAACTCAACAGCCCGGAGAATCAGCTCGGCAGTTCTGGAATAGATTCCTCACTAAAAAGAATCAGATAGTCGACTGTCCGGACGCCAAAGCCTTAGCAGCTTTCAGGCACAATGTCCGAGACGAATGGCTCGCCAGACACCTCGGCCAGGAAAAACCAAGAACAATGGCCGCACTCACAAGCCTCATGACCCGCTTTTGCGCAGGAGAGGACAGCTGGTTGGCAAGGCGCAGCCCGAGCGACCCAAGTACATCCAAAACTAGGGATGGAAACGGAAAACCACGACACAACAAGGATCGCCGCTGGACTAAAGAAAAAAGTCTGAAAAGCACGGCAGTTAATGCCGGATTCAAGGGCTCACGACAAAATCAGACAAAACCACCCCTCCAGGATAACAGGGATGATCCGTCCAACTTAAATAGAATCCTGGACAGGATATGTCAGATACACAGTACTCCTGGGAAGCCTGCCAACCATACCCACAGAGATTGTTGGGTTTTCAAACAATCCGGCAGACTCAATGCCGAACACAAGGGGCTCGGCACACCAAGCGAAGATGAGGACGAACCCCAAAAGCAGAGCACCAGGAAACAAAAGAACTTCCCACAAGAAGTAAAAACAGTGAACTTACTTCACGTAACAAAACGTGTGGCGCCCATAAAGGTACGCACCACACGACCTATCCCCAAGGGGTCCCGCCACTGATTATTAAAACCAATCACCTTCGATCAGCTAGACTATTCTAGAAATATCAAGAACGCAGGCTGGACTGCGCTGATACTTGATCCAATAATTGGCGGACTCCAGTTTTCAAATGTCCTTATGGACGGCGGCAGTGGACTAAACCTGATATATCAGGATACAATCCAACACATGGGGATAAACCCAGCAAGAATCCGCCACAGCAAAACCTCCTTTCAAGGGATAACACCTGGTCCGGACACCCATTGTACGGGTTGTCTTCGGCTCGAAGTTATATTCGGCTCTGCCGATAACTTCCGCTGCGAAAAGCTGACCTTCCATATCGTCCCGTTCTCCAGTCGCTATCAAGCACTACTGGGACGTGAAGCTTTCGCTCGCTTTAACGCGATACCACATTACGCATCCCTCACCCTTAAGATGCCCGGTCCACGAGGCATCATCTCTTTAAAGGGGACGCACTAAAGCACGCCTCCCACAAGCGGAGGACTGTGCGACTGCTTTGACAACCACATAGCAAAATGGCCTCACCGGCCAAAAAACTGCGAAATAGGTCATTAAAGACCACGAACGCGGATAGATGAGTTCGGTAAAAATCATCATCGATGCAGGCTCAGTGGCCATATACCCCCGCACGAGGGGCTACATGCAGAGAAAATAAAGCTCAGTTTTATATAAACTTACTTTACATCTTGTTTATTTTAAACTTTTGTTCGGCACGACCCGTTTTCAACTAAGTTCCTCTCTTTTATAGATCAACGTCGTGCGGCGCCCGTCCAGGATACGGCACAATGGAGACACGGGCGCAGACGTGCAGTAGGGACCCGTCTTAAAGGATTCTTTTTAGATTAAGACCCTGCGTAAACCTTTTTTGCTGTCTCTTGTTGCTAAACATCCCCTGGTTTTTTTCCGATATAACCTAGGAGGAGGCTGGCGTCTTGGCATGTGGCCACGTCAGAATTTTTTGCACGTACCTGGACACTAGGGGCTTTTTTAGCAAAGAGTGTTGTTTCGCCCGCACTCATAAAGACCGAACACCTTAGGGAGTGTTCGTCGTCGCGAGTTTTGGCATTATATGCATCAGTTCCGAATCATGTCTTTGGTCAAATGTTGGGTTGCTCGGCTCCTGAGTTCGGCTACCTTACGTTCCGCTCTATCGGCTAAGGTAGCACCAGGAGAACTACTGTGATTGTGCCCTGGTTCGGCCGGGCGAGCACCTCAGTAGAGATAGCCGAAAACTGACTATTATGATGTAGCGTGAGACTGGTCAGCCACTCGATAACCTATCGGAATCTATCGGATTCCTCCGCTTTAACGAAGGGCCGCTTCCCGGTCAGGCACACACGTGCCCCGAACTCGAGCGAGCGCAGTCGCCACTAATGGGCTACCTAAACAGTCCCACTGTCAAGCTCCTATGGCTAAGTGAAAGTGTTAAAGCATTATAGTCCGGTTGCCTAGCCCACTGCGCTATCACCTCCTTCGTAGGACCAAGACCTTGGGTTAAGTGTGAAAATGCGTCTTCTGTGAGCACCCCCGCACTATGTGCGTGGGGGTTGAAGCCAACGACTGCAATCTTTCAGATTATATATATATATTTTTTAAACGGCTGCACAGGAGGTGTTCACAATACTTGAAGGCAAAAGTATAAACAGGCCACTACAGTTTATCAAAGTATCACTTCATCATTACACATGCTATAATAACATAGCATCCTTTGAGAACTGCGTCTCTATTACATGAGCGCCTTCAAGGACTTCCTGAAAATAGTGCTCGGAGGGCACTCGGCTTTCATCCGAATCTCGGGACGCAATAACGGTGGTCTCCATCTCTGCCCAGTATGTCTTGACACGGGCAAGAGCCATCCTTGCACCTCTACACACGCCGACCTTTTCATTGCATTAATGCGCGGCACCGCATTAAGGAATTGCTGCACCAAGCTGAAATAACTCTTCGGCTCTGACCTCCCCGGCCACAGATGACCCATGATGTACTTCATGGCGAGTCCGGACAACCTATTAAGTTCGGCCCATTGAGCCAAACGATCGTCCACTGCCAGTGGACACTCTGGATTGTGAAATTGCGACCAGAACAGCTTTTCCACTTCACGATCTTTCAGATCTCGAAAGTGTTCGGTCGCATCAGCAGCACTCGCTGCCAAATCCAGATAGGTGTCCTCCACACTCCACATCCGTCCAACGGAGCAAGCTTCGGATCGCAAAATTTTCTTTGCAGCATGAAGGGCTTTCCAGCCGCAATATGTTCGGCCTGACGCAGCTCCTCCTTCGCAGCTCTCATCGCAGAGCGCGCGTCCTTGGCATCAGCAGCGGCCTTCTCTAGGACCGTCTGCCTCGCCTGGTCTTCTTTCTCAAGAAGTCTGCAACGGTCTTCAGTGCTCTTTAACTTTTCGGCCATATCGGCCATCTCTTCCTTGCTTCGGCAATGAGCAGCCTGTTCGGCTCTCAGCTCTTCAAGGGCTTTCTTGGCAGCCGCATCACTTTTCCTGGCTTGATCTTTAGCTCGGGCAAGTTCTGCCCTAAGACTCTCCACGGCGGCCGCACCATCTGCGTCAAGCACACACATCGTAAGACACTGGCATAAAGCTCTTCTTACCTAATGTTGCCCGAGGAATCACATACCTTGAGCCTCATCCAACCGCTTGTTGACAAGCGCGATGTCGGCATCTGCCACGTCCAGTTGTCGCTTTAGTTCGGCAAAACCAGCAGTTCGGCTTGATTCCGGACACCCTGCAGCCTACATTAAAAGGCGACATTTTAGACCTGGGATTATGATCCTCCGCGTGCCGTCATTTCTTGACAACACGCAGAGTCTCAGGGGCTACTATCTACATAGGGCGCATCTTATTTATGCGCCACTGACAAAAGTGTACATTATCTAATGTACCTCAAATCCCGTCAATAAACTTTCGACGGCATCACGCAACCCGCTCTCTGCGGACGAAATCCTTTCAATCACTGTGCCCATCAATGCACGGTGCTCCTCCGAAATAGAAGCTCGCCCCAGCAGAACCTTTAGCTCCTCCGGCCGAGCACCAGGCGGTGCCGGACCTGTCCCATGACCTCTTTCGAAGGCCGGACGCGGAGAACCTCGGGGGGGCCCATAGCGATCTTCCGCCTCTGCCGGAATCGGAGAAACCCTCCGTGACGACACCTCAGGGTCCCCCGCCTCGTTAGGCGGCACAGCAGAAGGAGGCGTCCCGCTCTCCACCATCTCCGGAAGAAGATCCCCCGAGGACGAGCTCTGCTGAGAAGGGCTGAGGTCCGAACTACAAGGTAAAAATTCGGTTAAACTTCTGAGATATAAATCACGGATTTCTCTCATCCCTCGAAAGGAAAATCTTTCTCTACTCACGGCTCGTTGGAGGGCTGATCTCCTTGAGTACGTAGTCCGGCCGAGGAGCTCCCCGGCGTAGGACCCTCTGACGAAGACTTTTCCCCCCGCTTCGAGGCCATGGCCTCCGGGTCGTCAGAGGCAGCGCTCTTTTTCCCTTTAGGAGAGGAATTGTCGGTTCCTCCCTTCGGAGCAGCTTCCTTCGAGGAGGCCATAATTTCCTTGTCCTCCCCCTCGCTTCCCTCCAAGGGCATTATCTCCAGCATCCTGACTAGCACGGGATCCGGCCTTGTTTCGGGAAGGGGAGCCGGACACCTTATCAGCTTTGCCTTCGCTATCCACTCCTGTTTAAAAGGACAACTCTTTTAAGGGCAAGTTTATGACAATTATACGGATAGAAGGTCCGGGCACAAGGTTACTTACTTGAGTATCCGGGCGATTGCAGCTTAGGCGTGCGTCCTCGGTCAAATCCGGACACACTTCTTGTGATCCGAAGAACAGTTTATATATCTCCGCGGGTGTTGCGCTCATAAAATCCCGGAGAGCTCGTGGTCCCTCTGGATTGAACTCCCACATGCGAAGGGAGCAACGTTTGCCGGGTAATATTCGGCGAATCAGCATGACCTGCATCACCTTGACCAGGTTGAGGTCTCCTTCCAAGAGATCCTTAATGTGGCCCTGCAGCAAGGGCACGTCTTTGGGCAAACCCCAATCTAACCCTCTGTTGACCCATGATGCTAGCCGTGGTGGGGGACCCGAGCGAAAGGCAGGAGGTGCCACCCACGTGGTGCCCCGGGGAGCGGTGATATAAAACCACTATCGTTGCCACAAGCCTAGCTCCTCTTGAAAAGAGCCCTCGGGCCATGGAGCATCGGCATTTTTGCTTATAACAGCGCCTCCGCACTCTGCGTGCCGTCCCTCGATCATCTTCGGCTCCACCTTGAAGGTCTTGAGCCATAATCCGAAGTGAGGGGTAACACGGAGGAACGCTTCACACACGATGATAAACGAGGAGATATGGAGGATGGACTCCGGACCTAAATCATGAAATTCCAGTACGTAATAAAACAACAGTCCCCTCATAAAGGGATCCATTGGGAAGCCCAACCCTCGGAGGAAGTGAGACATGAACACCACGCTCTCACCGGGCTGGGGACTGGGAATAGCCTGCCCTTGAGCAGGCAACCTATGTGAAATTTCACCAGTCAGGAACTTAGCCTCCCTCAACTTTAGCACGTCCTCCTCCATGACGGAGGAGGGCGTCCACCGGCCTTGAAGGTCAGAACCGGACATTGTCGAAGGTCCGAAGAGCCTGGGGTGTTGGAACTCGAGGAGACGGGCGAACACGCTTGAGATTGAGAAAAAGAAGTAAGGCCTTGGTCTCTTTATAAGAGGTCGAATACCAAGAGCCCTCCCCGTAACCGTTTGGGGCTCGACTATAATCGAGGGAAACGTGCTAACGGGCATGGTTGGGTTACCCACATCCGTAATGATGAGAATCCCGTAAAAAGGGGCACACGATCTCTGCTTCAACAGGACGTGCCAAGGAAACCGCCTCGCAAAACGTGCTGAGGTGGAAAAGTAAAAACGATTCATAAAGAACTTGGCCGTAGTGTGATAACACACTGCGGAACATGTCAGCAGATTTGATTTGTGTTAATGTTATTCTCTCTATGGCAATATGAGGAAACTTATTTTGCAGAGCCGGACACTATTTTCGGTGTTTACAATCTTCTATGAAGGACTGGCAGGAGGAACCCGCCTTGCAATGCCGAAGACAATTTGCGCGCCGGACTCGTCGTCATTGAAGCCTGGTTCAGGGGCTATTGAGGGAGTACTGGATTAAGGGGTGTTCGGATAGCCGGACTATAACTTCAGTCGGACTCCAGGACTATGAAGATACAAGATTGAAGACTTCGTCCCGTGTCCGGATGGGACTTTCCTTGGCATGGAAGGCAAGCTTGGCGATGCGGATATTCAAGATCTCCTACCAATGTAACTGACTCTGTGTAACCCTAACCCTATCCGGTGTCTATATAAACCGGCGGGTTGTAGTCCGTAGGACAATCATCTTCATACACAATCATACCCTAGGCTAGCTTCTAGGGTTTAGCCTCCTCGATCTCGTGGTAGATCTACTCTTGTACTACCCATACCATCAATATTAATCAAGCAGGAGTAGGGTATTACCTCCATCGAGAGGGCCCGAACCTGGGTAAAAACATCGTGTCCCTTGTCTCCTGTTACCATCCGGCCTTGACGCACAGTTCAGGACCCCCTACCCGAGATCCGCCGGTTTTGACACCGACATTCGGCATCGCGGGTTTTGGCATTATATGCATTAGCTCCGAATCATGTCTTTGGTCAAATTTTGGGTTGCCCGGCTCCTGAGTTCGGCTACCTTACGTTCTGCTCTATCGGCTAAGGTAGCACCAGGAGAACTATTGCGATTGTGCCCCGGTTCGGCCGGGCGAGCACCTCAGTAGAGAAAGCCGAAAACTGACTGTCATGATGTAGCGTGAGACTGGTCAGCCACTCGATGACCTATCGGAATCTATCGGATTCCTCCGCTTTAACGAAGGGCCGCTTCCCGGTCAGGCACATACGCGCCCTGAACTCGGGCGAGCGCAGTCGCCACTAAGAGGCTACTTAAATAGTCCCACTGTCAAGCTCCTATGGCTAAGTGAAAGTGTTAAAGCATTATAGTCCGGTTGCCTGGCCCGCTGCGCTATCACCTCCTTTGTAGGACCAAGACGTTGGGTTAAGTGTGAAAATGCATCTTCTGCGAGCACCCCGGCACTATGTGCGTGGGGGTTGAAGCCAATGACTGCCATCTTTCATATTTTGTATATATCTATATATCTTAAAACGGCCGCAGAGGAGGTGTTCCCAATACTTGAAGGCACAAGTATAAAAAGGCCACTATAGTTTATCAAAACATTAATCTATCATTACATATGCTACAATAACATAGCATCTTTCGAGCACTGCGTCTCTATTACACGAGCACCTTCAAGGGCTTCCTAAAAATAGTGCTCGGAGGACACTCGGCTTTTGTCCGAATCTCGAGACGCAACAACGGTGGTCTCCATCTCTGCCCAGTATGTCTTGACACGGGCAAGAGCCATCCTTGCGCCCTCTATGCATGCTGACCTCTTCATTGCATTAATGCGCGTCACCGCGTCAAGTAATTGCTGCACCAAGCTGAAATAACTCTTCGGCTCTGATCTCCCCGGCCACAGATGACCCATGACGTACTTCATGGCGAGTCCAGACAACCTATTCAGTTCGGCCCATTGAGCCAAACGATCGTCCACTGCAAGTGGACGCTCTGGATTGTGAAACTGCGACCAGAAAAACTTTTCCACTTCGCGATCTTTTATATCTCGAAAGTGTTCGGTTGCATCAGCAGCACTCGCTGCCAAATCCAGATAGGTATCCTCCACACTCCACATCCGGTCCAACGGAGCAAACTTCGGATCGCAAAATTTGCTTCGCAGCATAAAGGGCTTTCCAGCCGCAATCTGTTCGGTCTGACGCAGCTCCTCCTTCGCAGCTCTCATTGCAGAGCGCGCATCCTTGGCATTGGCAACGGCCTTCTCTAGGTCCGTCGGTTTCGCTTGGTCTTCTTTCTCAAGAAGCTTGCAATGGTCTGCAGCGCTCTTTAACTTTTCGGCCATCTCGGCCATCTCTTCCTTGCTTCGGCAGTGAGCAGCCTGTTCGGCTCTCAGCTCTTCAAAGGCTTCCTTGGCAGCCGCATCACTTTTTCTGGCTTGTTCTTTAGCTCGGGCAAGTTCTGCCCTAAGACTCTCCACGGCGGCCGCACCATCTGCGTCAAGCACATACATCGTAAGACACTGGCATTAAACTCTTCTTAGCTAATGCCGCCCGAGGAATTCCATACCTTGAGCCTCATCAAGCCGCATGTTGACAAGCGCGATGTCGGCATCGGCCACGTCCAGTTGCCGCTTTAGTACGGCAAAATCATCAGTTCGGCTTGATTCCGGACACCCTGCCGCCTACATTCAAAGGCGACATCTTAGACCTGGGATTACGATCCTCCGCGCGTCGTCATTTCTTGACGACACGCAGAGTCTCAGGGGCTACTATCTACAGAGGGCGCATCTTATTTATGCGCAACGGACAAAAGTGTACATTATCTAATGTACCTCAAAACCCAGCAGTAAACTTTTGACGGCTTCATGCAATCCGCTCTCTGCGGATGAGATCCTTTCAATCACCGCGCCCATCAATGCACGGTGTTCCTCCGAGATAGAAGCTCGCCCCAGCAGAACCTTTAACTCCTCCGTCCGAGCACCATACGGCGCCGGACTTGTCCTACGTCCTCTTTCAAAGGCCGGACGCGGAGAACCTCGGGGGGGCGCATAACCATCTCCGCCCCTGCTGGACTCGGAGAAACCCTCCGCGACGACACCTCAGGGTCGCCAGCCTCGCTAGGCGGCACGGCAGGGGGAGGCGTCCCGCTCTCCATCATCTCCGGAAGAAGATCCCCCGAAGATGAGCTCCGCTGAGAAGGGTTGAGGTCCGAGCTACAAGGTAAAATTTCGGTTAATCTTCTCAGATATAAAATCAAGGATTTCTCTCATCCCTCAAAAGGAAAATCTTTCTCTACATACAGCTCACTGGAGGGCTGATCCCTTTGAGGGCGCAGTTCGGCCGAGGAACTCCCCGGCGCCGGACCATCTGACGAGGATTTTTCCCCCGTTTCGAGGCTATGGTCTCCGGGTCGTCAGAGGCGGCCCTCTTCTTCCCCGTAGGAGAGGGATTGTCGACTCCTCCCTTCAGAATAGCCTCCTTCGAGGAGGCCATAGTTTCCTTGTCCTCCCCCTTACTTCCCTCCAAAGGCATTATTTTCAACATCCTGACAAGCACAGGATCCGGCCTGGTTTCGGGAAGGGGGGCTGGACACCTAATAAGCTTTGCCTTCACTATCCACTCCTGCTAAAAAGGACGGCTCTTTTAGGGGCAAGTTTATGACAATTATACGGATAAAAGGTCCGGGCACAAGGTTACTTACTTGAGTATCCGGGCGATTGCAGCTTAGGCCTGCGTCCTCGGTTAAATCTGGACACGCTTCTTGTGATCCGAAGAACACTTTATACATCTCCACGGGTGTTGCGCCCATGAAATTCTGGAGAGCTCGCGGTCCCTCTGGATTAAACTCCCACAGGCGAAGGGAGCGACGTTTGTCGGGCAATATTCGGCGAATCAACATGACCTGCGTCACCTTGACCAGGCTGAGGTCTCCTTCCAAGAGATCCTTAATACGGCCCTGCAACAAAGGCACATCTTTGGGTAAACCTCAATCTAACTGAGGGAGTCCTGGATTAGGGGGTGTTCGGTAGCCGGACTATACCTTTAGCCGGACTCTTGGACTATGAAGATACAAGATTGAAGACTTCGTCCCGTGTCCGGATGGGACTTTCCTTGGCGTGGAAGGCAAGCTTGGCGATGCGGATATTCAAGATCTCCTACCATTGTAACCGACTCCGTGTAACCCTAACCCTATCCGGTGTCTATATAAACCGGGGGGTTGTAGTCCGTAGGACAATCATCTTCATACACAATCATACCATAGGCTAGCTTCTAGGGTTTAGCCTCCTTGATCTTGTGCTAGATCTACTCTTGTACTACCCATATCATCAATATTAATCAAGCAGGAGTAGGGTATTACCTCCATCGAGAGGGCCCGAACCTGGGTAAAAACATCATGTCCCTTGTCTCCTGTTACCATCCAGCCTTGATGCACAGTTCGGGACCCCCTACCCGAGATCCGCCGGTTTTGACACCGACATTGGTGCTTTCATTGAGAGTTCCTCTGTCTCGTCGCCTTTAGGCCCGATGGCTCCTTTGATCATCAACAACTATGAGGTCCAGGGTGAGACTTTTCTCCCCGGGCAGATCTTCGTCTTCGGCGGCTTCGCTCTGCGGGCCAACTCGCTTGGTCACCTAGAGCAGATCGAAAGCTACGCCGCTGGCCATCAAGTCAGGTTTGGAAGCTTAAACTACACGGTTGATATTCACGGAGACTTGATCTTCGACGGGTTCGAGCCACAGCCAAGCGCGCCGCACTATCTCGAGGGGCATGATCTAGCTCTGCCTCCGAACGGTGTCCTAGAGGCCGCACGCGCACCGGTTCCGACCCCTAACTCGGAGCCTATTGCGCCAATTGAGGATGAGCGGTTGGACGTCACCTCGGGGGCCGCGATCTCAAAGGCGATCGAGCCAAACACCAGCCCCGCACTCCGCGTGACCCGTGACTCTGAGGGTCTGGACTCTTCCCCGGACTCCGAACCCCCCGTGCCCCTACCAATCGAATCCGATTGGGCACCGATAATGGAGTTCACCGCCGCGGATATCTTTCAGCACTCGCCTTTTGGCGACATCCTGAACTCTCTCGAGTCTCTCTCTTTATCAGGAGAGCCCTGGCCAGATTACGGTCAACAAGGATGGGATACAGACGATGAACAAATTCAAAGCCCACCCACCACACACTTTGTAGCCACTGTCGACGATTTAACCGACATGCTTGACTTCGGCTCTGAAGACTTCGACGGTATGGACGGCGAGGTAGGAGACGAACAGGAACCAGCACCTGTAGGGCGCTGGAAGGCCACCTCGTCATATGACATATATATGGTGGATACTCCAAAAGATGGAGATGGCGATGGAACAGCGGGGGAGGACACCTCCAAGAAACAGCCAAAGCGCCGGCGTCAGCGGCGCCGCTCTAAATCCCGCCAAAGCAAAAACGGTGATTCCGGCACGGGAGATAATACTACCCCGGATAGCGCCGAAGAACACCCAACCCAGCAAGATTCGGCGCAGGAAGATGGAGAAGCCAGCCCTCATGAGAGAGCGGCAGAACGAGAGGTTGAGGATGATAACTATATGCCTCCCTCCGAAGACGAGGCAAGCCTCAATGACGACGAATACGTCGTACCATCAAACCGCGCCGAACAAGAGCATTTCAAACGCAGGCTTCTAGCCACGGCAAACAGCCTAAAGAAAAAGCAGCAACAGCTTAGAGCTGATCAGGATTTGCTAGCTGATAGATGGACTGAAGTCCTTGCGGCCGAAGAGTATGAACTCGAGCGCCCGTCCAAGAGTTACCCAAAGCGCAGGCCACTGCCCCGATCAGAGGAGGAAGCAGCTACATCACCAGCGGACGAGATGGCAGACCTGCGACACGTACTGGAGGACAAGGCAAGACAAACAAGGTCGATCTACGGACCGCGCAGGCGCCCGACGACACGTAACGATGATCCTCACTCCGGATACAACAAATCCGGCCGGGCCGAACACAACAGACATAGCTCTTCCGAGCTGCGTCATGACATAGCCCAGTACAGGGGCGCCGCACACCCACTATGCTTCACAGACGAAGTTATGGATCATAAAATCCCAGAGGGTTTCAAACCCGTGAACATCGAATCATACGATGGCACCACAGACCCAGCGGTATGGATCGAGGACTATCTCCTTCACATCCACATGGCACGTGGCGATGATCTACACGCCATCAAATACCTCCCGCTCAAACTTAAAGGACCGGCCCGGCATTGGCTTAACAACTTGCCAGCAGACTCAATCGGTTCATGGGAGGACCTGGAAGCCGCATTCCTCGACAACTTCCAGGGCACCTACGTGCGACCACCGGATGCCGACGACTGAAGCCACATAATTCAGCAGCCAGAAGAATCGGCCAGGCAATTCTGGACACGGTTCCTAACAAAGAAAAACCAAATAGTCGACTGTCCGGACACAGAGGCGCTAGCAGCCTTCAAGCATAACATCCGCGACGAGTGGCTTGCCCGGCACCTGGGACAGGAAAAGCCGAAATCTATGGCAGCCCTCACGACACTCATGACCCGCTTTTGTGCGGGAGAAGATAGCTGGATAGCTCGCAGCAACAACTTATCAAAGAACCCTGGTAATTCGGATACTAAGGACAAAAGTGGCATGACACGTCGAAATAAGCGAAAGCACCGCGTTAGCAGCGACAACAATGAAGATACGGCAGTTAATGCCGGATTCAGAGGCTATAAATCCGGTCAGCGGAAAAAGCCATTCAAAAAGAATACTCAGGGCCCGTCCAGTTTGGACCGAATACTCGACCGCTTGTGCCAGATCCATGGCACCCCCGAAAGGCCAGCCAATCACACCAACAGGGACTGTTGGGTGTTCAAGCAGGCAGGCAAGTTAAGAGCCAAAAACAAAAACAAGGGACTGCATAGCGATGACGAGGAGGAGCCCAGGCCGCCGAACAACAATGGACAGAAAGGGTTTCCCCCACAAGTGCGGACGGTGAACAGGATATACGCAACCCACATTCCCAAGAGGGAGCGGAAGCGTGCGCTACGGGACGTATACGCGATGGAGCCAGTCGCCCCAAAGTTCAACCCATGGTCTTCCTGCCCAATCACGTCTGATCGAAGGGACCACCCCACTAGCATCTGTCATGGCGGCTTTGCCACATTGGTTCTCGACCCAATCATCGACGGATTTCATCTCACAAGAGTCCTCATGGACGGCGGCAGTAGCCTGAACCTGCTTTACAAGGATATAGTGCGGAAAATGGGCATTGATCCCTCAAGGATTAATCCCACAAAGACGACCTTTAAAGGCGTTATACCAGGTGTAGAGGCCAATTGTACAGGCTCGGTAACACTTGACGTGGTCTTCGGATCTCCGCTTAATTTTCGAAGCGAAGAGTTAATCTTCGATATAGTCCCGTTCCGCAGTGGCTATCACGCCCTGCTCGGACGAACCACATTTGCAAAGTTCAATGCGGTGCCGCACTACGCATACCTCAAGCTCAAGATGCTAGGCCCTCGGGGAGTGATCACGGTCAACGGAAACACCGAACGCTCCCTCCGTACGAAGGAGCACACAGCGGCTCTCGCAGCGGAAGCACAAAGCAGCCTTCTTAGGCAATTCCACAGTCCGACCGTTAAAAAGTCGGACACTGCCAACCGCGCCCGGAGTAACCTACAACAAGACCGCCTAGCACGTTCTGAGCAGGCGTAGCAATGCGGCCCCAACCCCGGCCCTCGCGACATAGCGAAATCAGTGCCTCGCGTACATAACTACGCCCTTGAAATACCATGGGCACAGGGGAAGGGGCACAATAACGGCACGCCCAAAATACGGCTTAAAATGTACCAGGGGCTGCCGAATTCTTTTTTCTTACTTTCAGGACTCCACACTTCGGACGATCTGTTCGGCAATTCGACTGCCGCACAAACGATGCAAGATCCAGGGAAGTAGACAAGGCCATGCCGCATTATGGAACTCACAGGTGGTCTCTGTTACGAGCAGTATACCTATTTTGAACACAATTCCACGGCCTGCTGAAAGTGCAACTATCCCTAGGTGGTTTTGGTAATTCATAACAACATATAGCTCATTGAGCTAATGCTATTCCAAGATAATTATTTCAGGAAAGCTCAATGATTGGCATGGCATGGATGGTGAAAGTGGAACCCTCAAAATGCTAAGGACAAAGGATTGGCTAAAGCTTCAAGCTCAAGACTCTTCATTTTACATTTTAGTGATCCAAGATCACATTGAGTCCATAGGAAAAGCCAATACTATCAAGGAGGGATGAGGTGTTGCTTAATGAGCCTTTTGCTTTATGTGCTTAATGATATGCTCCAAAATCCTCAGCTACTTTTCCATATCCACAAATGACCTAAACTCCAAGCCAAACTCGGTCCTACCGATTCTTTCTATCCGGCGCCACCGAGTTTCACTTGTCATAAGCCACTGCCAAACCCTAGCAATTCAGTTCTACCGATAGGGATCTCGGTCTCACCGAGATGGGGTTGCAATCTCTCTGTTTCCCTTCTGTAACTTTTCGGTCTCACCGAAAGAGCAAATCGGTCTCACCGAGATTGCAATGTAAACTCTCTGTTTCCCCTTTGTAACTTTTCGGTCTCACCGAAAGAGCAAATCGGTCCCACCGAGTTTACCTGTCCAACTCTCTGGTTAGCTAATTACCAAAATTGGTCTCACCGAGTTTGTGTAATCGGTCTCACCGAGATTATGTTATGCCCTAACCCTAACCATATCGGTCCTACCGAGTTGCATGTCAGTCCCACCGAAAATCTCTAACGGTCACTAGGTTTACCTTTTCGGTCCGACCGAGTTTGTTGATTCGGTCCCACCGAGATTGGTAAATTGTGTGTAACGGTTGGATTTTGTGTGGAGGCTATATAAACCCCTCCACCTCCTCTTCATTCGTGGAGAGAGCCATCAGAACACATCTACACTTCCAACTCATATGTTCTGAGAGAGAACCACCTACTCATGTGTTGAGACCAAGATATTCCATTCCTACCATATGAATCTTGATCTCTAGCCTTTCCCAAGTTGCTTTACACTCAAATCTTCTTTCTACCAAATCCAAATCCTATGAGAGAGAGTTGAGTGTTGGGGAGACTATCATTTGAAGCACAAGAGCAAGGAGTTCATCATCAACACACCATTTGTTACTTCTTGGAGAGTGGTGTCTCCTAGATTGGCTAGGTGTCACTTGGGAGCCTCCGACAAGATTGTGGAGTTGAACCAAGGAGTTTGTAAGGGCAAGGAGATCGCCTACTTCGTGAAGATCTACCGCTAGTGAGGCAAGTCCTTCGTGGGCGATGGCCATGGTGGGATAGACAAGGTTGCTTCTTCTTGGACCCTTCGTGGGTGGAGCCCTCTGTGGACTCGCGCAACCGTTACCCTTCGTGGGTTGAAGTCTCCATCAACGTGGATGTAGGATAGCACCACCTATCCGAACCACGGGAAAAACATCCGTGTCTCCAATAGCGTTTGAATTCTCCAAACCCTTCCCTTTACATTCTTGCAAGTTGCATGCTTTACTTTCCGCTGCTATATACTCTTTGCGTGCTTGCTTGAATTGTGTGATGATTGCTTGACTTGTCCTAAAGTTGCTAAAATCTGCCAAGAACTAAAATTGGGAAAAGTTTAAGTTTTATTTGGTCAAGTAGTCTAATCACCCCCCCCCTATAGACATACTTCCGATCCTACAAGTGGTATCAGAGCTTTGGTCTCCATTTGCTTTGATTTCCATAGCTTTTGGTGGTCATAGCCTTGGTTTCACAACCTAGGAGAGTATGGCGTCTAGCGAGGGAAATTATTACCGTAGAGGTCCTTACTTTGATGGTACTAATTTTGCTAGTTGGAAGCATAAAATGAAAATACATATTCTTGGACATAACCCCGCCGTTTGGGCTATGTGTGTGTTGGTTTGCAAGGTGATTTCTTCGACGGGAAGGAACCAAACCGTGAAGCTACCGCGGATGAGTTGAAGATGCTACAATACAACGCTCAAGCTTGTGATGTTCTCTTCAACGGATTGTGCCCAGAAGAATTCAACAAAATCAGCCGTCTTGAGAATGCAAAGGAAATTTGGGATACTTTGATTGATATGCACGAAGGTACCGACTCCGTCAAGGAATCCAAAATGGATGTGCTTCAAAGTTAACTTGACAAGTTCAAAATGAAGGATGGTGAAGGTGTCGCTGAAATGTACTCTAGGCTTGCTCTCATCACAAACGAGATTGCCGGCTTAGGAAGTGAAGAGATGACCGACAGATTCATCATCAAGAAGATCCTAAGAGCCTTGGATGGAAAATATGATACCGTGTGCACTTTGATCCAAATGATGCCCAATTACAAAGATCTCAAGCCAACGGAGGTCATTGGAAGAATTGTTGCTCATGAGATGTCGCTCAAGGATAAAGAGGAACTTCACAACAAATCAAGTGGTGCCTACAAAGCCTCATGTGAAGTACCCACATCATCAAGTGAGAAACAAAACTTCAACGAAGAATTGAGCCTAATGGTGAAGAACTTCAACAAGTTCTACAAGAGTAGAAGCAAAGATAGAAGCTCCAAGTCAAGGTCCTACAATGACAAAAGATCTTCTAGTCGAGAGCGAAACTACTACAATTGTGGAAGACCCGGACACTATTCCAATGAGTGTACGGCTCCCTACAAAAGAAGAGAAGATTCTCCAAAAAGAAGAGGCAAATGAGAAGAATCACCATCAAGAGAGAGAAGGAGTAGAGATGATCCTTATGAACGAAGATACTCACGGAGGAGCAAGGATTCGGAAAGAAAGGAAAAACATCAAGGAGCTACACAAAACGAAGACATCAAGCTCATGTTGGTGAATGGGTATCCGGCTCCGACTCCGACAACCACTCCGAGAGAAGTTATCACTCCGATTCCGAATATACTCAAGATGAAGGTGTTGCCAGTCTAGCACTTGTGTCAACCAACTCCTTCGACATATTTGACTCACCAAATGAAGGAATTGGAAGATGCTTCATGGCCAAAGGTCCTAAGGTAACTCACCCTGAGTATGTTGATTTCAATAGTGATGAGGATGACTTGTTAGGTGATGATGATTTACTTGTTGACAACTCTAGTGATGAATACTATGATGAAACGTCAATTAATCATGCTAATCAAGAAAAATGAATGACAATGATAAGGAGAAAATTGAGGCTCTAACTAAAGAACTAAACACTCTTAAGTTAGCTCATGAAACTATCTTCGAAGATCATCGAGAACTTTTAAGAGCTCATGAGAAGCTACGCTTTGAAAAGCTCAATCTTGAGCAAGAGCATGATTTCTTAAAGGCAAACAATGATGATCTCCGCAAGAAAAGTTCTTCTTACATTGCCAAGCGTTTACTCTCATCCACTTACATGCCTCAAGTCAAGTCTAATAACAAGAACAAGAAAGATTCTTCCTCTAGTAGTGACAATGATCATGTTAAATCAAATATTGTTGCTTCTAGTAGTTCTCTTGATTCCACTAACGATTATCTTAGCCAAGTTACTCTTGAGCAAGAAAATAGCTTATTGAAGGGAATCATAGAGAAAGGAGTGTACAAAAGCCTTGCCGGAAGTAAGCAATTCGAGGAGATTGTACGCAAGCAAGGAAGGCACCGGAAGAATCAAGGTGTTGGTTTTGAACGAAAGTTCAATGCCAATGGAGTTGAGTGGGAAGAAGATCAATACCCCAAGACAAAGTTTGTTCCTCAACAAGAGAAGTATGATCCTACTTCTTTCAAGGGGACACAAACTCAAGATGATCTTCCACCACAAGACTATAAGCAAAAAGGCAAGGACAAGCTTCAAGAGGAAATTGATGCATTTGAAGAAGCTCCTAAGACCTTAGTCAAGTAGATTCCCAAGACTACTTCAAGTTCCACTTCATCAAGTACGACTACAACTCCAAGGATTCCCATCAAGATGGTGTGTATCCAAAAGAAGAAGAACTAGAGAGTTCTTGAGGGTGACTCCGCCAACATACTTCACTCTTATCATTTTGGCAAGAACAAGTGCAATCAACTTCCACATCTTGCACTAGTTCAAGGAGTCACAAACCCTCTTGTTGGTAAGACAAGGGACAAGGTAACCTAAAATCCTTCATAGACATCATCTTGTGTGTGCATCACTCTATGTCTATGGATATCCTTGTTTGTTCCTTGTGGGACTAACCCATGTAGGTATTGAAAGTGCAATTCACTCAAAAGGATAGCTCCAAGTGATCTACATCAACATTGAGCATCCACATCTTCAACATCTACATGAAGTCATCATCGACAAAACCCAAGGTTAGTTCATCCCTCTTAGGGGGGATATCACATCTAGGGGGAGCTTTACTCTAAGACTTGAGTTATAGCAACTCTAATGATGTGCACACAACAATGCTTTATGTAAAAGTGGTAACCCCACTTGAGCTTAAACGATGAGTATGACCTATGATCAAATGTTCTCATTTGACTCCTATGTCAATATACTCATATATAGATGACCTAGTCATCGCCAATTGCTTGATAGATGCTAGAATTGGTTGTGGATGCTTTGTCACATATTTCAATTGCCATTTTATTGTGTGAGCATGTTGGTTGCATATTTTACTCATTCGAGGACATCCACTTGTTGTTTTGATTGTTTGGGTTTACTTTTCTTTTGCCAAGTGGATGGGCAAGAATGCCTAGGAACCTTCTCTAGCTATCTATGCTTTTCTCGTCTCAAACTCTACTCATGCTACATCAAAAAATTGATCAAGTCAGATTCGAACCACTCTGTGTGAGGAGCACTCGGAGTCCCCGATTCGTCATAGACTTAAACTTCCAAAACCTCTTTGTGATTCTCAGTCTGGCCGATACCCCACTTTCGGTCTTACCGAGATCATTAAGTTGATCTATGTTTTCGATCTCGGTGCAACCGATTTGAACCTTTCGGTCCCACCGAGTTACAATAACTGTATACCGTTTTGCATCTCGGTGCTACCGAGTTGTTCCACTCGGTCACACCGGCAGGGTCGGGCTATATATAGACACGGGCAAAAATTTGGAAATTTCTCCGAACCCCTTCGCCCGCGCGGTAGCTCGCTCTGCCTACGTGGTCTCCGGATCGTCTTCTCGCCGCCAGCCGCCTCCAGTCGCTGGTCTCCGTCACCGTCAACGGGAATCAACTCCGTCGTTGCCGCCGTAGCGAGTCTCCGCCGAACTAGGGTATGGACTCGATCTTTGTGCTATTCCTCAATCCGATTCCTAGCACATTGTGATCAGATGTATTCTTGCCATGTTTGACAAACTCCTATCCAGTCAATGAACTCGTAGAATAGGTTTGATTCGAAAATTTTAGGGTTATGTTTCCGCCGAAACCACTCGGACCCACCGAGTTGAAAAACTCGGTCCCACCGATTTGTCTTATGCCATTGCACAAGTAAAACTCGGTCTGACCGAGTATTGCTAATCGGTGTGACCGATTTTGGAACTTTGTGAAACCCTAGCAGTCTCGGTGCCACCGAACTGTGACTCGGTCCAACCGAGTTCACTAGTTTAGGTTCCAAAAACTGCTTCGGTATCACCGAGTTTAAAAATCGGTAGATCCGAAATGCTTTCAGTGGGAAACTAAAACTAAGTTTTTGAATCATTCTTTTGCAAAAATCTCTACATTTTGTGATGCTCATCCACTCTATCTCATCTATAAACTATTCACAGGGTCAGCAGTCAGCTTGTTCATCATGTCAGACCAGAGTGATAGCTAGAACCTGTCAGAGCAGCCAGTGCAGATGAGTGAGGGCACTAGTCCCTCCAGCTCTTCAGATGAAGGCAGCAGGAGTACCCCCAGCAACCTGCCAAAAGCTGCCACAAGACAAAGGAAGAAGGGAACCTCAGAATCAGAGGATGAGGATTATGTGGCAGAGGAGGAAACAACTTCCAAGAGAGTTGTGCTAAAAAAGGAGTATGGCTCAGCTGCAGCCATCAAGCCAGGAATGCACAAGAAAGCACCTGCTAGGAGAGTTCCTACCTCCAAGCCTAGGAAGGCCATTCTTGAGGAGACTATCAAATTCACTATGGAATCTGAAGAGGAAGAAAGTGGCCAGGACAAGAAAAAGAAGAGAGCTAGAACAACCACTGCCAGAGTTGTTGGCAAGCCCTCTATGAGGAAAGATTCTTCAGAGGAAGAAGAAGAGGTTGCTGCACCAGCACCCAAGGCACCCAAGCTGATGGGTGATGCTATAAGAACAGGGGCAACTGCATCTAAGCCCAAGGAAGTCCCCAAGGCTGCATCCAAAGCCAAGCCAGCTCCAAAGCCAAAACCAAAGAGAAATACAAGGAGCATACCAGCTGCTGAGAAGAACAAGGCCCCAGTGCCTGAAGCTTTTGAAGAAGAGGAGGGCCAAGTGCTGAGCAAGTTGAAGCCCAAGATCCTAGACCACAATGATGCTCATCTTGTGGCTGAGGACATGAAGATCAGAAGAGACTCTGGGCTAAGAAAATGGAGAGCAGAGGATCCATATGCTACCAGGAGAAGGACTGCTGTTGACTACAGGTTCCACACTAAGGAACAGCAGGACTTCTATGAGGCAGTCTTGTTAGACAAGAAGCCAGTTGTATGTGATATGAGATGGGTTGATTGGGAATATATCAAGGAAAATGAAGAGCACTACCCTGGAGTGCAAGATAGCTTCAGAGCTTGTGGAGTAGCTGACTTTGTTGGGCAGAAGCTCACAAAGTGGAATGAGGAGCTGATTATGCAATTCTACTCCACAGCACACTTCTATCCAGATGGAAGGATCACATGGATGTCTGAAGGTACAAGGTACCATTCAACTGTTGAGGAATGGGCAAGGTTGATCAATGCCCCAGAAGAGAATGAAGATGACTTGGATGTCTATGCCAAGAAGAAGATGGATCACAACTCTATGGCAAATATGTACAAGGAGATTCTTGCAGATGATCTTGACACTCACCAGTTTGGGTCTGTTAAACACTTGTTGTCAGGTCTGCCTACGATCAACTGGATCCTTAGGCACACACTTTTGCCCAAGTCTGGAGATCACAGGATGATCAGAGGTCATGCCATAAACCTGCTACATATCTTTGATGTGCCTCAGAAGTTTAAGGTCATGAGCCTCATAGTAGAAACTATCAAGAGGACTGCAGCAGATCAGAAGAGGAGCTGTGGATATGCCCCTCAGATCCAGATGTTGATCAACTCAAGAATGTGCACAGACACATACTTGTTGGAAAAGGAACATTTGCCTATCCATCCAGATTTCAAGGACAACCAAGTTGTGATGCATGAAAATGAACCATCATCAGCCCAGGCACAAGCTAAGAAGGAGAAGGCAAGGAAGGAGAAAGCTGCCAAGATGCCAACTCAAGAGGAGGCATCTGAGTACTTCTTGAAGAACAAGCAAGAGCAGCTAAGTTACCTGATTGCATCCACCCTGAGGATTGAGAAAGGACTAGCTACCCTGACTCAGAACCAGGCAAGCTTAGAGAGAATCGTATAACAAAAGTTCTATGACTTGGATATCAAGGTGACAGAAATTCAGACTGCAGTGGAGCAACTCCAAGATGACATGAAGGAGAGGAAAGGGAAGACTACCACTGATGCATTTGCCAGAGTGCCACGAGGTCCGAGGTCGTCTGCAGTGCCAGTTCCTGACACAAGAGCCACCGCCTCAGCTCCAGCCACAGCACCAGCCCAACCAGCTCCAGCAACTACTTCAGCTCCAACTCCAACCACGTCTACGGAAGCCTTCGTCCTTGGAGTGATCAGGACTCCACCACCACCAGAAGATCAAGCCTGAGTGTCGATCTAGCACTATGCATTTTCAAGGAACTTTTTGGTAACTTGTTGCCAAAGGGGGAGAAAAATGTATAGATCATAGGCTTCGAGAGAGAGAGTGTTGTTTTTTCTCTCTCTTGCTTTATTTGGTGGTTTTTCAAACATTGTTTGCTTTTGGTCGAGATACTTTGATATGCTTGTGAGACATTGATGATCATGTGTTTGATCATAAGCTACACTTATGCATGCTTGATATATCTTATCTATCTTATATGGTCATTCACTTTTCCTTGGTGATGAGTGCATGTATTTCATTATTATCATTTTGAGCGCTCCACCAAGATGTATGTGACATGGAAGAGTAACCCATAATTTTAACTCTTTGTGCATTTGCAGTCCAAAGCAAATATTAAATATGCACAAATTTAGGGGGAGCTCTTACTTATCACATACTTCTCAAAGCGACGATATAATTCATTCTTATTATCATTTGTCGAAGCTTTGATCTATATGTTGTCATCAATTATCAAAAAGGGGGAGATTGAAAGTGCAACTATCCCTAGGTGGTTTTGGTAATTCATAACAACATATAGCTCATTGAGCTAATGCTATTCCAAGATAATTATTTCAGGAAAGCTCAATGATTGGCATGACATGGATGGTGAAAGTGGAACCCTCAAAATGCTAAGGACAAAGGATTGGCTAAAGCTTCAAGCTCAAGACTCTTCATTTTACATTTTAGTGATCCAAGATCACATTGAGTCCATAGGAAAAGCCAATACTATCAAGGAGGGATGAGGTGTTGCTTAATGAGCCTTTTGCTTTATGTGCTTAATGATATGCTCCAAAATCCTCAGCTACTTTTCCATATCCACAAATGACCTAAACTCCAAGCCAAACTCGGTCCTACCGATTCTTTCTATCCGGCGCCACCGAGTTTCACTTGTCATAAGCCACTGCCAAACCCTAGCAATTCGGTTCTACCGATAGGGATCTCGGTCTCACCGAGATGGGGTTGCAATCTCTCTGTTTCCCTTCTGTAACTTTTCGGTCTCACCGAAAGAGCAAATCGGTCCCACCGAGATTGCAATGTAAACTCTTTGTTTCCCCTTTGTAACTTTTCGGTCTCACCGAAAGAGCAAATCGGTCCCACCGAGTTTACCTGACCAACTCTCTGGTTAGCTAATTACCAAAATCAGTCTCACCGAGTTTGTGTAATCGGTCTCACCGAGTTTACATTATGCCCTAACCCTAACCATATCGGTCCTACCGAGTTGCATGTCAGTCCCACCGAAAATCTCTAACGGTCACTAGGTTTACCTTTTCGGTCCGACCGAGTTTGTTGATTCGGTCCCACCGAGATTGGTAAATTGTGTGTAACGGTTGGATTTTGTGTGGAGGCTATATATACCCCTCCACCTCCTCTTCATTCGTGGAGAGAGCCATCAGAACACATCTACACTTCCAACTCATATGTTCTGAGAGAGAACCACCTACTAATGTGTTGAGACCAAGATATTCCATTCCTACCATGTGAATCTTGATCTCTAGCCTTTCCCAAGTTGCTTTCCACTCAAATCTTCTTTCTACCAAATCCAAATCCTATGAGAGAGAGTTGAGTGTTGGGGAGACTATCATTTGAAGCACAAGAGCAAGGAGTTCATCATCAACACACCATTTGTTACTTCTTGGAGAGTGGTGTCTCCTAGATTGGCTAGGTGTCACTTGGGAGCCTCCGACAAGATTGTGGAGTTGAACCAAGGAGTTTGTAAGGGCAAGGAGATCGCCTACTTCGTGAAGATCTACCGCTAGTGAGGCAAGTCCTTCGTGGGCGATGGCCATGGTGGGATAGACAAGGTTGCTTCTTCGTGGACCTGTCGTGGGTGGAGCCCTCCGTGGACTCGCGCAACCGTTACCCTTCGTGGGTTGAAGTCTCCATCAACGTGGATGTAGGATAGCACCACCTATCCGAACCACGGGAAAAACATCCGTGTCTCCAATAGCGTTTGAATTCTCCAAACCCTTCCCTTTACATTCTTGCAAGTTGCATGCTTTACTTTCCGCTGCTATATACTCTTTGCATGCTTGCTTGAATTGTGTGATGATTGCTTGACTTGTCCTAAAGTTGCTAAAATCTGCCAAGAACTAAAATTGGGAAAAGTTTAAGTTTTATTTGGTCAAGTAGTCTAATCACCCCCCTCTAGACATACTTCCGATCCTACACCTGCCCCTGGATAGGACATGTTAAATAGTCCAATATATTTTTTGCTTATCGCACTACTTGTATCGTTCGGCTCTGATAAATAGCCTCTCTATAAACAATGCATAGCTTTTTGTCTATTTTTTGCATTATCCTCTTTTCATATATATGTTTATTAAATGACATGACCGCACCCGTACATCATGGTACGGCAAATACACCAGGGGCTTCAGTACCCCTTATTATGGCGTGAGAAGTCCGTCCACTTTCACAAGTGCGGGACCCCGAACTTATAGCACTATATGCATCGGCTCCGAATCATGATTTGGGTCAATAGTTGGGTTTGCCCGGCTCCTATGTTTTGGTGCCTTACGTTTTGCTATATCGGCTAAGGTAGCACTAGGAGAACCACTGCGATTGTGCCCCAGTTCAGCTGGGTTAAGCACCTCAGTGGAGAAAGCTAAAACTGACTGTCATGATGAGGCGAGAGACCGGTTGCTGTTCGAGAGGTTTTTCGAGTCCCTAAAGACTTATGCCGCTTCGAGCGAGGAGCTGGCTTTGTCCGACCAAAGGCGTGGATAGAGCCCCGAACTCGGTCTTCCGAACTAGGGGCTTCGCCGAAATTTAAAATTATAAAGTTCTATGACTAAGTGAGAGTGTTCAAGCATTATAGTCCGATTGCCTGGTTCGTTGTGCTGAGCGCCTCCCTCGAAGGACCCAACCATGGGAAAAAGAGTGCTCAGGTTTATCCCGAACACCCCAGCACTAGTGGCATGGGGTAGAAGCCGACGACTGGCCATCTCTCAATTTTTTGATAAACGGCCGCACATAAAATAATATTTTAAATTCAATAAGCATTGCTTAGCGCATATGAACAAGTTTTCAGCGCACAGGATAAACACGAGCGAGTTCATTCAAAAATTACATCTTTGGTGCATTCATCCGCCACAAGGCGGGCACCTGCAAGAACATCCTTGTAGTAGTTCTCGGGCTTGCGATGCTCCTTCCCCACCGGTGGCCCGTCCTTCACAAGCTTCTCTCCATCTAGCTTACCCCAGTGCACCTTCGCACGGGCAAGGGCCCGACGGGCACCTTCGATGCAGACGGAGCGCTTGATGACCTCGAGCCTTGGACAGGCCTCCACCAGCCACCGCACCAGCCCGAAATAGCTCCCAAGCAGGGCCTCTCCGGGCCACAGCCGAACTATGAGGCCCTTCAGGGCTTGTTCGGCTGCCTTGTGGAGCTCGACCAGCTGTTTCAGCTGGTTGCTCAGGGGTACAGGGTGTCCGGCCTCAGAATATTGAGACCAGAACACACTCTTCGTCGAGCTGCCCTCTTCAGCTCAGTACAATGCGGCGGCATCAGATACGCTGCGGGGAAGATCTGCGAACGCCCCTGGAGAACTCCGGATTCGGGTAAGTGACAAGTAGTTTACTTTTATATTTCTACTTTGCATTAAGAATGCCTTACCCGCTGCTATCTTTTTCATCTCCTCCAACTCTTGGAGGGCCCTTTGGGCTTCGTCCTTGGCACCCTTGGAGGTCTCTAGGGCCGACGCGAGCTCGGATGCTTGCGCCTTTGACTCAAGCTCCAAGCTCTCATGTTTTTTCATGAGAGCCTGCAGCTCTTGCTGCACCTCGCCGACCTGAGCCACAAGTCTTTCTCGCTCGGTGCGCTCCTCGGCCATTTTCTTTTCGGCCTCAGATAGCGTCTGCTTGAGGGTCGCCACCTCCGTTGTGGCCGCTATAATAAGCAATATGATCCTGTTATTTTGCAATCACGCCTCTCTATAGGCACCTTTTTCTGTAAGGTATTTCTTACCTTCGTTTTCCTCGAGCTGCCGTTTGGCAAGGCCGAGCTCTTGCTCGGTCCGCCCGAGGTCCTTCTTTAGGACATCCACCTGCGCAGTCAGTGCGGCGGTGGATAGCAGCGAAGCCTGCATACGCATATTGACTCATTATTGTTAGACTCCTGCGACAATTAATAGATCCTCTATTCGGCTTTTCTTTCCGAATGCCAAACAGAGCAACAGGGGCTACTGTCTATGTGGTAATATTTTGACATATTTTTACTCACCTCAAAGCCTGTTAAAAGGCTAGCGCAAGCTACAGTCAGCCCGCTCTTGGCGGACTGAACCTTTTGGATCACCGTACTCATAATAGTACGGTGCCCCTTGTCGATGGAGGCGCCGTCAAGCACCTCCAGTAGATGGTCCAGCGACTCCGGTTGGACGGAAGTCGCTGGCTTAGAAGGCTTGCTCCTTTTGGAAGGAGTTCACCTACCGCGGCTCAGAACTGTTGAAGATTCCGGCACGGTGTCCGGCTCAAAGACGGACTTGGAGCCCTGGGAGGTCTTGTCCCCTTCACTCCTGGAGTCCGGGAGGTTGCCTTGCGGCTCCTCCGGGACCATCTCCTCCTGCCCCGGAGCTTGTTGCGACGCCACATCGGCGTCATACGCAGTGCGGGGGGAAACAGCAGGCGGAATGGAGTTCACGTCTGAGGAGTCCAGGGAGCCGCCCGACGATTCGTTGTATTCGGCCTGGGGCGGGCTGCATAATTACATTCAACATTAAGGAAAGCTGTGCAACAAGGGAACATCATGAGTTACTCTGATGTCCGAACTTACGATTCCGCCGGATGCTTGGCCCTATCCGGCCACTCCTCTTCGCTCTCTTCGGCGCCGTGGGAGTAGTCTGGCGGAGGGGTCTTCCTTTTCCTAGATCCCTTGGCCTCCCCTGCTGGGGCGGCCTTCTTCTTCTCTCCTTCCTCCGCTGGGGGGGGGAGAGCTTCCTTCTTCCTCCTCCTCGTTTTCACGGGAGGAGGGCGTCTCGGACTCGTCAGACGACGAGTATGACACCACCACGTTACGGGCACTCTTTCGAGTCCCCGTGGTCTTCTTCTTCTTGACCTTCTTCTCCGGCACCACATAAGGTGCCGGAATCAGCAGCTTCACTAGGAGCGCAGGGGCTGGGTCCTCGGGCAGGGGAGCCGGACAGTTAATTGGTCCGGATATCGCCTGCGAAGCCTGTCAAAGGTAAGGGAGTTTAGATCCCGCACAGAGTCAAAACTGTGAAAGGAAAAAATAGCTTAGTATCTTGTAAAAGGCGAAGAGAGCTTACCTCGCTAGCGTGACGCTGCGAGCTGTATCCGCGGTCCTCGGAGGCGGATGCGGGAGCCTCGGCGCCCATGAAGAGCCCCTTCCAAGCATCTTCATACGTCGTGTCGAAGAGCCTGTTAAGGGTTGGGTGTTGTGCCGGGTCAAACTCCCACAAATTGAAGCCCCGTTGTTGGCACGGGAGGATCCGGCGGACAAGCATAACCTGGACTATATTAACAAGCCGGATTGGCTTGTTCACTAGGGACTGGATGCAAGTTTGCAATCCGGTCACCTCTTCTTCGTTGCCCCACAACAGGCCCGTCTCTTTCCAGGACACTAGCCATGTGGGGGGTCCGTATCGAAACTCGGGGGCTGCGACCCATTTCGGATCGCGTGGCTCGGTGATGTAAAACCACCCTTCTTGCCACCCCTTTAGGGTCTCCACAAAGGAGCCCTCGAACCATAGGATGTTGGCCATCTTGCCCGCCATGGCGCCTCCGCACTCCGCTTGGCTGCCGCGCACCACCTTGGGCTTGACGTTGAACGTCTTGAGCCAGAGGCCGAAATGGGGGCGGACGCGGAGGAAGGCCTCACACACGATGATAAACGTCGAGATGTTGAGGATGAAGTTTGGGGCCAGATCGTGGAAATCCAAGCTGTAGTAGAACATGAGTCCCCGGACAAATGGATGGAGTGGGAAACTACCCTCTCATGGGGCCTTGGGGTGGGGAGAAGCTTCCCCTTCTCGGGAAGCCGGTGCGGGATGTCCTTGGACAGGTATCCGGCCTTCCTTAGCTTTTTTACTTGAGCCTCCGTGACGGAGGAGACCATCCATTTGCCTCCTGCTCTGGACATTGTTGGAGAAGGTTGAGGTGAAAAGAGCGGGCTTGGGCGCTGGAGCTCGAGTGCGCAAGACATGGATTGGCAAAGGAGGAAGAAGGCGTAGGTAAAAAGGTGGATCCTTATCCCCTTATATGGGCGGATGCGGTTATGCGTCCCCACCTGCCTAATAAAACTCGCTTGCCTCCCAAGCGCCGTGGTAAATGGCGCGGTTGGGTTACCCACATCCGTATTGATGAGAATCCCATAAAAAGGGCACACGATCTCTGCTTCGACGGGACGTGCCAAGGAAACCGCCTCGCAAAACGTGCTGAGGTGGAAAAGTAAAAACGATTCATAAAGAACTTGGCCGTAGTGTAATGACGCACTTCGGAATACGTCAGCAGATTTGATTTGTGTTAATGTTATTCTCTCTATGGCAATATGTGGAAACTTATTTTGCAGAGCCGGACACTATTCTTGATGTTTATAAATCTTCTATGAAGGACTTGGAGGAGGAACCCTCCTTGCAATGCCGAAGACAATCTACGCGTCGGACTCGTCGTCATTGAAGCCTGGTTCACGAGCTACTGAGGGAGTCCTGGATTAGGGGGTGTTCGGGTAGCCGGACTATACCTTCGCCGGACTCCTGGACTATGAAGATACAAGATTGAAGACTTTGTCCCGTGTCCGGATGGAACTTTCCTTGGCGTGGAAGGCAAGCTTGGCGATGCGGATATTCAAGATCTCCTACCATTGTAACCGACTCCGTGTAACCCTAACCCGATCCGGTGTCTATATAAACCGGGGGGTTGTAGTCCGTAGGACAATCATCTTCATACATAATCATACGATAGGCTAGCTTCTAGGGTTTAGCCTTCTTGATCTCGTGGTAGATCTACTCTTGTACTACCCATATCATCAATATTAATCAAGCAGGAGTAGGGTATTACCTCCATCGACAGGGCCCGAACCTGGGTAAAAACATCGTGTCCCTTGTCTCCTGTTACCATCCGGCCTTGACGCACAGTTCGGGACCCCCTACCCAAGATCCGCCGGTTTTGACACCGACACTAACCCTTTGTTGACCCATGACGCTAGCCGTGGTGGGGGACCCGAGCGAAAGGCAGGAGGCGCCAACACTTCGAGCCCCGGGGAGCGGTGATATAAAACCACTCTCGTTGCCACAAACTTAGCTCCTGTTGAAAAGAGCCCTCGGGCCATGGAGCATCGGCATTTTTGCTTATAACAGCGCCTCCGCACTCTGCGTGCCATCCCTTGATCATCTTCGGCTCCATTGTGAAGGTCTTGAGCCATAATCCGAAGTGAGGGGTAACACGGAGGAACGCTTCACACACGACAATAAACGAGGAGATGTGGAGGATGGACTCCGGAGCTAAGTCATGGAATTCCAGCCCGTAATAAAACAACAGTCCCCTCACAAAGGGATCGATTGGGAAGCCCAACCCCCAAAGGAAGTGAGACATGAACACCACGCTCTCACCGGGCTGGGGACTGGGAATGACCTGCCCTTGAGCAGGCAACCTATGCGAAATTTCGCCGGTCAGGAACTTAGCCTCCCTCAACTTTAGTACGTCCTCCTCCGTGACGGAGGAGGGCGTCCTTCAGCCTTGAAGGTCAGAACCGAACATTGTCGAATGTCTGAAGCACCTGGAATCTGGAGCCTAGGGTGTTGGAACTCGAGGCGACGGGCGAACTTGCTCGAGATTGAAAAAAGGAGTAAGGCCTTGGTCTCTTTATAAGAGGTCGAATACCAAGAGCCCTCCACGTAACCGTTTGGGACTCGCCTTAAATCGAGGGAACATGCTAACGGGACGATCGGGTTACCCACGTCCGTATTGATGAGAATCCCGTAAAAAGGGCACACGATCTCTGCTTTGACAAGACGTGCCAAGGAAACCGCCTCGCAAAACGTGCTGAGGTGGAAAAGTAAAAACGATTCGAGTAAAGGACTTGGCCGTAGTGTGATGATGCACTACGGAATACATCAGCATATTTGATTTGTGTTAATATTATTATTTCTATGGCAATATGTGGAAACTTGTTTTGCAGAGCCGGACACTATTCTTGATGTTTATAAATCTTCTATGAAGGACTTGGAGGAGGAACCCGCCTTGCAATGCCGAAGACAATCTGCGCGCCGGACTTGTCGTCATTGAAGCCTGGTTCAGGGGCTACTGAGGGAGTCCTGGATTAGGGGGTGTTCGGGTAGCCGGACTATACCTTCGCCGGACTCCTGGACTATGAAGATACAAGATTGAAGACTTCGTCCCGTGTCCGGATGGAACTTTCCTTGGCGTGGAAGGCAAGCTTGGCGATGCGGATATTCAAGATCTCCTACCATTGTAACCGACTCTGTGTAACCCTAACCCTATCCGGTGTCTATATAAATCGGAGGGTTGTAGTCCGTAGGACAATCAACTCCATACACAACAATCATACCATAGGCTAGCTTCTAGGGTTTAGCCTCCTTGATCTCGTGGTAGATCTACTCTTGTACTACCCATACCATCAATATTAATCAAGCAGGAGTAGGGTATTACCTCCATTGAGAGGGCCCGAACCTGGGTAAAAACATCGTGTCCCTTGTCTCCTGTTACCATCCGGCCTTGACGCACAGTTCGGGACCCCCTACCCGAGATCCGCCGGTTTTGACACCGACACACTCCGCATCAAAAATTCTCCTTTTATCATTTACCTACTTGAGGACGAGCAGGAAATAAGCTTGGGGATGCCTGATACGTCTCCAATGTATCTATAATTTTTGATTGCTCCATGCTATATTATCTACTATTTTGGACTATATTGGGCTTTTTTCCACTTTTATATTACTTTTGGGACTAACCTATTAACCGGAGGCCCAGCCTAGAATTGTCGTTTTTTGCCTATTTCAGTGTTTCGAAGAAACAGAATATCAAACGGAGTCCAAACGGAATGAAACCTTCGAGAATGTGATTTTCTCAACAAATAAGATCCAGGAGACTTGGACCCTCCGTCAAGAAAGGAGGGAGGCGGTCACGAGGGTGGAGGGCGCCCCCTACCTCGTGGGCCCCCCTTTGCTCCGCCGACGTACTCCTTCCTCCTATATATACCTACGTACCCCCAAACGATCAGATACGGAGCCAAAAACCTAGTTCCACCACCGCAACCTTCTGTACCCACGAGATCCCATCTTGGGGCCTGTTCCAGAGCTCCGCCGGAGGGGGCCATCATCACAGAGGGCCTCTACATCATCATAGCCCCTCCGATGAAGTGTGAGTAGTTTACCTCAGACCTTCGGGTCCATAGTTATTAGCTAGATGGCTTCTTCTCTCTTTTTGTATCTCAATACAATGTTCTCCCCCTCTCTCGTGGAGATCTATTCGATGTAATCTTCTTTTTGCGGTGTGTTTGCTGAGACCGATGAATTGTGGGTTTATGATCAAGTCTATCTATGAACAATATTTGAATCTTCTCTGAATTCTTTTATGTATGATTGGTTATCTTTGCAAGTGTCTTTGAATTATTAGTTTGGTTTGGCCTACTAGATTGGTTCTTCTTGCAATGGGAGAAGTGCTTAGCTTTGGGTTCAATCTTGTGGTGTCCTTTCCCAGTGACAGTAGGGGCAGCAAGGCACGTATTGTATTGTTGCCATCGAGGATAACAAGATGGGGTTTTTATCATATTGCATGAAACTATCCCTCTACATCATGTCATCTTGCTTAAGGCGTTACTCTGTTTTTAACTTAATACTCTAGATGCATGCTGGATAGCGGTCGATGAGTGGAGTAATATTAGTAGATGCAGGCAAGAGTCGGTCTACTTGTCTCGGACGTGATGCCTATATATATGATCATACCTAGATATTCTCATAACTATGCTCAATTCTGTCAATTGCTGAACAGTAATTTGTTCACCCACCGTAGAATACTTATGCTCTTGAGAGAAGCCACTAGTGAAATCTATGGCCCCCGGGTCTATTCTCATCATATCAATCTCCAATCACTTTATTATTGCTTTGCTTTTTTACTTTGCCTTTTATTTTACCTTGCATCTTTATATCAAAAATACCAAAAATATTATCTATCAGATCTCACTCTCGTAAGTGACCGTGAAGGGATTGACAACCCCTAATCGCGTTGGTTGCGTTGAGCTATTTGTTTTGTGTAGGTACTAGGGACTCACGCGTAGCCTCCTACTGGATTGATACCTTGGTTCTCAAAAACTGAGGGGAATACTTACGCTACTTTGCTGCATCATCCTCTCCTCTTCGGGGAAATCCAACACAGTGCTCAAGAGGTAGCAGATGTAAACCCCATATTTATATCCTCGATGGCAACAATTCAATACGTGTCTCGCTACCCCTACTTTGTCACTGGGTGAAATCACGCAAGATTGAACCCAAAGCTAAGCACCTCTCCCACTGCAAGAAAAACCAATCTAGTTGGCCAAACCAAACCGATAATTCAAATAGAAATACAAAGATATCAAATCATGCATATAAGAATTCAGAGAAGATTCAAATAATATTTATAGATAAGCTGATCATAAACCCACAATTCATCGGATCTCGACAAACACACCGCAAAAGAAGATTACATCGGATAGATCTCCAAGAACACCGAGGAGAACATGGTATTGAGAATCATGGAGAGAGAAGAAGCCATCTAGCTACTAGATATGGCCCCGTAGGTCTGTGGTAAACTACTCACGCTTCATCGGAAGGGCAATAGGGTTGATGTAGATGCCCTCCGTGATCGAATGCCCCTCCGGCAGGATGCCGGAAAAGGCCCCAAGATGGGATCACACGGGAACAGAAGGTTGCAGCGGTGGAAAAGTGTTTTCATGGATGCTTCTGAGGGTTTTGGAATATACGTGAATATATAGGATGAAGATCTAGGTCAGGGAGGTCACGATGGGCCCACAAGGTAGGGGCGCGCCCTCCACCCTTGCTGTTGATACGTCCATTTTGCATCATACTTTTATATCGATATTTATTGCATTATGGGCTGTTATTACATGTTATGTTACAGTACTTATGCCTATTCCCTCTTATTTTACAAGGTTTACATGAAGAGGGAGAATGCCGGCAGCTGGAATTCTGGGGTGGAAAAGGAGCAAATATTAGAGACCTATTCTGCACAGCTCCAAAAGTCCTGAAACTTCACGGAAGTTATTTTTGGAGTTAATAAAAATTACCGGCGAAAGAATCCACCAGAGGGGGCCCACACCCTGGCCACGAGGGTGGGGGCGCGCCCTACCCCTTGGGCACGCCCCCTGCCTCGTGGCCCCCTGGCAGGCCTCCGGTGCCCATCTTCTGCTACATGAAGTCTTTTACCCTGGAAAAAATCATAAGCAAGCTTTAGGGAAGAAACTCCGCCGCCACGAGGCGGAACCTTGGCGGAACCAATCTAGGGCTCCGGCAGAGCTGTTCTGCCAGGGAAACTTCCCTCTAGGAGGGGGAAATCGTCGCCATCGTCATCACCAATGATCCTCTCATCGGGAGGGGTCCAATCTCCATCAACATCTTCACCAGCACCATCTCCTCCCAAGCCCTAGTTCATCTCTTGTATCCAACCTTTGTCCCAAAGCCTCAGATTGGTACCTGTGGGTTGCTAGTAGTGTTGATTACTCCTTGTACTTGATGCTAGTTGGTTTATTTGGTGGAAGATCATATGTTTAGATCCTTTATGCATATAAATACCCCTCTGATTATGAACATGAATATGATTTGTGAGTAGTTACGTTTGTTCCTGAGGACATGGGAGAAGTCTTGCTATTAGTAGTCATGTGAATATGGTCTTCGTTCGATATTTTGATGAGATGTATGTTGTCTTTCCTCTAGTGGTGTTATGTGAACGTTGACTACACGACACTTCACCATTGTTTGGGCCTAGAGGAAGGCATTGGGAAGTAATAAGTAGGTGATGAGTTGCTAGAGTGACAGAACCTTAAACCCTAGTTTATGAGTTGGTTCGTAAGGGGCTGATTTGGATCCATATGTTTCATGCTATGGTTAGGTTTACCTTAATATTTATTTTGTAGTTGCGGATGCTTGCAATGGGGGTTAATCATAAGTGGTATGCTTGTACAAGAAAGGGAAGTACCCAAGCACCGGTCCACCCACATACCAAATTATCAAAGTAACGAACGCGAATTATATGAGTGTGATCAAAACTAGCTTGACGATAATTCCCATGTATCCTCAGGAGCGCTTTTCTCTATATAAGAGTTTGTCCAGGATTGTCCTTTGCTACAAAAAGGATTGGGCCATCTTGCTGCACCTTATTTACTTTCATTACTTGTTACGCGTTACAAATTACCTTATCACAAAACTATCTGTTACCGATAATTTCAGTGCTTGCAGAGAATACCTTGCTGAAAACCGCTTATCATTTCCTTCTGCTCCTCGTTGGGTTCGACACTCTTACTTATCGAAAGGACTACGATAGATCCCCTATACTTGTGGGTCATCAAGACTCTTTTCTGGCGCCGTTGGCGAGGAGTGAAGCGTCTTTGGTAGGTGGAATTTGGTAAGGAAAATTTTATATAGTGTGCTGAAATTTACTGTCACTTGTCACTATGGAAAGTAATCCTCTGAGGGGCTTGTTCGGGGTATCTTCACCCCGAACAGTAGAGCAAAGAGTTGCTCCTCAACCTAATGAAACTACTGAAAATGTTTACTTTGAAATTCCTTCGGGTATGATAGAGAAACTGCTAGCTAATCCTTTCACAGGAGATGGAACATTACATCCCGATTTGCACCTAATCTATGTGGATGAAGTTTGTGGATTATTTAAGCTTGCAGGTATGCCCGAGCATGCTATCAAGAAGAAGGTCTTCCCTTTATCTTTGAAGGGAGAGGCATTGACATGGTTCAAGCTATGTGATGATATGGGATCATGGAACTACAACCGATTGAAATTGGAATTTCATCAGAAGTTTTATCCTATGCATGTTGTTCATCGTGATCGTAATTACATATATAATTTTTGGCCTCACGAAGGAGAAAGCATCGCTCAAGCTTGGGGGAGGCTTAAGTCAATGTTATATTCACGCCCCAATCATGAGCTCTCAAGAGAAATGATAATTCAAAATTTTTATGCTCGACTTTCTCTCAATAATCGCTCCATGCTCGATACTTCTTGTACTGGATCTTTTATGATGAAGACTATTGAATTCAAATGGTATTTATTGGAAAGAATTAAATGTAAATCTGAAGATTGGGACCTCGGCGAAGGTAAGGAGTCAGGTATAACACCTAAGTTTGATTGTGTTAAATCTTTTATGGATACCGATGTTTTCCGTGAATTTAGCACTAAATATGGACTTGACTCTGAGATAGTAGCTTGTTTCTGTGAATCCTTTGCTACTCATGTTGATCTCCCTAAGGATAAGTGGTTTAAATATAATCCTCCCATTGCAGTAAAAGTAGTTGCACCTATTAAAGTTGAAGAAAATACTATCACTTATAATGATCCTGTCGTTCCTACTTCTTATATTGAGAAGCCACCTTTCCCTGTTAGATTTAAGGATCATGCTAAAGCTTCAAGTGTGGTCAACAAAAGTAACATTAAGACACCCAAACCCCCTGAGAAAATAAAAGTTGAACCTAGTATTGCTATGGTTAAAGATCTCTTGGCTGATAATATTGATCGGCATGTTATTTACTTCTGTGAGGAAACTACTAGAATTGCTAGACCTGGCACTAAATATGAACATAAACTTGTTGTAGGCATGCATGTTATTTCTGTTAAAATAGGAGATCATTGTTATCATGGCTTATGCAATATGGGTGCTAGTGCAAGTGAAATACCTCATTCCTTATACAAAGAAATTATGCATGATATTGCACCTGCTGAGATAGAAGAAATTGATGTTACAATTAAGCTTGCCAATATAGATACTATTTCACCAATCGGGATTGTTAGAGATGTTGAAGTCTTGTGTGGGAAAGTTAAATATCCTGCTGATTTTCTTGTTCTTGGTTCCCCACAAGATAGCTTTTGTCCCATTATATTTGGTACACCCTTCTTGAATACTGTTAATGCTAGGATAGACTACGAAAAGGATGTTGTTACTATTGTCCTGGGGGATATGTCTCATGAGTTTAACTTTGCTAAATTTCGTAGACAACCCCGTGATGAGGAATTGCCTAGTAAAGATAAAATTATTGGTCTTGTTTCTATTGTCGTGCCTCCTAGTGATCCTTTAGAACAATATTTCCTAGATCATGAAAATGATATGTATATGAATGAAAGAAGGGAAATAGATGAAGTATTCTTTAAATAGGGACCTATTTTTGAAACACAACTTGCCTGTTGAAATCCTAGGGGATCCTCCTCCACCCAAGGGTGATCCCGTGTTTGAGCTTAAACCATTACCTAATACTCTTAAATATGCTTATCTTCATGAAACGAAGATATATCCTATTATTATTAGTGCTAACCTTTCAGAGCATGAAGAAAAGAAATTACTGAAAACTTTGAAGAAGCACCGTGTTGCTATTGGATATACTATTGATGATCTTAAGGGCATTAGTCCTACTCTATGCCAGCACAAAATAAAATTGGAGAAAGACGCTAAACAGTTGTTGATCACCAACGATGGTTAAATCCTAAGATGAAAGAAGTGGTAAGGAAAGAAACACTAAAGCTTCTGGAGGCAGGTATAATTTATCCCGTTGCTGATAGTCAGTGGGTAAGTCCTGTCCATTGTGTCCCTAAGAAGGGAGGTATTACTATTGTTCCTAATGATAAAGATGAATTGATCCCACAAAGAATTATTACAGGGTATAGAATGGTATTGATTTCCGCAAATTAAATAAAGCTACTAAAAAGGATCATTACCCTTTACCTTTTATTGATCAAATGCTAGAAAGATTATCCAAACATACACATTTTTGCTTTCTAGATGGCTATTCTGGTTTCTCTCAAATTCCTGTGTCAAAAGAGGATCAAGAAAAGACCACTTTTACTTATCCTTTCGGTACCTTTTCTTATAGACGTATGCCTTTTGGTTTATGTAATGCACTTGCTACCTTTCAAAGATGCATGATGGCTATATTCTCTAATTTTTGTGAAAAGATTGTTGAGGATTTCATGGATGATTTCTCCGTATATGGAACTTCTTTTGATGATTGCTTGAGCAACGTTGATCGAGTTTTGCAGAGATGTGAAGAAACTAATCTTGTCTTGAATTGGGAGAAGTGCCACTTTATGGTCAATGAAGGTAATGTCTTGGGGCATAAAATTTCTGAAAGAGGTATTAAAGTTGATAGAGCTAAAGTTGATGCTATTGAAAAGATGCCGTGTCCCAAGGACATTAAAGGTATAAGAAGTTTCCTTGGTCATGCCGGTTTTTATAGGAGGTTCATTAAGGACTTCTCTAAAATCTCCAGGCCTCTGACTAATCTCTTACAAAAAGATATTCCTTTTGTCTTTGATGATGACTGTGTAGAAGCATTTGAAATACTTAAGAAAGCTTTGATTTCTGCACCTATTGTTCAGCCACCTGACTGGAATTTACCCTTTGAAATCATGTGTGATGCTAGTGATTATGATGTAGGTGCTGTTTTAGGGAAAAGAGTTGATAAGAAATTAAATGTTATTCAATATGCTAGTAAAACTCTAGACAATGCCTAGAGAAATTATGCTACTACTGAAAAGGAATTTTTAGCAGTTATTTTTGCTTGTGATAAGTTCAGACCTTACATTGTTGATTCTAAAGTAACTGTTCACACTGATCATGCTTCTATTAAATATCTTATGGAAAAGAAAGATGCTAAACCTAGACTTATTAGATGGGTTCTCTTGCTACAAGAATTTGATTTGCATATTATTGATAGAAAGGGAGCTGAGAACCCCATTGCAGACAACTTGTCTAGGTTAGAGAATGTTCTTGATGACCCACTACCTATTGATATTAGCTTTCCTGATGAACAATTAGCTGTCATAAATGCTTCTCGTACTGCTCCATGGTATGCAGATTATGCTAATTATGTTGTTGCTAAATTTATACCACCTAGCTTCACATACCAGCAAAAGAAAAAGTTTTTATATGATTTAAGACATTACTTCTAGGATGACCCACACCTTTATAAAGAAGGAGTAGATGGTGTCATTAGACGTTGTATACCTGAGCATGAATAGGAACAGATCCTACGCAAGTGTCACTCTAAGGCTTACGGAGGACATCACGCCGGAGATAGAACTGCGCATAAGGTATTGCAATCTGGTTTTTATTGGCCTACTCTCTTCAAAGATAACTGTAAGTTTGTCTTATCTTGTGATGAATGTCAAAGAATTGGTAATATTAGTAGACGTTAAGAAATGCCTATGAATTATTCACTTGTTATTGAACCATTTGATGTTTGGGGATTTGATTATATGGGACCGGGTCCTTCCTCTAATGGGTATACACATATTATAGTTGCGGTTGATTACGTTACTAAGTGGGTAGAAGCTATTCCAACTAGTAGTGTTGATCATAACACCTCTATTAAGATGCTTAAAGAAGTTATTTTTCTAAGGTTTGGAGTCCCTAGATATTTAATGACTGACGGTGGTTCACATTTTATTCATGGTGCTTTTCATAAAATGCTTGCTAAGTATGATGTTAATCATAGAATTGCATCTTTGTATCACCCACAGTCTAGTGGTCAAGTAGAATTGAGTAACAGAGAGCTCAAATTAATTTTGCAAAAGACTGTTAATAGGTCTAGAAAGAATTGGTCTAAAAACTTGATGATGCATTATGGGCCTATAGAACTACAAACAAAAATCCTATGGGTATGTCTCCGTATAAAATGGTTTATGGAAAAGCATGTCACTTACCTCTCGAACTAGAACATAAGGCATATTGGGCCATTAAAGAGCTCAATTATGATTTAAACTTGCTGGTGAGAAGAGGCTATTTGACATTAGCTCACTTGATGAATGGAGAACCCAGGCCTATGAGAATGCCAAACTCTTTAAAGAAAAAGTTAAAACATGGCATGACAAAAGGATACAAAAGCGTGAGTTTAATATAGGTGATTATGTGTTGCTATTCAACTCTCATTTAAGATTTTTTGCAGGAAAACTTCTCTCTAAATGGGAAGGTCCTTACGTTATCGAGAAGGTCTATCGTTCCGGTGCCATAAAAATCAACAACTTCGAAGGCACAAATCCAAAGGTGGTGAACGGTCAAAGAATCAAGCATTATATCTCAGGTAATCCTATAAATGTTGAAACCAATGTTATTGAAACCGTAACCCCGGAGGAATACATAAGGGACACTTTCCAGAACCTTTCAGACTCCGAAAAGGAATAGGTACGAAACAGTTCTAATGGCAAATTTTATCCGTTTTGGAATATTTAAGAAAGTAGGAAAATAAGTAGTCCGAGAAGGACACGAGGCTTCCATGAGGGTGGATGTAACATCCCAAAATTCTAAATTTTGGAATGTTATAATAAATAGATAGATTTTATTTATTGCTTGATTGTTGTGTGATTGATTGAGTGAAATTCAAAACTTTTGAAAGTTAAATGAGAGGGAATAAAAGGACTTTCCCAAACTTTCATTTTATTTTTATGATCTTCATGAATTCAAATTATTTTCAAATACAAAACCCTAGAGAGAAGATGACATGACTTCTTCCTTTTAAATAAATGAAAAGGGTTTTGAAAAGATTTGAATTTCATTTGGAAATATTTCAATTCATAAACTTCATGCAGCTCAATGATTTTCATGAGAGAAGATAAAATGACTTCTTCAAATTATATGAAATATGAGTTGGGAGTTTCAAAGATCAAAATTAAAGTTCTTTTGAATTTATTTTCAATTTGGAGTTATTTGAGTTTTATTCAAATTATTTTTATCCAAAAATAAAATATATGGAAAATAGGGCAACATGATTCCCAACAATAGAAGATTGGAGAGAAATAAATTTGAATTCATTTTGGTATTTTTAAATGATTTTTATTGGATTTTAATAGGGCAGTAGCACTCTTTGAATTATCTGAATCTATGTGGATTTTATTTGGCATTATAGAAATGTCCACGTTGTAGAAAATCTTTTTCTGAAAATTTTGATATATTATATGCCTATATAATATTTATAATTATTTTGTTTTTATGAATTTAGTCCTCTGAAAAAATGTTAATTAAAAAAACTTCTTCGTCCTAGCTAGGCCGAAGCCCAGCTACCGGCCCGCTTCCGCGCCGCCCTCCCCGTCGTGGCCGACCGGGACTCCACCGGAGTCCGGCGCCAACACGGCTCCGACCGGCCCCTCCTGCATGCCTCGGAGCCGCCCCGCCCTCCTATAAAGTCGCGCCTAGCCCCGCTGCCTCTCTTTCTCTGCCGCGCCGCGCCACCCCTCCCGCATAATGCCGTCGCCGCCTCGCCGCTGCATCGCCGCCGCGCCGCTGCTGCCGCCTACCACCGCGACGCCGCGTCGCTGCTGTCACCCCGGGCTGACGCGCCCGCCACTGCGGTCGCCGTCCTCGCCCCGCCGCGGCAAACCTCGCCGCCGCCGTCGAAGTTCGACGCCGCCGCCGGACTCGCTAACTGCCGCCAGCGGTTTTCGATGGAAAACCGCCTCGAACCGGTATAACCGCCGCCCGGTTTTCTCGGTTTTCCTTTTTAGTTCGGTTTTTTGAAAAACCCTAGGTTTGTTTTTTTTGGTTTATTATTTAACGAACATTTTCTGTTTAGTTAGTTCTAGTGAACGTTTTCTTTCTGTAGATCTATTTAGCGAACGTTCGTTCGATAGGATTTTTCTTTTTATTTTAGTTTTTTGTCCAGGGACCTATTTGTAGTAGTTTCTTTTATAGTTTAGTCCCTGTACTTCAAACGACCACATCTTTTTGCTCGTTAGTCAGAATTAGATGAAACCAATGCCCACTTCTTCGTTATGATCTCCTCTATCCATTAATCCAACTCAAACATGTTTTTGAAAGTTTAAATTTTTGAATTCAAGCAGATTTGTATTTGAACTTTGTTTGATCGTAACTTGAGTTTCGTAGCTCCGTTTGAGTTGATTCTTTTTGCTAATCGAAGCCCTTGACCTAAACTTTATGATAAGGCCAAATTCACATAATTTTGGTACTGTTAGAAATTGTTTTATGTTGCAATAGTTATTTGCTTGGTTTTAATGTTTTCCGAATCGTCTTCTTCGATCTTTCTGAACTTTTGAGTGATTGCTTATGTGTGATTGCTATTGCTTGTTACGATAGATTGACCGGAGTGAGACGAGTAGAACTGTCAAGAGTTTTAAGTGCGAGTCATCTTCATCAACATTGCAGGCAAGTTCACACTTTGATCATATCCCTTTCATACCCAGTTTTTATGCATTAGTTTCAACCCTCAAACATTGCATGAGTAGGATTGATAACATGTGGGTATTGGGAAGTAGCAAGCTTCAAAATATTGGATATCGGGTTCGTATCGGTTTGGCTTCGACATATCGGATGTCGGATATCGGGTGATATATCGGACGATATGTAGATATATCGAAGAAAACATATATATTCTTTTTTTCATTATTCTTGTTCAAAACATGTATTTTTAGTAAAACAAAATGTGTGATGACAATGCCTCAACATAACACTTTTAGATTCCTAGTTTATTAACTTGTTGATTAAGAAACTATTAAGGAAAGATTCACAAAATTCTTACTCTATGATAAAAAACAATACGATATGTATGCATTTGTATGGAACATTGTGCACGACTTTCATAATATATGCTGAAGTTGTAAGCGCATAATCTTATTTCAGTGTTATTTAATAATGAACTATTGTTATCTACGTATCGTGCTATATCGGTGGACATATCGGGCTAGATATCGGCCATATCGATTGATATTTCGGTCCATATCGGGTGATATGTTTGAAAATGATATTTACAAAATGATATGTTATGTCTATATCGGTGGAGCCCCAAAGTGATATATCGGCCTTTATATCGGTCATATCGGCCTTGATTTAGAAGCTTGGGAAGTAGTTGATGAGGTAGGAACCTATTGCCCTGCATTCAAACCTTGGGAGTTACTATTATGTTATGATTATATTGCCATGCTATGCTCGTAGACGTGGATTGGGTTTTGAGAGTATCCATGACAGATGTGAGATTGTTAATTAATGGTTTATTTAAGGTGGCAACTTAAACACACATCTGGGTGGATTGAGGTACCTGGGTATTCCAGGATTGCCTGTCTAGGTACCTGGGTACTCCAGGATTGCCTGTTTTTTTATGGACCGCCACCCAGGCTCAAAGGGATCATGAGATTATTCATACTAGAAACTTCCGTGTGCAGCCACAAGCCATTATGGGCTCTGGCATAGCTGATTAAGTCGTGCGAACTCTTACAGTGGTAGACTAGCAGATGTAGGGGATGTAGGTTGGTACGGTCTATCACATTGTAAGGTGCGAGCGCTTCTGAAAGACTATGTCTCAGTCATCCGTTTCTCAAACACCATGTAGTGCGAGAAATCCAACGGAGGCGATCGAGTCTTGTGGGGAAAAGTGCGCAAACCTCTACAGAGTGTATAAACTAATCATGATTAGCCGTGTCCCCGGTTATGGACAATCTTGAGTATCTAGTTATTGGATTATCCTGTTGATCTCATCACGTTACTTAATTAATTTTGTTGGGTTTTAATGATGATACTTAATTGGGATTGAGAATGCTGTCAACCATTCTCAATGTTTAACAACCACCATGATAGTTAAATAAACTTTATTCCTTTGCAGTAGGGAAAAATTGGCTTTTCGCAAAAACCTTAACCATAGAGCTTTTCCACCAGCCATATATGCATGTAGTGTTAGCCATTGTTCATTATTCTCTATGGTGCGAATTTGCCAGTACATTCAATGTACTGACCCGTTTCAGGCTGCAACGTCTCATGTTGCAGGTTTGTTACGACGAGTAAGTGATACGTTAGGGTTACGATTTCTACACTCAACTTTGCCGTTGGGGTTGATGGGAATCCACAGCCTTGTTGCTTCCGCTATATGGATTGAGGTAATAGTATTTACGTTACTTTATACATGTGATTTACCTCTCTTATAAATCCTTCGAGTACTGTGTGTGTCAGCATACCGATCCAGGGATGACACTTAAGCACAGAGACTTGATCCATTCGGGTCGGGTCGCTACAGTGGAGGGTGCCTCATGTGCTCTCCGGACTTCATTTTCTTGCATGATACTTCTTTTGGTAGGTAAAAATTCATTATATAATCTCCCGAAGGTTTTGACCACCGTACCACGCAAATATCCTCTGTTCTTGTTTCAACCTATTTTTTGCCACAGTTTGTCAAGGCCAGGCATCATGTCGTCCCCCTCCTCCAATAATGGTGACAACGATGCTTGGCTAATGAAGATAGAGTTGAAAAGGGAAGAACCCATGGAGATCAACAAGGATGATGGGATCAAGAAGGCCACGGAGGATCAAGCCCCGACAACAGAAGAAGAAGACATCCTTCAACTTGATCACAATCTTCTTACCCCAACTGAGATCGAAGCTTTCAAGATGATTGAGTTAGCTCGTATACAGAACAAGTATCTCACACGTGAAAATATTTTATTGAAGGAGCATATCATCGCACTCAAGGGCATTATCCGCAAATTGGAGCATCTCCTACGATTGATGTGCGACTATCCATCATCACCACCATCTCCTTCACCAGCAAAAGAGACGTAAATACATGGGTATGGGCCCTCCCCTTGGCAACTACCAAGCTTGGGGGAGGTGCCCCGGTATCGTATCACCATCACACTCCTATCTTTACCGTTTTTCTTAGTTCGATCCTTTTGGTAATATCTTGATCTAGTAGAATAAAGTATTAGTGTGACTTAGTTTTGAGTTTTGCCTTATGATCCTTATTAGTAATCGAGTCCGTGAGCTATATATAATAAAGATTAGTGTTGAGTCAAGGGCTTGATTATTTTGCTATGATCTTAAGGGAATAAAAGAAAAGAGAAAGAATAAAAAGAAGTAGAGATATCATATTGATCTTATGGAGAGTAATGACTTCACATATAAAGAGTACGATGAATAAAAGTTGTTGAGAGTTGACAAACATAGTTTTGGTCAACGTTGCAATTAATAGGAAGTAATAAAGAAAGAGAGGTTTTCACATATAAATATACTATCGTGGACATCTTTTATGATTGTGAGCACTCATTAAAGTATGACATGCTAAAGAGTTGATATTGGACAAGGAAGACAACGTAATGAGTTATGTTTTCTTATATCTGACATAAAGTATATTGTCAAGGATCATCCAACATGTTGAGCTTGCCTTTCCCCCTCATGCTACCCAAATTCTTTGCACCAAGTAGAGATACTACTTGTGCTTCCGAATATCCTTAAACCCAGTTTTGCCATGAGATTCCACCATATCTACCTATGGATTGAGTAAGGTCCTTCAAGTAAGTTGTCATGTTGCATGCAATAAAAATTTGCTCTCTAAATATGTATGATTTATTAGTGTGGAGAAAATAAGCTTTATACGATCTTGCGATATGGAAGCAATAAAAGCGACGGACTGCATAATAAAGGTCCATATCACAAGTGGCAATATAAGGTGACGTTCTTTTGCATTAAGATTTCGTGCATCCAACCATAAAAGCACATGACAACCTCTGCTTTCCTCTACAAAGGGCCTATCTTTTACTTTTGTCTTATACCTTATGCAAGAGTCATGGTGATCTTCACCTTTCCTTGTGTTGGAAAGATCCTGATATATATATATATATATATATATATATATATATATATATATATATATATATATATATATATATATATATATATATATATATATATATATATATATATCCAATTGGATGTAAGTTAGCATGAATTATTATTGTTGACATTACCCTTGAGGTAAAAGGTTGGGAGGAACCACTATAAGCCCCTATCTTTCTCTATGTCCAATTGAAACTCCATACACACAAGTATTGCGTGAGTGTTAGTAATTATGAAAGACTAAGTGATAGTAGAGTATGTGGACTTGCTGAAAAGCTCTTATATTGACTCTTTCCGATGTTATGATAAATTGCAATTGCTTCAATAAATGAGATTATAGTTTGTTGGTTCTCAATGAATTTTCTGATTCATACTTGACATTGTGAATAGATTATTACTTGAGCATAAGAAATCATATGACAACCTCTGCTAATGACACCACGTCACCTCCGTTACTGTCGCTAATCTCGCGTTAGTTCAAAACCAATTCAAATTCAAATTTGAAATTAAGGTAAACATCAAAAGTTTTGCAAAAATAAAACTAAAATGTTCTAAATGTGTCGGATAAATCATAGGTAATTGTGGTGTTGAAACCCAACTTTTATGAAATGCTTAACTACACTTTAATGATTTAAATAGTAGCAAAACTAATTATTTAAATCCCTTTACTAATTATAAAATATCAAACTAAATTATTTGGGGACTAGAGTTTTTGTGGCAGTGGACTAAATTGAAATACCAAATTAGATGCCAAGTACATATTTTACAAAAACTAAAACAATAGGAAACAAAGTTAAAGAAGTATAAAAGAAAAGAAAACAAAACAAAACAAGAAAAAAAGAAACACCCCCATGCTGGGCCAACCGGCCCAGCCGCCCTCCTCTCTGGCCTACTTAGGCCCCTGCACTCCCACCGAAACCCTAACCTACCCCACTCCCCACTCGCCCCCTCCCACTCCCGCACGTCTCTCCTCCGGCCCCCATCGATACCGATCTAGATCGGGAAAAGGGAGGGCTCGGACCGCGCCGCCACCGCCTAGGATCACCTCGCCAACGCCTCCTCTCCCCCGACGCCCACGACACCGCGGCCACCGTCGCCTTCCTCTCCCTCGCGGGATCTCTTCCTTGTCGGCATCGCGTCACCGTCCTCTTCTTCAACCCCTACTTCCTAGACCCCACGGCCCCGTGGTGAGGCCCCGACATCTCCTTCTCTTCCCCTGCTCCGGCCACTTCGGCCAGGGCCTCGCTCACCGAAGACCGCACGCGCGCGCATGACCCTGGCTGCGCCCGCCCGCTTCCCCCGTGCGCGCTCGCCGCGCTCATGGCCGCGCCCTGCCTTGCACCGCCGCTGGCCACTTCATCCCCCACGCACCGACTCCACACTCCCGCGAGCACCTCTGCAAGCCCGCGCTGCAGCTCGGCTCCCGCTCGCGCCGCATCGCTTACTGCCGCCCCTGCCTCGCTTCTCGCTCCGCTCCGGCGCCGAACTCGCGTCGCCCGCCAGCCCCTGCTCTCGCCGCGCCACTGCCTCTCGCTTCCTTGGCCGCACCCTTTGTCGACCACCCGTTCGAGGCCGCCATCAGCAGTAGCTATGGCCTCGCGCGCCAACTGCCGTCGCCCCCCTGCCTGCCTCTACTCATTGAACGGTGCCTGCTGGAGCCGTCCCATGCCCGCGGACTCCCCCTGCTCGCCCGGTGCGTCACGCGGGCTCCGCCGTCGCCGGCGACCTCGCCTCGCATCGGGTGGGTTGCGCCTCAGCGCCTGGTGCCCGCACCCGCACCCAGCACCCGAACCACTATGGCCCCTAGGGCCAATGACAAAGGGGGCCCATGCCCCAGAACGTTAGAAAAAAAGTATATATAATAATAATAAATTTAATTAATTAAGTAAATTAATTATGTTAATTAAGCTTAATTAATTAATCTAATTAACAAGTTAGTTTAATTAAACAGTAATTAGTTTAACTAAACCCTAATTAACCTAATAGTGTATGACAGGTGGGTCCCTCTGGACCCACGCGTCAGTTTGACCCAGTCAACCCCTATTGACTGCTGACATCAGCATGACATCATGCTGATGTCATAAATCCAATTTCGAATTAAATTGAATAATTAATTAAATTCCAGAAATTAATAAAATCTTTAGAAAAATCATATCTTTTAAACCGTAGCTTAGATGAAATTATTTTTTAACATGAAAGTTGCTTAGAACGATGAGACGAACCGGGATAAGCAACCCGTTCGTCCGCCACGCATCGCTAACCTATCGAACTCGCAACTTTCCCCCTCTGGCTCCTTTGCCCGAAAACGCGAAACACCGGGGATACTTTCCTGGATGTTTCCCCCCTTCACCGATATCACCTCATACCGCGTTAGGGCACGCCTAACATCACGCTTTGCTTTGTCATGCATCGTTACGCATATGTTTGCATTGTATTCATTGTTTCTTCCCCCTCTTCTCTCGGTAGACACCGAGACCGACGCCACTGCTACCCAGTACGACTACGGTGTTGACGACCCCTCCTTCTCAGTTGAGCTTCCAGGCAAGCCCCCCCCCTTGATCACCAGATATCGCCTACTCTACTCTCTACTACTTGCATTAGAGTAGTGTAACATGTTACTGCTTTCCGTTTATCCTATCCCGATGCATAGCCTGTCCTTGCTACTACTGTTGTTACCTTTACCTGCAATCCTACATGCCTAGTATAGTATGCTAGTATTCCATCTGTGGCCCTACATTATTGTCCGTCTGCCATGCTATAGTATCGGATCGTGATCCCTCGGGAGGTGATCACAGGTATATACTATATACTTTATACATGATACCCGTGGTGACTAAAAGACGGGTCGGCTCGTAGGAGTACCCGCGAGGGGATCTTTGAGGCGGAGCGACATGGCAGGTTGAGACCACCTAGGAGAGAGGTGGGCCTGGCCCTGTTCGGTGTTCGCGGATACTTAACATGCTTAACGAGATCTTGGTATTTGGCCTGAGTCTGGCTACTGGCCTATACGCACTAACCAACTACGCGGGAATAGTTATGGGCACTCGACGTCGTGGTATCAGCCGAAGCCTTCATGACGTCAGCGACTGAGCGGCGTGCACCGGATTGGAACTTAAGCATGTTCTTGTATTAAGGGGGCTAGTTCGGCTTCCGGCCGCCCACGCAACATGCAGGTGTGCTAAGGGCGATGGGCCTAGACCCCTGTGCGCTTAGGTTTACACCGGCATGCTGACCTCTCTGTTGTGCCTAGGTAGGGATGCGATGTATTGATCTTCCGAGGCCGGGCATGACCCAGGAAAGTGTGTCCGGCCAAATGGGATCAAGCGTGTTGGGTTATGTGGTGCACCCCTGCAGGGAAGTTAATCTATTCGAATAGCCGTGATCTTCGGTAACAAGACGACTTGGAGTTGTACCTTGACCATATGACAACTAGAACCAGATACTTAATAAAACACACCCTTCTAAGTGCTAGATACAACCCGGTGGTCGCTCTCTAACAGGGCGACGAGGAGGGGATCGCCGGGTAGGATTATGCTATGCGATGCTACTTGGAGGACTTCAGTCTACTCTCTTATACATGCTGCAAGACAGAGGAGGCCAGAAGCGTAGTCTTCAACACGATTAGTTATCCCCCTCTTATTCAGGCATTGTGCAGTTCAGTCCACTGATATGGCCCTTTACACATATACCCATGCATATGTAGTGTAGCTCCTTGCTTGCGAGTACTTGGGATGACTACTCACGGTTGCCTTGTTCCCCCTTTCCCATTTTCTTTACCCGATTGCTGCGACCAGACAATGGAGCCCAGGAGCCAGACGCCACCGTTGATGACGACTTCCACTAGACCGGAGGTGCCTACTACTATGTGCAGCCCGCTGACGACGACCAGGACTAGTTAGGAGGATCCCAGGCAGGAGGCCTACGCCTCTTTCGATCTGTATCCCAGTTTGTGCTAGCCTTCTTAAGGCAAACTTGTTTAACTTATGTCTGTACTCAGATATTGTTGCTTCCGCTGACTCATCTATGATCGGGCACTTGTATTCGAGCCCTCGAGGCCCCTGGCTTGTATTATGATGCTTGTATGACTTATTTATGTTTTAGAGTTGTGTGTGATATCTTCCGGTGAGTCCCTGATCTTGATCGTACACATTTGCGTGCATGATTAGTGTATGATTGAATCGGGGGCGTCACAATCAACCGCCTTACGGGGTGGCCACAAGGGTCCAGGGCATGCCTGACCCCCTAGGGCGCGCCCCTACCTCGTGGCCCCCTCGGGCATCGTATCGCGTTGAGTCTTCTTCCCAAAAATCACATATATACCAAAAAAATCTCCGTCAGTTTTTATCCCGTTTGGATTCCGTTTGATATGGATTTTCTGCGAAACAAAAAACATGCAACAAACAGGAACTGGGCACTGGATCAATATGTTAGTCCCAAAAATAGTATAAAAAGTTGCCAAAAGTATATGAAAGTTGTATAATATTGGCATGGAACAATAAAAAATTATAGATACGACAGAGACTTATCAGGATCCCCAAGCTTAATTCCTGCTTGTCCTCAAGTAGGTAAATGATAAAAAAAGATAATTTTTGGTGTGGAATGCTACCTAGCATAATCTTGATCATGTATCTAATCATGGCATGAATATTAAGACATGAGTGATTCAAAGAAATAGTCTATCATTTGACATAAAAACAATAATACTTCAAGCATACCAACCAAGCAATTATGTCTTATAGAAATAACATGGCCAAAGAAAGCTCATCCCTACAAAATCATATAGTCAGGCTATGCTCCATTTTCACCACACAAAGCATTCAAATCATGCACAACCCCGATGACAAGCCGAGCAATTGGTTCATACTTTTTAACGCGCTTCAGCCTTTTCAACCCTCACGCAATACTTGAGCGCAAGCCATGGACATAACACTATAGGTGGAATAGCATATGATGGGGGTTATGTGGAGAAGACAAAAAAGGAGAAAGTCTCACGTCGACGCGGATAATCAACAGGCTATGGAGATGCCCATCAATTGATGTCAATGCGAGGATTAGGGATTGCCATGCAACGGATGCACTAAGAGCTATAAGTGTATGAAAGCTCAAACTAAAACTAAGTGGGTGTGCATCCAACTTGCTTGCTCATGAAGACCTAGGGCAATTGAGGAAGCCCATCGTCGGAATATACAAGCCAAGTTCTATAATGAAAATTCCCACTAGTATATGAAAGTGATAACTCAAGAGACTCTCTATATGAAGAACATGGTGCTACTCTGAAGCACAAGTGTGGTAAAAGGATAGTAACATTGCCCCTTCTCCCTTTTTTCTCTCATGTTTTTGTTTTCTCTTCTTTTTTCTTTCTTTTTGGTGGGCTTCTTTGGCCTCTTTTTTTATTTGGGCTTCTTTGGCCTCTTTTATTTATTTTTAAAGTCCGAAGTCTCATCCCGACTTGTGGGGGAATCATAGTCTCCATCATCCTTTCCTCACTGGGGCAATGCTCTAATAATGATGCTCATCACACTTTTATTTACTTACAACTCAATATTACAACTCGATATCTAGAACAAAGATATGGCTCTATATGAATGCCTCCGGCGGTGTACCGGGATGTGCAATGATCTAGCGTAGCAATGACATAAAAAACGGACAAGCCATGAAAACGGCATGCTAGCTATCTTACGATCATGCAGAGCAATATGACAATAAATGCTCAGGTCATGTATATGATGATGATGGAAGTTGCATAGCAATATATCTCGGAATGGCTATGGAAATGCCATGATAGGTAGGTATGGTGGCTGTTTTGAGGAAGATATAAAGAGGCTTATGTGTGATAGAGCGTATCGTATCACGTGGTTTGGATGCACTAGCGAAGTTTGCACCAACTATCGAGGTGAGAAAGGGCAATGCATGGTACCGAAGAGGCTAGCAATGATGGGAGGGTGAGAGTGCGTATAATCCATGGACTCACATTAGTCATAAAGAACTCATATACTTATTGAAAAAGTTTATTAGCCCTCGAAGCAAACTACTACTACGCATGCCCCTAGGGGGTAGATTGGTAGGAAAAGACCATCGCTCGTCCCCGACCGCCACTCATAAGGAAGACAATCAATAAATGAATCATGCTCCGACTTTGTTACATAACGGTTCACCATACGTGCATGCTCCGGGAATCACAAACCTCAACACAAGTATTTCTACAATCCACAACTACCCACTAGCATGACTCTAATATCACCATCTTCATTTCGCAAAACTACTGCAAGGAATCAAACATATCATATTCAGTGATCTACAAGTTTTATGTAGGATTTTACGACTAACCATGTGAATGACCAATTCCTGTCATCTCTCTAAATAGAAATAAGTGAAGCAAGAGAGTTTAGTTCTTTCTACAAAAGATATGCCCATTGATGTCTACTACACAACCTTCTTCTTGTAGACGTTGTTGGGCCTCCAAGTGCAGAGGTTTGTAGGACAGTAGCAAATTTCCCTCTAGTGGATGACCTAAGCTTTATCAATCCGTGGGAGGCGTACGATGAAGATGGTCTCTCTCAAGCAACCCTGCAACCAAATAACAAAGAGTCTCTTGTGTCCCCAACACACCCAATACAATGGTAAATTGTATAGGTGCACTAGTTCGGTGAAGAGATGGTGATACAAGTGCAATATGGATGGTAGATATATGTTTTTGTAAACTGAAAATATAAAAACAGCAAGGTAGCAAGCGGTAAAAGTGAGCGCAAACGGTATTGCAATGCTAGGAAACAAGGCCTAGGGTTCATACTTTCACTAGTGCAAGTCCTCTCAACAATAATAACATAGTTGGATCATATAACAATCCCTCAACATGCAACAAAGAGTCACTCCAAAGACACTAATAGCGGAGAACAAACGAAGAGATTATGGTAGGGTACGAAACCACCTCAAAGTTATTCTTTCCAATCAATCCATTGGGCTATTCCTATAAGTGTCACAAACAGCCCTAGAGTTCGTACTAGAATAACACCTTAAGACACAAATCAACCAAAACCCTAATGTCACCTCAATACTCCAAAGTCACCTCAAGTATCCGTGGGTATGATTACACGATATGCATAACACAATCTTAGATTCATCTATTCAATCCAACACAAAGTACTTCAAACAGTGCCCAAAGTTTCTACCGGAGAATCACGACGAAAACGTGTGCCAACCCCTATGCATAGGTTCATGGGCAGAACCAGCAAGTTGATCACCAAAACATACATCAAGTGAATCACGTGATATCCCATTGTCACCACAGATACGCACGGCAAGACATACATCAAGTGTTCTCAAATCTTTAAAGACTCAATCCGATAAGATTAGTTCAAATGGAAAACTCAATCCATTACAAGAGAGAAGAGGGGGAGAAGAAACATAAGATCCAACTATAATAGCAAAGCTCGCGATACATCAAGATCGTGCCAAATCAAGAACACGAGAGAGAGATCAAACACATAGCTACTGGTACATACCCTCAGCCCCGAGGGTGAACTACTCCCTCCTCGTCATGGAGAGCGCCGAGATGATGAAGATGGCCACCGGTGAGAGTTCCCCCCTCTGGCAGGGCGCCAGAACAGGGTCCCGAGAGGTTTTTGGTGGCTACAGAGGCTTGCGGCGGCGGAACTCCGGTCTAATCTTTGTTCTGGAAGTTTTAGGGTACGTGAGTATATATGGGTGCAGGAAGTACGTCGGTGGAGCTTCGGGGGCCCCATGAGGCAGGGGAGCGCGCCCTAGGGGGGTGGGCGCGCCCCCACCCTCGTGAGCACCTCCCTTGGCTCCTGACGTGGGGTCCAAGTCCATCCGGTAGCTTTCCTTCCAAAAATAACTTCTCCAGTTGATTTTGTTCCGTTTCGACTCCGTTTGATATTCCTTTTCTTCGAAACACTGAAATAGGCAAAAAAAAACAATAAATCTAGGCTAGGCCTCCGGTTAATAGGTTAGCCCCAAAAATAATATAAAAGTGGATAATAAAGCCCAATATTGCCCAAAACAGTACTCCCTCCGTTCCTAAATATAAGTCTTTTTAGCCATTTCAAATAGAATGCAACATACGGATGTATGTAGACATATTTTAGAGTGTAGATTCACTTATTTTGCTCCGTATGTAGTCATTTGGTGGAATCTCTAGAAAGACTTATATTTGGGAATGGAGGGAGTAGATAATATAGCATGGAGCAATAAAACATTATAGATATGTTGGAGACGTATCAAGCATCCCCAAGCTTAATTCCTGCTCGTCCTCGAGTAGGTAAATGATAAAGAAGATAATTTTTGATGTGGAATGCTAGTTGGCATAATTTCAATGTTATTTTTCTTACTTGTGATATGAATATTCAGATCCGAAAGATTCAAGACAAAAGTTCATATTGACATAAAAATAATAATACTTCAAGCATACTAACTAAGCAATTATGTCCTCTCAAAATAACATGGCCAAAGAAAGTTCATCCCTACAAAATCATATAGTTTAGTCATGCTCCATTCTCGTCACACAAGAATGCTCTCGTCATGCACAACCCCGATGACAAGCCAAGCAATTGTTTCATACTTTAATAATCTCAAACTTATAGACCCTCACGCAATACATGAGCGTGAGCCATGGATATAGCACTATGGGTGGAATAGAATATGATGATGGGGGTTATGCGGAGAAGACAAAAAAGGAGAAGATCTCACATCAACGAGGCTAATCAATAAGCTATGGAGATGCCCATCGATTGATGTTAATGTAAGGAGTAGGGATTGCCATGCAACGGATGCACTAGAGCTATAAATGTATGAAAGCTGAACAAAAGGAACTAAGTGGGTGTGCATCCAACTTGCTTGCTCATGAAGACCTAGGGCATTTGAGGAAGCCCATCGTTGGAATATACAAGCCAAGTTCTATAATGAAAAGTTCCCACTAGTATATGAAAATGACAAAACAAGAGAGTTTCTATTATGAAGATTATCGTGCTACTTTGAAGCACAAGTGTGGAAAAAAGGATAGTAGCATTGCCCCTTTTTATTTTCCCTTTTTTCTTTTTTTTCTTTTTTGGGCCTTTTTTTCTTTGGCCTTTCTCTCTTTTTTTGGAGAATGTTCTGTTGCATGATGATCATCACACTTCTATTTATTTACAACTCAATTATTACAACTCGATACTAGAACAAAGTATGACTCTATATGAATGCCTCCAGCGGTGTACCGGGATATGCAATGAATCGAAAGTGACATGTATGAAAGAATTATGAACGGTGGCTTTGCGACGGATACTATGTCAACTACATGATCATGCTAAGCAATATGACAATGGTGAATGTGTCATGAAGAACGGTATGGTGGAAAGTTGCATGGCAATATATCTCGGAATGGCTATGGAAATGCCATAATAGGTAGGTATGGTGGCTGTTTTGAGGAAGATATAAGGAGGTTTATGTGTGAAAGAGCGTATCATATCAAAGGGTTTGGATGCACTGGCGAAGTTTGCACCAACTCCCAATGTGAGAAAGGGCAATGCACGGTACCGAAGAGGCTAGCAACGATGGAAGGGTGAGAGTGCGTATAATCCATGGACTCAACATTAGTCATAAAGAACTCATATACTTATTGCAAAAATCTACAAGCCATCAAAACCAAAGCACTACGCGCATGCTCCTAGGGGGGGTAGATTGGTAGGAAAAGACCATCGCTCGTCCCCTACCGCCACTCATAAGGAGGACAATCAAATAACACCTCATGTTTCAAATTTGTTACATAACGTTTACCATACGTGCATGATACGGGACTTGAAAACTTCAAATCAAGCATTTCTCAAATTCACAACTACTCAACTAGCACGGCTTTGATATTATCACCTCCATATCTCAAAACAATTATCAAGCATCAAACTTTTCTTAGTATTCAGCACACTCATAAGAATTCTTACAAATCTTGTATGCTTAGCATATTAGGATTTTAAGAAAATTACCATGCTATTTAATACTCTAAAAATAATATAAGTGAAGCATGAGAGTTCATCTATTTCTTCAAAATACAACTACCACCATGCTCTAAAAGATATAAGTGAAGCACTAGAGCAAACAACAAACTACTCCGAAAGATATAAGTGAAGATCAATGAGTAGTCGAATAATTATGCAACCATGTGAAGACTCTCTAACATTTAAGAATTTAAGATCTTGGTACTTTATTCAAACATCAAGCAAAGCTAAATAAAATAAAATGACGCTCCAAGCAAAACACATATCATGTGGTGAATAAAAATATAGCTCCAAGTAAAATTACACATGAACGAAGACGAAAGAGGGGATGCCTTCCGGGGCATCCCCAAGATTAGACGCTTGGTTATCCTTGAATATTACCTTGGGGTGCCTTGGGAATACCCAAGCTTAGGATCTCTCCACTCCTTATTCCATAGTACATCGAATCTTTACTCAAAACTTGAAAACTTCACAACACAAAACTTAAAAGAAAACTCGTGAGCTCCGTTAGCGAAGGAAAACAAAACACCACTTCAAGTTACTGTAATGAACTCATTCTTTATTTATATTGGTGTTAAACCTACTGTATTCCAACTTCTCTATGGGTTATAAACTATTTTACTAGCCATAGATTCATCAAAATAAGCAAGCAACACAATGAAAACAGAATCTGTCAAAAACAGAAGAGTCTGTAGTAATCTGTAACTAACGCAAACTTCTGGAACTCCAAAAATTCTAAAATAAATTGTTGGACCTGAGGAATTTGTCTAGTAATCATCTTCAAAAAGAATCAACTAAATATCTCTCTCCAGTAAAAATTTGAAGCTAATCTCGTGAGCGCTAAAGTTTCTGTTTTTTTACAGCATGATCATAAAGACTTTACCCAAGTCTTCCCAAAGGTTCTACTTGGCACAAACACTAATTAAAACACAAAACCACATCTAAACAGAAGCTAGATGTGTTATTTATTCCTAAACAGAACCAAAAAGCAAGAAACTAAAATAAAATTGGGTTGCCTCCCAACAAGCGCTATCGTTTAATGCCCCTAGCTAGGCATGATGATTTCAATGATGCTCACATAAAAGATAAGAATTGAAACATAAAGAGAGCATCATGAAGAATATGACTAGCACATTTAAGTCTAACCCACTTCCTATGCATAGGGATATTTTTAGCAAACAACTTATGGGAACAATAATCAACTTACATAGGAAGGTAAAACAAGCATAACTTCAAAACTTTAAGCACATAGAGAGGAAACTTGATATTATTGCAATTCCTACAAGCATATGTTCCTCCCTCATAATAATTTTCAGTAGCATCATGAATGAATTCAACAATATAACCAGCACCTAAAACATTATTTTCACGATCTACTAGCATAGAAATTTTATTACTCACCACATAAGCAAAATTCTTCTAATTCGGAATAGTGGGAGTATCATAAGAGACTTGAATACAATAAATTGTTTCCACATTAAAAGAGTAATGTTCAGAGAAAGGGTACTCATAATCATGACAAGTTTTATAAATATAATCATCACTACTCTTTATATCATAAGTTTTATCACAATAATCATCATAAGTAGCAACTTTGTTCTCATCATAATCGATTGAAACCTCTTCCGAAATAGTGGATACATCACTAAATAAAGTCATGACCTCTCCAAATCCACTTTCATAAATATTATAAGATTCAGCATCCTCCAATATTGTGGGATCACTACTACCTAAAGTCGACACTCTTCCAAACCCACTTTCATCAATATAATCACAGGTAGAAGGCATGCTATCATCATAACAACTTTGCATATCAAAACTTGGGAGGCTAAAAATATTATCATTATTAAACATAGCATCCCCAAACTTTGGACAAACATTAATGACAGCAAATATATTCTCAAATAAGTCATCCTCATCAAACATAGCTTCCCCAAACTTGGGCCTTTTCATATCATAAGCATAATCACTCTCATCATTAATAGTATGGATGGCACCAATAGTATAGAAATTATCATATTCTTCCAAGCAAGCGCCAAAAATATTTTCAAGATCATAAGAAGTATCACTATCTTCCCAATCATAATCATCACAGCAAGCAATAGGCATAATGAGATCATCGTCAAGTGCATCATCTTCCACAATTATTTTTGATTCATTTTCATGACGCACAACAATAATAGGAGCAACCTTATTTGGGAGAGATACCTTTTTACCTCTCTTCCTTTTTCTTTTCTTCTTCTTCACCTCATGTGTGGGTTCAATCCTCTTTTTGGAGCTCCTTATTAACGAGATTGGTTGAATAAATGGCTCCTCCTTGTTACCTGATTCATCATAAGAAATAATAGGAGGATATTGGGAAGTCTCTTCCCTTCCGTTAGCATTCTCTTCATCTTCTATTTGTTTTCTTTTCTTTATGTAATCGGCAATATAAGGAATTTCAATACAATTCACCGCACAATACATATAAATTTCTTCTAGATCAAAATGAAGAACTCCATCAAGGGCAAATTTTGGAATGTCCTTAGTTATACGTTTCATTTCTTCATAACCCAAGAGCAAACTAAGTTCATTATGATATGCAAGGGAAATCAAGTCATCACAATTTTTGGACACGATAAGATCATGAAACAATTTGCATTGGGTACTAAAATGATCACGTTCATTGCAAAGTTCACAAGTATGGCTAAGAAAAGACAAATTTTCAGCACATGCATCTAGCCTTTCTTGCAACCATTTAGTTTCTAAGTACTTATGCCTCTTGCAATATCTATCTTCCCTATTTGGTGTGTACTTGCAAACCCAATCTACTCCACAAAAATTGACATGTTTATAGGAGACATTTTCATCATAACTAGTGCAGTCATCATTAGTACCATGGATATTCAAGGAGTTCATACTAACAACATTGCAATCATGCTCATCATTCAAAGTTTTAGTGCCAAACATTTTAATGCATTCTTCTTCTAACACTTTGGCACAATTTTCCTTTCCATCATACTCACGAAAGACATTAAAAAGATGAAGCGTATGAGGTAAACTCAATTCCATTTTTTTGTACTTTTCTTTTATAAACTAGACTAGTGCTAAAACAAGAAACAAAAAGATTCGATTGCAAGATCTAAAGATATACCTTCAAGCACTCACCTCCCCGGCAACGGCGCCAGAAAAGAGCTTGATGTCTACTACAGAACCTTCTTCTTGTCACTACAAAAAAAATACACTTCCGTGATGATACGTGTTTGTCATAGTAGGTCGCTTTTTTGTCATGCATGTACATCCATGACAAATTTATGACAGAATCAAGATCGTCATACCTGTGCTGTCGTAGAAGTGTTCCATGACATTACCAAAATTATCATCACGGAAGTGTCCACTTCCATGATGATAAATCGCGCGTCACAGAAGTGCTTTCGTCAAGGGTGACCGACACATGGCATCCCCCGTAACGGAACGCCGTTAAGCTATCAGGTCGGGTTTTGGATCTGATAACCCGTTAACAGCCCCGACCAATGGGGATTTTCCACGTGTAAAATCATCATTGGCTAGAGGAAACACGTGTCGGCTCATCCTCGGGATAGATGTCATCCACTCACTGGACAGAAGGCGCCTATGATACGTTGACACGTGGCACGGCCCAACAAGTTTAAATGGGCCGGCCCAACTAAAGGCCCACAAGATTTTGCAGACCATAATGGGCCGGCCCAGCTAAAGGCCCACGAGATTTTGCGGACCATAATGGGCTGGCCCAGCTAAAGGCCCACAATATTTCATGCGCCATAATGGGCCGGCCCAGGTAAAGGCCCACAAGATTTTTGTGTGCCATAATAGGACGGCCTAGGTAAAGGCCCACAAAATTCTTGTGGATCATAATGGGCCGGCCCAGCTAAAGGTCCACGAGATTTTGCCGACATTAATGGGCCGGCCCAGCTGTAGGCCCACAAAGATTTTGAGGACCCTAGTAGGCGGCCCGTTAACTGGCTGCCATGTATTGGGCCAAATGCCGGCCCATATTTGATCTGGTCTATTAATGGTCTGCCATGCTCCGGGCCTAATAGTGGCCCATATGAGATCCGACCCGTTAAAATCCTACCACGTTCTGGGCCAAATTACGGCCCAGATCAGGTCCGGCCCTTTAAGAGGTTTTGGGCCTAAATATGGCCCATATCAGATTCGACCCGTCAACTGGACACTAAGCTTTTGGGCCCACTTGCTAAAGGCCCACTTATTAATTCGGCCTGATATTAGTTTTGGCATGTTAAGGGTGTTGGAGAACGTTGCAGAAAATTAAAATTTTTCCTACGGTTTCACCAAGATCCATCTATGAGTTCATCTAGCAACGAGTATTCAGATTGGATAGTATCTACATACCACTTTGTAGATCGCAATGGAAGCGTTCGAGTGAACGTGGATGAGGTAGTCGTACTTGCCGTGATCCAATTCACCGATGATCTAGTACCGAACGGACGGCACCTCCGCGTTCAACACACGTACGGGACGGGAGACGTCTCCTCCTTCTTGATCCAGCAAGGGGGGAGGAGAGGTTGAGGAAGATCCAGCACGACGGTGTGGTGGTGGATGCAGCAGAACTCCGGCAGGGCTTCGCTAAGCAACTACGGGAGGAGGAGGAGGTGTTGCAGGGAGGAGGGGGCGCCAGGGCATAAGGTTGCGCAGCCCCCCTCCCCTGCCCCCTTTATATAGATGCATTAGAGGGGGGAGGGCGCAGCCTTGCCCCTTCCTCCAAGGAAGGGGTGCGGCCAAGAGGGGGGAGGAGTCCATCCTCCCCAAGGCACCTCGGAGGTGCCTTCCCCTCTTTGGACTCTCCCTCCTCCAAGTTTCCTTGGCGCATGGGCCCTTGGGTCTGGTTCCCCTTGGCCCAAGCAGTCTAAGGCGCACCCCCTAAGGCCCATGTGGCCCACCAAGGCAGGTGTCCCCACCTGGTGGACCCCGGGACCCCTCCGGTGGTCCCGGTACAATACCGATAACACCGAAACTTGTCCCGATGGCCAAAATAGCACTTCCTATATATAATTCTTTACCTCCGGACCATTCCGGAACTCCTCGTGACGTCCGGGATCTCATCCGGGACTCCGAACAACATTCGGGTTACTGCACATACATATCTTCACAACCCTAGCATCACCGAACCTTAAGTGTGTAGACCCTACGGGTTCGGGAGACATGCAGACATGACCGAGACGGCTCTCGGGCAATAACCAACAGCGGGATCTGGATACCCATGTTGGCTCCCACATGCTCCACGATGATCTCATCGGATGAACCACGATGTCAAGGATTCAATTAATCCCGTATACGATTCCCTTTGTCAATCGGTATTTTACTTGCCCGAGATTCGATCGTCGGTATCCCAGTACCTCGTTCAATCTCGTTACCGGCAAGTCACTTTTCTCGTACCGTAATGCATGATCCCGTGATCAAACACTTTGATCACCTTGAGCTCATTGTGATGATGCATTACCGAGAGGGCCCGGTGATACCTCTCCGTCAAGCGGAGTGACAAATCCCAGTCTCGATCTATGTCAACCCAACAGACACTTTCAGAGATACCCGTAGCATACCTTTATAGTCACCCAGTTACGTTGTGACGTTTGGCATACCCAAAGCACTCCTACGGTACCCGGGAGTTACACGATCTCATGGTCTAAGGAAAGGATACTTGACATTGGAAAACTCTAGCAAACGAACTATGCGATCTTATGCTATGTTTAGGATTGGGTCTTGTCCATCACATCATTCTCCTAATGATGTGATCCCGTTATCGATGACATCCAATGTCCATAGTCAGGAAACCATGACTATCTGTCGATCAACGAGCTAGTCAACTAGAGGCTCACTAGGGACATATTGTTGTCTGTTATTCACACATGTATTACGATTTCCGGTTAACACAATTATAGCACGAATAAAGACAATTATCATGAATAAGGAAATATAATAATAATGCTTTTATTATTGCCTCTAGGGCATATTTCCAACAGTCTCCTACTTGCACTAGAGTCAATAATCTAGTTACATTGTGATGAATCGAACACCCATAGAGTTCTGGTGCTGATCATGTTTTGCCTTAGGGAGAGGTTTAGTCAACGGATCTGCGACATTCAGATCCGTGTGCACTTTACAAATTTCTATGTCTCCATCTTGAACATTTTCACGAATGGAGTTGAAGCGACGCTTGATGTGCCTGGTCTTCTTGTGAAACCTGGGCTCCTTTGCAAGTGCAATAGCTCCAGTGTTGTCACAGAAGAGCTTGATTGGCCCCGACGCATTGGGTATGACTCCGAGGTCGGTGATGAACTCCTTCACCCAAATTGCTTCATGTGCTGCCTCCGAGGCTGCCATGTACTCCGCTTCACATGTAGATCCCGCCACGACGCTTTGCTTGCAACTGCACCAGCTTACTGCCCCACCATTCAAAATATACACGTATCCGGTTTGTGACTTAGAGTCATCCAGATCTGTGTTGAAGCTAGCGTCGACATAACCTTTTACGATGATCTCTTCGTCACCTCCATAAACGAGAAACATTTCCTTAGTCCTTTTCAGGTACTTCAGGATATTCTTGACCGCTGTCCAGTGTTCCTTGCCGGGATTACTTTGGTACCTTCCTACCAAACTTACGGAAAGGTTTACATCAGGTCTGGTACACAGCATGGCATACATAATAGAACCTATGGCTGAGGCATAGGGGATGACGCTCATCTCTTCTATTTCTTCTGCCGTGGTCGGACATTGAGCTGAGCTCAATTTCACACCTTGTAACACAGGTAAGAACCCCTTCTTAGATTGATCCATATTGAACTTCTTCAATATCTTATCAAGGTATGTGCTTTGTGAAAGACCTATGAGGCGTCTCGATCTATCTCTATAGATCTTGATGCCTAATATATAAGCAGCTTCTCCAAGGTCCTTCATTGAAAAACTTTTATTCAAGTAGGCCTTAATGTTGTCCAAGAGTTCTATATCATTTCCCATCAAAAGTATGTCATCTACATATAATATGAGAAATGCTACAGAGCTCCCACTCACTTTCTTGTAAACACAGGCTTCTCCATAAGTCTGTGTAAACCCAAACGCTTTGATCATCTCGTCAAAGCGAATGTTCCAACTCCGAGATGCTTTCACCAGCCCATAAATCGAGCGTTGGAGCTTGCACACCTTGTCAGCATTCTTAGGATCGACAAAACCTTCCGGCTGCATCATATACAATTCTTCCTTAAGGAAACCATTAAGGAATGCCGTTTTGACGTCCATTTGCCATATCTCATAATCATAGTATGCGGCAATTGCTAACATGATTCGGACGGACTTCAGCTTCGCTACCGGTGAGAAAGTCTCATCGTAGTCAATTCCTTGAACTTGTCGATAACCCTTAGCAACAAGCCGAGCTTTATAGATGGTCACATTACCATCCGCGTCTGTCTTCTTCTTAAAGATCCATTTATTTTCTATGGCTCGCTGTTCAACGGGCAAGTCAGTCAAAGTCCATACTTCGTTTTCATACATGGATCCTATCTCGGATTTCATGGCTTCCAGCCATTTGTCGGAATCCGGGCCCGCCATTGCTTCCTCATAGTTCGAAGGTTCACCGTTGTCTAACAACATGATTTCCATGACAGGGTTGCCGTACCACTCTGGTGCGGAACGTGTCCTTGTGGACCTTCGAATTTCAGTAGGAGCTTGATCAGAAGCATCTTGATCATCATCATTAATTTCCTCTCTAGTCGGTGCAGGCACCTCAGAAACGTTTTCTTGAGTTTCGCCATTTTCCGGTTCAAGAGGTAACACTTCATCAAGTTCTACTTTCCTCCCACTTACTTCTTTCGAGAGAAACTCTTTCTCCAGTAAGGATCCATTCTTGGCAACAAAGATCTTGCCTTCGGATCTGAGGTAGAAGGTATACCCAACAGTTTCTTTTGGGTATCCTATGAAGACGCATTTTTCCGATTTGGGTTCGAGCTTTTCAGGTTGAAGTTTCTTGACATAAGCATCGCATCCCCAAACTTTTAGAAACGACAACTTAGGTTTCTTCCCAAACCATAATTCATACGGTGTCGTCTCAACGGCTTTCGACGGAGCCCTATTTAAAGTGAATGCGGCAGTCTCTAAAGCATAGCCCCAAAAAGATAGCGGTAAGTCGGTAAGAGACATCATAGATCGCACCATATCTAATAGAGTGCGATTACGACGTTCGGACACACCATTACGCTGAGGTGTTCCAGGCGGCGTGAGTTGTGAAACTATTCCACATTTTCTTAAGTGTGTGCCAAATTCGTGACTCAAGTATTCTCCTCCACGATCTGATCGTAGAAACTTGATCTTTCTATCACGTTGATTTTCAACCTCACTCTGAAATTCCTTGAACTTTTCAAAGGTCTCAGACTTGTGTTTCATCAAGTAGATATACCCATATCTACTCAAGTCATCAGTGAGGGTGAAAACATAACGATAGCCACCGCGAGCCTCAACACTCATTGGACCGCACACATCGGTATGTATGATTTCCAATAAGTTGGTTGCTCGCTCCATTGTTCCTGAGAACGGAGTCTTGGTCATTTTACCCATGAGGCATGGTTCGCACGTGTCAAATGATTCATAATCAAGAGACTCTAAAAGTCCATCTGTATGGAGCTTCTTCATGCGTTTGACACCTATGTGACCAAGGCGGCAGTGCCACAAATATGTGGGACTATTGTTATCAACTTTAACTCTTTTGGTACTCACACTATGAATATGTGTATCATCACGTACGAGATTCATCAAGAATAAACCATTAACCATCGGAGCATGACCATAAAACATATCTCTCATATAAATAGAACAACCATTATTCTCGGATTTAAATGAGTAGCCATCTCGAATTAAACGAGATCCAGATACAATGTTCATGCTCAAACTTGGCACTAAATAACAATTATTGAGGTTTAAAACTAATCCCGTAGGTAAATGTAGAGGCAGCGTGCCGACGGCGATCACATCGACCTTGGAACCATTCCCGACGCGCATCGTCACCTCATCCTTCGCCAGTCTCCGTTTATTCCGCAGCTCCTGCTTTGAGTTACAAATATGAGCAACTGCACCGGTATCAAATACCCAAGAGCTACTACGAGTACTGGTAAGGTACACATCAATTACATGTATATCACATATACCTTTGGTTTTGCCGGCCTTCTTGTCCGCTAAGTATTTGGGGCAGTTCCGCTTCCAGTGACCACTTCCCTTGCAATAAAAGCACTCAGTTTCGGTCTTGGGTCCATTCTTTGGCTTCTTCCCGGCAACTTGCTTACCGGGCGCGGCAACTTCCTTGCCGTCCTTCTTGAAGTTCTTTTTACCCTTTCCCTTCTTGAACTTAGTGGTTTTATTCACCATCAACACTTGATGCTTCTTCTTGATTTCTACCTCTGCTGATTTCAGCATAGCATATACTTCAGGAATGGTCTTTACCATCCCCTGCATATTGTAGTTCATCACAAAGCTCTTGTAGCTAGGTGGAAGCGACTGGAGGATTCTGTCAATGACCGCTTCATCCGGGAGATTAACTTCCAGTTGAGTCAAGCGGTTGTGCAACCCAGACATTTTGAGTATGTGTTCACTGACAGAACCATTTTCCTCCATCTTACAGCTAAAGAATTTATCGGAGACTTCATATCTCTCGACCCGGGCATGAGCTTGGAAAACCATTTTCAGCTCTTCGAACATCTCATATGCTCCATGTCTCTCAAAACGCTTTTGGAGCCCCGGCTCTAAGCTGTAAAGCATGCCGCACTGAACGAGGGAGTAATCATCGTAGCGTGACTGCCAAGCGTTCATAACGTCTTGTTCTGCAGGGAGAATAGGTGCGTCACCCAGCGGTGCTCTTAGGACATAATCTTTCTTGGCAGCTATGAGGATAATCCTCAGGTTTCGGACCCAGTCCGTATAGTTGCTACCATCGCCTTTCAGCTTGGTTTTCTCTAGGAACGCGTTGAAATTGAGGACTACGTTGGCCATTTGATCTACAAGACATATTGTAAATATTTAGACTAAGTTCATGATAATAAAGTTCATTTAATCAAATTATTTAATGAACTCCCACTTAGCTAGACATCCCTCTACTAGTTATCTAAGTATTACATGATCCGAGTCAACTAGGCCGTGTCCGATCATCACGTGAGACGGACTAGTCAACATCGGTGAACATCTTCATGTTGATCGTATCTTCTATACGACTCATGCTCGACCTTTCGGTCTTCTGTGTTCCGAGGCCATGTCTGTACATGCTAGGCTCGTCAAGTCAACCTAAGTGTTTTGCGTGTGTAAATCTGTCTTACACTCGTTGTATGCGAACGTAAGGACCTATCACACCCGATCATCACGTGGTGCTTCGGAACGACGAACCTTAGCAACGGTGCACAGTTAGGGTGAACACTTTCTTGAAATTATTATGAGGGATCATCTTATTTACTACCGTCGTTCTAAGTAAACAAGATGCAAAACATGATAAACATCACATGCAATCAAATAATAAACGTGACATGATATGGCCAATATCACATAGCTCCTTTGATCTTCATCTTGGGGCTCCATGATCATCTTGTCACCGGCTTGACACCATGATCTTCATCATCATGATCTTCATCATCGTGTCTCCATGAAGTTGCTCGCCAACTATTACTTCTACTACTATGGCTAACGCGTTTAGCAATAAAGTAAAGTAATTTACATGGCGATTCTCAATGACACGCAGGTCATACAAAAATAAAGACAACTCCTATGGCTCCTGCCGGTTGTCATACTCATCGACATGCAAGTCGTGATTCTTATTACAATAGCATGAACATCTCATACATCACATATAGATCATTCATCATACATCACAACTTTGGCCATATCATATCACATAGCACTTGCTGCAAAAACAAGTTAGACGTCCTCTAATTGTTGTTGCAAGTTTTACGTGGCTGAATTAGGGTTCTAGCAAGAACGTTTTCTTACCTACGTTCAAACCACAACGTGATTTGTCAATCTCTATTTACCCTTCATAAGGACCCTGTTCATCGAATCCGATCCAACTAAAGTAGGAGAGACAGACACCCGCCAGCCACCTTATGCAACTAGTGCATGTTAGTCGGTGGAACCGGTCTCACGTAAGCGTACGTGTAAGGTTGGTCCGGGCCGCTTCATCCCACAATACCGCTGAATCAAGATTGACTAGTAACGGCAAGAAGAATTGACAACATCTACGCCCACAACAAATTGTGTTCTACTCGCACAAGAAGAACTATGCATAGACCTAGCTCATGATGCCACTGTTGGAGAACGTTGCAGAAAATTAAAAATTTTCCTACGGTTTCACCAAGATCCATCTATGAGTTCATCTAGCAACGTGTATTCAGATTGGATAGTATCTACATACCACTTTGTAGATCGCAACGGAAGCGTTCGAGTGAACGTGGATGAGGTAGTCGTACTTGCCGTGATCCAATTCACCGATGATCTAGTACCGAACGGACGGCACCTCCGCGTTCAACACACGTACGGGACGGGAGACATCTCCTCCTTCTTGATCCAGCAAGGGGGGAGGAGAGGTTGAGGAATATCCAGCACGACGGTGTGGTGGTGGATGCAGCAGAACTCCGGCAGGGCTTCGCTAAGCAACTACGGGAGGAGGAGGAGGTGTTGCAGGGAGGAGGGGGCGCCAGGGCATAAGGTTGCGCAGCCCCCCTCCCCTGCCCCCTTTATATAGATGCATTAGAGGGGGGGGAGGGCGCAGCCTTGCCCCTTCCTCCAAGGAAGGGGTGCGGCCAAGAGGGGGGAGGAGTCCATCCTCCCCAAGGCACCTCGGAGGTGCCTTCCCCTCTTTGGACTCTCCCTCCTCCAAGTTTCCTTGGCGCATGGGCCCTTGGGGCTGGTTCCCCTTGGCCCAAGCAGGCCAAGGCGCACCCCCTAAGGCCCATGTGGCCCACCAAGGCAGGTGGCCCCACCTGGTGGACCCCGGGACCCCTCCGGTGGTCCCGGTACAATACCGATAACACCGAAACTTGTCCCGATGGCCAAAATAGCACTTCCTATATATAATTCTTTACCTCCGGACCATTCCGGAACTCCTCGTGACGTCCGGGATCTCATCCGGGACTCCGAGCAACATTCGGGTTACTGCACATACATATCTTCACAACCCTAGCGTCACCGAACCTTAAGTGTGTAGACCCTACGGGTTCGGGAGACATGCAGACATGACCGAGACGGCTCTCGGGCAATAACCAACAGCGGGATCTGGATACCCATGTTGGCTCCCACATGCTCCACGATGATCTCATCGGATGAACCACGATGTCAAGGATTCAATTAATCCCGTATACGATTCCCTTTGTCAATCGGTATTTTACTTGCCCGAGATTCGATCGTCGGTATCCCAGTACCTCGTTCAATCTCGTTACCGGCAAGTCACTTTTCTCGTACCGTAATACATGATCCCGTGATCAAACACTTTGATTACCTTGAGCTCATTGTGATGATGCATTACCGAGAGGGCCCGGTGATACCTCTCCGTCAAGCGGAGTGACAAATCCCAGTCTCGATCTATGTCAACCCAACAGACACTTTCAGAGATACCCGTAGCATACCTTTATAGTCACCCAGTTACGTTGTGACGTTTGGCATACCCAAAGCACTCCTAAGGTATCCGGGAGTTACACGATCTCATGGTCTAAGGAAAGGATACTTGACATTGGAAAACTCTAGCAAATGAACTATGCGATCTTATGCTATGTTTAGGATTGGGTCTTGTCCATCACATCATTCTCCTAATGATGTGATCCCGTTATCGATGACATCCAATGTCCATAGTCAGGAAACCATGACTATCTGTCGATCAACGAGCTAGTCAACTAGAGGCTCACTAGGGACATATTGTTGTCTGTTATTCACACATGTATTACGATTTCCGGTTAACACAATTATAGCACGAATAAAGACAATTATCATGAATAAGGAAATATAATAATAATGCTTTTATTATTGCCTCTAGGGCATATTTCCAACAAAGGGCCCGTTTAACATTTTGGCCCCATATTAATTTCAGCCTGTTAAAAGCCCGTCATATAGTTGGGCCTAACTACGGCCCGGTTTACATCCGGCCTGCTCGCAGCCGATATCTGATTGGGCCAAACAAGGACCGAGACAATTTTTCGGCCTATTAAAAGCCCGTGATTTGATTCGCACAATCATGGGCCGGGGTTCATTTCGGGCTGCTGCCGGCCCGTGAGCTGATCGGCACGTTTCAGGCCCAACCTACATCGTGATTGCATGACGGCCCGATTATGTACCGTAATTTTACGGTTTGGCCGGTTTACTGCGAAGATAGGATATATATACAGTAAAATAACTGCAGTATCATGAATAAGAAAAAACCTATACTATACAATAAAGAAATTACGACATATTACATCCACTGGGCATCAAAGTTCGCCACTATGATAATAAAGCACAAGCAGACAACAGATTACATACACTGGGCATCAAAGATCGCCACCAGTGCAAATAAACATGCCGACAAAATAATATACAAAACCGACAGCACTTCAATAGAGTTCAAGAAAGGTTAGCCCTGCTGGGGAGCTGCAGCGCAAGCAGCTGAGCAAGATGATGAGACTGCGCTTGTTCAACACTTATATCTTCCTGACTCTGAAAGATAAACAAGCAGACAGATGACAGGTTTTGCTCATAAAAGTATCAGTGCTGGCAATTCATCACATTTCTAAAGTGACACAGTTTAAATTTGCATTAACACAATATGGTATTGTTCAGGTCAAGACATGGCAGGAAATGACATTGTGAAGGAGTTAGCAGCTTCACGACACCACTAGATTACAGATCAAGAACTCATAAGTATCAATGGTTAGTGTGCTGTCAATTTATACCATTTCAAATAGGCAAATAAAGAGATGGTTTAAATAATAGTAGAATGATATGACATTGTTCATAGTTAAGACATTGCAGAATATGACATTGTGCTGTAGTGGGTAGGTTCACCACACCACAGGATTACAGATGAAGAACAAAAGCATACATGCAGTGCAAAAGAAGATCACTTGCTCTGTATAGTTTAATTTACATGGTATGAAGAAGGAACTTGGTTGTACAACTGAAAACTTAAATAGAGAAAGGACGAACTTTTGTTTATGAACTACATATAATAAACTTTAAACAAGCAATTTGATGCAAACACCAAAAATAAACAGCTGTTGCAGTCATGCCTAACCAAATATATACAACAAAGTTTGAAGACTTGAGATGGACAAACTTACATTATTGGTGAAGATAGGCTCTATAAAGGCCATGTCCATGCTGATGGGGGGCAATTCAAGAAGTTTACCGCAGAATCTTCTTCAAAAGCATTGCCTTTATTCTACATTTTGTTAAGAGTAAATATAGATGTGATAATATACGAAAAAATGGAGAATATTTAAGATAATATGAAGAGTGATGCTACATAACCAAGTAGCTATAAATGTAAGTGAAGCGATACAGGCAAAAGGTACAGCCAAGAGCAATGCACAGCTAAACTTCTTCAGCACTAACCTTATGGTAAGAGTAAATGTAGATCTGATGTGTAGAAAATGGAGGGCAAAGGAAAATAAGCTGCAGAGTGATGGTACATGAACAACTACCTGTCATTATAAGTACACTGATAAAGGACAGCATGTACTTACAAGAACAATGCAGAGCTAGAAAAAACATTGGCATTGGATATATTCTACACTAATGTAACCATTCATACAGATCAGATAATTTGGAGCGAACAATTGATAAGCAAGCTATCATGCATACTGCTGTCACATAATGAACTAGGTATGTATGCAAGTACAATGATACAAGATAACAGGTACTAACAAGAGCAAAGCAGCGGGCAGCATGTTTGCGATATCCTGTCGTTCTTGTCAAACCGGAATTCTTCTTCGAGCAGATTTCCTGCAAAAAAGATCCGTAAGGCACATGCGGAAAAGCAGAAGTTCAAATTGTCATGTGATTTCATAGACAGTACCTCATCCTGGGAACAAGACCAGTGCATAACAAGGTTTTTCGTCTTCTAAATTTAGCACAGGAGACTTCACCAGAAATTCGTTTATAGACTTGACATCAGAGTGTGATTTCCTCAGGTAACACAGATACTGCTGCAATGCTTCCTTGTAAAGCACAAGCAAGCTTTGCTCGTCATGACAACAATGTAATGTAAATCATTGATGTGTTCAATCAGCAGAAAACAGGAAAATAATAACCATGAATAATAGCACTTACATGTAAGTTGGACAGGAAGATGTGAAAATGGTGTTTGTCTTCACAATAATCTTCCCATGATGGGAATATATGCACGTAGTTCCTAACAACATTGAAAGCATTGTCTTTTAAACTAGGAATAAATGGAATGGGGTTCCAATCTGCAGGAATTGGCCGTCTTTGCAGTTGGGATAGGTCTTCGGCCGGTGGACTTGCTGTACTTTTTGCTGGAGTGGGATTTTTCTGTGGTACACCTGGTGCTATGGCAAATGAAATCGGTATACCTTTTGCTGGAGTGCAGGTCCTGTGTGGTGGGGCTAGTGGTGTGGCCAGTGAAGTATGGGTACAGTCTGCTGGAGTCGGTCCTACGTTTTGTGTCACTGGTTGTACAGCCAATATAAGTGGGGTGTTGTCTGATTTCTCCGGCACCACCACGTTTTTCAAGGACATTGCTGGTGCTCCTTCAGGTTTGGCAATCACCCTCTTCCTTTTTGATGTCTGATGCACAAGAACATCATTTGAGTGGAAAAACATGGTATGATGACAGATGGAATATGTATTGATAATGGATGGGCGTGGCATCTCGACATATATGATGAGTAAACTAAGCAGATGGCGGTGCAACAAAGTAGAAGAAATGCAATACAACATATGTAAGATACGCGCAATCAATAAAACCTTACCAAATTAGAACAGGCACCTTGATGGGTGAATAGGACAGGCCATCTGCCTTTGATGCCTCGAGGTTAGAATAGTCATTAGGATGATATTCTGAACAAGAATCAACAGGTGGGGAGCGTACGAGTTTCATTGCTTCCAGAATGGCACTCAATGCCTTGCTGCCAATTTTGTAAGTCATTGCAGTGTGCCACAATATTCTTCTGAAGCACGAATTCTGATATTCACTGTAATTGCGTATAATATCTAAGAACCATGAAAACATAAATAGTTGTGAGATTATCTTTGTAATGCAGATGATATTCTAATATAGGGGCGCCCCTGTAAACACTTGTGTGCTATCACTGGATTCTGATGAGAGAGCTCATGTGTGCTGTAATATGGTGCATGCATTTATATAATCTGGCACAAGTACACAAAAAATAGGCTCCAGAAGTAAGGATAGCTGGCAGATGATAGGTTCATAATATACTGTATAGAGAGTTTATTGCCAAACCATGATAACAAGAGCACACAACAACTAGGCAGATCATAGTGTACATAACAGGGGTACACCATAACCAGGATATATAAATCGGGAAAGTGGAACTGGCTGGAAATTACGGTGTTGTATTGCCGCTAGTAATTGAAATCCTATCGATCACGTACAGGCCAGCTCTATCAACTGTTGACTGCAGATGTCCCTGCTCCCCTTCCTAACAAGGAACATACTGTGCTTCCCATACAGAACACCGCACGGGCCGCCGGCCGAACCACCGGCCCCACCGCCTGTGTTCCTCCGCCACCCCCATCCCCACCCGCGTCGAGTTTTCTTCGTTCAACGAGGCCCCACCACCGCCCCCCACAACCACCGTCCCCACCCGAGCCCCTTCGATCGCACCGGCGAACTCCGGCGAGCTCTAAAAAATCGACTAACCCAATTTTGAAATTTAGTCTACTGTGATTTAACTATTGTGGAATATAAAAGGTGAAAACCATAAGCATTGCGAGGATGGTGTTGAGCATGCCATGGCGGATCTAAAGGTGCAAACTAGACAAAGGCAACTTCGCAACCAAGACAAGAAATCAGAGTAAAGCAGTAGCGATCTATTTTCTTGCTGCGATAAATAAGTTGAGCAGATACGAAAGAGTACCGCCTCTGGTGCGGCGCCGTGTACGCATCTGCTGAGAATTTGATGGTGCTGCGGTAGCGATGGCTATCAGCAGCGTGGAAGCAGATCTAGGAGGGTAGACGGTGGCGGCGGGGCGCGGTGGACGAGACGGTCGTAGGAGCGGCACCGGCAAGGTGGACGACGGCGGGGATGAAGCGAGAGGACGGGATGCAAGGATCCCGGTCCGAAGCCATGGATGAGAGAGGTTGATCTCTTGTAATGTACGACGGCGCCGGGGTATCAGCTCCGGCATGGTGGAGGAGGACGGCGGTGGATGGGGTGGCGGACGGCGGCAGGCGGAGGAGGGTGGGGTGGAGAGGGTGTTTTGGCGCCCACGGAGTACGAATGGGGAAAAGGGAGGTAGAGAGGAAGGGGGAACCATGTATTCAGGGCGTGCTTGTCTCAAATGCAAGGAAATTTACAAACTTAGCCCCCGTTTCAAATTTCTACTACATCACAGCAACACTAGTCGGTTGGGGATAGGACGGTAATCTCGCATACACCGAATATTTGCCGACGAGAGTTTGTTTTTGGCGCCCACCGTGTATGAATATGAATCGGGGAGGGAGTCGATTTCGGCCGAGGACACACTGTGTTTTGGCGCCCACCGTGTATGAATCCGGGTGAGAGACGGTTACGTCACGTTTGGGTGAAATTACAAACCTACCCCTATCGAAACCTATAGAAATCCAGCATATAGGCTTTGTGTGGCAGGGATAGGCAGTAGTGATTTCCATCTCGCAGATTTTGGTTTCGGGCGGTTACTGCGACTTTCCCCACTTCATTCAAATTTTGCAGAGTGCATGTTTACCGTGCCAACTCAATTCGAATCACGTTTGTATTCTATTTTTTTTTCAGGCGGGATCCATTTTCAATTGGAATTACATTCTATATACGTAAATTTTTTATATATACTTTCAAAAGCACAACAAAGAATTCTGCTCCTTTATATGTATAATATGATTTACAAATACAACGATCTCGAAATCTTAAGGTTGAAATCGAAAAAATTTAACCAAATTATGTTCTACTAAAATGTATGGATCAGTAATATCTACATATTAAATAACATAGATGTGCGTGAATTCATATGAGTATGCATGTTTGATAGATCAATTTTGGTTCGAGTATGGATTACATGTATCATCATCTCGAATTCAAATATTTGAATCCCTTTTTTGTTCACTCCTTTCACGCCCATCTCTCTCGCCTGCATGCTCCTTCAGGTAGCTATCACTCTCTTTTCTCCAGCTCACCCGCATGCTCACTTCATGTTGCTCCTATCCTCGCAAATATGGTCTCTTGACGTCTCTCTTGAGAAGTGTCACACTCTCCCTATCATTATACATTACACGGTTTTCATTATCTCTCACGTCTCTACTGTTCTCTGGTATCACTCGGTACCTAAGCTTTCTTTTTCACCGCCAAACACACAGTCTCCACTCGTCTTTCACTTTGTCTTTCTCTCTATGGGATTCTCTCACACACCCTATATGTCTCTACATATGACTCATACCACTAAAATTACTCTCTCTATCTCTCCTGTAGACACAACATTTGTTGCGGTCTCCTTTTCGTCTCCATCCCAGACTGACATTATTCATTTGTTTACCGATCAGACAACCCTGACTACCGTCTCCTCTCTCTCTCTCTCTCACAGACACACACACACAACTCCTGCTTCCACTCCCCTGCCCGACTACCATCTCTCTCTCTCTCTCTCACACACACACACACAAAACTCTCGCTTTCGCACCCCGACTCGTATTTCTCTCACAAACATTTATCGACTAGCTAGCCTCTAGATAGGTTTATACACCTGCACACTCGTGCTTCCACCATCGCATACATGTCTCTCTCCCGCTCCTTGTATCTATGTAGATTTTTCTTCCCTTCTTGAGACACGCCCTCTCGATCATGCACACACACACTATCGCCTCATTTTAAGCTGATACCTATCGCACACACACTCCTTGTGTCTTTGTCACACATGCACTCCGTCCTCCTCCACTCGCCCTCTCTCTCACACACACATGGGCTTTTTGCAACAACTAGCAAGATGCCCATGTGTTGCATGGAACATCAAGATGCATTTGTATGAGTAGTTTATCTTGTGGGGGAAAAGGATGAACGAGGGAAGGCCTTATTTGCAAATGTGGAGAGGGGTGTGGGTATCTTTTTGCAAAATTGCCATAGTTTCCTTCCTATCCGCCAGATATAGATCGGACAGCCTATATTGCAGGATGGCAAGCACACGATCATCACCGACAATGCTTATTATAAGAGTAGGGATAAAAAATAGAGTTGGTGATGATGGTGGGCCTGCCATCCTGCAGTGTAGGTCGTCTGATTTATATCTGACAGATAGGAAGGAAAATATGGCAATTTACCCGCACTCTTCACCACATTTGCAGATAAGGCCTTCCCTCGTTCATCCCTTTCTCCCACAAGACCTTGATGTTCCGTGCAACGCACGGGCATCTTGCTAGTAAGAGTAGAAATTAGACATATACCACTTCTCGAATCTTGAAACCAACAACATTCCTCCCTTATCTCATCATAACCGCCAAAGGAATATATTTTGAGTGAAACATAACATATTTTTAGTGATATACATATTTCAAAGCTAGACTTTTTTTCTATCAAATCGGTGAATATGTATTAATCCAGTGGCGGAGACAGGCCTGGGGCAGCTAGGGCTATAGCCCCAGGTCTAGAAACAACTTCCTTTGTAATTTCTTCATGCAAAACATAGAAATTCATAGAAGTTTATCACTCAACATAGCACAGCCCCAGGCGTAATCTGCATCTAGCTCCGCCACTGTATTAATCTACTTTGATCGTGTGGCAACGCATTGGCACATTGCTAGTAGTTATTATAATTTTTTGGACACCAGACAAACAGTGGAGTACATATACGAAGAGAAGAGGCGCACGCACGCAGTCGGCCTCTCGCTGTCTCGCACACATGAGTGTTCCATAAAGGCGACGTTAACAAATAAACCCTAAAACCCTAGGGGCATGATTGCTGCATTCGCGGGTACCGGGTATGTGGTGCAGCACCTTTGTAGGAATAGTCAGCTCGCGTGATAATATGATCCGTAGGAGTTGATGGTCAGGACCACAGGTGAACGACTTGGAGCGCGGTGGCTCGCCAGTTGCCACAGATCGAGTAGCCACGTTTAAAATATCGGTTTTTAGCGGGGTTAAGAGTTCCAATTTTCAATGGCGCGTTATAAGTAAGTAGTTTTAAGAACGGTTGGTATGGAGTGAAAATGGAATTCATAGTACTACGTACCTCCTTGGCGTATGGTTGTATGGTTTTTTTGCGATGGAGGTTGTATGGGTTTATGTTGCGAGATGTTGAACCTGGTAGTTCTAGGGCAAATACTATGGTTTAGATTTAGATGCTGGTTTTCTTTAATGAAAATCGGAAGGGGAAACCCTTCTTCGATTAAAAAAACTACTACCTCCATTCTGGTTTACTAGTCCCCATCGTACTTTGGGTCAAAGTTTGTCCATGAACTTTACTTGTAAAATGTGAATGGAAAACGAGATTTTTTTTATACCCAAGCAAAAAAGGACTAGAGGGAGTGATTGCTCTGAAACGGACGCGACCTCTCATAGCGCAGGCATTGAACCGGCGCGCCGGCCAAGAGGGCCGCACTTGCTGCAGGCCCGGCTGAGCACGCCTCCTCGCCGTGTGCAACCATCTTAAGACTGCCTCGCCTGCCTTCATTGAATCCGCGCGTGTGCCGGCAACACGTCCTTCCGCGAGCCGGCAGGCATTTTAGAACACAAAAAATGACTAAAATATAATTAATTTACGCATGGTCTTGACTTGTTGTGCTCGCACTCGTAGCAGGAACTAGTACTCACATTTTTTTTGGCTTTGAAGTGAATCATGGTTGTGGACATTATGTATGAATGTGCAGATATCTGTGAACATGAGTTTGATGTGGAAGTTGAACTTGGAATGTCGGGCTTGCACGTGAACTATACCATGTCCAATGCTTCGTCTGTTATTGTTTGGAAAGTAATTGCTGTTATTACATGACTCAAAGAAAACATTTTGTTCCACATCAGTAGATGCACGAACATCACAACAGGCATGCTGACTGGATAAACATTTGAACCTAGCTATTATGAAGGAAATTTGGTATTGACAATAGTTTTAGATAGCAGGAGACGCCTAGCCTGCTCTGCCTCTGCTAGCTTATTTCTGGCTTCTTCCATCTCTTCTCTTGCTTGGGTGAAGAAAGCATCTGATTGCTCTTTTTGCTTCTTCAGGAACTCAGCTACATTCTCAAGGGCTATTGCACGCTTTCTTTCAGCCTTTACTAATGCCACGAGGACACGAACAACTGACGACTCCACCTGGCTTGTGTGTAATCTAGCATCATCTGGGAATTTGCACCATGTGTCTAATCCAGCATCATTAGGGAACTGGCACCTTGTGTGTAATCCAGCCTCATTTTGGAAACATGATCTCGAGGTTGACAATACTTCCCTCCTCGCAGGAACTGCACCCTGACATGAAGTTACTTCTTTTTTAGATCAATACTCAGAGCAACCTAGATCCATTTAGTAGAAGCCAGATAAACAGAATTCGGAGAAGTGAATTCAAAAGGAAAAAACAAATAAAAACAGACTACAAGGTGAGAACACCCACTTCCTACATCAAGCTAAAAACGAAAGCATTAGGACGATTAAGACTCTTCTTATTACACATCGAAGAACACCACGCTTAAGAGAAACAGAAACTACAACATATACACATCGAAGAACACGAGGCTACACGAAAGTAATTGAAAGGGTGTTACTTACCAAAGCTCATTTTACAGGTTCGATGCAGCTCCTCTTTAACTTGCCACGCTCCTTGAAGATGTCCCGAATATCCCGTGTTTGGTCTTCATTGCTCCTCTGCATGTTCGCACTCGTGGTTTTAAAATCTCAACATGGCAAGAAAAATATAATACTATTAATACTCGCACATCTTGTGGGCAACATTAAAGCACTTGTCTGCCATGTTAGAGCATTTCCAACAAGATAAACTACTCATACAAATGCATCTTGATGCGTGCAATGCATGGGCATTTTGCTAGTTCTAGAAACCTTTCCATCATTTGCCACACTACTGGTTGCAGATGAAAAACCTACCCAAGCACAGCGTGATACAGGAGCGATGCACAATTACAAGCTGATATTATGTTGGACAATGGAGGCTATAACCAATTACTTTTACGGGAACAATAGCACCCAGGAAATTTGAAGGGTAGGTATGAACAAAATTGGAACTGCACATGTACTGCTAAGTGATTCAATACACACATTACCAATCGAGGAGGAGAACGATGGTCGCGGCGGCCTCTGTGAGTCATGGTCGGCAACGGGAGTCAGTTCATTGTCCACGACGGTGGTACTTCTGCGCTTGGCGTCGACTTCTGGGAAGCAGATCCAAGACCGTGGAATACGATGCCGGGGAAGAGGCTTCGTGTACGATGATGACAGTGGACCAGCTCCAGTGCGGCGTACGAGGTCGTCAATGAGGCAGATGCGCTGCGGTGGACGAGTGCGCCGATGTAAAGGGGAGGAGCACGAAGGCTGCGGTGCCGTGGAGAAGTCTATTTTGCGGTGGGGATAGAAATTGGTGAGTATTCAGGTGTACTACTCTGGGTGCCGGGGTGGGGTTGGCAGGGTAGGGTGAACCTGAAGTTACGAAAACAACCCCCTACCAAGCGTCATCTGTAGGCCTGTTCCGAAGGCTATGATGGTAACTTCCCACTGCTCGAATCAAGGTCGCGGGAGATTTTCCCGCCGACCTCAAAATTTTGTGACACTGGACTCCCATGTGTTGTGTTGAGTGATTCGGCTAAGCAACTAGTGAGTAGTAGTAGTAAACTCTGCATATTAGGTTTGACCGAAGTCAAACTTCCTAAAGTTCGACCAAGTTTATAGAAAAATATAAACATTTACCATAACAAATATGTATGATGTGAAAGTACATTCAATAATGAATCTAATGGTATTTATTTGTTATTGTATATGTTAATATTTTTGTTATAAGCTTTCTGAGAGTTTACAAAATTTGAATTTAACCAATGCTAATACGCGGACTTAAATAAAAACGGAGGGAGTACACATTTGTTTTCTTAGTTTGTAGTGAACTAATCATTTGTTGAAATTGTGAAATAAATATATTAGGCTATTGACTTCAAATGTAATGGTCTATACAATTCAATAGTTACAATCATTATCGAATCCCAAGATGTATACAAGGTCTATAGTACTTCACAACATGCTCAAACCCATATAATCCCAGTGAAATGAGAATCTAAATGCATTTCATAGTTATTACTTTGTAGGATGCAACAAGAACAACCATAACTCTACATCAGCCATTATAGAAGCAAAATTTTGACATATCCCAATGTGTGAATGAAACGTGCAGAGAGAGCTTTTGAAGATGGAACAGATAGGGCGGGAAAGATTGTATGTATGTGGACGAGAGAGTAGGAGACAAACCTAACGAGACAGAGAGTGAGAGATAGAGAGAGAAAGAGAGAGATGAAGAAGTTAGGTCTGTGAGAAAGATGCATACAAGTAATATACATGAGATGTGTGTGCATCTGGATTCTGTATACGTGGAAGGAGAAGAGACAACATGTTTGATGAGAGAGCAGGAAAAACATGGACGAGAGGGGAAGGATCTCGTGGGTTGAGGGATTGACAATTTTGTGCGGGGGAGAGAGGGATTGGTAATTTTGTGCAAGAGAGAGAGAGGGTGGGGGGAGGAGTCAGTCAGCCGTCGTCACATCACCCTGCTTCCAAATGACCCCGCATTCTCTAGCGCGGTGTGGTCGCCGTCTTCGATCTGCTCGTTGCCCTCTTTGAAGATTGAGGTGTTGTGCATGTTGGGGTGCAAAGAAGCACAAGCGAGAGTGGTCGCCGTATAACCTTGGATGGGGATGAATTGTGTGCTTGGGGGAGTGTGTGTGTGTGTGTGTGTTGTGCTGCGTGTGTCTGTGTGTGTGTGTGAGTGAGATATTGAGAGAAAACAAACCTAAGGAGAGAAATGGGTATTCACGAAGAGATTGTGCGGGCCTTGAGGTGGGCAGGGGCCGAGTGAGGTTGTCAAAATGTGCACGTTGATGCATTTGTTGCATGCGACCGTGCGAGGGACGGATGAATCGAGAGAGATGATTGTTGTGTTACGGATGCTCCTCTCTCTGTATCTCTCTCCCTCTCTCTCTCTCACACACACACACACACAAGTAAACTAGAAGACTGTTCTCTCATGTATACACAACGTATCGGCATCTGTCTATGTCTCACTCATGCATGATCATTTGCACATTCACACCTCTCTATGTCTGTATCACACGCACACCGTCTCCACATTGTCCTTCCGCCACAACACACATATGGACACATACACACGTTCTCTCTCAGTCACACACACAAAATCAGTATTAAAAGAAACTACGGCGCACCTAAAACGTCCAAATCCAAATAAACACGTCCAAATTCAAATATATGGAAATATTGCAGCGTCAAGAACTTTCACAGGAAAAAAAAGTTGAGTAATGTTTGAGGATTGTTTTCACACACACAAAAAAGGTTCGGTGGATGTCCTTCGAGCGCGACACGGTGACGCACCGTTCAATCGACCGCGCGGCCGCGGTTCACGCGCTTGCACAGGATTCCGTATCATGGTTGTGGTACTAACTAATAAAAGCGCTGCCTAAGTCTAATGTTTCGTGTACTAGTATGGTTTTCTTTTAAGTTTGACCAACCTTATATATAAAACTAAAGTAAGCTCCCACACGCGCACTCATCAATATGCCGCCGCCGCCGTTGCGCATGCCGGCCCGCCTGCTCCAGCCAACAATTTCTCGCCCATCACCGCCTTGTCGCCGCCATCCCTGTGCCATGAAGCCGAAGGCTCGCCCACTCACGTCGTCTGCAGTCCCTCCTCGCGATGCCGCCGCGCTGCCAAGCACGCGAGCAGTTGGTGGAGCCGCATCTATGCACGCAGCGTATGAAGAGGAGGACAAGCGCGTGCTCTAGCACGCCTGTGAGGAGGAACTAGTGTGTCATTGTTGTCTCCGCCCGCGCGGAAGAGGCGCGCATGGTGGCTGACGTGGCGGAAGCCAGTCGCGCGCGCGTCGAGCCCGCAAACTGGGTGCGGACGCGGAATCTACCTTCGAGACCTTGAATGCCACGTGGATCCTGCAATCTGAAGGAGCAATTTGGGTCAGTCGACTCATGTGAGCCGTCTGATGCAACATGGATGGCTAGAAGGGTTTCTTCCACCTATTCTGCCGTCTTCTTCCTTCGCTCCGTCGAACTTCTTTCACAAATTGACTGACCCAAATTATACTACTAGTACGAACGTATTAAGTATAGTAGGAACACGAAGATACGAGCAGTAGTACCAACTGCAAGAAGAACAGTAGTAAGACATAGTACTAGTACTACTGTACGTACTAAAGAGTTCAAATAACGAGAAAGAACATAAACATAGTTCTGCTGGGGCCTCAGCACAACACACCCTTGAAAATAAACTAATAAGCAACTAGTCCGCTTGACACTGCAGTAGAACCAGCATGAGCGATGGCACTGCCACCTACTTGGAGTCTGAGTCCACGTCCTCGACTTCGTCCTCGTCCCTCTTCCTTTTGCTCTTCGCCGACGCTTCTTTGCTTGAACCGGACACTAGGCTCTGCTTCTTCATCCAACCCTTGTAGATATTTAAACAAAGGTAGGCATCCATTGCTGCGTACAGGATGTGATCTTCATCTAATGTCTTCGACTCCCATGCATGATGAAACTCGTGATGAAGTTTCTTTAGTTTAGCGTACGAAGGATCAATCATGGCTGCTGCCAGGGTCCGCATTGAAGGTTGAGAGGAGGACACCAGGCCTGCCTTTTGGAGATCGAAGGGTTGGCCTACAACGAGACCTATCCGACGTAGGACGTCACTGTCGTTCTTAAAGCCTACAGTAACGAATTTCACTCTTTTTGTTGGGTAACGTAGTAATTTCAAAATTTTCCTACGCACACGCAAGATCATGGTGATGCATAGCAATGAGAGGGGAGAGTGTTGTCTACGTACCCTCGTAGACCGAAGCGGAAGCGTTGACGCAACGTAGAGGAATTAGTCGTACGTCTTCCCGATCCGACCAATCCAAGCACCGTTACTCCGGCACCTCCGAGTTCTTAGCACACGTCCAGCTCGATGACGCTCCCCGGGCTCCGATCCAGCAAAGCTTCGGGGATGAGTTCCATCAGCACGACGGCGTGATGACGATGATGATGTTCTACCGACGCAGGGCTTCGCCTAAGCACTGCAATGATATGACCGAGGTGGAATATGGTGGAGGGGGCACCGCACACGGCTAAGGAACGATCACGAAGATCAACTTGTGTGTTCTAGGGTGCCCCCCTGCCCCCGTATATAAAGGAGGGAGGGGAAGGTCCGGCCGGCCCCCAAGGGGTGCGCCTGGAGGAGTCCTACTCCCACCGGGAGTAGGACTCCCCCCCTCTCTTGCCTTGTTGGAGAAGGAAAGGGGGAGGGAGAAGAGGAAAGGGGGGCGCCGCCCCCCTTCCTTGTCCTATTCGGACTAGGGGGGGAGGGGGCGCGCGGCCTGCCCTGGCCGGCCCCTCTCTTCTCCCTTATGGCCCATGAAGGCCCATTAACCCCCCGGGGGGTTCCGGTAACCCCTCGGTACTCCGGTAAAATGCCGATTTCACCCGGATCGATTCCGTTGTCCAAATATAGGCTTCCAATATATCAATCTTTATGTCTCGACCATTTCGAGACTCCTCGTCATGTCCGTGATCACATCCGGGACTCCGAACTACCTTCGGTACATCAAAATGTATAAACTCATAATAATTGTCATCGTAACGTTAAGCGTGCGGACCCTACGGTTCGAGAACAATGTAGACATGACCGAGACACGTCTCCGGTCAATAACTAATAGCGGGACCTGGATGCCCATATTGGCTCCTAATATTCTACGAAGATCTTTATCGGTCAGACCGCATAACAACATACGTTGTTCCCTTTGTCATCGGTATGTTACTTGCCCGAGATTCGATCGTTGGTATCCAATACCTAGTTCAATCTCGTTGCCGGCAAGTCTCTTTACTTGTTCCATAATACATCATCTCACAACTAACATATTAGTTGTAATGCTTGCAAGGCTTATGTGATGTGCATTACCGAGAGGGCCCAGAGATACCTCTCCGACTATCAGAGTGACAAATCCTAATCTCGAAATACGCCAACCCAACAAGTACCTTTGGAGACACCTGTAGAGCACCTTTATAATCACCCAGTTACGTTGTGACGTTTGGTAGCACACAAAGTGTTCCTCCGGTAAACGGGAGTTGCATAATCTCATAGTCATAGGAACATGTATATGTCATGAAGAAAGCAATAGCAACATACTAAACGATCGGGTGCTAAGCTAATGGAATGGGTCATGTTAATCAGATCATTCAACTAATGATGTGACCTCGTTAATCAAATAACAACTCTTTGTTCATGGTTAGGAAACATAACCATCTTTGATTAACGAGCTAGTCAAGTAGAGGCATACTAGTGACACTCTATTTGTTTATATATTCACACATGTATTATGTTTCCGGCTAATACAATTCTAGCATGAATAATAAACATTTATCATGATATATGAGGAAATAAATAATAACTTTATTATTGCCTCTAGGGAATATTTCCTTCACTTTTGTCCTTGAGGAAGTTCTTAAAATCCTTGCACTCAACGTCAGCATGGCATATGTGGTAGACCAAGCAAACATGTACGCAAACCTGGATCATGGCAGGCTTCTTCCTCTCTTCGTCCTTTAGATCCTTCTCTCGTCCCAGGACTGTGGTGTACTCAACATCTAGCCAAAGGACCCACTCATCCGTTGAACTGTTGAACATGCGTAGGAAGCGAGCAAGCCATGCTTTCACCGTCTCGGATCCACGTGTGTAGATGACGATGAACTGATCGCCGGTGATGGCTCTAACCTGGTACTCAGCGGCGACCATGGAGATTTAGGAGGCCATGGATTTTGGATGAGGGTTAGGAGAAGTTGAATTGTTGTACCCCGCAAAAAAAACTGGGAGCGAACTAATGTGAAAGGACGGGATGACTGGGAGCAAACTGTTGTAAGGTAGAAGACGGGGACGAGTAGGGCGTGCGAACGGCGTGGGGTTGCTAGCTTGCCCGGTGGATAAACGGCTGCAAGCCCCCAAAGAGTTCTCGAGAACTATGTGGGACCCACTAGATGTCATGTCTACTAGACCCATATCGTAGGCCTGACGGTATAGCTTCTGCCTATTCGCACGCCATGCCGGCGCGTGGATGTAACTTCACTTAATTCCGTCAAACGTCGCGCCTCCCACGACCTTCGCCTTCCTCGCGCGGTCGCGCCTTTTGAGACTTCGACCGGCTATAAATGAGCATTTTTTTGCCTTTTTTTAGACAAGCAATTTTTTGCCTACTCCGCATGCATGATACTCCCTCTGGTCCTTTTTACTCCCGTCAACCGTTTGCAAAGTGTTTGACCAAATTTATACTTTTTTTGAACACCACCTTATATTAATTAACCAGCCACACCAGTACACTCATTCGATACAATATTCACCACACAGGGCAGTACGTTATTTACAAGAATACCATCTAATCTATTGTCAAAGCTATACTTAGCGATTAAGTGTGCCACCTTATTGGCCGAACGGCTAATCTTTGACAACTGAAGATTGTTGATCAACTTTGAGATGCTCAACGCTTTCATCTTCAGGTCACGCATAGCAGACCTGTCAACGCTTTGACATGCAACAATGAAATCCCACGACCAAATTTATACTAAAAATATAAATATCTACAATACTCCCAAAACACTTAGGCGCGGTGCATTAACTTCTACCTTGATTTCTTGTTTATTGACATATCAACCAATAGGAGATGTGGGTGTGCATGCTTTTAATGACTTGAGACTAAAAACACGACATGCAGTGTTATTTCATTGCATGCAATGCTATTAATTAGGAAATAAACATTAAGATCTCTCGTTTTCCCCTCCTCCTTGGTCACAGTGCACATTCTAAGATGACTTGCTCACCTAGACGGAGGGAGTACTGATTATAATGAGTATAAGAACTACGTTTTATAATGAGTGTAAAAATATTGATTAGACATTGTGAATGTTGACACATTGTGGAATAGTTTTTGAAGTCTGCAAAAGTACTCAACTAGTGTTGTTGTTCTCCACAAAAAAATGTGTTTACCAATGCATGCATGAACACTAGTTACTCTAACCCCCTCTCTTCTTTAATTCTTTGCCACATCAGCATGTTTGCTATTCCCGTGTGCATGATACCAGCTAAGATACCACCATTATGGCCAGCCTTAATCATCGCATGCAATAATTTAGTGCACCTTGAAATATGAACATGTGTGGGGCGTGTTTGTTTTTAATGACTTGAGACTATACCTAGCCCGGCATGCAAGATGACTTATTATGCACCGTTCCCCATACCTGTAGGAAGCCCGTTCGTCTCCAAATCTTTTCCTCTCCATGTGTGGAAACAATATGCCTGCCAAACTCTCCTCCCTCCGGCGGTCCCACCACTCCACCCCGTGTGAAAAAATCTGCATGCATGACTCTCCTCCCCCCCACGCTCGTCCAATCCGTTGTCACCAGCAATATTTCCACCCCTTCGCTCCCCCGTAATTTACTCCAACAAATATGCCCACGTAGATGTTACTTAACTGCAGGTGCATCCGGTCACTGACATATGGGCCCAACCGGGGTCTGGCCCACATGTCAGTGACGCAATTGGACCTGCAGTTAAGTCAGTGCAGCTAAGTCCATATCTTATGTAGGTGTGCCATTGCCCGCTATAAATACTGCGCCTCCCACGACATCGATATCTCCTCCCCCTCATGTTCACGTTCATCGCTATCTCCTCCCCCTCCCTCTCATGTCGACCATCATGGCATCGCCCCTCCCAAGCCCTAGGATCCCCTCGCTGCACCGCGCAGGCGGTCACGCGTCGCCGTTCCGTTCCTCGCCGCCACTAGTCAAGGAGGACGCGTCGGCGTTCCGCTCCTCGCCGCAACGCGACGCGTCGCCGTTCCGTTCCTCGCCACCACTAGTCGAGGAGGACGCGTCGGCGTTCCGTTCCTCGCCGCGACGCGTTGAGGTGGATGCGTCGGTGTTCCCAATCTTGCCAGCATGCGCACCGAAGGACGCGTCGGCTCCCCGCTACGAGGAGAACGCCGCGCCGCCCGCCGAGCCCCCCAACCTTGAGGAGCTTTGGAAAGAAATGGATGTTGCCTTGTGGGAGGCTTTGCCTCCAGCAGAGTGCGCCAACATAGAGGCAGAGAAGAAGGCCAAGGAAGCGAAGCGCACCACGGAACAAGCTACCTTGGAGGGCTATGTCGCGTCCGAGAGAGTCCGACAATTGGCTCTTTGGCAGAAGGCTCATGCGAGGGCCGTGAGGGTGGCAGAGGACGCCCGTGCCGATGCCCTGAGTGCAGTCGGGCCCAAGCGCCTCATCTACGCTTGGCGGTACATGGACCGGGTGCACTCTTCCAGCGAGGAGGAGTACCTGTTAGCGTCGGATCACCACACTGGTGAGATCGCGCTCGCCCGCCGACAAGCCGCCAATGAGCACCTCGCGAGTTGCGAGGCTAAGGAAGAGGCGTTGTGTCGGTGCGCTGGGAAACGGTCGCGCACCAGGGCACTCGTGGTGCGCCACAAGCGCTCTTGCGAGCACCGTGGCTTTTAGGAGGAGTATAATTATTGTTTCGTAAGGCGATCTCATTAGTTTTGGGACGCAAATGATAAATCCCGAACGTTCAGGAATTTTTAGCGTCCTTAATTAAGTATGTAAAAGGGAAAGTTTGGAAACCTTGTGTATTCGTACGCATTTTGCAAGTACGTGCATATAGCACAAACTTTACTATATACTATCACACTACTCGTCTCTCTCGATATATGCTTGCAGACTGTGCTACTCCCTCCGTCTAGGTCAATAAGTCATCTTCGGTTGTGCACCGTAACCAAGAAGGAGGGAAGACTTATACACCTAGATGGAGGGAGTACTACTATTACTTATGTATGTGCAAATGCACGTTTTAACATTACGATGCGGTTTTTGTAAAAGTGGAAAAACAACACTAGTCAAGCTTGTGAAACGATTCAATGCAAAACAAATGCAAAAATGCTCGTTTGATTGTTTACTTTTAGCTTCCTTCTCTGTGGTTATTTCTCTGTCGTACTTTGTATGGAGTATCTCACTGGTTTGAAAGGCATGCAAATTCCCAAACTGCTTCTTACACCCTGTATCGAATTTTTTGCCTAACAGGTTGTGCCGTGCAATTGGAATTCCAACTTGAGTACTACTAGTAGTAGGAGTACCAGGGGCCAGTTCTTTTAGGCTTCTAGATTTGTAATCCCATAACTACTACCTCCGTCCTGGTTTATTGGTCCCCATTGTAATCTGTGTCAAATTTTTGGTCAAAATTTAGCACAAATTACAATCGTGAGGAATAAACCAGTTAAATCTTTGGTCAAAATTTAGCACAAATTACAATCGTGAGGAATAAACCAGTTAAATCTTTGGTCAAAATTTAGCACAAATTACAATGGTGAGGAATAAACCAGGACGGAATAGTAGTTTAGAAGCCCAAATAAATGAGTGAGGCGCCTTATTGTTACTCTCCACTGTGACTAGTCTTGTGGGAAAAGTTGGGGAAGCCGCCAAAAGAACTGGCCCTAGGAGTAGTAGCTAGGGATTGAGTGTGCGAGATGAACCGGAGAAAGTAAATGCAGAGAGATGAAATGCAAAAAAGACGGACGTATGTGATGGTTGCTTGTCCATTTATTTTACCAGGCAACTTATTACTGGGAGTGGTTGGGTTTTGTGATATGATGGCTTCACTGCCGCGCCACGAGCGGGGTGAGAGGTGAGACTCCTGTGGAACGCCGCCCTCTACACTAGTACTACTACTCCCTCCATCCATTTTTACAGGGCCTAACTTGTCAATCTCTCGTACCAAGGCATGTCCGCAAAAAGAGGAACTGATTTTGGGACTAGTATCTGGATCCCGTGTAATCTTGCATGCAGCCTCCTTTGAATGCCTAGCCGCTGGCCTCCCTTCCTTTAATCCCTCGCATGCAAATTACTCTCCTCCCTTTTCTACATGCATGCCCAACCATAATTCCTCAAATCATGCATGCCTTGACTGAAATATAGAGCTTGCTCCTCCTTTCAAAATATGGTGGTGCTATCCATGCATGCAAATCAATGAGACGGCCAGAGCATTTTCACGATGAAGGGACCACGCACGACTTGCAAGAGAAAATTAAGATGGAGATGCCTCGATTAGTTCATTTGGATAGGTTTGTTCGGATATTATTTCATCTCTAGAGCTCACAAACATCTGGGTGAAATAGATAAAAAGTATATTTTGCAAACAAAATCGTTCAACTATTCAACCTGCGTCCAAAACTTGTGAAGAAATAACTCTTATTGTGCTTTGCAGGAAATGATCTTCAAGAATTAGTTTTTGAGTATCCATTGTTATACATGTTGGCTACAGATGACATGGCACTTTCTTGTAGCCAACAGAATCTTGTAGCCAACAGGTCATGGGAGTATAGCTCTGTCCTCGGCTTGGCTCAATCCCGCAACCCACGGCGCGTCGTGACGAGGCGTGGCGTGGCGAGGCGAGCGAGGAGGAGGAGCGCGCGTGTAGGTCTTCTCTTCTCATGCTCATACAAGTGGTAGAAGAGCTCACCTTATAAAGGCCTACTAGCAAAATTACAACATCAACCAGGCCGTCCATGAAACGGGAGTGGCTGTAGGGGACGTTGCGCCAGTTGAATATATGAGCAAGTTACTACGAGATTTAATCCGAATAAGCACAAAATAAATCATGACGGCTATAACAGAGATGAAACTAATCATGTGGACTAGCATAGTAGTAGGATATAGAGTAGAAACATGAATTCTACCATGATTTCGAACAGGAAGGACAGAAACACATACGGTGCAATGGGAGCAGCACCGTTGGCGTTGAGGTTGTCGCCCATGTCCAAACACCACGTAGACACGGTCTTTGAGCATGGTTCATAGTCGTTCCATGCTCGGGCATTGAAGTTTGTAACTATTTTAGATTAGAATATACTACTCCTCCGGTGCTAGTAGTAGAGCAGAGTCCTACTCTACTACTCTACTCAAGCAAGTTAGGGCATAGCACTGTAGGGAGTACCAGTACTGTGATCACTCAAGCAAGTTGTCTGCATCGACATGACCCTATGCTGCTGGTATGTGTCTCGTAAGTCAAGCGGCGTGCTGTAGTCATCACCACCTGTCCACTTCCCGCAGCACATATTCGCTTCTCCATATTTGTCCGCACATAATCTCGTCCAATCTTCCATCCCCGCTAAGGCGCCTCCCCCCTCGTCCGAAACCCAAGCACTAACAATGGCAGAACCGAGCAGTGTCTGCCAAAAGAGTGGCTCGAATTCTCTCCCCACAGAGGTAATCAAGCTCATTGTTTCGCGTGTGGACAATCTCAGTACCATGCTGCTCGCCGCGTGCTCGTCGGGGCTGTACCGTTTACTCAAAGCCCTCAGGACGGAGCTTTTCAAGCCAGCTCTTTGCTTGCTGATGCCGCCTGATCTTCAGAAACGGCATGTCACGCAGCATACCGATCGTAGGGTGGTGAGCATCAACCCCCTTGACTGCGATCCGATCCCCGTCAGCCTCAACTACATTAACGGTATGTACTGGGTCGGCATGAACACGTCTTGGATGGTGCTCGTCGATAGTCGCGGCAGCTGGATGCTCGTGGAGGTCTACACCCGGCGATTAATCCCCCTTCCTTCGATTAACACTGCAGTGCTTTGGCACCGCGGCCCAGAATACTCGGAATCTTACAGTAGACAACATGATACCAAGTTTGATTTGCTCGAGGTTGTAATCTGCCAAGTGCCCACAAGATCTGTGAATTATAAAGACTTCAGGCTAATTGTGTTCTTCAACCGTGGTCTCGCCTATCTGATAGGTCACTGCGGTAAGTGGATAAATCTGCACGTCCATCGCAGGATCATACATCCTCCATGGTTCTCTGATGCCATTGAACACAAGGGCTTCATTTATGCTGTCGAATCCTTCTATGGTTGGACGTATTACTGGCCTACTCCAGTCATCGCTGCAAACGGCTATTACAGCAGTATGTTACTTTCCTATGATATCATGATGGCTTGCTTATATTACTGTCAACATTTGCTGAAAAAATATTAATGCTCATAACATGTTGTTCTTAAGACTAACTAAACCAAGAGCCCTTTTTTATTTGACTCCAACTTGATATGATGTTGTAGGCCGCCTGGTGTTCCTACCCTTCCTAATCCCAGAACCTTTCAAAGAAAAGTGGCATGGCAGTTGTAGGTGGTTCCTGCCTCGATCAGACGACGGCGAAAGATTGATGATCGTTCGCATGTACCGGATGTGTTGTTTCGCGGAATACAATCACAGTCACTGCAAGGTCTTTGAGCAGGATCCCAGCTTCTCTGGGCCTTCGGGAATTTTTGACTGGAGGCTGGTAAGTAGCCTAGGTACACGCTCTCTGTTTGTCGGACTGAATTATCCGATTAACCAGGAGATAACCGACGGCAAGGATCATGATGGCAGCGCGGTTTCGTTCATCAGGCAAAAATGTGTGTACACAGCGTACCATGCGTCTCTGCATGCACCATACCCTGATATGTGCCGCCACGCTCTGCAGCCCAAAGTAGGAGAGAGGGTCGCAAGTATCAGACTTCGACCTACTGGCTGGAGTTTCCCCCGTCAGGCACCCATCAGGTTCAAGCCGTCAGCTAATCTCCACAGCTTAATAAATAGTAACGTCTAACTGAGCCAGTTAGTTAGATGCGTACACTTGGTGTAGTAGGATCTTTATTTAGTTTGATGCATACACTTGTTCTTTTTTGGTAGCCCTTTTGTAATGATGGCTGATGTTTGGTTTGGAAGAGAGAGCTGCGTCTTCACTCTTCTGGCCTGCTTACTGCTTCTGTTGCACCCCCATCCCTGGTTGCTGTTGCTGCTGTTTTTAATGTACAATTATTAGTATATTTCGTCTGTTGGTTGAATAAATGTGTTGTTAGAACGACAAACACAATGTTTTGGAAGTCTTTGCACGGTTCGATCCTTTAGTGCCCCGTATCGTACGTAGCACATACTATTTATCATACGGAACACATTTTTTTTGAAACTCGGAACACATTTTCCACTTGTTGATAACATGCAGCCCACTGATGAAGGCCCAATAGAGAAGCCCATAATTAACTGGAAGGGAGGCTCTCACATGAATCCGGCCCAGGTACATGCTCATGGTCCCCTAAACATAAATAAGTAAATGAATAAATAAATAAAGCTAAATGCTCATGCACCAGTTCTTTGGGAAAATAGGTAGCCCAGTATTTCTTTTTGAAGAATACCCAAGCTAGGCCTATTTGTTTTCTCCGAATTACTGGGCTGCAAATCTTTTAAGACGAGGAGGGATGCATTCCGGCCTGGCTTAAGAGTATGGTCAATGTCTGTTAAAAGAAATATCAAAAAGGGTTGAAAATTCCAAAAAAATTATAGCAAATGGGATATAATTTTCTTTTTTTGTTTTTGTTCTTCACTGATATCTTATACGTATCTCATTGGATTTAACATGACATAGTACTAATTTAATTTTAAATTTGTTTTGCTATGGCTATTAATTTTTGGATTAAGAATATTTCGTTCCCCAGCAAAAAAATGTGAATTTTCAAAATTTCCCACATATTTAGTTAATTTTTTTTACCCTAATACTGACCAGAAAATGGCCAGCAATTCTAAAAATGGAAAACATGCTGCAATAAATTCCATATGAATTAGAAAATGAGTAAAAATTAAAAAAATTATAGCAAATGGGCTGTACACGCCACAGATTTCGAGGCTGACTTGTTTACGCAAGGCTTAGTCAGTGAACACACGATTCTAGCAACAGTTAGTGTTGGATGTCCATCCAACGACCGACGTGCTTCTTCAATCTCTGATCTTCCTGCTCCAGCCGCCTAAACTAGCGCCGGCGAGACTGCCTGCTCCCTCCTCTTGTGGCCCGCTGTGATGCGGCGCAGGCTTCCCCGGCCCACCCTACTCCCTCCGCTGGCCTGGCCGCACGCAATCAACTGCCTCCTTATTACGCGAAAAAAATGATTCCTCCCACTGACATCTGGGGCGCACCGGTTGGGAGGCTAACCTGTGGGCCTACTAAGTTGATGCGTACGCAGGGCTTGTCAACTTAGTCAACAAACGATTCTAGCAGCAGTATCCATTGGATTTGAATCGAACGGTCCTGCTGCTTCTTCAATCACTGCTCTTCTTGCACCAGCCGCCCAAACCAGTTCCGGGGAGACCGCCTGCTCCTGCCTCCAGTGGCCGGCTGTGCTGCCGATGAGGCCTCATCGCCCCCTACTACTCCCACCGCTAGCCAGGCCCTGCGGCGACGGTAACCTCACACCGCAGCCGAACCAGTGAACCCTCGTACTCCTCTTCGTGTGGGCATCCACTGCCGCGTCTTCCCCGGCTCCGCGTCGTCCCCTTCCTAGGCCTCGTCGTCATCCACCGCCTTGGTGCTCTCGGCGTGGCGTGGTCAACATGGTCAACGACATTCCATCGGAAGAGTACTGTTGATACGGGCACGACGGAGGAGGTGAAGCCCAATTTCAGGACTCCACCAAGCTAGGCGTGTCATTGTTATTTTTAATAATTAGATTTTTAATAATTGTGAGTTTTGACTTGGTTTTGGGCCTGTCCAACCAAGTCAGGTCGAGGCCCATTAGGCTGGGCGCCTCACCCCTCCATATAAGGAGCTGGGGCGCATTAGGTTTGGGGAGTTCAGAATTTTAGTCTAAAAATCGAGTTGTGTTTCTTGGGTGAAGCATCCTTCCGGGGACGGCGATGCCGTTTATCTAATAAAGATTGCTGCGGAGGTTCTTGTGTTCATCAAGGATTATCGTGCTTTGGTTTGAGGCGTGGTGATCTTCATCATGTTGCTTGCTGGATTTGTTTCCTCTTCTTCAGGTTACGCGGATTACTCCCGTGATTAGAAGTTTTTCTATTTGATTGTCTTGCGGTGAAAGATCGGGCAAAGGATCATCACGTTGGTCCTTATCATGTGGTATCAGATTACTGGGTTTATCACCGCAAGTTCGTCCTATTGAGATTGATCTGCTGGCGTTTGCTCTAGCACTCCTAGATTGCTGAGGCTTTGAATATCTGTTGTGGATTGTTGTTGGTGCCGCCAAGGAGGAGTTTGCACGTAGATTGAAGATCGGATCTGATTGATTTCCGTTTCACTTGCAACAAGATCGATTTCCTCTGTTCTCGGAATACGTACAGGCGCCGACGACTTATATTTTCCGATCGATTGGACTGGATCCGTTTCTGTGGTGCGTGAAGTTCGGGATCAAGCAACGGAAAGATTAAAAAAAATAGGAAAGGAACGGAGCAGCTGGAATTGCGCACGGATCACATCGTTTCTTTGTTTCCGTGTTGGATCAAAATTTGTGGTTCGCGTACGTTCGTGTGGAGTCTGGCCCATTAAAAAAATGGAGTTGTGTTGACATGGTTTAAAGCAGATCCAATCAGATTGGAATACAATTTTGGTTTGTTTGGTACGTGAGTTCTGCTTACGCCAGCAAAGAAAAAAGTAAAGAAAAAATATCAGACCGGTCGAGCTGTAGCTGCGTGTACTTGGAGATATTCCCGGATCGGACTCGTTTCAAACATCATCAGATCAGACCGACAGTTTCCTTCGCAGTTTCGAAAAAAACATAGAAAAAATATCAAATTGGACGATGCCTTCCGCATGGTTTTCACGGCTGGATGAGAACTCTAAGGATCGTGCTCGGACTCAGATAGCTGATATACAAAAGATCTTTAAAGAGATGCAGGTGGAACTAAAAAAGCCCATTACAGTTTTTCCCGCGCATACTGTGCAGCCTTCCACGAGGGTAATTTTTAAGGGCACATCCGTGGTTCAGATAGATGATTTTAACGAGGCCGCGACAACACACACTGGTTCTAAGGAGGACAAGGCTGATGTTGACAAGATTTTGGTGGACGATGGTGTACCATTGATTGGGCTAAATGTGCAACTCAAGCGAGTACATGGTGATGCATGCATGACAGTTGATAGATGTCAGCGTTGGAGTTTATTTCAGACTCAGTGTATGATTAAAGGTAAAGCATGTAAGTTGATGATTGATGGTGGTAGCTGTACTAATGGCATAAGCAAGGCAATGGTGGCATCATTGGGGTTGTCCACATGGAGTATTCCTGAACCTAAGCATCTTGAGTGGTTGAATAGTTGTGGTACGCTGAAGGTTACTCATAAAGTGCGTGTGCCATTTACAGTTGGTGAATATGTTGATGTGGTAGAATGTGATGTGTTGCCATTGGAGGTGTGTGGGCTGTTACTTGGACGTCCATGGCAGTATGATCGCAATGTTACACATGCTGGGAGAGCAAATACATATTCTTTTGTGCATGATGGCAAACAGCAGATTTTGAAGCCTATGAAGGATGATCAAATAAAGTCTGATGTGGAGCTGGTGGTACATAAGGAGAGGTTGTGCAAGGCTAAGCCGCCAAGGTTAGCTAAGCTGCAGCATGAGGAGCATGATGCACAGAGCGACATTGTTGATATTGCTTCAGCTATACCTGTAGATGACAAGCATGTTGTTCTTGTTAGTGACAAGCCAGTTGAAGTACAACCTCTTTCTGATGAGAGGAAGGATGTTGTAGCATGTGTTACAATTCCAGTTTGTGTTGACACAGGTGTTCAGACTGATGATATTTGTGTTGATCATGTCCCAGTGCATGAGGTGCTTCGGGGTGACAAGCGCAGTTTTGTTAGCACACCTGTGAGGCGTTTTGTTGGAGCAGCAGCGCAGATGCACAAAGGCAAGGATGGACATGTTCGTCAGTTGTGTGGCCCAGGCATTACTCATCTTTTGCAGGGTAGTGCAAAGCAGGTTCATGTTCAGAAACAAAGGGCTCCAGCAAAGGTGGACGAGAAGAAGGTGGTGGCGCCTATGCCCAGGCGTGTGTGGAGAAGAAAGGCACCCACAACTGAACCAAGTCGAGCAGACCAAGAGGGAGGACGTGGAGTGGTAGGTAGGCGAGACTTGAAGATGGCGAAGACGCGTGATGCTTTTGTTGATATCACGCCACCCTTTTCAGCAGACCCTCACGCGTCGAGGACAACGCTTTTTGAAGGGGGGGAGGATGATACGGGCACGACGGAGGAGGTGAAGCCCAATTTCAGGACTCCGCCAAGCTAGGCATGTCGTTGTTATTTTTAATAATTAGATTTTTAATAATTGTGAGTTTTGACTTGGTTTTGGGCCTGTCCAACCAAGTCAGGTCGAGGCCCATTAGGCTGGGCGCCTCACCCCTCCATATAAGGAGCTGGGGCGCATTAGGTTTGCGGATTTCAGAATTTTAGTCTAAAAATAGAGTTGTGTTTCTTGGGTGAAGCATCCCTCCGGGGACGGCGATGCCGTTTATCTAATAAAGATTGCTGCGGAGGTTCTTGTGTTCATCAAGGATTATCGTGCTTTGGTTTGAGGCGTGGTGATCTTCATCACGTTGCTTGCTGGATTTGTTTCCTCTTCTTCAGGTTACGCGAATTACTCCCGTGATTAGAAGTTTTTCTATTTGATTGTCTTGCGGTGAAAGATCGGGCAAAGGATCATCACGTTGGTCCTTATCAACTTTACGTGGAGAGGCTGACAGCTGGGTCCACGGCCACATCCCAGTTTTTTTGTGATTTGCCAAGTCGCTTTGTCAGGCCTGTTGGGCTGCAAATCTTTCAAGACGAGCAGAGCTTTCATTCGGCTGGCCGAGAAAATGGCCCATCAGTAATGAGAAATGGGTTGTACATTTTTAAAACACATCAAACAGGTAATTAGTTTCAAATATCTTTTTTTCATTTTGAGATTTGAAATTACATTAATTTTTATGCATGGAGAATTTGTTGGATTTTATATTGATATACATTTATTTTTAAAATTAGTTTGAATGTGAGTCGAAATTTCGGGATTAAAAATAGTTCGGACCGCACCGAAATATGCAAAATTTCGTATAATTTTTTAACCGTGGCCACAATATGGGCTGCTGTAATGCTAACAAAAAGAATATGGGCTCCAAAAAACCCTTAATAATTAGCAAATGGGTTGTAAATTATTAGAAATAATGGCAGATGGGTTGTATGCTGTTTCCCACGGATTTGAGGCTTTCCTAAAAAAGGTTGACGCGCAAGCAGCGACTGTTGGATGGCCATCCAACGGCCGTCGTGCTTCTTCAATATCTGCTCTTCCTGCTCCAGCCGCTCAAACAGGTGCCGGCGGGACTGCCTGCTCCCTCCTCCCCGTGGCCGGCTCTGCTGCCGCGCAGGCCTCACCGCCCCACTGTACTCCCATCGTTGGCCTAGCCATCCCTCTACTCACCCACACCTGTTGTTATTCTCCTGCGACGGGAAACGAACCAGTAAACCCTCGTACAGTCGTACTCCTCTCCGCGTGGGAAACAACTGCCGAGTCTTCCCTGCCTCCGTGTCGTTCCCTTCCTAGGCCTCGCCATCGTCCACCGCCCTAGTTCTCTCGGCGCGACCTGGTCAACATGGTCAACGACCGACATGCATCTGAAGTGGACTTTAGGTGGAGAGGCCGACAGGTGGATCCACGGCCGCACGCAAGGAAATGCCTCCTTATTATGCACAAAATAATGATTCCTCCACCTGACATCAGGGACCCACCGAAAGGGCCTCTGTATTTCGCGAAAAAAAGTTACCGCCACTGATAGCTCGGACCCACCAGCTATATCTTCGCACGCAAGGAAGTGCCTCCTTATTACGCACAAAAAAAATGAATACTCCCCCTGTTAGCTGGGACCCAGTATAGTGGCAGGCTGACTTGTGGGCCTACTAAGTTGACGGGGACGGAGGGCTTTGTCAACTTAGTCAATATGCACGATTCTAGCTCTAGTGACCGTACGATGTCCATCCAACGGTCGTAGTGCTTCTTCAACCTCTGGTCTTCTTGCTCCAGCCGCCCAAACCAGCGCCGGTCGTGCCTCGTGCTCCTGCCTCCCGTGGCCGGCTGCGATGTGGCGGAGGCCTCACTTCCCCCTACTACTCCCACCGCTGGCTAGGCCATCCCTCTACTCACCCACACCCCATGTTACTCTGCGGCGACGGCAGCCTCACACCGTAGCGAACCAGTGCCCTCGTACTCCTCTACGCGTGGGCATCCACTGTCGCGTCTTCCCCGTCTCCGCGTCGTCCCCTTCCTAGGCCTCGCCGTCGTCCACCGCCCTGGTGCTCTCGACGCAGCGTGGTCAACGTGGTCAAGGAATGGCTTCCATCGGACGTGGAATGTATGTGGAGAGGCTGACAGCTGGGTCCATGGCCGCAGCTAGGAAGTGCCTCCTTATTACATGCAAAATAATTATTCCTCCACCTGACAGCGGGGACCCACCGGACGGGCCACCGTATTTCGCGAAAAAACGTTTGCCCCTGACTGCTGAGACCCACCAGCTACATCTTCGCACGCAAGGAAGTGCCTGACAGTCGGGACCCACCTGGTCGAAACATACGTAGCGTTGTCATTCTGGTCGCGAACATGTACGTACATATATACTGGTGGATGCAGAGGCGCGCACGTGTCGTAGTAGAGGCGACCAGGGTGCAAGAAAGAAAATACGGCCACGTATGTGTACATACGGGCGGGGTCTCGAACGCCTACTCGCGCATACGTACGGCGAGGGCTCGTTGACATGGCTGGGTCGGAACGGAGAAACATCGCCGTAGTCGTGTTCATGGGGAGGCAACAGAATGTGTCGTGTTCATGGGGAGGCAACGAAATTCGTCGTGTTCATGGGGAGGCAACGGAATGCGTCGTGTTCATGGGGAGGCAATGGAACGCGTGGGAGCCAACCGGCTGGGTCGGAACGGAATGCGTGGTCGTGTTCATCGGGAGGGCTTGGACGGAACAGGCGATGGAAACAAGGCCTGGCGTACCGCACAACGGAGGAAACGGACCTCCTACGTTCGGAACGAGGTCCTGTTGATCGGGAGGGGTTTGCCGTACTGCAAAACGGAGGGGAAACGGACCTCCTACAGTCGAAACGGGGGTCCTGTTGATCGGGAAGGGTGTGGTGTACCGCAAAACGGAGGAAACGGACTTGTGTTGGAGCGCTACGGTCGAAACGGGGGTCATGTTCATCGGAGGGGTGAGGCTTACCGCAAGACGGGACTCCACGGGATACTGTTCATCTCCACCGTCGACCCCCTCCAGCCTCCACGAGCTACTGTTCATCCATCGTCGACCTCCTCCAGCCTCCATGGGCTCCTGTTCATCCAACCTCCACCGCGCGCTACTCCACCGGCTACTGTTCAACCACCTCTCCACCGTCTACTGTTCATCCAGCCCTCCACACCACGGGGTCCTGCTCAACCACTCCTCCACGGGCACCCCTCCACCGTCTACTGTTCATCTTGCCCTCCACGGGGTGGTCCTGTTCATCCAGCCCTCCACGGGGTCCTGTTCATCCAGCCCCAACCAGCTCGATCGATCGGGGTCCTGTTCATCCAGAGGCAATACCACGGGGTCCTGTTCATCCACCCCCACCGGGAACTGTTCATCCAACCCTCCCCCCCCCCCCCCCGCAACGCTCACTGTTCATCTGGAGGCAGCATCGATCGGCTTCAGTTAGCTGCAGTAGCGAAGGAATCACTCGATCGGGTTCAGTTAATAGCCATCGATCGATCGCTCGGGTATAGTAACGCGTAGCCTGCAGTGCAATCGCTCGGGTTCAGTTAGAGCCCAACGCCTCGCTCGGGTTCAGTTAGAGCCAACGCCTCACACACACGCGCGTAAGTGTACGAGAGAAACGCGCATCGCTCGGCCCCCGACCTCCCACCGTAACCGGGAACTCCCTGAAATTTTCCTCGCCCTCGCTTCTACCACGGTTTTTTTCGTCAAGGACGACCCAAATAATGTCATGCAGCTGCGCCTCCAACCCGCACAGGACGAAAAGCCCATTTTCTGTCATGATCTTTTGTCATAGAAGTAGGAGCCCACCACATCTATGATGATACCGGGTTTTGTCACGATTATCGTCATAGAAGTTCATATGTATGACAGGAAAAAAATTCGTTCGGCCCAAAATGTCACGGATGTGTCTTTTTTTTGTAGTGGGTAGACGTTGTTGGGCCTCCAAGTGCAGAGGTTTGTAGGACAGTAGCAAATTTCCCTCAAGTGGATGACCTAAGGTTTATCAATCTGTGGGAGGCGTAGGATGAAGATGGTCTCTCTCAAGCAACCCTGCAACCAAATAACAAAGAGTCTCTTGTGTCCCCAACACACCCAATACAATGGTAAATTGTATAGGTGCACTAGTTCGGCGAAGAGATGGTGATACAAGTGCAATATGGATGGTAGATACAGGTTTTTGTAAACTGAAAATATAAAAACAGCAAGGTAGCAAGCGGTAAAATTGAGCGTAAACGGTATTGCAATGCTAGGAAACAAGGCCTAGGGTTCATACTTTCACTAGTGCAAGTTCTCTCAACAATAATAACATAGTTGGATCATATAACTATCCCTCAACATGCAACCAAGAGTCACTCCAAAGACACTAATAGCGGAGAACAAACGAAGAGATTATGGTAGGGTACGAAACCACCTCAAAGTTATTCTTTCCAATCAATCCATTGGGCTATTCCTATAAGTGTCACAAACAGCCCTAGAGTTCATACTAGAATAACACCTTAAGACACAAATCAACCAAAACCCTAATGTCACCTAGATACTCCAATGTCACCTCAAGTACCCGTGGGTATGATTATACCATATGCATCACACAATCTAAGATTCATCTATTCAATCCAACACAGAGTACTTCAAGGATTGCCCAAAGTTTCTACCGGAGAATCACGACGAAAACGTGTGCCAACCCCTATGCACAGGTTCATAGGCGGAACCCGCAAGTTGATCACCAAAACATACATCAAGTGAATCACGTGATATCCCATTGTCACCACAGATACGCACGGCAAGACATACATCAAGTGTTCTCAAATCAAGACTCAATCCGATAAGATTACTTCAAAGGGAAAACTCAATCCATTACAAGAGAGAAGAGGGGGAGAAGAAACATAAGATCCAACTATAATAGCAAAGCTCGCGATACATCAAGATCGTGCCAAATCAAGAACACGAGAGAGAGAGATCAAACACATAGCTACTGGTACATACCCTTAGCCCCGAGGGTGAACTACTCCCTCCTTGTCATGGAGAGCGACGGGATGATGAAGATGGCCACCGGTGAGGGTGCCGGAACAGGGTCCCGAGAGGTTTTTGGTGGCTACAGAGGCTTGCGGTGGCGGAACTCCCGATCTAATCTCTGTTCTGAAAGTTTTAGGGTACGTGAGTATATATGGGTGCAGGAAGTACATCGGTGGAGCTTCGGGGAGCCCACGAGGCAGGGGGCACGCCCTAGGGGGTGGGCGTGCCCCCCACCCTCGTGAGCACCTCCCTTGGCTCCTAACGTGGGGTCCAAGTCCATCTGGTAGCTTTCCTTCCAAAAATAACTTCTCTAGTTTATTTCGTTCCGTTTCGACTCCGTTTGATATTCCTTTTCTTTGAAACACTGAAATAGGCAAAAAAAACAACAAATCTGGGTTGGGCCTCCGGTTAATAGGTTAGTCCCAAAAATAAGATAAAAGTGGATAATAAAGCCCAATATTGCCCAAAACAGTAGATAATATAGCATGGAGCAATCAAAAATTATAGGTACGTTGGAGACGTATCATCCATGCTCTAACAAATATAAGTGAAGCAAAAAGAGCATTCTACAAATAGCGGTTGTCTATGTAAAGAGAAACAGGCAATCCAAACTTCAAATGATATAAGTGAAGCACATGATGCATTATATAAAGCCATACTCAAAAGATATAAGTGAAGTGCAAAGAGCATTCTATAAATCAAGCAAGGACTATCTCATACCAGCATGGTGCATAAAAGAAAAGTGAAAACTAAATGCAAAAGACGCTCCAAGATTGCACACATCGCATGAACGAAACGAATCTAAAAACATACCAATACTTGTTGAAGAAAGAGGGGATGCCTTCCGAGGCATCCCCAAGCTTAGACGCTTGAGTCTCCTTGAATATTTACTTGGGGTGCCTCGGGCATCCCAAAGCTTGAGCTCTTGCCTTTCTTCCTTCTTCTCACATCGAGACCTTCTCGATCATCGAATACTTCATCCACACAAAACTTCAACAGAAAAATCAGTAAGATCCGTTAGTATAATAAAGCAAATCACTACTCTAAGTACTATTGAAAACCAATTCATATTTTGTTTTGGTATTGTAGCTACTATAGTATAACTTTTTCATGGCTTAATCCACTGATATAAATCGATAGTTTCATCAAAACAACCAAACTATGCATAAAAAACAGAATCTGTCTAAAATAGAACAGTCTGTAATAATCTGAACATTAACCATACTTCTGGTACTCCAAAAATTCTACCAAAATTAGGAAAAATAAACAATTTGTATAGAAAGACAGTGCAAAAAGTCAGAACCGTTTGACGTTCCAGTAAAAGATGGAAAATCACGCACTACAACCAAAGTTTTTGTCCTGCACTGTACAAACCAACAAGCATTGTAAACAAACTAAAGGCAAACCTTGGCACATTATTTTTATAATACAATGGAATTGTACAAGGGGATAATTATTTTTGTTGAAAAGTTTCTCCAATTAAGATTCACAAAGTTTCCATGGGCACGAACAAAGTTCAAGGACGTCCCCCACTTTCACAATGCTCGTCTATCTCACTTTCACTTTTCTTTTCGAAAAGTTTTGGGTTCCCCTCTTTAATTTTTTTTAAACTATATAAAAGCACTCAACAGAAATAAATGACTCTCTAAAACTTTCGGGTTGTCTCCCTGGCAGCGCTTTCTTTAAAGCCATTAAGCTAGGCATATAGTGCTCAAGTAATGAATCCACCCGGATCCCAAGGTATATCAAAGCCAATTTTAATTAACAATGATTTGTAATTTAGTAGTGAGCACAAAGTAACATATATCATGTAATGACGAAGTCTAACTCTCTTCCTATGCATCGGCATGTCATAAAAGAACAATTCATGCACACATAGTAAAGGCCAATGCATAGTATAAACAGTTTCTTGCAATTTTATCGTGTTGGAAACATAGAGAGGTGGAGATATAGTTCCTCTCTCATAATAATTGCAAGTAGGAGCAGCAAGCACATGCATATTATACTCATCAAAATCATCATGTGTAGTAGTAAAAGGCAACCCATCAATATAATCCTTAATAAGGGCAAACTTCTCCGATATAGTGTAGTCGGGAGAATTCAAAAAGATAATAGGACTATCATGTGTGGGTGCAATAGCAACAATTTCATGTTTAACATAAGGAACTATAGCAAGTTCATCTCCATAAGCATCATTCATATTGGCATCATGGCCACAAGCATAGCAAGCATCATCAAAAAGGGATATTTCAAAAGAATCAATGGGATCATAACAATCATCATAGCAATCATCCTTCGGTAAGCACGAAGGGAAATTAAACAATGTATGAGTTGAAGAGTTACTCTCATTAGAAGGTGGGAACGGGTAGCTAATCCGCTCTTTCTCCTTTTGTTCTTCGCTCTCCTCCTCATCTTTTTCATCCAATGAGCTCACAGTTTCATCAATTTCTTCTTCCATAGATTCCTGCAAAATATTAGTCTCTTCTTGGACAGCGGAGACTTTCTCAATAAATGCATCAACATCGGAATTGAATTCATAATTGGCATAGCAATATTTAAGGATAGCTAAATTTTCAGGTCTATAAACAGCATCATAAAGATTTTCAAACTCTTTGAACATAGATACAATTTCATAAGCACCCATAAAAGAAACAAATTCTTCTATTTGTTCCACATCATAGTAATCATATATACCTCTAGCATAAGAAGCCAAGGTTTAATTATCATTAAATTTGCATGAAAAGGGAAGGTGTGGAGCCTTCATCCTAGAGCAACAAGTATAATCATATCTCAAGCATACTTGCCGAGCATACCACTTCAACATATAAATTTGATCCCATAATAGTTTCCCTTTTGAGTCAAGCAATAATCCCTAAAGTATTCACGTTGGTCTAGCGTGTCTCCCATTACATAATTGAATGAGGTTTTCTCAGGATTATCAAAGTGGTACATAATATTTTTCACATAATGATCATCGAGGGTTTTAGGAGGTTCCCCATCTCCATGAGTAGCAAGTACACCTAATTTTTTGGGTATTTCGTGTTCCATATCCATAACTAAAGATAAAGAACAACTAAAAACAGCAAATAAAAACCACTTAGTGATAAAGCAAACAAGCACACACGAGAATATTCACCCCATGCTATGACTCCCCGGCAACGGCGCCAGAAAAAGGTCTTGATAACCCACAAGTATAGGGGATCGCAACAGTTTTCGATAAGTAAGAGTGTCAAATCCAACGAGGAGCTAAAGGTATAATAAATATTCCCTCGAGTTCTATCGACCACCGATACAACTCTACGCACGCTTAACGTTTACTTTACCTAGAACAAGTATGAAACTAGAAGTACTTTGTAGGTGTTTTTGGATAGGTTTGCAATATAATAAAGAGCGAGTAAATAAAAAGTAGGGGTTGTTGTAAGTAAAGAAGAAATAAAGTAAATATAGCGAGTGTGGAAAAGTGGTGGTAGGAGTTGCAAAATTGTCCCTATACAATTGACTACTTTACTAGACCGATAGCAAGTTTTATGGGGGAGAGGCCACTGCTAGCATTTCATCCCTGACTTGCAATTCTATGCACTTATGATTGGAACTATTAGCAAGCGTCCGTGATACGTCCATTTTGCATCATGCTTTTATATTGATATTTATTGCATTATGTGCTGTTATTACACATTATGTCACAATACTTATGCCTATTCTCTCTTATTTTACAAGGTTTACATAAGGAGGGAGAATGCCGGCAGTTGGAATTCTGGGCTGGAAAAGGAGCAAATATTAGAGACCTATTCTGCACAACTTCAAAAGTCCTGAAACTCCACGAAGGTTATTTTTGGAAATAATAAAAAATACTGAGCGGAAGAAATACCAGAGGGGGCCCACACCCTGGCCACGAGGGTGGGGGCGCGCCCTACCCCCCTAGGCGCACCCCCTTCCTCGTGGGACCCCTGGTGGTCCTCCGGTGCCCATCTTCTGCTATATGAAGTCTTTCGTCCAAAGAAAAATCATAAGCAAGCTTTTGGGACGAGACTCCGCCGCCACGAGGTGGAACCTTGGCGAAACCAATCTAGGGCTCTGTCGGAGCTGTTCTGCCGAGGACACTTCCCTCCGGGAGGGGGAAATCATCGCCGTCGTCATCACCAACACTCCTCTCATCGGGAGGGGCCCAATCTCCATCAACATCTTCACCAACACCATCTCCTCTCAAACCCTAGTTCATCTCTTGTATCTAATTCTTGTCTCTATGTCTGGGATTGGTACATGTCGGTTGCTAGTAGTGTTGATTACTCCTTGTAGTTGATGCTAGTTGGTTTATTTGGTGGAAGATCATATGTTCAGATCCTATATGCATATTAATACCCCTCTGATTATGAACATGAATGTGCTTTGTGAGTAGTTACATTTGTTCCAGAGGACATGAGAGAAGTCTTGCTATTAGTAGTCATGTGAATTTGGTATTCGTTCGATATTTTGATGAGATGTATGTTGTCTCTCATCTAGTGGTGTTATGTGAACGTAGACTACATGACACTTCACCATTATTTGGGCCTAGAGGAAGGCATTGGGAAGTAATAAGTAGATGATGGGTTGCTAGAGTGACAGAAGCTTAAACCCTAGTTTATGCGTTGCTTCGTAAAGGGCTGATTTGGATCCATATGTTTCATGCTATGGTTAGGTTTACCTTAATACTTCTTTTGTAGTTGCGGATTCTTGCAATAGGGGTTAATCGTAAGTGGGATGCTTGTACAAGTAAAGACAACACCCAAGCACTGGTCCACCCACATATCAAATTATCAAAGTACCAAACGCGAATCATATGAACGTGATGAAAACTAGCTTGACGATAATTCCCATGTGTCCTCGGGAGCGCTTTTCTCTATATAAGAGTTTATCCAGGCTTGTCCTTTGCTACAAAAAGGATTGGGCCACCTTCCTGCACTTTATTTACTTTTGTTACTTGTTGTTCGTTACAAATTATCTTATCACAAAACTATCGGTTACCTATAATTTCAGTGCTTGCAGAGAATACCGTGCTGAAAACCGCTTATCATTTCCTTCTGCTCCTCGTTGGGTTCGACACTCTTACTTATCGAAAGGACTACGATAGATCCCCTACACTTGTGGGTCATCAAGACTCTTTTCTGGCGCCGTTGCCGGGGAGTGAAGCGCCTTTGCTAGGTGGAACTTGATAAGGAAAATTTTATATAGTGTGCTGAAATTTACTGTCAGTTGTTACTATGGAAAGTAATCCTTTGAGGGTGTCGGGGATATACCCCACGGTGTAACCCGGCTAGATGTGTGACCCACCCGGAGCTTGGCGACTCACAGGTAACCCGCCCGATCTTGGCGACTCATTAGTAACCCTACGGGCAGGTCAGACGGACGTTGAACCCCAAGGCCGAGTAGGCCGGCTCACGTTATGATGGGTCGGCTTAAGAGGAAAGGCATGAGGAGTATTTCCTTTACGAGGAAATACGACCCATACTTGTATCCAAACTTGTAATAGAAGATAGACTAGTCCTAATCCTAATAGGACTCCATATGTAAACTGCCCCTCCAACATATATAAGGAGGGGCAGGGCACCCCAAAGAGGGACAGACAACAAGAAACAATATATAGGGCTAGACACAAAGAGGAGAGCCGGCTTATGCGGCGACTCCCTCATGAGCATAATAAGACCTAGCCACAAACAGCATGTAGGGCTATTCCGGATGATGTTTCCCGGGGCCCGAAGCTGTCTAAATTCTTGCCTTGTGTTGCGTCTCTCGATTCCGCTCAACCCCTCTCAAGCTACTACATAGATGCGTTGACCTCGCGACTAAGTCCTCACTTAGGACATATGTCGTGACAAATCCACGACAGTTGGCGCCCACCGTGGGGCTGCGCACGATGATGTTGAGTTCTTGAAGGGATTTCTTCATGGATCGAGAAGCTCGCGATGTGCCAGAGAAAAAGAGCCGGCACGAGACAATCATGTATTATGAACTGGCATGAGACAACTCTCAACAGAGCCGGCATACTCATCGACTTGTGATCGAAAATATGGTTATACTTTGGAGTTGGCATATACGAGATTAGGGTTGCAGTGTCCTGAGGGCCACTGCCGACCCAACCTGGTGTTCCATCTAATCAAACCGATACGGTTTAACTTCTATTTTGAATTCGTACGTAGTGGTGGAGGTCAGCCTCCGCTCGGTTTTCTGTGCAAGCAATCCGCCAAAACTATCTGCGCGTCTACATCAAGTCGTCGAGTTGCCAAGTCGCCGAGACAGTCAGTTTCTGCTATCGTGCACTGTTTCGCCGGTTCAAGTCCTGGGAGCGTCAATTCGTAGCTACAGGTGCTATTCCTTTTGGGTAAAGGCAGAAGTCAATTGCATCTGGTACTCCTACAGCGAATACTACTTGGAGGCCTGTACTTGCTCATGTGAGCTCTCAAAAAACAATTAGTACTCCCTTTGTACCGAAATACATGTCGCTGGAGTAGCTGATCCAGCGACATGTATTTCGGTACAGAGGGAGTACTTGTTTAAGTGAGCTCTCAATCAAAAACCAACAGCATGGTCGGCTTCAGTTATAAGCCGCTGTTGCGAGCAGCCGTTTTCATCTCGCGGGCGATAAGGCCCGCCGCCTCTGCTGCTCTCAAGCCACTGCCATCCACCGCGGTTTGTTGCCGCCGCCACCACGGACACGCCTCGACCCCGAGCCGGCCTTCCGCCGCCTCCGCTGGCAATCGGCCACTCCGTCCTCAAGCCGGTCTCTACTAGTGCCTCGATTGTAGGTTGTCTCAGCCCGCTTCGCCGAGCCGCCACACTGACTCGGCTCCGCCTCGGGTTGAAAGAGATATGTTCTGTTTACCCAACCCACGAGTAAATTAGAAGTGGAGACCTCCCGTTGCAGTTCCATCGACTGGATTAAGACATAGAAATAAAGTGCACCACGATAGCGAATCTGGCCAGAGCGTCACGGGTGCAGGTACCACGGGCGGTCACCAGGCTGATGAAAACTGTTGTCACTGCTACAGCCCACATAAGGTCAAGCGTTATAATTTTCTACCACTTGCGTAAAGTGACTTGGGCAATGATTCCTAGGCTTTGGATGAACAAGAGCCTAATTACGTGGAGACCATGTACTGTTACACAAGGCCAAGTACTAGTATTAGTACTTTACTTTGTTCAAAGGTTCAAATCGCAGTACGGCTAGCAAAGACATCCTGGACAAATTCTGGCGAACGTGTCACGTCTGCTCAAATAAATCAGGTGCTACTCATCCGGTTTATTTTTTATTAGGACATATTAAATTCTTTCGAAAACTACTCTACTCTACATATTTTTTGTACGCAGGGATAATGATTCATTATAAAGGAGGTGTTACGCTGTACCTATGGAGTGTGCATCAGTATCATCATGTACCGGCGTCCACCCCCGCTTGCTATTGAACGGGTGTGCGCAAGTCGCCGCCCGTGCAGCTCAATCTACATCAACCCGCCGGGACCGTGCCCACGACTGACTTACCCGTCTATACGGGTTACAACGCCACGGATGACTCGTCCATCCGCTGCAGGCTTACAAAGCCGTGGCTGATTCATCTGTCTGTTTCCGCGGCCGACTCGGCCATGATTGATTTCAGCTTCACCATAGTGATCATCAACTCCACGGTGGATAATTTCTGGCCTAACATATCAGGTGAAATCCATCCATTATATTTTTTATTATATATTGTTTTCTTTAAAAGAGCAATTGCTCTGGTTTGCGATGTTGTTGAGGCAGGACAATTGTTCACTACATCAACACGACGTGGTTGACTCGCCCGTCCGCGTCGGCTTGCAACACCGCGACCGATTCATCCGGCTTACAACACCGCGACCGATTCATCCTGAGCCACCGGAACTATATTGAGTCGCTGGTCTGCCTGAGCCACCTCTGTCTCGATAAACGTTGTCCAAACAAATCAGGTGATATCCATCCAAGTTTGTTTTATTAGCACATGTTGTTTTTGTCAAAGAACAAGTTTATCTTTGCCTTGGTCTGCAATATTGTTTATGCAGGGCAATTATTTATGACAAAAAGTGATATTATACTACAGAGATGGAGGCACGCCAACATCTTTTGGCACAGGCGGTCGTCGTTACTCAACGGACTCCCGCACCGGCTTATAACGCCGTGGCCATCTCTCGCGACCGCGCCGGCTTACAACGTCGTGGCCGTATCTCGCGACCGCGCCGGCTTACAACACTGTGGCCGTCTCTCGCGACCGCGCCGGCTTACAACACTGCGGCCGTCTCTCCCGATCGCGCCGGCTTACAACGCCGTGGCCGTCTCTCGCAACCACACCAGCTTACAATAAGGAGAACAACTTACCCGTCCGCACCGGCTTACAACGCCACGGCCGGTTCATCTGTCTATGCCGCATCAAATGTTGCGGTCGTTTTTACCATCCGTCTCTCGTGGCCTGGTCTACATCAACGCACCGGGCCACACTTGTCTGGATGAGCTGTTTATTGAGTAAGAGCAAGTCACTACTTGGGAAGCCCAGTTTTCTTCCGAAAAATTGGAGGCAAATTATCATATATTATCAGCCGCCGTCTACACTGGATGGTTCAATGGGCAGGTGCACGAGTCACCACCACTACAGTTTGGTTAACTTCGAACAACCAGATGGAAGGATCCATTGGCGAGTTGCTGACACGGCTCATACGGGATCATTTATAACCCGCCGCAGTCACCTCAACCTTCTGTGGATTCACATCGCGCTATCAATGCGCCGATGATATACACCTTCTGCTCTGGTCAAATATGGAGAATCTCAAGCCAACTCCTCGAGTCGTCTTGAGACTCGGGAGCTACAATGGTATGACTTGGCAACATTAGCCGGTTTCAATGAATTCAAGAACTCCGGGTCATTGAAGGAAAAAATAACCCGGGTCCGGAGATTACTACAAGATCGATGAAAATTTAAAGGCCGTCAGAAGATTTCTGGCTCAAAATGAGAATTCTGGTTTCAAATCCGGTTCAAAAGACATCTCTTTCCCACAAAGCACTGAAGCTGTTAATATCCGGTTTAAAAACCAGTTCAAGGGAAATTTATCTACCACAAAGCTTTGAAGCTCTCAAATCTGTTTCAAAATCCGGTTCAAGGTAAATTTGTCTCTCACAAAGTTTTAAAGCTTTTAAATCCGGTTTAAAGTTCCAGTTCAAAAAGAATTAATCTCTCGCAAGTTCGAGTTGTCAGAAAAATTAAAGGTTGCCAAAAAGAACTTGCTGCCATGATGCGCTGTTCAAACTTGGGTATCCTGCCTTACGGCCTATCTTATATGATCACTTGGGGGCTTCCTGCTCATCGAGCATAGCTATCAGTACCCTCTTGATCGGCGCAATGCCCAAACTTATATGGTCACTTGGGGGCTTCCTTTTCAAACATAGGTCGTATTCGAACCAAAGAGAACATAGCTGTCGGTACCCTCTTGATCGGCACAATGCCAAACTCACTAGGGGGCTTCTTGATCGTATTCGAATCATAGCTTAACCTCTTTTGGGTCCGACGTGGATCGTATTCAAATCAGCGCCGTTAAATAACTTTCAAGTTCATTTGGGGGCTTCCTGCTCAAACATAGGTCGTATTCGAACCAAAGAGAACATAGCTGTCGGTACCCTCTTGATCGGCAACGCCAAAGCCACTGGGGGCTATATGATCGTATTCGAATCTTAGATCAACCCCTTTGGAACGGTTTTCTGATCGTATATGAATCAGAAGCCTTAAATTTTTAAGTCTTTTTTGCGAACAATTTTGGGTTTGACTTAAGACATTTTTTGGATTATATCTCAAATGTATATAAGTGGTTTGTGCTTAACCCGGCTTGACTTTTCGACTATAAGTTGCTAGATTATGAAAATCATCATCTATGTGGAAGCATTGGCTTCTAAATATTGGGTTATCGCCCTTACTGCATAGGTCATGTAAACTGGCAGTACAAATTCAATATCACAGTGGTTATATGTGAGGTATTATGACCTGCCCTGCGGTAAACCGCCAAGGGTTCTTGTGATCTACTTGTGTGCAGGGTAAGACTACATTTGGGTGGTTACCCGCCCTGGCTCTTGACGTTAAGTCGCCAGGGCATATATTGTTTAAACTCTATGCAGGATTTGCAGAACTATGAGTTATATAAATGCTTCAGTCCAAGCTCATCACTGAAATTGGTGTCTCAAAAGGGTTATTAGTTATTGAATTTCTCAAGGGCTATAGGCCACCGGGTTACAAAAAATCTGGCTTACAATGAATGCGCATTAAGTCGTCATCAGCCAAAATCCGCCAGGTATTTAAACTCCGGATTTACTTATCAACCGATGAGGTATTCAAATCTTTAATCGCCAAAACTGGCTGGATTTTTATGATGATATTGAATGATTGAGGTTTTCATACCGGATTATATTATTCAAATCTTGAATAGCCAACATGGCTGGATTTCTTTTGTGATTATTGATACGTCTCCAACGTATCTATAATTTTTGATTGCTCCATGCTATATTATCTACTGTTTTGGACTATATTGGGCTTTATTTTCCACTTTTATATTATTTTTGGGACTATCCTATTAACCGGAGGCCCGGCCCAGAATTGCTATTTTTTGCCTATTTCAGTATTTCGGAGAAACAGAATATCAAACGGAGTCCAAACGGAATAAAGTCTTCGGGAACGTGATTTTCTCACCGAACGTGATCCAGAGGACTTGGACCCTACGCCAAGGCATTGAATAGGTGGTCACGAGGGTGGGGGGCGCCCCTCCCACCCCCTAGGATGCGCCCCCTGCCTCGTGGGCCCCTCGGTGCTCCACCGACGTACTCCTTCCTCCTATATATACCTACCGCCGCAACCTTCTGTATCCACGAGATCCCATCTTGGGGCCTGTTCCGGAGCTTCGCCGGAGAGGGCCATCATCACGGAGGGCTTGTACATCATCATAGCCTGTCCGATGAAGTGTGAGTAGTTCACCTCAGACCTTCGGGTCCATAGTTAGTAGCTAGATGGATTCTTCTCTCTTTTTGGATCTCAATACAATGTTCTCCCCCTCTCTTGTGGAGATCTATTCGATGTAATCTTCTTTTGCGGTGTGTTTGTTGAGACCGATGAATTGTGGGTTTATGATCAAGTCTATCTTTAAATAATATTTGAATCTTCTCTGAATTCTTTTATGTATGATTGGTTATCTTTGCAAGTCTCTTCGAATTATCAGTTTGGTTTCGCCTACTAGATTGGTTCTTCTTGCCATGGGAGAAGTGCTTAGCTTTGGGTTCGATCTTGCGGTATCCTTTCCCAATGACAGAAGGGGCAGCAAGGCACGTATTGCATCGTTGCCATCGAGGATAACAAGATGGGGTTTATTTCATATTGCATGAATTTATCTCTCTACATCATGTCATCTTGCTTAAAGCGTTACTCTGTTTTTAACTTAATACTCTAGATGCATGCTGGATAGTGGTCGATGAGTGGAGTAATAGTGGTAGATGCAGAATCGTTTCGGTCTACTTGTCACGGACGTGATGCCTATATACATGATCATACCCTAGATATTCTCATAACTATGCTCAATTCTGTCAATTGCTCAACAGTAATTTGTTCACCCACCGTAGAATACTTATGCTCTTGAGAGAAGCCACTAGTGAAACCTATGGCCCCCGGGTCTATTCTCATCATATCAATCTCCATCACTTTAATCTTGTTTTGCCTTTTACTTTTTACTTTGCATCTCTATACCAAAAATACCAAAAACATTATCTATCAGTTCTCACTCTCGTAAGTGACCGTGAAGGGATTGACAACCCCTAACCGCGTTGGTTGCGAGTTGCTATCGTTTTGTGCAGGTACGAGGGACTTGAGCGTGGCCTCCTACTGGATTGATACCTTGGTTCTCAAAAACTAAGGAAAATACTTACGCTACTCTGTTGCATCATCCTCTCCTCTTCTGGGAAAACCAATGCAAGCTCAAGAGGTAGCAAGAAGAATTTATGGCGCCGTTGCCGGGGAGGCTTACGCAAAAGTCAAGTCAAGATTTGGACTCCCGACAACGAGCCATTTCTGGCGCCGTTGCCGGGGAGTCTACGCAAAAAGTCGACATACCATGTACCCATCACAATCCCTATCTCTCGCATTACATTAGTTTCCATTTGCCTCTCGCTTTCCTCTTACCCACTTCACCCTTGCCATTTTATTTGCCTTCTACTTCTCCTTCTCCTTCTCCTCCCTTTTTTTCGTTTGCCTTCTTTCTCGCTTGCCTTTTGTTTGCTCGTGTGTTGGATTGTTTGTTTGTCGCGATGGCTCAAGATACTACCAAATTGTGTGACTTTACCAATACCAATAATAATGATTTCCTTAGCACCCCGAGTGCTCCTCTTGCCAATACTGAATCTTGTGAAATCAATACTGCTTTGTTGAATCTTGTTATGAAAGATCAATTAGCCGGCCTTCCTAGTGAAGATGCCGCTACTCATCTTAATAGCTTCGTTGATTTATGTGATATGCAAAAGAAAAAACATGTCGATAATGATGTCGTTAAATTGAAGTTATTTCCTTTTTAGCTTAGAGATCGTGCTAAAGCTTGGTTTTCGTCTTTGCCTAAAAATAGTATTGATTCTTGGAACAAGTGCAAAGATGCTTTTATCTCTAAGTATTTAACTCCCGCTAAGATCATCGCTCTTAGAAACGACATTATGAATTTTAAGCAACTTGATCATGAACATGTTGCACAAGCTTGGGAGAGAATGAAATTAATGCTACGTAATTGTCCTACACATGGTTTGAACTTATGGATGATTATACAAAAAACTTATGCCGGATTGAATTTTGCTTCTAGAAATCTTTTAGATTCGGCTGCGGGAGGCACTTTTATGGAAATCACTTTAGGAGATGCTACTAAACTCGTAGATAATATTATGGTTAATTATTATCAATGGCACACTGAAAGATCTACTAATAAAAAAGTGCATGCGATAGAAGAAATCAATGTTTTGAGTGGAAACATGGATGAACTTATGAAATTATTTGCTACTAAAAGTGTTTCTTCTGATCCTAATGATATGCCTTTGTCTACTTTGATTGAGAATAATAATGAATCTATGGATGTGAATTTTGTTGGTAGGAATAATTTTGGTAACAACGAGTATAGAGGGAATTTTAATCCTAGGCCTTATCCTAGTAATCCTTCTAATAATTATGAAAATTCCTACAACAACTCTTATGGAAATTATAATAAGATACCCTCTGAATTTGAGAATAGTGTCAAAGAGTTTATGAATTCACAAAAGAATTTTAATGCTTTGCTTGAAGAGAAATGGCTTAAAGTTGATGATTTGGCTAGGAACGTTGATAGGATTTCTCTTGAGGTTGATTCTTTAAAGCTTAGATCTATTCCTCCCAAGCATGATATCAATGAGTCTCTCAAAGCCATGAGAATTTCCATTGATGAGTGCAAGGAAAGAACTGCCAGGATGCGTGCTTCCAAAGATGCCTTTATTAAAGCGTGTTCTTCCAATTCCTATGAAAATCAAGATGAAGATCTAAAATTTATTGACGTGTCCCCTATCAAATCTTTGTTTTGCAATATGAATCTTGATGGAACTGAATATGATCTTCCTTTACCTAGAAGGCGTTCTAAAAATTCGGAGTATTTAGACCTTTATGATGAAATTGATGAAAGTGGGATTGAAAGAAATGAAACCTTAGGGCCTTGTTTGGATATGGTGTTTTAGCAGAACTGGTTTTCGGTAGACTCACATAAGCGTGTAACAAACTTAAACCTTGTTTGGATTCCGCAGGAAAAACATGGATAAGTAGGATTCAGTTTCCACAAAACCAGTAATATGCGTTTTGTGAAAAACGACTAATAGCTAATTTTGTGAAAACACGATTGTAGAAACTCACGGCAACTGATTTCTCCTTCCGCATGAAATTCATCAGCGCTGTTTTTGCCTTACCGCACATGAAGTTCATTCATAAGCCGCCGGCCGGCATGCACGCTGATTGACTTTGAGCACAAGCGCTCTATTGTCGGCCTGGTCGAGCGAAAGCGGCCGCCGCCGTTTGCGCGCGCCAAATCGTTGAAGGGAAGCGCCCGGCGTCGTGCGCGAACGCCTGAGTCATCGAGGAAGCGGCCGCTGCCGCCGTTCGCATGCGCCGTGTTGTCCAGAGCAAGTGGTCGTCGTCGAGCGCGAACACCAGAGTCTCGAGGGGGAAGCAGCTGTTGCGCACGGCGAGCCGTTGAGTGGAAGTTGTTGCCGTCGTCCGCACTTCAGCGGCGTCCCCCTTGGTGAAGCCTCCAATGGAGGAGAGAGGAGCAGCAATCGGGCCCAATGCCCTGATTCATCTAAGGCCGAGAGGAATGGAGCAACGATGTCAGCGAACTAAGGACGAACGAGGAATCGGAGAGAGCAGAGGAGAAACTCGAGGGGACCAGCTGCATATACGTGTACTTCAATGGATAAGCAATGGCGGCCAATTTAGGGAAAGTGACGAGCAAATATTAACGAGTCATGGGGCTATCTACCTTCGTAACCAAACATAGTTTTTCATAAACTGATTATTCATAAAACATAGATAAAACCGATTTTGCTAAAAGTCAGCTTAAAACGCATTTTCTATAGTCCCATTGCTAATCTCCTCTATCCAAACAACCACTAGATGTTGCTAAACCCACTATGTTGGATTTCAAGGAATTTAATTATGAAAGTTGCTCTCTAATTGATTGTATTTCCTTGTTGCAATCCGTGCTAAATTCTCCTCATGCTTATAGTCAAAAGAAAGCCTTTACCGAACATATTGTTGATGCTTTGATGCAATCCTATGAAGAAAAACTTGAGTTGAAATTCTCTATCCCTAGAAAACCCTATGATGAGTGGGAACCAACCACTAAAATTAAAATTAAAGATCATGGGTTTTATGCTTTGTGTGATTTGGGTGCTAGTGTCTCCACTATCCCCAAAACTTTGTGTGATTTGCTAGATTTCCATGATTTTGACGATTGCTCTCTAAATTTGCATCTTGCGGATTACACTATAAAAAAACCTATGGGTATAATTAACGATGTGTTGGGGAACGTAGTAATTTCAAAAAATTTCCTACGCACACGCAAGATCATGGTGATGCATAGCAACGAGAAGGGAGAGTGTCGTCTACGTACCCTCGTAGACCGAAGCGGAAGCGTTGACACAACGTAGAGGAAGTAGTCGTACGTTCTCCTCGCGATCCAACCGATCACAGCACCGTTACTCCGGCACCTCCGAGTTCTTGGCACACGTTCAGCTCGATGACGATCCCCGGGCTCCGATCCAGCAAAGCGTCGGGGAAGAGTTCCGTCAGCACGACGGCGTGGTGACGATCTTGATGTGTTACCGGCGCAGGGCTTCGCCTAAGCACTGCAACGATATTACCGAGGTGGAATTTGGTGGAAGGGGGCACCGCACACGGCTAAGGAACGATCCGTAGATCAACTTGTGTGTCTTTGGGGTGCCCCCTGCCCCCATATATAAAGGAGCCAAGGGGGAGGGGCTGGCCGGCCAAGCCTGGCGCGCCAGGAGAGTCCTACTCCCTCTGGGAGTAGGATTCCCCCCCCCCAATCCTAGTTGGACTAGGATTCTCCAAGGGGGAGAGAGAGAGAGGGGGGGCGCCCACCTCTCCTAGTCCTAATAGGACTAGGGGAAGGGGGGAGGCGCATAGCCCATGAGGGCAGCCCTCTCACCTCTCCTCCAAGGCCCATGTTGGCCCATTATGCTCCCGGGGGGTTCCGGTAACCCTCCCGGTATTCCGGTAAAATCCTGGTTTCACCTGGAATGCATCCGATGTCCAAACATAGGCTTCCAATATATCATTCTTTACGTCTCGACCATTTCGAGACTCCTCGTCATGTCCGTGATCACATCCGGGACTCCGAACTCCTTCGGTACATCAAAATGCATAAACTCATTATAACTGTCATCATAACGTTAAGCGTGCGGACCCTACGGTTCGAGAACAATGTAGACATGACCGAGACACGTCTCCGGTCAATAACCAATAGCGGGACCTGGATGCCCATATTGGCTCCTACATATTCTACGAAGATCTTTATCGGTCAGACCGCATAACAACATACGTTGTTCCCTTTGTCATCGGTATGTTACTTGCCCGAGATTCGATCGTCGGTATCCAATACCTAGTTCAATCTCGTTACTGGCAAGTCTCTTTACTCGTTCCGTAATACATCATCTCGCAACTAACTCATTGGTTGCAATGCTTGCAAGGCTTTATGTGATGTGCATTACCGAGAAGGCCCTGAGATACCTCTCCGACAATCGGAGTGACAAATCCTAATCTCGAAATACGCCAACCCAATATGTACCTTCGGAGACACCTGTAGAGCACCTTTATAATCACCCAGTTACGTTGTGACGTTTGGTAGCACACAAAGTGTTCCTACGGTAAACGGGAGTTGCATAATCTCATAGTTAAAGGAACATGTATAAGTCATGGATAAAAGCAATAGCAACATACTAAATGATCGGGTGCCATGCTAATGGAATGGGTCATGTCAATCAGATCATTCAACGAATGATGTGATCTCGTTAATCAAATAACAACTCTTTGTTCATGGCTAGGAAACATAACCATCTTTGATTAATGAGCTAGTCAAGTAGAGGCATACTAGTGACACTCTGTTTGTCTATGTATTCACACATGTATTATGTTTCCAGTTAATACAATTCTAGCATGAATAATAAACATTTATCATGATATAAGGAAATAAATAATAACTTTATTATTGCCTCTAGGGCATATTTCCTTCAGTCTCCCACTTGCACTAGAGTCAATAATCTAGATTACAAAGTAATGATTCTAACACCCATGGAGTCTTGGTGCTGATCATGTTTTGCTCGTGGAAGAGGCTTAGTCAACGGGTCTGCAACATTCAGATCCGTATGTATCTTGCATATCTCTATGTCTCCCACCTGGACCAAATCCCGGATGGAGTTGAAGCGTCTTTTGATGTGTTTGGTTCTTTTGTGAAATCTGGATTCCTTTGCCAAGGCAATTGCACCAGTATTGTCACAAAAGATTTTCGTTGGACCCGATACGCTAGGTACAACACCTAGATCGGATATGAACTCCTTCATCCAGACTCCTTCATTTGCTGCTTCCGAAGCGGCTATGTACTCAGCTTCACATGTAGATCCCGCCACGACGCTTTGTTTAGAACTGCACCAACTGACAGCTCCACCGTTTAATGTAAATACGTATCCGGTTTGCGATTTAGAATCGTCCGGATCAGTGTCAAAGCTTGCATCGACGTAACCGTTTACGACGAGCTCTTTGTCACCTCCATAAATGAGAAACATATCCTTAGTCCTTCTCAAGTACTTAAGGATGTTCTTGACCGTTGTCCAGTGATCCACTCCTGGATTACTTTGGTACCTGCCTGCTAAACTTACAGCAAGGCACACATCAGGTCTGGTACACAGCATTGCATACATGATAGAGCCTATGGCTGAAGCATAGGGAACATTTTTCATTTTCTCTCTATCTTCTGCGGTGGTCGGGCATTGAGTCTTACTCAACTTCACACCTTGTGCCACAGGCAAGAATCCTTTCTTTGCCTGATCCATTTTGAACTTTTTCAAAACTTTGTCAAGGTATGTGCTTTGTGAAAGTCCTATTAAGCGTCTTGATCTATCTCTATAGATCTTAATGCCCAATATGTAAGCAGCTTCACCGAGGTCTTTCATTGAAAAACTTTTATTCAAGTATCCCTTTATGCTATCCAGAAATTCTATATTATTTCCGATCAGCAATATGTCATCCACATATAATATCAGAAATGCTACAGAGCTCCCACTCACTTTCTTGTAAATACAGGCTTCTCCAAAAGTCTGTATAAAACCAAATGCTTTGATCACACTATCAAAGCGTTTATTCCAACTCCGAGAGGCTTGCACCAGTCCATAAATGGATCGCTGGAGCTTGCACACTTTGTTAGCTCCCTTTGGATCGACAAAACCTTCTGGTTGCATCATATACAACTCTTCTTCCAGAAATCCATTCAGGAATGCAGTTTTGACATCCATTTGCCAAATTTCATAATCATAAAATGCGGCAATTGCTAACATGATTCGGACAGACTTAAGCATCGCTACGGGTGAGAAAGTCTCATCGTAGTCAATCCCTTGAACTTGTCGAAAACCTTTTGCAACAAGTCGAGCTTTATAGACAGTAACATTACCATCAGCGTCAGTCTTCTTCTTAAAAATCCATTTATTCTCAATTGCTTGCCGATCATCGGGCAAGTCAACCAAAGTCCACACTTTGTTCTCACACATGGATCCCATCTCAGATTTCATGGCCTCGAGCCACTTTGCGGAATCTGGGCTCACCATCGCTTCTTCATAGTTCGTAGGTTCATCATGGTCTAGTAACATGACTTCCAAAATAGGATTACCGTACCACTCTGGTGCGGATCTTACTCTGGTTGATCTACGAAGTTCAGTAGAAACTTGATCTGAAGTTTCATGATCATTATCATTAGCTTCCTCCCTATTTGGTGTAGGTGTCACAGAAACTGATTTCTGTGACGTACTACTTCTCAATAAGGGAGTAGATACAGTTATCTCATCAAGTTCTACTTTCCTCCCACTCACTTCTTTCGAGAGAAACTCCTTCTCTAGAAAGTTTCCGACTTTAGCAACAAAAATTTTGCCTTCGGATCTGTGATAGAAGGTATACCCAAGAGTCTCCTTTGGGTATCCTATGAAGACACATTTTTCCGATTTGGGTTCGAGCTTATCAGGTTGAAGCTTTTTCACATAAGCATCGCAGCCCCAAACTTTAAGAAACGACAACTTTGGTTTCTTGCCAAACCACAGTTCATAAGGCGTCGTCTCAACGGATTTTGATGGTGCCCTATTTAACGTGAATGCGGCCGTCTCTAAAGCATAACCCCAAAACGATAGCGGTAAATCGGTAAGAGACATCATAGATCGTACCATATCTAGTAAAGTACGATTACGACGTTCGGACACACCATTACGTTGTGGTGTTCCGGGTGGCGTGAGTTGCGAAACTATTCCGCATTGTTTCAAATGTAGACCAAACTCGTAACTCAAATATTCTCCTCCACGATCAGATCGTAGAAACTTTATTTTCTTGTTACGATGATTTTCCACTTCACTCTGAAATTCTTTGAACTTTTCAAATGTTTCAGACTTGTGTTTCATTAAGTAGATATACCCATATCTGCTTAAATCATCAGTGAAGGTGAGAAAATAACGATATCCGCCACGAGCCTCAACATTCATTGGACCACATACATCAGTATGTATGATTTCCAATAAATCTGTTGCTCTCTCCACATTACCGGAGAACGGTGTTTTAGTCATCTTGCCCATAAGGCACGGTTCGCAAGTGCCAAGTGATTCATAATCAAGTGACTCCAAAAGTCCATCAGTATGGAGTTTCTTCATGCGTTTTACACCGATATGACCTAAACGGCAGTGCCACAAATAAGTTGCACTATCATTATCAACTCTGCATCTTTTGGCTTCAACATTATGAATATTTGTATTACTACTATCGAGATTAAGTAAGAACAAACCATTCTTTAATGGTGCATGACCATAAAAGATATTACTCATATAAATAGAACAACCATTATTCTCTGATTTAAATGAATAACCGTCTCGCATCAAACAAGATCCAGATATAATGTTCATGCTCAACGCTGGTACTAAATAACAATTATTTAGATCTAATATTAATCCCGGAGGTAGATGTAGAGGTAGCGTGCCGACCGCGATCACATCGACTTTGGAACCATTTCCCACGCGCATCGTCACCTCGTCCTTAGCCAATCTTCACTTAATCCGTAGCCCCTGTTTTGAGTTGCAAATATTAGCAACAGAACCAGTATCAAATACCCAGGTGCTACTGCGAGAATTAGTAAGGTACACATCAATAACATGTATATCATATATACCTTTGTTAACCTTGCCATCCTTCTTATCCGCCAAATACTTGGGGCAGTTCCGCTTCCAGTGACCAGTCTGCTTGCAATAGAAGCACTCAGTTTCAGGCTTAGGTCCAGACTTGGGTTTCTTCTCTTGATTAGCAACTTGCTTGCTGTTCTTTTTGAAGTTCCCCTTTTTCTTCCCTTTGCCCTTTTTCTTGAAACTAGTGGTTTTGTTAACCATCAACACTTGATGCTCCTTTTTGATTTCTACCTCTGCGGCTTTCAGCATCGCGAAGAGCTCGGGCATAGTTTTGGTCATCCCTTGCATATTATAGTTCATCACGAAGCTCTTGTAGCTTGGTGGCAGTGATTGGAGAATTCTGTCAATGACGCAATCATCCGGAAGATTAACTCCCAGTTGAATCAAGTGATTGTTATACCCAGACATTCTGAGTATATGCTCACTGACAGAACCATTCTCCTCCATTTTACAGCTATAGAACTTATTGGAGATTTCATATCTCTCAATCCGGGCATTTGCTTGAAATATTAACTTCAACTCCTGGAACATCTCATATGCTCCATGGTGTTCAAAACGTCGTTGAAGTCCCGGTTCTAAGCCGTAAAGCATGGCACACTGAACTATAGAGTAGTCATCAGCTTTGCTTTGCCAGACGTTCACAACATCTGGCGTAGCTCTTGCACCAGGCCTGGCACCTAGCGGTGCTTCCAGGACGTAATTCTTCTATGCAGCAATGAGGATAATCCTCAAGTTACGGACCCAGTCCGTGTAATTGCTACCATCATCTTTCAACTTTGCTTTCTCAAGGAACGCATTAAAATTCAACGGAACAACAGCACGAGCCATCTATCTACACAACATAGACAAGCAAGATACTATCAGGTACTAAGTTCATGATAAATTTAAGTTCAATTAATCATATTACTTAAGAACTCCCACTTAGATAGATATCCCTCTAATCCTCTAAGTGATCACATGATCCAAATCAACTAAACCATGTCCGATCATCACGTGAGATGGAGTAGTTTCAATGGTGAACATCACTATGTTGATCATATCTACTATATGATTCACGCTCGACCTTTCGGTCTCCGTGTTCCGAGGCCATATCTGTTATATGCTAGGCTCGTCAAGTTAAACCTGAGTATTCCGCGTGTGCAACTGTTTTGCACCCGTTGTATTTGAACGTAGAGCCTATCACACCCGATCATCACGTGGTGTCTCAGCACGAAGAACTTTCGCAACGGTGCATACTCAGGGAGAACACTTCTTGATAATTTAGTGAGAGATCATCTTATAATGCTACCGTCAATCAAAGCAAGATAAGATGCATAAAAGGATAAACATCACATGCAATCAATATAAGTGATATGATATGGCCATCATCATCTCGTGCTTGTGATCTCCATCTCCGCAGCACCGTCATGATCACCATCGTCACCGGCGCGACACCTTGATCTCCATCGTAGCATCGTTGTCGTCTCGCCAATCTTATGCTTCCACGACTATCACTACCGCTTAGTAATAAAGTAAAATATTACATCGCGATTGCATTGCATACAATAAAGCGACAACCATATGGCTCCTGCCAGTTGCCGATAACTCGGTTACAAAACATGATCATCTCATACAATAAAATTTAGCATCATGTCTTGACCATATCACATCACAACATGCCCTGCAAAAACAAGTTAGACGTCCTCTACTTTGTTGTTGCAAGTTTTACGTGGCTGCTACGGGCTTAAGCAAGAACTCATCTTACCTACGCATCAAAACCACAACGATAGTTTGTCAAATAGACTCTGTTTTAACCTTCTCAAGGACCGGGCGTAGCCACACTCGGTTCAACTAAAGTTGGAGAGACAGTCTTCCGCAAGCCATCTATGTGCAAAGCACGTCGAGGGAACCGGTCTCGCGTAAGAGTACGCGTAAGGTTGGTCCGGATCGTCTCGTCCAACAATACCGCTGAACCAAAGTATGACATGCTGGTAGGCAGTATGACTTGTATCGTCCACAACTCACTTGTGTTCTACTCGTGCAAATAACATCATACCATAAAAACCTAGGCTCGGATGCCACTGTTGGGGAACGTAGTAATTTCAAAAAAATTCCTACGCACACGCAAGATCATGGTGATGCATAGCAACGAGAAGGGAGAGTGTCGTCTATGTACCCTCGTAGACCGAAGCGGAAGCGTTGACACAACGTAGAGGAAGTAGTCGTACGTTCTCCTCGCGATCCAACCGATCACAGCACCGTTACTCCGGCACCTCCGAGTTCTTGGCACACGTTCAGCTCGATGACGATCCCCGGGCTCCGATCCAGCAAAGCGTCGGGGAAGAGATCCGTCAGCACGACGGCGTGGTGACGATCTTGATGTGTTACCGGCGCAGGGCTTCGCCTAAGCACTGCAACGATATTACCGAGGTGGAATTTGGTGGAAGGGGGCACCGCACACGGCTAAGGAACGATCCGTAGATCAACTTGTGTGTCTTTGGGGTGCCCCCTGCCCCCGTATATAAAGTAGCCAAGGGGGAGGGGCTGGCCGGCCAAGCCTGGCGCGCCAGGAGAGTCCTACTCCCTTTGGGAGTAGGATTCCCCCCCCCCAATCCTAGTTGGACTAGGATTCTCCAAGGGGGAGAGAGAGAGAGAGGGGGCGCCCACCTCTCCTAGTCCTAATAGGACTAGGGGAAGGGGGGAGGCGCATAGCCCATGAGGGAAGCCCTCTCACCTCTCCTCCAAGGCCCATGTTGGCCCATTATGCTCCCGGGGGGTTCCGGTAACCCTCCCGGTATTCCGGTAAAATCCTGATTTCACCTGGAATGCATCCGATGTCCAAACATAGGCTTCCAATATATCATTCTTTACGTCTCGACCATTTCGAGACTCCTCGTCATGTCCGTGATCACATCCGGGACTCCGAACTCCTTCGGTACATCAAAATGCATAAACTCATTATAACTGTCATCGTAACGTTAAGCGTGCGGACCCTACGGTTTGAGAACAATGTAGTCATGACCGAGACACGTCTCCGGTCAATAACCAATAGCGGGACCTGGATGCCCATATTGGCTCCTACATATTCTACGAAGATCTTTATCGGTCAGACCGCATAACAACATACGTTGTTCCCTTTGTCATCGGTATGTTACTTGCCCGAGATTCGATCGTCGGTATCCAATACCTAGTTCAATCTCGTTACTGGCAAGTCTCTTTACTCGTTCCGTAATACATCATCTCGCAACTAACTCATTGGTTGCAATGCTTGCAAGGCTTTATGTGATGTGCATTACCGAGAAGGCCCTGAGATACCTCTCCGACAATCGGAGTGACAAATCCTAATCTCGAAATACGCCAACCCAATATGTACCTTCGGAGACACCTGTAGAGCACCTTTATAATCACCCAGTTACGTTGTGACGTTTGGTAGCACACAAAGTGTTCCTACGGTAAACGGGAGTTGCATAATCTCATAGTTAAAGGAACATGTATAAGTCATGGATAAAAGCAATAGCAACATACTAAATGATCGGGTGCCATGCTAATGGAATGGGTCATGTCAATCAGATCATTCAACTAATGATGTGATCTCGTTAATCAAATAACAACTCTTTGTTCATGGCTAGGAAACATAACCATCTTTGATTAATGAGCTAGTCAAGTAGAGGCATACTAGTGACACTCTGTTTGTCTATGTATTCACACATGTATTATGTTTCCAGTTAATACAATTCTAGCATGAATAATAAACATTTATCATGATATAAGGAAATAAATAATAACTTTATTATTGCCTCTAGGGCATATTTCCTTCACGATGTTCTTATTGTTGCAAATAGGAATTATGTGCCCGTAGATTTTATCGTTCTTGATATAGATTGCAATCCTTCTTGCCCTATTATTCTTGGTAGACCTTTCCTTAGAACGGTTGGTGCGATTATTGATATGAAGGAAGGGAATATTAGATTTCAATTTCCATTAAAAAAAGGGCATGGAACACTTTCCTAGATAGAAAATAAGATTGCCATATGAAACTATCATGAGAGCCACCTATGGATTGCCTACCAAAGATGGCAATACCTAGATCTATCCTCGCTTTTATGCCTAGCTAGGGGCGTTAAACGATAGCGCTTGTTGGGAGGCAACCCAACTTTATTTTTTGAGTTTTTTTGTTTTTGCTTCTGTTTAGGAATAAATAATCCATCTACCTTCTGTTTAGATGTGGTTTTGTGTTTCAATTAGTGTTTGTGCCAAGCTAGACCTATTGGATCTTCTTGGATGATAGTTATTTGATCTTGCTGTAATTTCCAGAAACTTTGCGCTTAGTGCCCGAATTATTAAAAATCACCAGAACGTGATAAAATTCTGATTCCAATTGCTGCTGATCAATAAACAAATTGTCTAGGTCGTCTAATTTTGGTAGATGTTTTGGAGTTCCAGAAGTTTGCGTTAGTTGCAGATTACTACAGACTGTTCTGTTTTTGACAGATTCTGTTTTCCGTGTGTTGTTTGCTTATTTTGATGAATCTATGGCTAGTAAAATAGTTTATAATCCATAGAGAACTTGGAATACATTAGGTTTAATACCAATATAAATAAAGAATGAGTTCATTACAGTACTTTGAAGTGGTTTTACGTTTTCTCTCTCTAACGAAGCTCACAAGATTTCTATTGAGTTTTGTGTTGTGAAGTTTTCAAGTTTTGGGTGAAATCTTTTGATGGATTATGAAACAAGGAGTGGCAAGAGCCTAAGCTTGGGGATGCCCATGGCAACCCCAAGATAATCCAAGGACACCAAAAAGTCAAAGCTTGGGGATGCCCCGGAAGGCATCCCCTCCTTCGTCTACTTCCATCGGTATTTTACTTGGAGCTATATTTTTATTCACCAACATGATATGTGCTTTGCTTGGAGCGTCTTGTATTATTTGTGTCTTTATTTGTTAGTGTGCCACAATCATCTTTGCTGTACACACCTTTGAGAGATCCATATATGAATTAAAATTTGTTAGAATACTCTTTGAGTTTCACTTATATCTTTTGAGCTAGGCAGTTTTGCTCTATGTGCTTCACTTATATCTTTTGAGCGTGATAATTTTGCTCTATGTGCTTCACTTAGATTTTTTATAGCACAGTGGTGGTCTTGTTTTAAAGAAACTATTTATCTCTCATGCTTCACTTAGATCATTTTGAGAGTCTTAATAGCATGGTAAATTGCTTAATATTAATATGCTTGGTATTCATGATTTGTGAAATTTTCTTTTGAGTGCGTTGAATACTAAGAAAAGATTGAAGCATGATAATTGTTTTGAGATATGGAAGTGATAATATTAGAGTCATGCTAGTGTAAGTAGTTGTGAATTTAAAGAATACTTGCGTTGAAGTTTGTGATTCCCGTAGCATGCACGTATGGTGAACCGTTATGTAACGAAGTCGGAGCATGAAGTGTTTATTGATTGTCCTCCTTATGAGTAGCGGTCGGGACAAGCGATGGTCTTTTCCTACCAATCTATCCCCCTAGGAGCATGCGCGTAATACTTTGCTTTGATAACTTCTAAATTTTTGCAATAAGTATATGAGTACTTTATGACTAATGTTGAGTCCATGGATTATACACACTTTTTCCCATCCTTCCACCATTGCTAGCCTCTCTAATACCGCGCACTTTTCGCCAGTATCCTACACCCACCATATGTCTTCCTCAAAACAGCCACCATACCTACCTATCATGGCATTTTCATAGCCATTCCGAGATATATTGCCATGCAACTTTCCACTGTTCCATTTATTATGACATGCTCCACCATTGTCATATTGCTAGCATGATCATGTAGATGACATCGTATTTGTGGCAAAGCCACCATTCATAATTCTTTCATACATGTCACTCTTGATTCATTGCATATCCCGGTACCCCGCCGGAGGCATTCATATAGAGTCATATCTTGTTCTAAGTATCAAGTTGTAATTGTAGAGTTGTAAGAAAAATAAAAGTGTGATGATCATCATTTTAGAGCATTGTCCCAAGTGAGGAAAGAATGATGGAGACTATGATTCCCCCACAAGTCGGGATGAGACTCCGGACGAAAAAAAAGAGGCCATAAAAAGAAAGAAAGGCCCAAATAAAAAAATGAGAGAAAAAGAGAGAAGGGACAATGTTACTATCCTTTTACCACACTTGTGCTTCAAAGTAGCACCAAGATCTTCATGATAGAGAGTATCCTATGTTGTCACTTTCATTTACTAGTGGAAATTTTCCATTATAGAACTTGGCTTGTATATTCCAATGATAGGCTTCCTCAAAATGCCCTAGGTCTTCGTGAGCAGGCGAGTTGGATGCACACCCACTTAGTTTCTTTTGTTGAGCTTTCATATACTTATAGCTCTAAGTGCATCCATTGCATGGAAATCCCTACTCACTCACATTGATATATATTAATGGGCATCTCCATAACCCGTTGATACGCCTAGTTGATGTGAGACTATCTTCCCCTCTTTTTTGTCTTCTCCACAACCACCGTTCTATTCCACATATAGTGCTATATCCATGGCTCACGCTCATGTATTGCGTGAAGGTTGAAAAAGTTTTGAAAATGTTAAAGTATGGAACAATTGCTTGGCTTGTCATCGGGGTTGTGCATGATTTAAATACTTTGTGTGGTGAAGATGGAGCATAGCCAGACTATATGAATTTGTAGGGATAACTTTCTTTGGCCATGTTATTTTGAGAAGACATAATTTCTTTATTAGTATGCTTGAAGTATTATTATTTTTATGTCAATATGAACTTTTGTCTTGAATCTTTCGAATCTGTATATCCATACCACAATTAAGAAGTTTTACATTGAAATTATGCCAAGTAGCACTCCGCATCAAAAATTCTCTTTTTATCATTTACCTACACGAGGACGAGCAGGAATTAAGCTTGGGGATGCCTGATACGTCTCCAACATATCTATAATTTTTGATTGCTCCATGCTATATTATCTACTATTTTGGACTATATTGGGCTTTATTTTCCACTTTTATATTATTTTTGGGACTAACCTATTAACCGGAGGCCCAGCCCAGAATTGCTACTTTTTGCCTATTTTAGTATTTCGGAGAAACAGAATATCAAACGGAGTCCAAACGGAATAAAATCTTCGGGAACATGATTTTCTGACCGAACGTGATCCAGAGGACTTGGACCCTACGCCAAGGCATCGAAGAGGTGGTCACGAGGGTGGGGGGCGCGCCCCCTGCCTCGTGGGCCCCTCGGTGCACCACCGACGTACTCCTTCCTCCTATATATACCTACGTACCCCCAAACGATCAGAATAGGAGCCGAAAACCTAATTCCACCGCCGCAACCTTCTGTATCCACGAGATCCCATCTTGGGGCCTGTTCCGGAGCTCCGCTGGAGAGGGCCATCATCACGAAGGGCTTCTACATCATCATAGCCTCTCCGATGAAGTGTGAGTAGTTCAACTCAGACCTTCGGGTCCATAGTTAGTAGCTAGATGGCTTCTTCTGTCTTTTTGGATCTCAATACAATGTTCCCCCCCTCTCTTGTGGAGATCTATTCGATGTAATCTTATTTTGTGGTGTGTTTGTTGAGACTGATGAATTGTGGGTTTATGATCAAGTCTATCTTTGAATAATATTTGAATCTTCTCTGAATTCTTTTATGTATGATTGGTTATCTTTGCAAGTCTGTTCGAATTATCAGTTTGGTTTGGCCTACTAGATTGGTTCTTCTTGCCATGGGAGAAGTGCTTAGCTTTGGGTTCGATCTTGCGGTGTCCTTTCCTAGTGACAGAAGGGGCAGCAAGGCACATATTGCATCGTTGCCATCGGGGATAACAAGATGGGGTTTATTTGATATTGCATGATTTTATCTCTCTACATCATGTCATCATGCTTAAAGCGTTACTTTGTTTTTAACTTAATACTCTAGATGCATGCTGGATAGCGGTCGATGAGTGGAGTAATAGTAGTAGATGCAGAATCGTTTCGGTCTACTTGTCATGGATGTGATGCCTATATACATGATCATACCCTAGATATTCTCATAACTATGCTCAGTTCTGTCAATTGCTCAACAGTAATTTGTTCACCCACCGTAGAATACTTATGCTCTTGAGAGAAGCCACTAGTGAAACCTATGGCCCCCGAGTCTATTCTCATCATATCAATCTCCATCACTTTAATCTTGTTTTGCTTTTTAATTTGCCTTTTACTTTTCACTTTGGATCTCTATACCAAAAATACCAAAAACATTATCTATCAGTTCTCACTCTCGTAAGTGACATGAAGGGATTGACAACCCCTAATCGCGTTGGTTGCGAGTTGCTATCGTTTTGTGCAGGTACGAGGGACTTGAGCGTGGCCTCCTACTGGATTGATACCTTGGTTCTAAAAAACTGAGGGAAATACTTACGCTACTCTGCTGCATCATCCTCTCCTCTTCGGGGAAAACCAACGCAAGCTCAAGAGGTAGCAATTATCAATAACCAGTGTTATGATTGAGGTTTTCAAAGTCGCTTTAGCACAACAGCTATTATTTTTATCAATGGGCATGATTTATTTTACAATGGAGGAAATAGTCCCGATTCGCTGCAGGCTTACGACCCGGCACTTGGGGGGCTACATTATTCAAATTGAGATTACATCGAATATACAATTCCCATGTTACTGCCAGCATGCACCATGGCACTTGGGGGCTAATGTAAAGTCGTTTTTTGATCCACTTATTGAAGACCCGACTCATCCCATTGTAATGACCCGGCCCTTGGGGGCTACCATATGCTCCTGTCGAAAATTCAAGGTACACAAGCATTAATCCATTATATTGAACAGTCCACTATTCAGTTGGTAGAGTACAAAGCTCTTAACCTTGTGGAAGTGGGTTCAAGCCCCATAGTAGAGATTATATTATATGATGTTATTATCAAAAGTCCCAGCTCAGTATTATCTTACTAAACCGGCCCTTGGGGGCCAAACGTTACTGTTCAAAGTTTACATGATTGTATTTACAAAGTCCCTGCTCATTATTGCATAATGACCCGGCCCTTGGGGGCTACACTGGTTGACTAGTGATTGAGATACAACATGGATTTCTTCAAAGTGATAATATTTTTGCTGAAGCAAGTCTTAAGTCATTACTTTGTTCTGCTCAAGACTTGGAGGCTATAGGTAATATGGATATGAGGGAGAGAAATCTTCAAAATTCTCAGTTTTGACCCGGCATCGGCAACAATTATGACTTTGCATCATCTATTTATAAACCCAACAAGTTTTCTCATCTTTAAGCCGGTTGAAGGTCACATGAGTATTTCAAGACCAATATTTTTAAGCATTGGGAGCTGAGTCAAACTTTCTCTGTGAGAAGCCAACGTCAGCAAATTTATTATGAAGTTGGCTTATTGATCCGGATTTTCTAGAAGGAGGAAATGACAAGGATTTAAGGATGCATGATCAGGTGCCGGCTTACAAGAATATTTAACCCGGAGCACAACCTGTCAAATTTGTTCTTGTGTTTATGTTGCAGATCAGTTTAACATGGATAAATCCAAATTAAACTGGGGGCTAATGTCGGGGATATACCCCACGGTGTAACCCGGCTAGATGTATGACCCGCCCGGAGCTTGGCGACTCACGGGTAACCCGCCCGATCTTGGCGACTCATTAGTAACCCTGCGGGCAGGTCAGACGGACGACAAAGCCCAAGGCCCAGTAGGCCAGCTCATGTTATGATGGGCCGACTTAAGAGGAAAGGCATGAGGAATATTTCCTTTACGAGGAAATAAGACCCGGACTTGTATCCAAACTTGTAATAGAAGATAGACTAGTCCTAATCCTAATAGGACTCCATATGTAAACTGCCCCTCCAACATATATAAGGAGGGGCAGGGCACCCCAAAGAGGGACAGACAACAAGAAACAATATCTAGGGCTAGACACAAAGAGGAGAGTCGGCTTATGCGGCGACTCCCTCATGAGCATAATGAGACCAAGCCACAAACAGCATGTAGGGCTATTCCGGATGATGTTTCCCGGGGCCCGAAGCTGTCTAAATCCTTGCCTTGTGTTGTGTCTCTCGATTCCGCTCAACCCCTCTCAAGCTATTACAAAGATGCGTTGGCCTCGCGACTAAGTCCTCACATTAGGACATCTGCCGTGACAAATCCACGACAGAGGGGATTGTTCGGGGTATCTTCACCCCGACCAGTAGAGCAAAGAGTTGCTCCTCAACCTACTGAACCTACTGAAAATGAAAATGTCTACTTTGAAATTCCTTCGGGTATGGTAGAAAAATTGCTAGCTAATCCTTTTGCAGGAGATGGAACATTACATCATGATGAGCACCTAATATATGTGGATGAGGTTTGTGGATTATTTAAGCTTGCAGGTGTGCCCGATGATATTATTAAGAAGAAGGTCTTCCCTTTATCTTTGAAGGGAGATGCATTGACATGGTATAGGCTATGTGATGATATGGGATCATGGAACTACAAACGATTGAAATTGGAATTTCATCATAAGTTTTATCCTATGCATCTTGTTCATCGTGATCATAATTATATATATAATTTTTAGCCTCGCGAAGGAGAAACCATCGCTCAAGCTTGGGGGAGGCTGAAATCAATGTTATATTCATGCCCCAATCATGATCTCTCAAGAGAAATGATTATTCAAAAAAATTATGCTCAGCTTTCTGATAACAATCGCACCATGCTCGATACTTCTTGTGCTGGCTCTTTTATGATGAAGACTATTGAATTCAAATGGGGTTTATTGGAAAGAATTAAACGCAACTCTGAATATTGGGACCTCGACGAAGGTAAGGAGTCAGGTATGACACCTAAGTTTGATTGTGTTAAATCTTTTATGGATACTGATGTTTTCCGTAAATTTAGCACTAAATATGGACTTGACTCTGAGATAGTAGCTTCTTTCTATGAATCTTTTGCTACTCATGTTGATCTCCCTAAGGAGAAGCGGTTTAAATCTCATCCTCCCATAGAAGTAAAAGTAGTTGCACCTATTAAAGTTGAAGAAAAGACTGTCACTTATAATGATCCTATTGTTCCTACTTCTTATGTTGAGAAACCATCTTTCCCTGTTAGAATAAAGGATCATGCTAAAGCTTCAACTGTGGTTCGTAAAAGCAATATTAGAACTTATACACCTCCTGAGCAAGTTAAAGTTGAACCTAATATTGCTATTGTTAAAGATCTCTTGGCTGATAATATTGATGGGCATGTTATTTATTTCTGTAATGAAACTGCTAGAATTGCTAAACCTTGTGCTAAAGATAAACATAGATCTGTGGTAGGCATGCCTGTTATTTCTGTTAAAATAGGAGATCATTGTTATCATGGCTTATGTGATATGGGTGCTAGTGCTAGTGCAATACCTATTGATTTATACAAAGAAATTATGCATGATATTGCACCTGCTGAGTTAGAAGATATTGATGTCATAATTAAACTTGCCAATAGAGATACTATATCACCAATGGGAATTGTTAGAGATGTTGAAGTCTTGTGTGGGAAAACTAAATATCCTGTTGATTTTCTTGTTCTTGGTTCCCCACAAGATAGCTTTTGTCCCATTATATTTGGTAGACCCTTCTTAAACACTGTTAATGCTAGGATAGACAGTGAAAAGGATGTTGTTACTATTAGTTTGGGTGATATGTCTCATGAGTTTAACTTTTCTAAGTTTCGTAGACAACACCGTGAAGAGGAATTGCCTAGTAAAGATGAAATTATTGGTCTGGCTTCTATTGTCGTGCCTCCTAGTGATCCTCTAGAACAATATTTGCTAGACCATGAAAATGATATGTTTATGAATGAAAGAAGGGAAAGAGATGAAGTGTTCTTTAAACAAGGACCTATTCTGAAAAACAACTTGCCTGTTGAAATATTAGGGGATCCTCCTCCACCCAAGGGTGATCCCGTGTTTGAGCTTAAACCATTGCCTAATACTCTTAAATATGCTTATCTTGATGAGAAGAAGATATATCCTGTTATTATTAGTGCTAACCTTTCAGAGAAGGAGGAAGAAAAATTATTGAAAACTCTGAAGAAGCACCGTGCTACTATTGGATATACTCTTGATGATCTTAAGGGCATTAGCCCCACTCTATGTCAACATAAAATAAATCTGGAGAAAGATGCCAAACCAGTTATTTATCATCAACGATGGCTGAATCCTAAAATGAAAGAAGTGGTAAGGAAAGAAATACTAAAGCTCCTTGAGGCAGGTATAATTTATCCCGTTGCTGATAGTGAGTGGGTAAGTCATGTTCATTGTGTCCCTAAGAAGGGAGGTATTACTGTTGTTCCTAATGATAAAGATGAATTGATTCCACAAAGAATTATTACAGGTTATAGGATGGTAATTGATTTCTGCAAATTAAATAAGGCTACTAAAAAGGATCATTACCCCTTACCTTCTATTGATCAAATGCTATAAATATTATCCAAACATACACATTTTTGCTTTCTAGATGGTTATTCTGGTTTCTCTCAAATACCTATGTCAGCTGATGATCAAGCTAAGACAACTTTTACTTGTCCTTTCGGCACTTTTGCTTATAGACATATGCCTTTTGGTTTATGTAATGCACCTTCTACCTTTCAAAGATGCATGATGGCTATTTACTCTGACTTTTGTGAAAAGATTTGTGAGGTTTTAATGTATGACTTCTCCGTTTATGGATCCTCTTTTGATGATTGCTTGAGCAATCTTGATCGAGTTTTGTAGAGATATGAAGAAACTAATCTTGTCTTGAATTGGGAAAAGTGCCACTTTATGGTTAATGAAGGTATTGTCTTGGGGCATAAAATTTCTGAAAGAGGTATTGAAGTTGATAAAGCTAAAGTTGATGCTATTGAAAAGATGTCATGTCCCAAGGACATCAAAGGTATAAGAAGTTTCCTTGGTCATGCTGGGCTTTATAGGAGGTTCATTAAGAACTTATCAAAAATCTCTCGGCCTCTGACTAATTTATTAAAAAAAGATATACCATTTGTCTTTGATGATGATTATGTAGAAGCATTGGAAATACTTAATAAAGCATTGATCTCTGTACCTATTGTTCAGCCACCTGATCGGAATTTACCTTTCAAAATTATGTGTGCTGCTAGTGATTATGTTGTAGGTGCTGTTTTAGGGCAAAGTGTTGATAAGAAATTAAATGTTATTCAATATGCTAGTAAAACTCTAGACAATGCCCAGAGAAATTATGCTACTACTGAAAAAGAATTCTTAGCAGTTGTATTTGCTTATGATAAGTTTAGACCTTATATTGTTGATTCTAAAGTAACTATTCACACTAGTCATGCTACTATTAAATACCTTATGGAAAAGAAATATGCTAAACCTAGACTTATTAGATGGGTTCTCTTGCTACAAGAATTTGATTTGCATATTATTGATAGAAAGGGAGCTGAGAACCCCGTTGCAGACAACTTGTCTAGGTTAGAGAATATTCTTGATAACCCACTACCTATTGATGATAGCTTTCCTGATGAACAATTAGCTGTCATAAATGCTTCTCACACTGCTCCATGGTATGCTAATTATGCTAATTACATTGTTGCTAAATTTATACCACCTAGTTTCACATACCAGCAAAAGAAAAAGTTTTTCTATGATTTAAGACATTACTTCTGGGATGATCCACACCTTTATAAAGAAGGAGTAGATGGTGTCATTAGACGTTGTGTACCTGAGCATGAACAGGAACAGATCCTACGCAAGTGTCACTCCGAGGCTTATGGAGGACACCACGCTGGAGATAGAACTGCACATAAGGTATTGCAATCTGGTTTTTATTGGCCTACTCTCTTCAAGGATGCTCGTAAGTTTGTCCTATCTTGTGATGAATGTCAAAGAATTGGTAACATTAGTAGACGTCAAGAAATGCCTATGAATTATTCACTTGTTATTGAACCATTGATGTTTGGGGCTTTGATTATATGGGACCGTTTCCTGCCTCTAATGGGTATACACATATTTTAGTTGTTGTTGATTACGTTACTAAGTGGGTAGAAGCTATTCCAACTAGTAGTGCTGATCATAACACTTCTATTAAGATGCTTAAAGAAGTTATTTTTCCGAGGTTTGGAGTCCCTAGATATTTAATGACTGATGGTGGTTCACATTTTATTCATGGTGCTTTTCATAAAATGCTTGCGAAGTATGATGTTAATCATAGAATTGCATCTCCTTATCACCCACAGTCTAGTGGTCAAGTAGAATTGAGTAACAGAGAGCTCAAATTAATTTTGCAAAAGACTGTAAATAGATCTAGAAAGAATTGGTCCAAGAAACTTGATGATGCATTATGGGCCTATAGAACTGCATATAAAAATCCTATGGGTATGTCTCCGTATAAAATGGTTTATGGAAAAGCATGTCACTTACCTCTTGAATTAGAACATAAGGCTTATTGGGCTATTAGAGACCTCAATCATGATTTCAAACTTGCCGGTGAGAAGAGGTTATTTGATATTAGCTCACTTGATGAATGGAGAACCCAAGCCTATGAGAATGCCAAGTTGTTTAAAGAAAAAGTTAAAAGATGGAATGAAAAAAGGGTACAAAAGCATGAGTTTAATGTAGGTGATTATGTATCGCTATACAACTCTCGATTAAGATTTTTTGCAGGAAAACTTCTCTCTAAATGGGAAGGTCCTTACATTATCAAGGAGGTCTATCGTTCCGATGCTATAAAAATCAACAACTTTGAAGGCACAAGTCCGAAGGTGGTGAGCGGTCAAAGAATCAAACATTATATCTTAGGTAATCCTATAAATGTTGAAACCAATGTTATTGAAACTGTCGTGGAATTGTCACGGCAGATGTCCTAGTGTAAGGACTTAGTCGCGAGGCCAACACATCTATGTGGTAGCTTGAAGGGGTTGAGCGGAATCGAGAGACGCAACACACAAGACGAGGATTTAGACAGCTTCGGGCCCCGGGAAACATCATCCAGTAATAACCCTACATGCTGTTTGTGGCTTGGTCTCATTATGATCATGAGGGAGTCGCTGTAAGCCGGCTCTCCTCTTTGTGTCTAGCCCTAGATATTGTTTCTTGTTGCTTATCCCTCTTTGGGGATCCCTGCCCCTCCTTATATAAGTTGAAGGGGCGACTTACATGTAGAGTCCTATTAGGATTAGAACTAACTTATTCTCTATTACAAGTCGGATACAAGTACGGGTCTTGCTTCCTCGTAAAGCAAATATTCCTCATGCGTTCTGTCTTAAGCCGACCCACCATAATATGAGCCGGCCTACTGGGCCTTGGGCCTAGTCTTCTATGTGACCCTCCGTCGGGGTCATCCGTGAGTCGTCTGACCAGTGAGCCGCCAGACCCGTGAGTCGCCAGTCCTCCGGCGGGTCATCGGTGAAGCGCCAAGTCCGGCCGGGTCATACTGCGGGGTATATCCCCGACAAAAACTGTAACCCCAGAGGAGTACATAAGAGACACTTTCCAGAACGTTTCATACTTTGAAAAGGAATAGGTATGTGGTACGGTAAGTAAACCGACTCCAAAACAGTTCTAAAGGCAATTTTTCTCCGTTTTGGAATATTTAGAAAAATAGAAAAATAAGAAGCAGTCCAGGAAGGACACGAGGCCTCCACGAGGTTGGAGGGCGCGCCCTACCCCCTGGGCGCCCCCTGCCTCGTGGGCACCTCATGCGCTTTCCGGACTCCGTTTTCTTGCAAGTTACGTATTTTGGTCGGTAAAAATTCATTATATAATCTCCTGAAGGTTTTGACTCCTGTATCACGCAAATATCCTCTGTTCTTGTTCCGAGTTGTTGCTGCTACAGATTTTGAGCAAGATGTCTTCTCAAGAGTCAGTCGGGGAGAGCCGGGTGTCTCATCCGGCATCAAGACCAAGGACAAACAGCGATGCTGACCACTTTGGGCCAGCAACGGAGGAAGATATGGAGACTGATTTGAGGAGGATAGATGCCAGGGAGGAAGATCAAGAAATCACTTCTCGCTTCCGAGCTGAACTCACGATGGGGGAACTACAGAGCTCGGCTATTCCAAACTCGGTTATCCCTTCCAATGTTAGATTTCTTTCTTATGAAAATATGAAGAAGAGTGTCACCTGTTCTCCCACAGCTATGCAACACCCTTGGGTGCAAGGAGCTTTAGCCGTTACAGGGAAGCTTCGTAAGGAGATAATGGATCTCAAGCAGCAACTTAATAAGCTCGAGGAAGAGAATCGTATCCTGAGGGGCATCATCACCAAGAATATCACATCACCATCCCCAAAAAAGGAGACATAATCACATGGGTACGGGCACTCCCCTTGGCAACTGCCAAGCTTGGGGGAGGTGCCCCGGTATCGTATCACCATCGCACTCCTATCTTTACCATTTTCCTTAGTTCGATCCTTTTAGTAATATCTTGATCTAGTAGAATAAAGTTTTAGTATGATCTAGTATGATTTAGTTTTGGGTTTTGCTTTATGATCCCTCTGTGTAATCAAGTCTATGAGCTATATAATAAAGATTAGTGTTGAGTCAAGGGACTGATTATTTTGCCATGATCTTGAGTGAATAAAAGAAAAGATAAAGAATAAAAAGAAACAAAGGGATCATATTGATCTTATGGGGAGTAATGACTTCACATAGAAAGAGTATGATGATTAAAAGTTGATGAGAGTTGACAGACATAGCTTTGGTCATCTTTGCAATTAATAGGAAGTAATAAAGAAAGAGAGGTTTCACATATAAATATACTATCTTTGACATCTTTTATGATTGGGAGCACTCATTAAAATATGACATGCTAAAGAGTTGATGTTGGACAAGGAAGACAACGTAATGGGTTATGTTTTATTATATTTGAGATAAAGTATATTGTCATGGACCATCCAACATGTTGAGCTTGTCTTTCCCCCTCATGCTAGCCAAATTCTTTGCACCAAGTAGAGATACTACTTGTGCTTCCAAATACCCTTAAACCCAGTTTTGCCATGAGAGTCCACCATATCTACCTACGGATTAAGTAAGATCCTTCAAGTAAGTTGTCATCGGTGCAAGCAATAAATATTGCTCTTTAAATATGTATGATTGATTAGTGTGGAGGAAATAAGCCTTATACGATCTTGTGATGTGGAAGAAATAAAAGTGACGGGCTGCATAATAAAGGTCTATATCACAAGTGGCAATATAAAGTGACGTTTTTTCGCATTAAGATTTTGTGCATCCAACCATAAAAGCGCATGGCAACCTCTGCTTCCCTTGGTGAAGGGCCTATCTTTTATTATTATCTTCTACCTTATGCAAGAGTCATGGTGATCGTCACCTTTATTTTTAGATTTTATCCTTTGGCAAGCACAGTATGTTGGAAAGATCCTAGTATATATATCTAATTGGATGTAAGTTAGCATGAGCTATTATTGTTGACATTACCCTTGAGGTAAAAGATTGGGAGGCGAAACTATAAGCCCCTATATTTGTCTGTGTCCGATTAAAACTCCGTAACCACAAGTATTGCATGAGTGTTAGCAATAATGAAAGACTAAATGATAGTTGAGTATGTGGACTTGATGAAAAGCTCTGACATAGACTCTTTCTGATGTTATGATAAATTGCAATTGCTTCAATGACTGAGATTATAGTTTGTTGGTTCTCAATGAAGTTTCTGATTCATACTTTGCATTGTGAATAAATTGTTACTTGAGCATAAGAAATCATATGGCAATATCCATATATGTTGCTGTTTAAGAATGATCATGATGCCCTCATGTCCGTATTTATTGACACCTCTACCTCTAAACAAGTGGACATATTTATCGTTATCGGCTTCCGCTTGAGGACAAGAGAGGTCTAAGCTTGGGGGAGTTGATACGTCCATTTTGCATCATGCTTTTATATTGATATTTATTGCATTATGGGCTGTTATTACACATTATGTCACAATACTTCTGCCTATTCTCTCTTATTTTACAAGGTCTACATAAGGAGGGAGAATGCCGGCAGCTGGAATTCTGGGCTGGAAAAGGAGAAAATATTAGAGACCTATTCTGCACAACTCGAAAAGTGCTGAAACTCCACGAAAGTTATTTTTTGGAAATAATAAAAAATATTGAGCGGAAGAAATATCAAAGGGGGCCCACACCCTGGCCACGAGGGTGGGGGCGTGCCCTACCCCCCTGGGTGCGCCCCCCTGCCTCATGGGCCCCTTGGTGGCCCTCCGGTGCCTATCTTCTGCTATATGAAGTCTTTCGTCCGAAGAAAAATCATAAGCAAGCTTTTGGGATGAGACTCCGCCACCACGAGGCGGAACCTTGGCGGAACCAATCTAGTGCTCTGGCGGAGCTGTTCTGCCGGGGACACTTCCCCTCCGGGAGGGGGAAATCATCACCATCGTCATCACCAACGCTCCTCTCATCGGGAGGGTCCCAATCTCCATCAAAAACTTCACCAGCACCATCTCCTCTCAAACCCTAGTTCATCTCTTGTATCCAATTCTTGTCTCTAAGTCTGGGATTGGTACCTGTAGGTTGCTAGTAGTGTTGATTACTCCTTGTAGTTGATGCTAATTGGTTTATTTGGTGGAAGATCATATGTTCAGATCCTGTATGCATATTAATACCCCTCTGATTATGAACATGAATATGCTTTGTGAGTAGTTACATTTGTTCCTAAGGACATGGGAGAAGTCTTGCTATTAGTAGTCATGTGTATTTGGTATTCGTTCGATATTTTGATGAGATGTATGTTGTCTCTTCTCTAGTGGTGTTATGTGAACGTCGACTACATGACACTTCACCATTATTTGGGCCTAGAGGAAGGCATTGGGAAGTAATAAGTAGATGATGGGTTGCTAGAGTGACAGAAGCTTAAACCCTAGTTTATGTGTTGCTTCGTAAGGGGCTGATTTGGATCCATATGTTTCATGCTATGGTTAGGTTTACCATAATACTTCTTTCGTAGTTGCAGATGCTTGCAATAGGGGTTAATCATAAGTGGGATGCTTGTCCAAGTAAGGACGGCACTCAAGCACCGGTCCACACACATATCAAATTATCAAAGTACCGAACGTGAATCATATGAACGTGATGAAAACTAGCTTGACGATAATTCCCATGTGTCCTCGGGAGCTTGACAAAAAGGATTGGGCCACCTTGCTGCACTTTATTTACTTTTGTTACTTGTTGCTCGTTACAAATTATCTTATCACAAAACTATCTGTTACCTATAATTTCAGTGCTTGCAGAGAATACCGTGTTGAAACCGCTTATCATTTCCTTCTGCTCCTCGTTGGGTTCGACACTCTTACTTATCGGAAGGACTACGATAGATCCCCTACACTTGTGGGTTATCAGTCCGCAACTACTAACGTTCATTAAGGTAAAACCCAACCATAGCATTAAGATATATTGGTCCCCCTTCAATCTCGTATGCATCAATTTCTATGCTAGGTTGAAGCTTCTGTCACTCTTCCCCTCCAATACATAGTCCTATCAACATACAACTAACCCTATGGTGTGATCCATACGCGCGCTCATATGATGGGCACCAAAGGACAGCAACATAACCACAAGCAAATTAAATCAATCATAGCAATTCATCAACCACCGATAGGACAACGAAAATCTACTCAGACATCATAGGATGGCAACACATCATTAGAAAATAATATGAAGCATAAAGCACCATGTTCAAGTAGAGGGTACAACGGGTTGCGGGAGAGTGGACCGCTCTAGATAGAGGGGGGAAGGTGATGGAGATGTTGGTGAAGATGGCGGAGGTGTTAGTGAAGATCGCGGTGATGATGATGGCCCCCGGTGGCATTCCGGCGCCACCGGAAGCGAGGGGGAGGGAGCCCCCCTCCTTCTTCTACTTCCTTGACCTTCTCCCTAGATGGGAGAAGGGTTTCTCCTCTGGTCCATGGTCTCCATGGCATGGGAGGGGCGAGAGCCCCTCCGAGATTGGATCTGTCTCTCTGTCTCTCTCTGTTTCTGTGCTCTGGTCTGCTGCCCTTTCACCGTTTCGTGTATATATGGAGATCTGTAACTCCGATTGGATTGAAACCTTCGCCGTGATTTTTTCCCAAAAAATAGCTTTCTTGCGGCCGAAGAAGGGCATCAACCGCTTTACAGGGTGGCCACGAGGGTCCAGGGCGCGCCTGACCCCCTAGGGCGCGCCCCCCTACCTCGTGGCCCCCTCGGGCATCGTATTGCGTTGATTCTTCTTCCCAAAAATCACATATATTCCAAAAAAAAATCCCCGTCAGTTTTTTATCCTGTTTGGACTCCGTTTGATATGGATTTTCTTTGAAACAAAAAACATGCAACAAACAGGAACTGGCACTGGGCACTGATCAATATGTTAGTCCCAAAAATAGTATAAAAAGTTGACAAAAGTATATGAAAGTTGTATAATATTGGCATGGAACAATCAAAAATTATAGATACGACAGAGACGTATCATTGGGTTCGACACTCTTACTTATCGAAAGGACTACGATAGATCCCGTATACTTGTGGGTCATCAGCTGCCGCCTCGTGGCTCTTCTGACTTGTACTCCAAGTCCCCTGGGTGTCTTTTGGTCCAATAAGAATCATCCCGAAAGTTTTATTCCCATTTGAACTCCGTTTGATATTCGTTTTCTGCGAAGCTAAAAAAGAAAAAAAAACATAAACTGGCAGTGGGCTCTAGGTTAATAGGTTAGTCCCAAAAAAATATAAAATAGCATATGAATGCATATAAAACATCCAAAACAGATAATGTAATAGCATGGAACAATAAAAAATTATAGGTACGTTGGAGACGTATCAATGATATTCAATTCATTCAACCATTTACTGATAGGATATAAGTGAAGCACGAGAGTAAATGATAAAACTACTCCAAAATTATATAACTGAGGATCAGTGTGTAGCCCAGTAGTTAAATAGCCATGTGAGGACTCTCTCATTCAAGTTTTCAGATCCAATGATTTTATTCAACCAACTAGTAAAATGAAAATACGCTCCAGGCAAAACACATATCATGTGCCAAATAAAAACATAGCTCCGAGTAAGGTATACCGATAGTGTTGAAGACAAAAGACGGGATGCCTTCCAGGGCATCCCCAAGCTTAGTTGCTTGTGTATTCCTTGAATATTACCTTGGGGTGCCTTGGGCATCCCCAAGCTTAGGGTCTTGACACTGCTTATTCTTCTCATATCGACATCTCACTCAAAACTTGAAAACTTCAATCACACAAAACTTAACGGAACTTCGTGAGATGGGTCAGTATGATAAAGACAAATCATTCACTTTGGTGCTGTCAAGATAAGATTCTTAATTATTCTCACACGATGCCTACTGTACCATATCATTTCTACAATTTATATTGAGCAGTATAAGCCATAGAAACTAGAAAACAAGAAAACAATGCATTGAAAACAGAATCGGTAAAAACAGAACAGTCTGTAATGATCTGAACAACAACCATACTTCTGTTACTCCACAAATTCTAAAAAATTAGGAAAAAGTAAACAATTTGTATAGCAGTACCGTGTAAAAATTTCAGAAACTTTTGACATTCCAATAAAAAAATGTAAATTCACGCACTACAGCCAAACTTTTTGTTTTTGCACCGCACATAGCAAACAAGCAATCTAATCATCCTAAAACCAAAACTTGGAACATTAATTTTATAATACAATGGATATATACAAGGGGATACTTATTTTTCAGAAACTTTCACGGAAAATTTCACATTGTTTCCATGAGCATGAACACAAGTGTTCAAGGTCGACCCTCACTTCCCCAATGCAGAACCTTCCAGTCACTTCTCTTTTTGAAAAAGTTTCTAAGCATAAGAGGTAAGTAATTTTTTGTATTTTGCATTATTTTAACTTTTTTGTTTGTTTCACCCATGACTAAAGAAAACAAAAACAAAAGGGAAAACAAAATCTACTTAGTGAAGAAAGTAAACAAGCACACACGAGAATATCAACCCCACGCTATTGCTCCCCGACAACGGCACCATAAAAGAGCTTGATAATCCCCAAGTGCAAGGAATCATAGTAGAAATTTTGAAAGATGGAAGTGATAAGTATGGAGTGTCGAACCCACAAGGAGCTAAAGGTAAGATCAATATTCTCTAAAGTCCTATCTGCCACTGATACGACTCTACGTACACCGAACGTTTGCTTCCATCTAGAAACGAGAAATACAACTACGTTGTTGGTACTAATAGGATAGCTTTGCATGATATTGGAGAACTAAAATATAAAAATAGGTGTTGTTAAGATAAAGTTAGAATATATTACCATATATTATAAATAGCAAGTGTGGAATAGTGATGGATCGATGTGCGGAATTATCCTAGGCAATTGTTCACAAGATCGGTAATCATTATTGCAATTTTATACGAGGGAGAGGCATAAGCTACCATACTTTGTCTACTTGGATCATATGCACTTATGATTGGAACTCCACAAAGCATCCTCAACTACTATAGATCATTAAGGTAAAACCAAACTATAGCATTAAAGTATCAAGTCCCCTTTATCCCATACGCAACAACCCCCTTACTTGGGTTTAAACTTCTGCCACTCTGGGAACCCATTATAAGCAAATCATGAACGTATTGCAACACCCTACATCCAGAATCCTTCACGTGTGCGCGACATGGAAGGCACCATAGGACAACACCAAAATAAAACATACAACTCAAACCAATCTAGATTATCAATCAAGCCAAAAGACAAAAGAAATCTACTTAAAACATCATAGGATGGCAACACATCGTTGGATCATAATATGTGGCATAAAGCACCATATGCAAGTAGGGGATTACAGTGGGGGTGCGGGAGAGTGGACCGCTTAAAAGAGACGAGGAAGGTAATGAAGATGGTGATGTTGATGAAGACGATCACCGCGGCAATGATTCCCCCAGCGGCTCTTTGATGTCTACTATTTCTTGTAGACACGTGTTGGGCCTCCAAGCGCAGAGTTTTGTAGGACAGTAGCAAATTTCCCTCAAGTGGATGACCTAAGGTTTATCAATCCGTGGGAGGTGTAGGATGAAGATGGTCTCTCTCAAACAACCTTGCAACCCAATAATAAAAAGTCTCTTGTGTCCCCAACACACCAAATACAATGGTAATTTGTATAGGTGCACTAGTTCGGCGAAGATATGGTGATACAAGTGCAATATGGATAGTAGATATGGATTTTGTAATAAAAAAAGCAAGTTAGCAATTGATAAAACAGAGCACAAACGGTATTGCAATGCTTGAAAATGAGGCCTAGGATCCACACTTTCCCTAGTGCAATCTCTCAACAATGCTAATATAATTGGATCATATAACCATCCCTCAAAGTGCGATGAAGAAACACTCCAAAGTTCTTATCTAGCAGATAACATAAGAAGAAATTATTTGTAGCTATTCTTTCCGATCAATCTATCCAAGAGTTTGTACTAAAATAACACCAAGTTATTCTTTCCGATCGATCTATCAAGAGTTCGTACTAAAATAATGCTACGTTATTCTTTTTTATCGATCTATCAGGAGTTCGTACTAAAATAACACCAAAGCAAATTTAGATTCATAATACTCAACTCAACACAAGGAACCTCAAAGAATGCCCCAAGATTTCTACCGGAGAAACAAAAGACGAGAACATGCATCAACCCCTATGCATAGATTACCCCAATGTCACCTCGGGAATCCGCGAGTTGAGTGCCAAAACACATATCAAGTGAATCAATATGATACCCCATTGTCACCACGCGTACTCATATCAAGACAAATATCAAGTGCTCTCAAATCCATAACAGTATTCAATCCGATAAAACAAAATCTCAAAGGGAAAACTCAATTCATCACAACAAGATAGAGAGGGGAAAACACCATATGATCCAACTATATTAACAAAGCCCGCGATACATCAAGATCGTGACATCTCAAGAACACGAGAAAGAGAGAGACTAAATAGATAGGTACTGGTACAAACCCTCAGCTCCGAGGGTGGACTATTCCCTCCTCATCATGATGGCCGCCGGGATGATGAAGATGGCCACCGATGATTATTTCCCCCATCGATGGAGTGCCGGAACGAGGTCTAGATTGGTTTTTCGTGGCTAGAGAGGCTTGCGGTAGCGGAACATCTGATCTAGGTTTATTTCTGATTGTTTGTCTATTTATAGGATTTTTTGGGTGTTGGAATCACGCGAAGATGGGCCTTGAGGTGAGCACAACCCACCGGGGCACGGGCAAGGGCCCAGGCACCCCCCCGGTGTCTTGTGCCCTACTCCTCCACCTTCTGGTCCTTCCATGAAACTTCGGGGGTCTCTTTTGTGCAAAAAAAATCGTCAAGAAGTTTCAGCTCATTTGGAGAACTTTCATTTCTACATAAAAAACAACACCACGGTAGTTCTGCTAGAAACAGCATCAGTCCGGGTTAGTTCCATGCAAATCATACCAAAACCATATAATTTTTTTGTAAACATGGCTTGAATACTTCATAAATTATAGATACGTTGGAGATGTATCAGCATCCCCAAGCTTAATTTCTACTCGTCCTCGAGTAGGTAAATGATAAAAGAAAATTTTTGTGAAGTGTGAATGCTAGCAAAGTGCATAAGTTTGATCAATGATAATTTCAATAACTTTTCCTAGCATCATAACATCAAATCTTTCTCATAAAATTTATTACGATAAAGTAGCAATTAAAATGGAATTTTTGTTTTGGAAAGCTACCTATCATATTCATCATATAATCTTTCTTTTGTAGCATGGACATTTGAACTTGAATGATTCAAATTAATAGTCTATAATTTGACTCGAGGACATTAATACTCAAGCATATCAACAAGCAACCATGTCTTTCAAAATATCAACACTAAAGAATGTTATCCCTAGCCCATCATGCTCAATCATTGATCCATTCATGAGACACACTCGAATATTAGCTACATCCAATGCCCTAGTATGATCATAGTGCTCCCTAGTTGGTTCTTTATAAGAGAAGATGGAGACTTAAATAAAAATAAAAATTGCATAAAGTAAATAGATAGCCCCTTCGCAGAGGGAAGTAGAGATTTGTGGAGGTGCCAGAGCTCAAAGCGAAAATTGAGAGATAAAATTATTTTGGGTGGCATGCTTTTCTTGTCAACGAAAATGACCGAGTAATTCCCAACACTTTCCATGCTAGATATATCATAGGCAGTTCCCAAATAGAAAATAAAGTTTATTCCTTTTTCCACCATTCTTTCACAATCCATGGCTAGCTGTATCCACGAGTGCCCTCCATACCAACACCTTCTAAGGAATTTATTATTTGAGAACATAATGTATCATTTCGGGACTGAGCATCCCTAATAACTTTGTCGTACTCTTGTGCAATGACAAGTGAATAAACACTCATCCTGAGAATAACACATCTAGCATGGAAAATATTGGCCACCTCCTGCCACTTCATGAACGGTACGAGCACACAAAAAGGAAATTATTTTGAAATTCTAGAGATGGCACATACAAATTTGCTTAGAACGGAGATAATACCGCATAGAGGTAGGTATAGCGGACTCATATGGCAAAACTGGGTTTAAGGATTTTGGATGCACACGTAGTATTGCCACTTCGTAAAAATGGAGGCTGGCAAAAAGATTGAGAAGCAACCAACCGAGAAAAAAATTCTCATAAACGAGCATTAAGCATAAATAACACCGAATAATGCACCACAAGTAGGATGTAATTTCATTGCATAACTATTGACTTCCGTACTTGCATAGGGAATCACAAACCTTAACACCAATATTCTTACTAAAGCGTAATTACTCACCAACATGACTCACATATTATTATCTCCATATCTCAAAACTATTGCAAGGAATCAAACTTATCATATCCAATGATGTACATGAAAGTTTTTATTATATCATTCTTGAATATCTATCACTTTGGGACTAGTTTCATATGTTGCTTTTGACAAGCTCAAACAAATTTAAGTGAAGAACATGAGAATAAAATTTTCTTCTCTCAAAATAATATAAGTGAAGCATGAGAGAATTTTTTCAAAAATAATAAAGCACACCATGCTCAAAAAGATATAAGTGAAGTACTAGAGCAAATGACAAACTACTCCAAGAAGATATAAGTGAAGATCATGCGAGTAGTTAAGTAAATGGGTAGCTATGTGAGGACTCTCTCTTATTTAAAAAAACTTTTAGATCTAAGTATTTTATTAAAATAGCAAGCAAAACAAAATAAAATGACATTCCAAGAATAGCACACATCATGTGAAGAAGCAAAAACTTAGGATCAACCGATACTAACTGATAATTGTTGATGAAGAAAGGTGGGATGCCTACTGGGGCATCCCCAAGCTTAGATGCTTGAGACTTCTTCAAATATTATCTTGGGATGCCTTGAGCATCCCCAAGCTTTAGCTTTTGTCTCTCCGTAGTTCCTTTTATATCACGGTTTCCCTAAATCTTAAAAACTTCATCCACACAAAACTCAACAAGAACTCGTAAGATACGTTAGTATAAATAAATGCAAAACCTTATCATTCTATACTATAGCAAATTACTAAAATTATTATTTAACATTGCATACTAAATGCCTCTGCATATTTAATACTCCTATCCTTAAATAGAATCATTAAACAAGCAAACATATGCAAATAATGCAAACATAACAGCAATGTGTCAAAATAGTACAGTCTGTAAAGAATGCAATATTCATCATACTTCCCTACCTCCAAAAATTCTTAAAAATTACCACACTGTAGAAAATTTATCATACCATATTGTGTAAAATTTTCAAGATTTTATCACGTTCTGACTTTCCATAAGAATTCAGACAATGACAACAAACTTTCTGTTTTTAAACAGCAACATGTAGACTTGCAAAATAAGCATGGTAAAGGCTATCCTTGACATTTTTATTGAAATAAAAGATGCTACACAGTATTCTAAATTGAAGCAAGCAAATAAAAATAAAATAAAATGACACTCCAAGCAAAACTCATATCATGTGATGAATAAAAATATAGCTCCAAGTGAGGTTATCGATAATGTTGGAGACGAAAGAGGGGATGCCTTTCGGGGCATCCCCAAGCTTAGTTGCTTGGATCTTTCTTGGATATTGCCTTGGGGTGTCTTGGTCATCCCCAAGCTTAGGGTCTTGTCACCCCTTCTTCTCCTCATATCGATGTCTCACCCAAAACTTGAAACTTCAATCACACAAAACTTAACGAAACTTCGTGAGATAGGTTAGTATCATAAAGAGCAAACCATTCACTTCGCTACTGTCAAAGACAAGATTAATAATTGTTCTCACACAATACCTACTTTAGCATATCATTTACACAATTTATATTGAGAAATAAAATCCATAGAAACTACAAAACAAGCAAACTATGCAGAATCTGTGAAAAACAGAACAGTCTATAGTAATATGTACTCCAACCATATTTCTGCTACTCCAAAAATTCTCAAAAATTAGGACAACATAGAGAATTTGTATATATATCACCTGTAAAAAATCCAGAATTTTTCCACGTTCCAGTAAAATATAAGAATTTCTGCACTGGACGCAAAAGTTTCTGTTTTTGCACAGAATCAAGTCAACTATCATCCACACTATCCCAAAGGCTTTACTTGGCACTTTATTGAAACAAAACCTATAAAACATGATTACTACAGTAGCATAATCATGTGAACATACAAAAATAGTAGGTAAAAGTGTTGGCTGTCTCCCAACAAGCGCTTTTCTTTAATGCCTTTTAGGTAGGCATGGTGATTTCAATGATGCTCGCACAAAATATAAGAATTGAAACATAAAGAGAGCTTCATGAATCATATGACTAGCAAATTTAAGTCTAACCAACTTCCTATGCATAGGTATTTTGTGAGTAAATAACTTATGGGAATAAGAATCAACTAGCATAGGAAGGCAACACAAGCATAACTTCAAAACTTTCAACACATAGAGAGGAAACTTGATATTATTGCAATTCCTACAAGCATAAGTTCCTCCCTCATAATAATTTTCAGTAGCATCATGAAGAAATTCAACAATATAACCATAACATGAAGCATTCTTTTCATGATGCATAAGCATAGAAATTTTATTACTCTCCACATAAGCAAATTTATTCTCTTGAATAGTAGTGGGAGCAAACTCAACAAAATAGCTATCATGTGATTGAAAATTAAAATCATGATGAAAAATTTCATGTTTATCATTATTCTTTATAGAATACATGTCATCACCATAATCATCATAGATAGCAACTTTGTTATCATAGTCAAATGAAGCCTCATCCAAAACGGGGGATTCATCACTAAATAAAGTCATTACCTCTCCAAATCCACTTTAATCATTATAATCATCATAAATAGGAGGCATGCAATCATTATAACAAATTTGCACATCAAATCTTGGGGGACTAAAAATATCATCTTCTTCAAAGATAGTATCCCCAAGCTTATGGCTTTGCATATCATTAGCATCATGGATATTCAAAGAATTCATACTAACAACATTGCAATCATGCCCATCATTTATACCAAACATTCTATTGAATTCTTCTTCTATCAACTGATGACAATTTTCCTTGCCATCATTTTCACGAAAGATATTATAAAGATGATCAATAATATGATGCAACCAGAAACTAAAAGATTCAATTGCAAGATCTAAAGATATACCTTCATGCACTCACCTCCTCGGCAATGGCCCCAGAAAAGAGCTTGATGTCTACTTTGCAACTTTATTCTTGTAGACACGTGTTGGGCCTCCAAGCGCCGAGTTTTGTAGGACAGTAGAAATTTTCCCTCAAGTGGACGACCTAAGATTTATCAATCCATGGGAGACGTAGGATGAACATGGTCTCTCTCAAACAACCCTGCAACCAAATAATAAAAAGTCTCTTGTGTCCCCAACACACAAAATATAATAGTAATTTGTATAGGTGCACTAGTTCGGCGAAGAGATGGTGATACAAGTGTAATATGGATAGTAGATATTGATTTTTGTAATAAGTACAATAGAAAACAGCAAGATAGCAATTGATAAAGATGAGCACAAACGGTATTGCAATGCTTGAAAATCAGGCCTAGGGTCCGTACTTTCGCTAGTGCAATCTCTCAACAATGCTAATATAACTGGATCAAATAACCATCCCTCAAAGTGCGATGAAGAATCACTCCAAAATTCTTATCTAGCGGAGAACATAAGAAGAAATTGTTTGTAGCTATTCTTTCTGATCAATCTATCCAAGAGTTCATACTAAAATAACACCAAATTATTCTTTTCGATCGATCTATCAAGAGTACATACTAAAATAACACTAAGTTATTCTTTTCGATCGATCTATCAAGAGTTCGTACTAAAATAACACCAAAGCAAATTTAGATTTATAATACTCAATTCAACACAAAGAACCTCAAATAGTGCCCCAAGATTTCTACCAGAGAAACAAAAGACGAGAACATGCATCAACCCCTATGCATAGATTACCCCAATGTCACCTCGGGAATCCGCGAGTTGAGTGCCAAAACACATATCAAGTGAACCAATATGATACCCCATTGTCACCACGGGTACTCATAGCAAGACATACATCAAGTGCTCTCAAATCCATAACAGTATTCAATCCGATAAAACAAAATCTCAAAGGGAAAACTCAATTCATCACAACAAGATAGAGAGGGGAAAACACCATATGATCCAATTATATTAACAAAGCCCGCGATACATCAAGATCGTGACATCTGAAGAACATGAGAGAGAGAGAGAGAGATTAAACACATAGCTACTGGTACAAACCCTCAGCCCCGAGGGTGGACCAGTCCCTCCTCAACATGGTGGCCGCTGGGATGATGAAGATGGCCACCGGTGATGATTTCCCCCTCCGGCGGAGTGCCGAAACGGGGTCTAGATTGGTTTTTCGTGGCTACAGAGGCTTGCGGCGGCGGAACTTCTGATCTAGGTTTATTTCTGATGGTTTCTCTATTTATAGGATTTTTGGGCGTTGGAATCACGCGAAGATGGGCCTCGAGGTGAGCACAACCCACGGGGCACGGGCAAGGGCCCAGGCACCCCCGGTGTCGTGTGCCCTACTCCTGCACCTTCTGGTGCTTCCACGAAGCTTCGAGGGTCTCTTTTGTTCCAAAAAAATCGTCAAAAAGTTTCATCTTATTTGGGGAACTTTCATTTTTGCACAAAAAACAACACCACGGTAGTTCTGCTGAAAACAGTGTTAGTCCGAGTTACTTCCATGCAAATCATACCAAAACCATATAAAATTGTTGTAAACATGGCATGAATACTTCATAAAATGTAGATACATTGGAGACGTATCACACTTTGGCGCCACCGAGAGAGAGGGGGAGAGAGTCTCTCCCTTGTGCTTCCTCCTCCATGGCCTCCCCCCTAGATGGGGAGAGGTTCTCCCTCTGGTCCTTGGCCTCCATGGTGGTGATGGCCCCCTCTGGCTTCCTCCTCCATGGCCTCTGTGATGATGGCCCCCTCCGGCAGGGTGCCGGAGAGGGCTTAGATTGATTTTTCATGGCTACAGAGGCTTGCGGCAGCAGAACTTTCAATCTAGGGTTCTTTTCGGAGGTTTGGGTATTTATAAAAAGATTGGCGTCGGTCTCACGTCAAGGGGGTGCCCGAGGGTCTCACAAGCCTGGAGCTAGCGCCCTCGGGGGTAGGGCGCGGCTAGAGGGCTTGTGGACTCCTCGTCCACTTCCTCCCCCAGCTCTAGTGCTTCAGGGGTCTCTTTTGGTCCATAAAAAATCACCGTAAATTTTTACCCCAATCCGAGAACTTTTATTTCTGCACAAAAAATGACACTACGATAGTTCTACTGAAAGTAGCATCAGTCCAGGTTAGTTCTAATCAAATCATACCAAAACCATATCAAATTGTTGTAAACATGGCATGAATACTTTATAAATTATGGATACATTGGAGACGTATCAATTATCCCTAGTTAAGATATTATTTTTTTCAGCATTAACCACATAAAGACTAACTCTTGAGGGCATTTTTTATTTCCACATAAAGTTATGTGGATACCTCACCCCATTTTAGACTAAATTTACATGATAAGTTTTAATAAGTTGCCCCCTCGTCCTCTGCCGCTATCTCCAACCTTGTAGTCCACGACAACATCATCCGCAAGCGCAGCGTCCACAACCAAAGCGTGGTCTCGGCTGCCAAGTTGTGTCAACGCGTGCATCACTGACCAAGAGACCCCATTCTACTCCACGATGGCACAGAAGGCCTCCCGGCTCAAGGCTGCTTGTTTTAACCTCGCTGCGGCATCGGATGTCCTCAAGGTGGCGGTTCAGGGATCCTCTCTCGCTCTGCGACTCCAATGGTGACGCCTCTGATGTTGACGACATAGCGGACAGGCTGGCCTAGATTGCTCCCGTCTATGGGGCCAACGCAAGCTGCCGCCTTTCATACTGCTGATGCTCTGCCCTCACCATGATCGGTGACGGTTGTTCTGCCAGGGGAGCGCATCCATGTGTTGGGTGCTTTTGGTTCATCGCGCTCACAACTGCACCCACTTCTCACCTGCTTTGTGGTCTGCATAGGTTTAGCTTGCTCTTGGCCATCATTAGGATAGTTGCTCGATGTGCCTGTCCTCTCCATTGTATTTCCTAGTCGTTCTGCTCCATGGCATGTGGTAAATCGACCCTTAAGTTATGAATCATTCTAGTTCTACTATCATTTCCTGGAAAGTATGCGACCTTGGTGACGTAGATCATTGCAAAGACATCCTCTCTAAAATCCTCGTGATTAAACCCTATGTTGCGCTTTTGCAAGAAACGGAACTCGACAATGTTCCTATCTCCTCCATGCTGCACTCGCTAGACCAAATCATCTCTCTCCACACAATCGGTTTGCTAGAGGTACTTCATCAGTGGTCAACTCTCACGCTCTAACCCTCCAAAACCACTCTCATGACTAGTTTTGATAACCCGCAAGTATATAGGATTGCGACAATCTTCGAGGGTAGTATTTCAGCAAATTTATTGATTCGACACAAGAGGAGCCAAAGAATATCTATGAATGTAGCGACCCGACCTCAGATGGTCAAGTCTCTGTGCTCCGGTGTCATCCCTGGATCAGTAATGCTGACACCACACAGTACTTCGAAGGATTTATAGCAGAGTAGCAATCACACACTTATTACATCGATGTCTCAAAGATAACTTATTACAATAAATATGGCTTCAGGCCATCTAATAATGATAACAGCGGAAGACTTGGAAGATAAGTGAGTCCATCAACTCCAACGGCATCACTGAGTATAGAACCACGACCTAAAAGCACCTTACTCGTCGTCTGAAAAGTCTGCAACATGAAAGTTGCAGCCCAAAAACGGGTCAGCGCATGGAATATGCTGGCAATGTAACACATAGAGAATAATGAATGAATAAGCCTATACTACATGCATATATGGCTGGTGGAAAGCTCTATGGTTACCGTTTTGCGTAAAGCCAATTTTTCCCTACTGCAAAGGAATAAATTTATTTAACTATCATGGTGGTTGAAACATCGAGAATGGTTGACAGCATTCCGATCCCAATTAAAAGCAATCATTAATAACCCAACAATATTAATTAGAAGTAACATATTGAGATTCACATGATATTCAAGTACTAGATACTCAAAACGTCCATAACCTGGGACACGGCTAATCATGATTAGTTTGTACACTCTGCAGAGGTTTGCGCACTTTTCCCCACAAGACTCGATCGCCTCCGTTGGTTTTCTCGCACTGCATGGTGTTTGAGAAACGGATGACCGAGACATAGTCTTTCAGAAGCGCTAGCACCTTACGTTTGGATAGACCGGTACACCTACTTTCCCATACATCTGCTAGTCTACCCTGTAAGAGTTCGCACGACTTAGTCAACTATGCCAGAGCCCATAATGGCTTGTGGCTGCACACGGAAGTTACTAGCATGAATGATCTTATGATCCCTTTGAGCCTGGGTGGCGGTCTGAAAGAAAATCAGGCAAGTCCTGATAGAAACCAGGTGCCTCAATCCACCCAGATGTGTATTTAAGTTGCCACCTTAAGTAAACCATTAAAATTAACAAACTCACATCTGTCATGGATATCACTCACCCAATCCACGTCTACTAGCATAGCATGGCATAATAAGAAAACGTAGAAGTAACTCCCAAAGGTTTCATAAGTAAAACAGGTGATAGGTACTACCTCATCTACTTCCCATCCCACAAATTAATTAGATCCTAATCATGCAGTGTTTGAGGATTGATCTAATGCAATAAAACTGGGTAGTAGAAAAGGTATGATCAAAGTGTTACTTGCCTTGCTGAGGATCCACGAAACCTAGAGCTTCGAGATAACAGGCGGCGCACTCCGGGTGATCTAACACGGACAAACAACAAGCATACAATAAGTACTCATTTAATGCACAGGTAAAGCTCGAATAAAAGATCTAACCAGAAAGTTCAACTTAAGAACTCCGGTTGCAAAAAGAATCGAATCGAACAAAGCAACAGAAAACAAACGGCGAAAGAAACAACTTGGTTCTTGCAATTTGAATCTAGGTCAAATCTTACCATAGCAAAACTTTGTTTAAGTTGATTCGACGGAACGGCGGTTTCGAAACGAAACTCCAGGCGCTTGAATCACCTGATTCCGATAAACGAGTGAGAAGATAAACTAGAACGAAGATCAGATCTGAGATCGCGATCGCGGAATAAATCCGACGAGAAGAAAAAGAGGAACGGTTGAACGAACGGACGTTCGTTAACCTAGAAGAATCCGGTGATCACGTTCGTTAAGACGAACGGTCCGGCGAACAGTCTCGAGGCAACTAAATCGGAAAAGAAAACGAATCCGATCTAGGGTTTCCGAAAAGAAAACCGAACGAAAAACCGATCTAGAAATCCGGAACGGTTTAGAAAAGAACCGGAAAGAAAAACGAATCAGAAGAGAAGAATCGGAACGATTAGAAGAAAACGATCCGATGAAAGAGAAAGAGACGCGGCGCGGCTACCTCCGGCGAACAGCGGCGTTGGGCGGCGGCGGCGAGGTGCGGCGGCGGCGGTGGCAAGGTGCGGCGGCGGCGCTGGCGGCGGCGGCGAACGGCGGCGGCGGCGGGTGAGGGGCGCGGGTGTGAGGCGCGGGTGAGGCTTGGGGCTTTGGGTTTGATGGTTTAGAGGAGGGGTGTGGGGGTATTTATATTGGGGAAGGGAGGGGTTTCTTGGAGGAGGGATCAAGGAATAAGAATAGGAGTAGGAAAGATCTAGAAAACAAAAATGGAATAACGGAAGTAGTACAAAAGTCCTACTAGGACTTTCCTAAAAGAGGCAACGGCGGCGGCTCCTGCCCGGCGCGCGGCCTGGCCGGCCGGCCGGCTGGCTTGGGCCTTTGGCCCAAGGCGCTGCAGATTTTTTTTAAATAGGTTTCGCGCGCGGAAAAACACAGAAAAATAAATCTACCGGACTCCAAAATTAATAAAATAAATTTTCCCCGACTCCTAAAAATGAGTCGAACAAAATGAACTTTTCTCCGGACCAAAATGCAATTTTTGAAAACACGCATTTTTTCCTATCCAAATAAAATGCAAATAACTCCGACAAAACCAATGATCCCTTTCTTTCAAAATTTGAGAGAACTCAAATATGAAAATAACGAAATCTCCAACTCTCTCCGAGGGTCCTTGAGTTGCGTGAAATTTCTAGGATCGACCAAAATGCAAGAAAATATGATATGCATGATGATCTAATGTATAACATTCCAAATTGAAAATTTGGGATGTTACAAACCTACCCCCCTTAAGATGAATCTCGTCCTTGAGATTCGGGTTGGCTAGAAAATAGGTGAGGGTGGTCCTTGAGCAAATCTTCTTCTCTCTCCCAGGTGGCTTCATCCTCTGAGTGATGGTTCCATTGAACTTTGCAAAATTTGATAACCTTGCTGCGGGTAACTCTGCTGGCATACTCGAGAATCTTGACTGGCTTCTCTTCATACGTTAAGTCATCCTTTAACTGAATCGCTTCAAGCGGCACTGTATCTCTTAGTGGTACCTCCGCCATTTCGGCATGACATTTCTTCAGCTGAGAAACATGGAATACATCATGAACTCCTGACAGTCCTTCTGGTAATTCCAATTTATAAGCGACTTCTCCCATGCGTTGCAAAATCTTATACGGTCCAACGAAACGCGGTGCTAACTTTCCCTTAACTCCAAAGCGCTTAACTCCTCGAAGTGGGGATACTCGAAGGTAAACTCTGTCTCCAGTTTCGTAAACTGTCTCCTTGCGCTTAGAATCTGCATAGCTCTTCTGCCTTGATTGGGCTACCTTGAGCCTATCGCGAATCAACTTAACTTTCCATTCAGACTCCTTAATCAGATCGGGTCCAAAGAACTGACGATCGCCAACTTCGTCCCATGACAACGGTGTCCTGCACCTCCTTCCGTATAAAGCTTTGAAATGTGCCATCTTCAAACTGGTTTGGTAACTGTTGTTGTAAGAAAACTCCGCATACGGCAAGTTATCGTCCCAACTAGATCCATAATCTAGCGCACAGGCTCTCAGCATATCTTCCAAAATCTGATTGACTCTCTCAGTCTATCCATCCGTCTGTGGGTGAAAAGTTGTACTGAACTCTAGTCTGGTTCCCAAAGTTTCATGCAACTGATTCCAAAACTTTGAGGTAAACTGGGCTCCTCTATCTGATACGATACTCCTCGGAACTCCATGCAAACAAATGATCCTGGTCATGTATATCTTTGCCAACTTAGCACTGGTGTAAGTGGTCTTAACTGGGATGAAATGTGCTACCTTCGTCAAACGATCAACTACTACCCATATCGAGTCATAGCCTGCTTTCGTCCTGGGTAGTCCTGTGATAAAATCCATGCCTATCTTATCCCACTTCCATTCGGGTATCGGCAATTGTTGTAACAATCCGGCTGGCTTCTGATGTTCGGCCTTCACTCTATGACACACATCACAAACTGCTACATATGCTGCAATAGCCTTCTTCATTCCGATCCACCAGAATGTTTCCTTCAAATCCAAATACATCTTGGTATTTCCTGGGTGAATCGAATAGGGTGAATCATGTGCCTCTTGCAGAATCAACTTCTTGATCTCCGGGTTATTGGGCACATAAACACGGTCCTCAAACCATAGGGTATCGTGCTCATCCTCACGAAATCCCTTTGCTTTTCCTTCGCTCATTCTCGTCTTTATGTCTGCAATCTCCTTATCAGATTTCTGAGCTTCTCTGATTTTATCCATTAATGTTGATTGAATCTCCAATGCTGCTACATAGCCTCTCGGAACTATTTCCAAACATAGCTCACGAAGATCCTCGGCTAACTCCTTTGGTATTTCTCCCGTCATCAATGTATTGACATGGATCTTATGGCTCAATGCGTCGGCTACTACATTTGCCTTTCCTGGATGGTAATGCAATCTCATATCATAATCCTTGATGAGCTCCAACAATCTCCTTTGTCTGAGGTTCAACTCCTTCTGCGTGAAAATATACTTCAAACTCTTGTGATCCGTGTACACCTCACAGTGATTTCCAATGAGGAAATGTCTCCATGTCTTCAATGCATGCACTACGGCTGCTAACTCCAAATCATGCGTAGCATAATTTAGTTCATGAGGTTTCAGTTGACGTGAGGCATACGAAACAACTCTTCCGTCCTGCATAAGTACTGCTCCAAGTCCTCGACGTGAAGCGTCGCAATACACCTCGTAATCCTTGGTCTGATCTGGCAGAATCAACACTGGTGAGGAAACCAATCGTTTCTTCAACTCCTGAAAACTAGCCTCACATTCCTCAGTCCAATTGAACTTAGTATCCTTCTTCAACAATTCAGTCATAGGCTTTGCAATCTTTGAGAAATTCTCAATGAATCTCCGATAGTATCCTGCGAGTCCAAGAAAACTCTGGATCTCTCCAACTGTCGTGGGTGCTTCCCATTCGGTTACGGTCTCAACCTTGGTGGGGTCAACTGCTATACCTTCTCCGGATATAACATGTCCAAGAAATCCAACTTCCTTCAACCAAAACTCACATTTGCTGAATTTGGCATACAACTGATGTTCCCTTAGTTTCTCCAAAACCAAACGCAAATGTTCCTTATGCTCTTCTTCGTTCTTTGAGAAAATCAGAATGTCATCAATGAACACTACGACGAACTTATCCAAGAACTCCATAAATACTTTGTTCATCAGGTTCATAAAATAGGCAGGTGCGTTAGTCAGTCCAAATGACATAACGGTATACTCATACAATCTGTATCTCGTGGTAAAAGCTGTCTTGGGTATGTCCCGCTCTCAAATCTTCAACTGATGGTACCCTGATCGCAAATCGATCTTGGAAAACACTTTAGCTCGTTGCAACCGATCAAACAGATCATTAATCATTGGCAGTGGGTACTTGTTCTTGATGGTTACTTCGTTCAATCCATGGTAATCAACAACCATCCTTAATGATCCATCCTTCTTCTCCACTAGAAGTACGGGTGATCCCCAAGGCGAAGAACTTGGGCGAATGTAACCTTTATCCAATAACTCCTTAATCTGCTTCTTAATTTCCACCAAATCTTGTGCTGGCATCCTGTATGGTCTCTTTGATATTGGCCCAGTGCCTGGCATAAGCTCAATCAAAAACTCAATGTCTCTATCCGGTGGCATGCCTGGCAATTCCTCAGGAAATACATCAGGGTAATCCTTCACCACTGGTACTTCCTCCTGTACAACTCCTGATAAGGAATTTAATTGTGTCCTGTTGGGCGCATGTCGAGATACATACTTGATTCTTCTCCCTTCGGGCGTCGTGAGCAAAATTGTTTTACTGGCACATTCAATGTTCCGTTCATACTTTGACAACCAATCCATGCCTAATATCACATCCAATCCTTGGGATTCCAATACTATTAGGTCTGAGGGAAACACATAGTTACCAATCCTTAATGGTAACCGATCACACCATCGATTTGCCATATATTCTGCTCCCGGCGAGGTTACTAACATGAGTGACCTAAGGGCTTGGGTTGGCAGGTTGTACTTGTCCACAAATCCCCTTGATATGTATGAATGTGATCCACCAGTATCAAAAAGAACGAGTGCAGTAAATGACTTAACCAAAAACTTACCGATTACTGCATCAGGCTGAGCTTCAACCTCCTCCACGCTAACGTGGTTCACCTGTCCCCTGTTGAAAGGGTTCGGCTTCTTCCCAGAGCTTCCATTGCCATTCTGGCCTTCAGGACATTCATTGGCATAATGTCCGGTCTTGGAACACTTGAAACAGGTGACTTGGCTCAGGTCTCTCTTGGCTGGGGTTGATGGGGTGGTACGGTTTTGGCCGTTGCTTCCTCCATTCCCATTACCATTCTTGTGGCCATTATGGTTGTGCAATCCACTTCCTCCATGGGTATGCTGAAACTGAACTCCCGGTTTAGGGGTAAAACGGGGCTTCTGCTGGGCTCCAGAGTTATACTTCCCCTGTCCATACTTCCTCTTGCGGTTCTCAATCTGCTGTTGCTTCCCTTTAATCATGATGGCACGATCTACCAACTCCTGGTAGTTGTTGAAACTTGCTACCCTCAACTGTATGCTTAGCTCATCATTCAGGCCTTCCAAAAACTTCTCCTGTTTAGTTGCATCCGTAGCAACGTCATCTGGGGCATAACGTGCTAACTTGCTGAAGTCGTCAACGTACTGGCCAACTGTTCTTCCTCCTTGGCGTAAGTTGCGAAACTCACGCTTCTTCATGGCCATAGCTCCTGCTGAAACATGGGCAGTGCGGAAAGCTTGCTGAAACTGATCCCATGTGACAGTGTCAACTGGGTAAGTGGCTGTGAAATTCTCCCACCATGCTGCCGCGGGTCCGTCAAGCTGATGTGCGGTAAACTTCACTTTCTCAACATCTGTGCATCCTGCAGTGGTCAACTCCCTTCCTATCTTGCGGAGACAATCGTTTGCTACTATTGGCTCGGTGCTACTGGAAAACACCGGCGGATTCAGCCTAAGGAAACGGTCTAGGTGATCAACAGGTGGCGGCGGCGGAGGGTTGTTGTTGTTGTTGTTCTGTTGATTCTGGACTAACAACTGCATCAATTGGTTCTGCTGCTGGATCAACTGAGTGAGCTCCGGTGGGAATCCATTGTCATGTCTCGGAGGCATCTGAGGTTTTAGAAAAGACGAGAATTAAGAATAGAGTGAGGTCTAAAGAGAAAACACTACCCCAATGCACATGAGACATAATTCACACAAAATCACTTCATTCAATCAAACAAGGGCTTACAAACGGTCTAGAACTATCGCAAAAGTGCGTGGACTATAATGTTTACATGGAGGGAATAATGCTACTAATATATGGTGGTCATCTATTAATTTGAATCGGTGGAAGACTCCATGATGTCTGCTCCAGCTTCGTCTTCAAAGTCGGGTTCACTTGGATCCGAATCGGTGTCGTCGATGATGATGTAGTTGCTTGGGCATGCGACGTACTTGTCTTCATTCTTGAATGCTAATCTCCCCTTGAGTTCTTCAATCTCCTGCTTAAGATCAACATTGTGTCTTGCTAGAGCTACGATCTCGTCCATGTAGTCCTTGCGTGTACCCTTCAGTTCTCCTTCTAGCTTGATGATCCTTTCCTTTGCATTCTTCAACTCTATCATATCATTGCACATCTGGTTCTCTTGGCGTTGAATGTGCTGGTTTAACTCCTGGATGAAAGCTGCAATGGATCTATCCTTCTTGGTGCTGACTATCTCCCATTCTTCATCTCGGCGTCCGCAAATCTGGTAGATAGTGTCCTCGAGGTCTTCTCGATAAACTTCTCCAATGCGTCCCATTGTGATATGAGCTGCCATGCTCTTTCCCAGACTCTAGGTTGGTGCACTGAAAACACTATCTATGGGCTTCGTGATGGCGCGAATGTCCTTCCCGGAACATGAGCTTGAATCTTCCAGTGCTCCTCTTCAGGCAGAGTGGCGTTGAAAGTCCCGGTGAAGCTTGGTAGTCCGATGTTCAGGTACTTGGTGACTTCCTTCAAGTGAAATCCAAAAGGTGTGCCTTCATCCGGTTGAGCGTACTTGATCTTCGCGTCCGTCATCCTAAAAGAGTAGAAAAGATGAGGAGTTAGAAAATGAGAGGAGAATAGTGATCTATGGCTTTAACTTAGTGGTCGTGTCCTACAGTCAGCGTGTGCTCTGATACCATCTCTGTAGCGACCCGACCTCAGATGGTCAAGTCTCTGTGCTCCGGTGTCATCCCTGGATCAGTAATGCTGACACCACACAGTACTTCGAAGGATTTATAGCAGAGTAGCAATCACACACTTATTACATCGATGTCTCAAAGATAACTTATTACAATAAATATGGCTTAAGGCCATCTAATAATGATAACAACAGAAGACTTAGAAGATAAGTGAGTCCATCAACTCCAACAGCATCACTGAGTATAGAACCACGACCTAAAAGCACCTTACTCGTCGTCTGAAAAGTCTGCAACATGAAAGTTGCAGCCCGAAAACGGGTCAGCACATGGAATATGCTGGCAATGTAACACATAGAGAATAATGAATGAATAAGCCTATACTACATGCATATATGGCTGGTGGAAAGCTCTATGGTTACCGTTTTGCGTAAAGCCAATTTTTCCCTACTGCAAAGGAATAAATTTATTTAACTATCATGGTGGTTGAAACATCGAGAATGGTTGACAGCATTCCGATCCCAATTAAAAGCAATCATTAATAACCCAACAATATTAATTAGAAGTAACATGTTGAGATTCACATGATATTCAAGTACTAGATACTCAAAACGTCCATAACCTGGGACACGGCTAATCATGATTAGTTTGTACACTCTGCAGAGGTTTGCGCACTTTTCCCCACAAGACTCGATCGCCTCCGTTGGTTTTCTCGCACTGCATGGTGTTTGAGAAACGGATGACCGAGACATAGTCTTTCAGAAGCGCTAGCACCTTACGTTTGGATAGACCGGTACACCTACTTTCCCCTACATTTGCTAGTCTACCCTGTAAGAGTTCGCACGACTTAGTCAACTATGCCAGAGCCCATAATGGCTTGTGGTTGCACATGGAAGTTACTAGCATGAATGATCTTATGATCCCTTTGAGCCTGGGTGGCGGTCCGAAAGAAAAACAGGCAAGTCCTGATAGAAACCAGGTGCCTCAATCCACCCATATGTGTATTTAAGTTGCCACCTTAAGTAAACCATTAAAATTAACAAACTCACGTCTGTCATGGATATCACTCACCCAATCCACGTCTACTAGCATAGCATGGCATAATAAGCAAACGTAGAAGTAACTCCCAAAGGTTTCATAAGTAAAACAGGTGATAGGTACTACCTCATCTACTTCCCATCCCACAAATTAATTAGATCCTAATCATGCAGTGTTTGAGGATTGATCTAATGCAATAAAACTGGGTAGTAGAAAAGGTATGATCAAAGTGTTACTTGCCTTGCTGAGGATCCGCGAAACCTAGAGCTTCGAAATAACAGGCGGCGCACTCAAGGTGATCTAACGCAGACAAACAACAAGCATACAATAAGTACTCATCTAATGCACAGGTAAAGCTCGAATAAAAGATCTAACCAGAAAGTTCAACTTAAGAACTCCGGTTGCAAAAAGAATCGAATTGAACAAAGCAACAGAAAACAAACGGCGAAAGAAACAACTTGGTTCTAGCAATTTGAATCTAGGTCAAATTTTACCATAGCAAAACTTTGTTTAAGTTGATTAGACGGAACGGCGGTTTCAAGATGAAACTCCAGGCGCTTGAATCACCTGATTCCGATAAACGAGTGAGAAGATAAACTAGAACGATAATCGGATCTGAGATCGTGATCGCGGAATAAATCCGACGAGAAGAAAAAGAGGAACGGTTGAACGAACGGACGTTCGTTAACCTAGAAGAATATGGCGATCACGTTCACTAAGACGAACGGTCCGGCGAACAGTCTCGAGGCAACTAAATCAGAAAAGAAAACGAATCCGATCTAGGGTTTCGGAAAAGAAAACCGAACGAAAAACCGATCTAGAAATCCGGAACGGTTTAGAAAAGAACCGGAAAGAAAAACGAATCGGAAGAGAAGAATCAGAACGATTAGAAGAAAACAATCCGATCAAAGAGAAAGAGACGCGGCGCGGTTACCTCCGGCGAACGGCGGCGTTGGGCGGCGGCGGCGAGGTGCGGCGGCGGCGGTGGCAAGGTGCGGCGGCGGCGCTGGCGGCGGCGGCGCTGGCGGCGGCGGCGGCGGCGAACAGCGGCGGCGGCGGGTGAGGGGCGCGGGTGTGAGGCGCGGGTGAGGCTTGGGGCTTTGGGTTTGATGGTTTAGAGGGGGGTGTGGGGGTATTTATATTGGGGATGGGAGGGGTTTCTTGAAGGAGGGATCAAGGAATAAGAATAGGAGTAGGAAAGATCTAGAAAACAAAACGGAATAACGGAAGTAGTACAAAAGTCCTACTAGGACTTTCCTAAAAGAGGCAACGGCGGCGGCTCCTGCCTGGCGCGCGGCGCGGCGCGGCGAATGGCCTGGCCGGCCGGCCGGCTGGCTCCCCGACTCCTAAAAATGAGTCGAACAAAATGAACTTTTCTCCGGACCAAAATGCAATTTTTGAAAACGCGCATTTTTCCCTATCCAAATAAAATGCAAATAACTCCGACAAAACCAATGATCCCTTTCTTTCAAAATTTGAGAGAACTCAAATATGAAAATAATGTAATCTCCAACTCTCTCCGAGGGTCCTTGAGTTGCGTGAAATTTCTAGGATCGAACAAAATGCAAGAAAATATGATATGCGTGATGATCTAATGTATAACATTCCAAATTGAAAATTTGGGATGTTACATTGAACCTTAACAATTGATTAGTCAATTCAACCACACCTGGGATATAATATTTCTGCAGCAAAGTGCTTAGTAGCACACTAGTTTGATAGTTTTGATAGTAAAAATAATAGTAGCAATAGTAACATGAACAATAGAAGTAGCAGTTTGTGATGATTATAACAGCAGCAGCAGTAGTAATAATTTAGCAAAGATCGATATGAGAAAAGCGTAGGCTTTGGATCAGTGAGGGATATTTGTGTTGGATGACATTCATCATGTAACATCACAACCTAGAGCGATACACAATAGCTCTAATTCATCAATGTAATGTAGGCATGTATTCCATATATAGTCATATGTGTTTATAATAAGAACTTGCATGATATCTTTTTTCCTACCCTCCAGTGGCAACGGTGTCCATAAGGAAACTAAGGGATATTAAGGCCTCCTTTTAATAGAGAACCAGAACAAAGCATTAACACATGATGAATACATGAACTCCTTGAATTACAGTCATCCCTGGAGAGTATCTGAACTATTGTCACTTTGGGGTCTATGGATCAAAACAATAACAAGTGCATATAACTAGTAGATAGGATTAAGAACTCAAATATATTCGTGAAAACATAGAGGGTTCGGATCTGAAACCATGACACTCGGGCCCTAGTGACAAACATTAAGCATATCAGAGTCATAGCAACGTCAATCTCCGAACATAGTGAATACTAGGAATCAAGCCCTAACAAATTGACTCGACTACATGACAAATCTCATCCCACTCCCGATGCCTACAACAATCCCAATGGTGAGCATCATAGAATTGTTGATGGAGAAGGGTTGATGATGACGAGGCAACGATTCCCCCTCTCCGGAGCCCCGAACCGAGATCATCCCTCCCAATGAAGAACATGATGTGGTGGCGGCTCCGTCTCATAAAACGCGATGATTCTTTCTCTCTAAATTTTTTCTCCGTGACACGGTACTTATGGAGTTGGAGTTAGGGAAAACGAAGGTCGGTGGGACCCATGAGCTCATAGGACGCGCCCCTAAGCTCGTGGCTCCTAGGTGCCCCCCTCTAGTAGTTCTCTTCACCAATATTTTTTATATATTCTAGAAATAATCTCCGCAAATTTTCAGCTCAATCCCAGAACTTCTATTTCTGCACAAAAATAACACCATGGCAATTCTGCTGAAAATTGCGTTAGTCCGGATTAGTTTCATTCAAATCATGCAGATTAGAGTCTAAAACAAGAGCAAAAGTGTTTGGAAAAGTAGATACGTTTGGGACGTATCAACTCCCACAAACTTAACTCATTGCTTGTCCTGTAATTCAGTTAACAAACTAAATGTGATAAAGAAAAACTTTTACAAACTTTAGGAGCCTTTGCTTGATCGTATCTTCGTCATGTCGAGTCTAGAAAGAAAAACTATTTTGAGTCTAGCTATATATATCGGAGTGTAGGAATTTTTTTACCCCTTATCCCCTTCATCGGTTTGGTAAGGAATTTTGACGTAGGTGTTTTGATTCTACTACTCTTCTCACTCAATTTTTTTAGGATCACACGGGTATTTTTGGAATCGTTGCGATATGGGTGCGACAAAATTATGTCTTGGTTCCTCCTATCTGCCTTGACTTTATTCCGGGGAGTTGAGATTCAAGGGGTTCTTGTCACATTCGCCATCGTTTAAGTTCCTGAATACCAGAGGATGCCCATTTTCGAAATCACTTCGATACCATTCCTTGGTTATAGAGGCGTTTGGCGTCACCCAGTACTAGGGAGTGTCTTCAAATGTACCTGCACGTATGGTATGTTGTTGTTTTCGAAGCTCTGAGATACACGAGTTTTCGAGGTTTTCTTGGTTATGTGTTGATGGATGCGGTACATTTGGAGTGTAGTGTTCGGAGTTTTGTGAAGATTTTTTGCTCCTTGCGTTGGACCGGATTGCATAGCCAGAAAGTTTCGGGAGTTCCTAGGTGGAAATTCAAGTAGTTACCTAGGATATAATGCATGATATGAGATTGGAGTTCGACATCTAGTGGTTCGTTTGAACACGGTCATTTTTACAGTGGGTCTCGTTGTGTCTTAAAGAGTCCTTGTAGCTTCGCTATGACTCGGGGATACTTCCTAGTCATGTACACTGCCTTGTACGTGATGGTCATTGTACAATCGAGCCCGTGTAAGCCTCACCATGAAAAATTTCGGACGAAATCTCTATCATATATTTGTTTCTAGCTCGATACCTTGTTTGCTAATTCTTATGTGATTCCAAGTTGCTTCTCAATCAATTGATGTATCATCTTACCTTCGGAATGCATTCGTTCAAAATTTTCTATTCGGATGCTAATTGTGAAGACTTTATGTTGCACCTATCTAGACTTTGATCTAGATTTTGAAATTGTTCAATGGTGGTTCTAACGGTTGTCATCTTCTCCAGGATGCTCCTGCAACCCGTCTTAATCCGAACCAAGAAGGCGAAGAAGAACTCCCACCCTCCCCACCTCCACCTCCGTAGGCATGGCAAGCTTTGATGTCATCCACAAATGCCAATACTAAGATGTTGCTCCAGCTCATGCAAGGGTATCGAGCGAACTAAGGCAATCAAGGAAATCAAGGCCAGGGCAACTTCAACAATCAACCTCAGTTTGCAACTCTAAACCAGTTTCTTAGCAACCAACCCAAGACTTTTAGCTTCTACGCCGAGCCTCTCGATGTTGACGACTGGCTTCTTGATATTAACGAGCACTTCGAAAGCAGCAATCTCCGGCCTAAGAACTATGTCAAGTTTGCTACTTTCCAACTCAAGAATCGAGCGGCAGATTGGTGGCAGCAGTACAAGGAATCCAGAGGGGGTCGAGTAGTCAGTTGGACTGATTTCTGTCGTGATTTCAGAGCTCACCATATTCCAACAAGTGTGACTGAAGGCATGCACAATAAATTCAGAAATCTCAAGCAAGGAAGTATGTCCGTCTATGAATATAACTCCGAGTTCCAGTGGCTTGCTCGATATGCCAAGCAAGATGTTCCCGATGAGAAGAGCTAGATTTACCAGTTCAGGATGGACTCAGAGAGGACCTTCAACTTGCTCTTATTCTCTCGGAGCCGACTGAGTTGGACCAGTTTTACAACAAGGCTCTCAAGCAAGAAACAACGCAGATCAAGTTTGAAACTTCTAAGAATAGACTCAGAGATGCCACTCAGTCTACCACAAGATTCACATTTTCATGCCGAGCTCACTCTACATCCTGGTTGACTCCCAGACATGTACGTGCATAATTCATACTTAAACAGATGTAGCGCCAAGATCACACGATCACTTATGATAGAGTGGACGATAGTGTGTTCTATTCAACATGGGTTAAGATAAAAAGTAGTTATACCAAACTTTTATACCTATTTAATTTATTCCGTTGTAGTACAATCTCAACTAAAATGTAAGGTTGCTAAAGTTTCTTACAGATGCACTTTTATATAACCCTAACACTTGTCCTTAAAAAGTTAACTTGCGGCGCTCTAAATTTAAATTGCAGCTTGTATCAAAAGTTAAGTGAAGTTTTCTCTTTTCAGGGCATAACTATGGAGTGTATCTTTACTTAAACCGAAATTCTTTAAATATGAGGAAAGTAAAATAAAAGGGATAAATACCCGCTATATAGGTTTGTTGTGTATGATTAGTTACAAGCAAATAGAGAATTCTAGAGTATATAGGATATTTTTTTGAATCTCAACATCTAATTGTTGTCGTTGATTGCTTCCTGTTAGGAAGTTGTTGGGCCCCACCCCAAGTCACAAGTTTATAGAAAGCAACAACTTTCCCTCAAGTCAATGACCTTAAGGTTTATCGAACCAATAGGAGCGCTTGAACTGACCGGACGATGCGGAGAGCCCCCGAGAAGCCCCCGTGGCACGCCTCTGCCGAACGGATGATGTGGAAGGCATGCTCACTCTCGCGAAGGCCCCTAGGAGGCGGGTACTTGAGCATCCTTTATAGGAGTAATACCCATGAACATCATTGAGTCTTAAAGCCGCTTTTAGCCCTAAAAATGATCAGGTTAACGAAGATCATGTTGAGAATTAGTGGTAGCTACATGGCCATTAGTTTTGTGCTTCTTGATCATGTTTATTCTTGTCTTGCCCTCTTTCCAATCTATTCAATGTGGTTCTTAATTTTTTTGCAAGAGAAACTTCCAATTTATTCTTTGTGCTTCTTAATTTTTTTTTTTGCATGAGAAACTTTCAATCTATTCATGTTCAATCATGATAGTCATAGAGAACAGTGGATGTAAAAAAATAGAACCTGGTTCATGGACCATCTAGCGACGACCACAAGTATTGAAGTGAGCCGAAGGCATGTCATCATTAACGCTCATCCCTCACCGAAGCAATGCAAACTTTGTGATAATAGACAATTGAAAAGTAGGCATGCTAAGGTCGCACAGGACCAGAGCATCGACCATCGCTGATGAAGAGAGTCATAGATCGAAGTCATGTGAGCTCCAAAATAATTCAAACCCAAAAAATGAGCCAAGTTAACGGTTTGGAGGGAAAAGACAAACTTTTCTTCTTCTAGGTATTGCTATACATATGCTAATTAGTAGTCTCGGACAAAGGAAAATTTTCACTTGAACTTCATTGGGACCCAACCAAATATCTTGAAAATTCAAAGAATAATTTTAAAACAATTTTATTTGTGTGCACTACCTAAATAAAGACAGCTATTTCAGTATGTACCGAAATCATTGAAATTTCTGAAATTTCGGTGAGATTACACTGAAAGTGAATACCATGCATATGAATAGAGAGAAGATCACATTTATGGTTGGACATACACGGGAGAAATTAGCAGTCACATGCGGTTGACAAACCGAAGGAACGTTTATTACTTGCAGTAAAACACAAACAACTCTGTGATTTCCCTTTGGGATGTTCATCGACATGCATGCCAATCAACGAAACATCAACGGATACAACAACAAACCTATGGCATACATGAGGAAGTAAATTAAGCACACCAATGTACGTACGTAGGTAGGAGTAGTACGTATGCATGCATGCCTTTTTTTTTTCTTAATCAGCCATGTTAGGACTTCAGGAGCACTTGGAGCCGGCTGCGGTTGCGTTCCGGCCGCAGTAGTTGAGGACGAGGGGGATGTCGAGCGGCAGGTTGACGGGGATGCCGAGGACGCTGAGCTTGATGGCGGCGCAGAGGCAGGCGGCGACGTCGAGCTTGACGAGCTGCCCGATCATCGGGCAGCACTGCTGGTTGGCCGGCACGTTGATCTTGAGCTTGAGCAGCACCAGCACGTCGGCGCACACCTTGAGGTCGGCCAGCGCGTTCGTCGGGCACGGGTTGCGGCTCTGGCCGCGGACGCCGGCGACCAGGAGGAGGTTCAGCGCCAGGAAGAGCGCCGGGAAACAAGCTGTGGACTTGGACGCCATTTCTTCGGTGCAAGTCCGGGAGTGGAAGTGCACGTACGTGGTGCGCTGGACTGTAGCTTAGGTTGCAGTGCGTGGGATGGCTCTTCCGGCATGGCTGTGTGGAGCATTTATAGTCAAAATTTATCTACGTGAGTGGGTTTGATTGATGGCCGGTGGTGGTGGAATAAGAGGTGTCCCAGGAGATATCTCGCTGGCAGCTCGTAGTGGAGGTATTTTGGTGGCAGCTCGTCGTGGCGTGTGTGTGAACGTAACACGGGTAGCGGCGGCGCGTTTTGCAAAACACTGACATCCACCCAACGCGCCATTGCCTCCATATACATGTACCGCTAGCTGATCCTTGAGTTTCTGCAGACGGAGTGCTGGCTAGCTGCTATATTGTGGAACTTTACAACTCAACGAGCACCATGTACGTGCCAAGACAGGCCGGAACGTCCACTATTGTCACCTTTCGGTTGTATTAGTTTACGGAGGGAGTACTTACATATACGCTGCCACGTGATGGCACAAACACGATGGTTCGTTCCAAACCAACTTAGCCGACATCCGGGTGCGCGCGCAGCGCAGCCGCGTCGTCGCCACTCGTTCAAGAGATTCAAAAGATGAATCGATTGCTCCCGCCGCTCCACTCAGTCTGTGTGATACATTGTCAGACCAGGACGAAATGCCACCTCTTCGTTGAGTTGATTGTCTCTTCCGAGAAACCAGTTATAGTAGTTTTCCTACCTGCTAGACTTGATGGGTCGATCAAGTCTCAGATCCATCATAAGTTTTTTTTTTTTTGAGACAACGTCCATCATAAGTTTTTTTTTTGTTGAGACAAACGTCCATCATAAGTGGTCACCCATACTCCTGTATGACGCCGTCAAACAGTGAGCGTGACGCCTGAAACGAGCACAATGGGCCGGCCCAGTAAGCAGTAAGTGTAAAGTGTAGGAGAACGCACTGTAGCCAACCAGTTAATCTAGCAGTCGGTGCACTGTAGCATCTGGTTGATCTTAGCGACCCAGTTTCTTGGTCGGTTCGTATTTTGAACTTTTTCTAAAATATGATTTATTTTAAACCGTGTGCTTTCTGAAATTTCTGAATATGTACATTTTTGTCATATACACTGTACAATTTTTATATACATACTGAACATTTTTTAAAATATGTGGAATATTTTACTAATACACAATAAACATTTTAATAAGAACCACGGTAATGCCTGAAAATTCGGGGTTAGACCTTGGCAAATCAAACAGTTTCGATGGCAGTTTTAGATGGCAAGCATAGCAACTCCATGCTTAGTGTACTTTTTTTCAGAAAATTGTCGTGAGTGTCAACTAAACTTGCCATCCTAAAATTGCCATAAGAAACGTTAAACGTGCCATGGTCAAATCCTGAACGTTCGGGATCATTTCCATTTAATAATGTGTGCTGAACTTTTTTAAAATATACGATGAACTTTTTGAAATGCAGTGACATTTTGTAATATATGCTAAACAATTTTTAAATACAAATTAAACACTTTTTCCATATATGGTGAACATTATTTAAGTACATGATGAACACTTTTATAATGCACGGTGAACTTTTTGTAATATACTGATCAACATTTTTTTACTATACAGGTGAAGATTTTTTAATACTATGGACATTTTTGTAATACACGTTGAACTTTTTGTATAATGCGCAAAAAAGAAAAGGAGAAAGAGAAAGAGAAACAAAAAAGGGAAAGGGAAAAGAACCAAAACAGAAAAATGAAAAATCGAAACAAAACTACTGAAAATCGAAAGAAAATCAGAACAAAAACGAAACGTGAAAGAAAGAAAACCAAGAAATAAAAAAATAGTAAAAAAATTACAACGACCAGCGAACTAAACATCACGCGAACCTGTAGGTCGGCTGGCCCAACTGGCTCATCTAAAGGCGTTGAGTCGACTATTTCCCACCCATGGACGGCAAATAGTATCTTCCTTAAAATAGGCCTCATCTGTAGCGGGTTATTTTGACGTATTGTTTTATTGGAAAGTTAGACAATTCGATAATCAATTCCACAAAAAATAATCATGATTAAATCAATTATTATCATGTATATCTTAAGCATACTATATGCGCTAAACAACATGAACAGTACGAGCGCACACACAGCGACAACCTCAATTTGAAAGTAAATCGGAACACGTGGGTTTGTATATGATGCAGTTGTGGTTTTTGCAGAGGCGATGTTGTTGACGATGATGTTGACAAAGACCGGTCAAATTAGATGTCTGCGAAGAAGGCGGTACACGTGCCGCATGCCGCCTGACTTGAAAGGATAATGACTCATTGTGGCGAATGTGAATGGTCCCAAGTAGCGCTTCCAAAAAATATAATTCACTCTCTCCCAGTGCAGGATCATAGGGGGGAGAGGTTTCGAAGATCTGCTCTCTCGCTCACCGGTACATGTTGGTGTTCATGATGGAGTAGACCACGATGACGACCCAAGCAGTGAGAGGGGTCAAAAATCCTAACTCAGTTTGTTGTGCCTTTGGCAGTGGCCGATAGATCATAAATATATACACCCTACTGCAGGATGGTCCTAACGTGACACATGTATCGGAAACCCTTCGACCAAACTATGTGCGATGCATGAATCGTAAATGGTATGGTAATAAAATCGTCACCAATAAAATGAATTGTGTGCGATGGCGGATACATCAAATACAATTCAGGAAAGAAGCGTGTGCAAATTATAGCTTACATTTGATCCATACGAACTGTTTGTGATGAGATAAAACAACAGAAACGGATAGCCAGATCAAGGTGTGCGCGATAGACGGCATACAGTTCACTCGGATGAACTGTTTGCGATGATACGGAAGAACACAAATAGTCAGCCAGATCAAGGTTTGTGTTCTTCCCTATCATCGCAAATAGTCATCCAGATCAAGGTTTGTGCGATAGACGGCAAACAACTCAATTGGATGATTTTTTTTGATAATTCAAAATAAACACTAACGATTCATCTTACCAAGATATGTGTGATACGCGGCAAGCAGGTTAGTAATCAGAATTGTGTGGGAAGACCGATAACACCAGAGACGATTCCTACTAATAAGCCGTGTGTGTTATGTGCAACACTTGCTGGTATACAATTGTAAGCGATTGATGAAATCATCACCGTCCGTGTGCGATGTGATTTGCTCTACCTGCACAACGTCTATATTCTGTCTACAGAATATGATTGCATAACTAAATTAAATATCTAATTATATAAGTGACTATACAGAACATTCGCACACACGTTAATGAACAACTACAAGCATACTAAACTAGGATAAACGATCGTATAATCATCCACTTCATGTGATGTTTCGACCACTACTGTGTGGTGATTGCTTGTCTCTGCGTTGGTATTTCCCTGAAGAGGAGAGGATGATGCAGCACAACAACGGTAATCATTTCCCTCAGTTATGAAACTAAGGTTATCAATCCAGTAGGAGAACCAAGCAACACTATGTAAACGGCACCTGCACACAAATAATAAAAACTTGCAACCCAACGCGTAAGAGGGGTTGTCAATCCCTCCTCGGTATTGAGATAGATTAAATTGTATAGGATTGGACAAATAGATCTTGCAAAACACAAAATAAAATAAGTAAAGGAAAAAATGCAGCAAGGTATTTTTGAATTTTTGGATAAATAGATCTGAAAATAATATGATAGGAAATAGACCCGGGGCCGTTGATTTCACTAGAGGCTTCTCTTGAGAAAATAACATACGATGGATAAACAAATTACTGTTGGGAAATTGACAGAAGAGCAAATAATTATGACGATATCTAAGGCAATGATCATGTATATAGACATCATGTCCAAGATTAGTAGACCGACTCATGCCTGCATCTACTACTATTACTCCACACATCGACCGCTATCCAGCATGCATCTAGTGTATTAAGTTTATGGAAAAATGGAGTAATGCATTAAGAACGATGACATAATGTACAGAAGATCTATTCTTGTAGAAATAGACCCCATCTTTTTATCATTAATAGCAACGATACATGTGTGTCATGTCTCCTTCTGTCACTGAGATTGAGCACCGCAAGATCGAACCCATCACAAAGCATCGCAAAAAGTCACAATTCATCAGATCATAAACTCACAATTCAAAGCCGACCACTTGGTACTTGTTCTATAACACCCTGTTTGTTAAGCTACTGTAATCTCAAGTTAATTGTGCCATGTCATAACTCTTATAGTTGCTAACCCTCCCTTGCATTCAAAGGCAATTCAAATTTCAAGTTTGAATTAGATTCAAAATTAAAATTTGTCAAACATGAAAACAGAAATGTTCAAAGTGTGGCAAATAATCCCTGGATATTTTTCATGTTGAAACCCATATTTTATAAAGTATTTAAAATGTCCGAAAATCAATAAAACAGGGGATAAAAACAATTATAAATGCTTTTTAAATAGTAAATAAATCCAGAATATTTAATTGAAGTGCCAAATTATTTAGGGCGGTGGTTTAATTATTAATACAAAATTTAGGGGCTAGTATTATATTTTATAAAACTAAAAAGAAAACAAAAAAGATTTAAAAGGAAAATGAAAACAAAAGATAAATGAATAAAAGGACGAAACCCCCCGCTGGGCCTAGCCCACCTACCCCCACTGGTCGCCTTCTCCCATGTTCCCCTGGTGCGATCACTACAGGGGCGAGCTCCGCCCGACCACCACGCCAGCGTCGAGGGCGAGGGGATAACGACCGCCCCAACCCCCTCGGTCCCCTCCCCTCATCTCGCCACACACTCCTCCCTTCATCTGGATATTTTCTTCCCCCCACCTCCTCTCTGCAATGCCGCCCCACCGCGCTCCCGCCGTCGTGCCTCCTCCGTCGTGTGGCCGCCGACCGCTGCTCGCCAAGGCGGTGTGTCCAGGGGCTTCCCCTGGGTGGCCTACAACTTCCTCGTTGCTAGATCGGGGTCGGGACGCGTCACCGCCGTCGCCCGCGCCATTGCCCTCCATCGGCGTGCACCTCGGCCGCCTCATCGATTCGCCCCGCTCTGACCTCGTCCGGCTTCCCCGAGGCCTGCCCGACCGTCATTGTGAGCCCCCATGTTTTCCCCTCGCCTTCATCCTTTAGCGCAGTCCCCGCGAGCTCCGACCTCCACAGTCCACCATGGCTGGCGCTCGTGACCGCACCTGCGCTTACGCTCCCTCGCACTCACCCTGCGCGTGCCCATGCCTCGCTAATGCTCGCCGAAGCCGCCCTGGATGAGCCCCGTGCGCGCGCCCGACCACGCATGGCCGTGCAGCCGCTGCACTCTCGTCGCCCGAGCTCGCCCATGCCCGTCTGCCCTGCTCGCGCGCTGATAACCCGCAAGTATAGGAGATCGCAACAGTTTTCGAGGGTAGAGTATTCAGCCCAAATTTATAGATTCGACACAAGGGGAGCCAAATAATATTTGAAGGTATTAGCAGCTGAGTTGTCAGTTCAACCACACCTGGAGATTAATTATCTACAGCAAAGTGATGAGTAGCACAATAGTTTGATAATTTTGATAATAGTGACAACAACAATAGTAACAGTAACAGTGATAGCAGTAATTTTGTAGCAAGTGTAATAGTGGTGATAGCAGTAGTAACTTAGCAGAAACAATATGGAAAAGTTTGTAGGCATTGGATCAGTGACTTGTTGGATGATATTCATCATGTGACAATTATAACCTAGGGCGATTCGGCACTAGCTCCAGTTCATCGATATAATGTTGGCATGTATTCCGTAAATAGTCATAGATGCTTTATTAAGACATCTTTTGTCTTACCCTCCCGTGGCAGCGGGGTCTATATTGGAAACTAAGGGATATTAAGGCCTCCTTTTAATTGAGAACCGGAACAAAGCATTAACACATAGTGAGTACATGAACTCCTCAAACTACGGTAATCACCGGAAGAAGTCCCGGTTATTATCACTCTGGGGTTACCGGATCATAACATGTAGTAGGTGACTATAGCTTGCAAGATCGGATCTAGAACATGGTTATAGTGATGATAACGTAAACGGTTCAGATCTGAAATCATGGCACCCGGGCCCAAAGTGACAAGCATTAAGCATGGCAAAGTCATAGCAACATCAATCTAAGAACATAGTGGACACTAGGGATCAAGCCCTAACAAAACTAACTCGATTACATGATGAATCTCATCCAACTCCTCACCGACTAGCGAGCCTACGAAGGAATTACTCACTCCCGGTGGGGAGCATCATGGAATTGGCGATGGAGAAGGGTTGGTGATGACGAAGAATGAAGACCCCCCCTCTCCGGAGCCCCAAACGGACTCCAGATCTGCCCTCCCGAGGAAGAACGGGGCTTGGCGGCGGCTCCGTATCGTGCATCGTGATAATTCTTTCCCCCCATTTTTCTCCAAAAATAGGATTGCATAGCGTTGGTTTCAGGGTTAGCGGGGCCACCAGGTGGGGACAACCCTCCTGGGTGTGCCAGGAGAGGGGGGCGCGCCCTAGTGCGTTGTGCCCACCTAGGTGCCCCTCTCTGGCAGGTCTTGGCTCCAAAAATTCTATTTTATTGTGTAAAAATTCCTTGCAATGTTTCGTTCCATTTCGAGAACTTTTATTTCTGCGCAAAAACAGCACCATGGTAGTTCTACTGAAAACAGCGTCAGTCCGGGGTTAGTTTCATTCAAATCATGCAAATTAGAGTCCAAAACAAGAGGAAAAGCGTTAGGAAAAGTAGATACGTTGGAGACGTATCAACTCCCCCAAGTTTAAATCTTTGCTTGTCCTCAAGAAATTCAGTTGATAAACTGAAAGTGAAAAAGAAAAACTTTTATGAACTCTTTTGCTCTTGCTTGCATAAATAATCTTAAACAGTACCCAGATTTTCAGCCGACATTATAACTAACCATGTCGTCAATAACTCTTAAAGATTATAATGACTCATATCAATGACATAATCAGCTAGCGAGCAATAATAAGATATCTCAAATGGCAACACGTTGTCAAAACAACCATGATATGATATGACAATAGTGGTATCTCGCTAGCCCTTTCTGAGACCGCAAAACATAAATGCGGAGCACCTCCAAAGTTCAAGCAGCGACTAAATAATGTAATTCATGGTAGAAAAGATCCAGTCATGATGCACCCAACATTAGCTACACACAATGCATAAATCATGACAGCTGTGCTCCCTTAGTTTCTGGCGCTTGTTTTAGAAGATGGTGACACAATATAAAAGTAAATAGATAGTCCCTTCGTAGAGGGAAGCAATGATTTGCATAGGTGCTAGAGCTCAATTCTAAAACACAGGTAAATTATTATTTTGGGACATGCACCCTTCTCATTTACTTCATGACTATCAGTTATCAATATCTTCCATGCTAAGAACGCTAGTGGCAGCGATAAAAGTAAAGGTTTTGACTCCATTGGGAGTTTTTGTTTGATTATTCGAGCGATTAACTCTTATTTTATTTTGCAGTTTGGGACTGGGCATCCCTAATACCTTCTTTTTCTCGTGCGATGGCGAGTGAATAAACACTCGACCCGAGAATAACCCGCTTAGCATGGAAGATACTGACTACCTCATGTCGTTCCATGAACGATCCAGGCACACAAAACGGATATTTTTAGAAGTTTTTAGAGGTGGCACATACAAATTTACTCAGGACGGCAGGGTAATACCGCATATAGGTAGGTATGGTGGACTCATCTAGAATAACTTTTGGGTTCAATGTTTTTGATGTATAAGCAGAATTCCCACTTAGTACAGGCTAGCAATTAGATTGAGAAGCGGCCAGCTAGAGAGCTACAACGATCATAACCATGCATTATGCATAAGTAACATTGGACACTAGCATGAGTAGGATATGAACACCATGGACATAAATATCATAGAGGCTATGTTGGTTTTGACTCAACTACATGCATGAACATGTGTGTAACACCCCGGTGTAATGATGCTGCAGTAATCCCTGAGATCAAGCTGATCATTTTGCTATAACAGTGCTTAGTCACTTTAATCAATATTCCATTTCAAATTCCAGTTGAATTCAATTTCAATTTCTGAGTGAAAGTCAAAATTGCTCAAACATGAAAACTAAAATGTTCATCATGTGCCAAATAATCCACAACTAATATTGGTGGTGAACCAACAATTTTGCAAAGGGTTTAACTGGCCTAAACTACTTAAACAGTGACTTAAGCAATAAATTAAATGCCTTTTTAATTTATAAAATTGGGAAACTATTCCAAAAGTCTCACGATATTTTTGTGGCAGTGCACTTTAATTCTTTGAAATTGTTTTGGCCAGTGGCAAATTTTTGTAAAGTCAATTGTGGCTAAAAGAAAATGCAAAAGCTGCAAAAAAAAGAGAAAGAGCACAGGCCACTGTGCACCGGGCCAAGTGCACAGTGCCTGGCCCAAGCCAACTGGGCCAGCTAGGCCGGCCCACTACCCCTCCCCCGGTCGCTTCCTGTTCCTCCGACCGGGCGGGACAACGCGCGCCCGTCGCCGCCTAGCCACCTCGCCGGCGACGCCCCTGCGAGAGGATAAGAGTGCCCCTTCTGGCTCCTAGAGTCCCCCCCTCCTACCTCCACCCACTCCTGGAATCCCCTCGCCCTCTCCACCTCTCCCTCTCCCTCTCCTTCGTTCTGGAGAGGAGGCCGATGCGGTCGCCGCTGTGCCTCGCCCGTCCTCACGGCCACCGAGACCTGTTCACCTCGCCGACCTGTCCAGCAGCTCCGCCGTCGTCGACTACCTCCTCCCCGTCCACGAGCGCAAGCCGGGGAGCACCGCAGGCCATGGATCGAGTCGCCCCCTTCCGCCTCAGTCGCCGGCGATCTCCCTCCTCTCCGACGCTCCTGCTGCTCCTAACCTTCCAAGGGCCACCGTGCGTGCCACTAGGTGAGCTCCTCCGTCTCCTGCTCCCTTCTTTCAGCCTCTTCGCACGCCATAGCTAGCTGTCGCCGCATCCGTGCTCTGCTCGCCGCCGACGAGCTTGTGGCCGTCACTGTGGTCAACGTCGCCGCTGCCTGAGGCCACCGTCGAACTCCTGGAGCTCCCAGGAGCCCGAGCACGTGCCTCCCCGTGCCTCCTAGCGTAGTTTCCATCGAGGTCCTGTATGCGCAGCCGCCATAGCTCGTCGTCGATCCTGTTTCCGTTGACCTTTTGGTCCGGCACCACCACCAGTCGACGTGGAACGCTTCCACGGTTCGAACGCAAATTGTCGCGCGCGGTTTGGCACTTCGTAGCGCGATTCCGACGAGGTCCCGAATGCCACCACCGCCTCCACTCATCGCCGGCGCCGTTTCCGACAGCTCCAGCTCCGACTGGCCTCACCACGCGACAGGGCGGGCTCTCCCCGTTCGAACGCGCCCACCCGCGCCCATTTTGTCCACCGGACGGCGAATCCCGACACACGGCCGCGCCCTCCACCGCGGATTTGGTCACCAGAGCTAGCTCCGGCACCACGGCTGAGCTGGCATACCTAGGGCCACCCCCTGGGTCACTGCCAGTGGGGCCCCTGGCCCCCTGTTGACCAGTTGACCTGGTCAACTATGCTGACTGGGCAAGCCCCAGCCGCTGACGTACGGGCCCCACCGCTTATTCCTCTAACTAAAATGTTTTAATAATTAAAACTAATTAGTTTAGCTAATTAGCCAATGACAGGTGGGGCCTACGTGCTAAATAACTTTGTTTAGTTAGTTTTAAAACTCTGCTAGCTCTCTGTCTATGACATGTGGGTCCCACTAGACCCACTGGTCAGGTTTGACCTGGTCAGCCGCTTTGTTGACTGCTGAGGTCATCAAGACGTCATGCTGACGTCACATTCCATTTCCTTTAATATAAATAAATCCAAAAAATGGTTTAATCTTTGAAAAATCATAGAAAATTAAGCGTATCTCGGATGAAAATGTTTTCTACATGAAAGTTGCTCAGAACGACGAGAAGAATCCGATTACGCGGTCCGTTTACCTGTCAGATGCCTCTAACTTTCTGAACCTGGAACATTCCCCCTCCGGTCATCTGTCTGACACAGCTCCGGAACCGGGAATACATTCCCGGTTGAATTCCCCCTTCACCTTATCGTGTAGCCATACGTTAGGTCACACCCGGCACGGCATATTGCCATGTTATGCTTTGTGATGCTATGCTTTCCCCCCCCCTTTGATCATCCCAATATTTCCCATTCCATTCTCTCATGCTTGCATTAGATTTTGCTATTGTAATTGATTGCTCCTATTCTGATGCATAGCCTGCTTTTGTAACCTGCTTATTGTTACCTACCTGCTTATCCTAAACTGCTTAGTATAGGTTGGTTAGTGATCCATCAGTGACCCCCACCTTGTCCATGTTACCCCTGCTTCATCATCGAAGACCCGATCAACAGGATTGAAGACTAGGCCCTGACATCGCACATCACTTTCCCCTTAGTTGCTCGACACTACTGGGATACTATCGAGTGCCGAGGATGAGACCTCTACATCACTTCTGATGTTAACCTTGTAGTGTAGCTATTCAGTCGTGGTCATCGAGGGTGATTCCGCCTTAACCACTTCTGATATGACCCAGGAAAGTGTGTCCGGCCGGAGTTAATCGAGCGTGGTGGGTAAGTTGGTGCACCCCTGCAGGGAAGAAAACATCTATTGATAGCATATCCTACGGTAACGGACACTTGGAGTTGTATCCCGATCGATACAACTAGAACTGGGTACTTGTGATGAGAAATGGATTGTGATGATAAGCGGATAGTATGGCTCTGGGATTGCTTTCTTGCAGGGAGTCGAGAAAGGATCTCTGACCGAGGTTGATAACACTACTACTACTTTACTTTATGCTACTCTACTCCCTCCTGTTGCTGCAAGATGGTGGTTTCCAGAAGATGCTAGTCTTCGATAGGCTAGGCTTTCCTCCTTCTCTTCTGGCATTCTACAATTCGGTCCATAGATACAACCCTTTTCAATGATACCGATGCATATGTAGTGTAGATCCTTGCTTGCGATTACTTTGGATGAGTACTCACGGTTGCTTTGCTCCCCCTTTTCCCCCTTTCTTCTTCTTTCCGGTTGATGCAACCAGATGTCGTAGCCCAGGAGTCAGATGCCACCGCCGATGCATACTACTACGTGGAGACCGTCGACGACCAGGAGTAGTTAGGAGGCTCCCAGGCAGGAGGCCTTGCCTTTTCGATCGATGTTGCTTTTGTGCTAGCCTTCTTAAGGCAAACTTGTCTAACTTATGTCTGTACTAAGATATTGTTGCTTCCGCTGACTCTTGTGTATTCGAGCTTATGTATTCGATCCCTCGAGGCCCCTGGCTTGTAATATAAAGCTTGTATTATTTTAATTTGTGTCTAGAGTTGTGTTGTGATATCTTCCCGTGACTCCTTGATCTTGATCATACACATTTGCGTGTATGATTAGTGTACGATTGAATCGAGGGCGTCACAATGTGCCAAGTCAAGCCGCTCGAACATTCAGAGGAGGATACCATATCATCATACTACATCACAATCATTTTAACGCAATGTTGATATCCAAGATAAATCATTATCAACTCCCAGCTACTTATGCATGGCATGAGAAACTATAATCTCTAATCGTTATTGCAAACATGTTTAATCATAATGGACTGAATCATGGATACTAGGTTAAACATATTTACACAGACAGAACAAGTCGAGTCCATACCAGTTTCTCTCTGCCACGGCCAGTTCTTCGAATGTCGTCATTATTGCCTTTCACTTGCACGACCGAACGATATGAAAATAATAATAGTGCAAGAGTGCCATGGACTAAGCTGGAATCTGCAAGACATTTTATTCAACAGGAGAAGACAAGGTAAAATGTGCTATTTATTTGTTCAACAATTATTCAAATGAGAGCTACTCAACATTTTCATCGTGGTCTTCTCCTCGGTACAACTCGAATAAAAAGAAAAAAATCAGAGAAACACACTGAAATGTTTTTGGAGTTTTTGGTTTTCTTGAACAAGCAATTAAGAGGAAAAAGCAAAAAACGAGAAAAACTATTTACACGGGAAAGCTCCCAACAAGCAAAAGAACAACAAGGAAATATTTTTGGGTTTTCTTTTTAATATTACTAATAAGCATGCAGAGGAGTAAACTAACTACAACTAACTTTTTTGGTTTTTTTTCTAAAGTTTTTCAAACACACAAGAAGAAAGCAAGAAAAACAAATCTAAGCATGGATGATACAATGAAAAAGTGTGAGCACCGACAAATGGAATAAGTGGACATGAATGTAAAGTCGGTGGAAACACGTACTCCCCCAAGCTTAGGCTTTTGGCCTAACTTGGTAGTCGATCAGTAGCCTGGAGGGTAGTAGGGGTGCTGAGGAGCGGGCATCCACTCGTCCCACTGCTGAGGCTCCTGCTTTGCCGCTTCCGCAGCAGCCTGAGCATTCCGGTATGCGATGATGTCTGTAGGCATGATCCTATATCCACCCCTGGCAGCAGAATAAAAGAAATCAGGTGCATGCAGTGGAATAATATCACGAGTTTTAATGCTAAAAACCAGGTTATAAGGAATGCAAATCTCAGGATAATCTTGTGCAAGAAAATGATGGTGTTCCATGGCTGCCCTGTCTAGGTAGACCTTGGTCAAAGGTTAATAATGAGGGTGTATCTCGACCTCGAAGTGAGTCACCAAACGAGTAGCAAAAATCCCACCATGTATTTCACCCTGGGATTTATTAAGATGCAGGCGACGAGCCACAATAGCTCCCAAACATGGGTGTTGTCGCCCTCTAGTGCTCGGCGTAAAACAAAAAAGTCTGGTGCATTGAGCGCACCTACTTTGTTTCTAGCAAGCAAGCACTTAGCCACAAATAAAGAAAAATAATGCACGACAAGAAAGTGTATGCTAGCAGCCATGGTGGCTGACACCCCTCTCTCATCTCCCACTGTCAAACTGCGATAAAAGTCCTCAAACCTAGCCGGCCTAGGCTCGGCTAAGCTCCCATCAGAAGGGATCAAGCATATATCACAAAATTCAGTAAGTGGTATCTTATGGTTTTCAGCATATAAATCAAAGCTCACTTCAGGAGGATTATTTTTAGGCAGAAAAGTAAAACTCTGAACAAAGATGTTTGTGAGGATTTGGTGCTGGTCACACTCATCGGCGATGAAGTCGGTGAGGCCGGCGTTTGCAACATATTGCATGAACTCCTGAAGAATTCCAGCCTCTTCCAGCAACGGGGTGTGCGGCCGTTCGCAAGGCCGTACCTCTGCCAACCTCCGAGGGTGGAGATCACTGTCAGAAGACTCCACAATAACACCCTTGGAGTTCTTCTTAGAGCCAAACTTTCTGAAGATATTCATGTCCGCGTACAATTTTATGAAAATAAAAATTTTGGGGTGACAAAAAATTGTCAACAAAACTTTATAAAATTGATAGCAACTACTCATAGGGATGCATAGAAGCCATAGGAAGCATTCAAACTACTTAGAACACTAAGAATTCAACATGCAAGCACATCTACAGCATCACCAAGAGTAGCTAATTATTCAAAATATAAACCACTAAAGAAAAAACTAATTGGACAAATGGTGGAGTCACATACCAAGCAACAATCCCCCGAAATAGTTTCAGAAACAGAGCTTCGAGCAAAGAGATCGAAATCCGCGGGTTTGAGCTCAAGAACACAGGAGAGAGAGCAATGGAGTTTTTTTATGGAGGTAAGTGATGATGTGGGATGAAGAGGTAAGTGAGGGAGCCCATATGGGGACCACAATTCACCAGGGCGCGCCTAGGGGTCAAGTGATAATCCCCAAGTGCAGGGAATCATCGTAGCAATTCCCAAAGGTGGAAGTGATAAGTATGGAGTGTCGAACCCGCAAGGAGCTAAAGGTAAGATCAATATTCTCTCAAGTCCTATCTGCCACTGATACGACTCTACGTACACCGAACATTTTCTTCCAACTAGAAACAAGAAATAAAACTACGTTGTTGGTATGAAGATGATAACTTTGCATGATATCGGAGAGCTAAAACATAAAAGTAGTTGTTGTTATCATAAAGTTAGAATATATTACTAAATATTATAAATAGCGAGTGTGGAATAATGATGGGTCGGTGTGCGGAATTGTCCTAGGCAATCATTAACAAGACCGGTAGTCGTCATTGCAATTTCATATGAGGGAGAGGCATAAGCTAACATATTTTATTTTCTTGGATCATATGCACTTATGACTGGAACTCTAGCAAGCATCCGCAACTACTAAAGATCATTAAGGTAAAACCCAACCATAGCATTAAAGCATCAAGTCCCCTTTATCCCATACGTCACAACCCCCTTACTCGGGTTTATGCTTCTGTCACTCAAGCAACCCACTATAAGCGAATCATGAACGTATTGCAACACCCTACAGAGGGAATCCCTCACACTTGCGCGACACCGAGGGCACAATAGGACAGCACCAAAATAAAACATACAACTCGTACCAATCTAGATCATCAATCAACCCAAAGATAAAGGATATCTACTCAAAGCATCATAGGATGGCAAGACATCATTGGATCATAATATGTGGCATAAAGCACCATGTTCAAGTAGGGATTACAGCGGGGTGTGGGAGAGTGGACCGCGTAAAAGAGATGAGGATGGTGATGATGATGGTGATGTTGATGAAGACGATCACCGCGGCGATGATTCCCCTCCCGATGGCACTCCGGCACCATCGAGAGAGAGGAGGAGAGGTTATCCCCCTTGTGCTTCCTCCTCCATGGCCTCCCCCCTAGATGGGGAGAGGTTCTCCCTCTGGTCCTTGGCCTTCATGGCGATGATGGCCCCTCCGAGATCATCCCCCATGGCCTACGGTGATGATGGCCCTCTCCGGCAGGGTGCCAGAGAGGGCCTAGATTGATTTCTCGTGGCTACAGAGGCTTGCGGCGGCGGAACTTCCGATCGCGGTTATTTTCTGGAGGTTTCTATATTTATAGGAATTTTTGGCGTCGGTTTCACGTCAGGGGGGTCTCCGAGTCGTCCATGAGATAGGGCGGCACGCCCAGGGGGTAGGGCGTGCCCTCCACCCTCGTGGACGGCTCGGGACTCTTCTGGTCCATCTCCGATGCTCCGTGGGCTTCTTCTGGTTCATAAAAAATCGTCAAAAATTGGCACGTCAATTGGACTCCGTTTGGTATTCCTTTTTTGTAAAACTCAAAAACAAGGAAAAAACACAAACTAGCACTCGGCTCTAGGTTAATACGTTAGTCCAAAAAATCATATAAAATAGCATATAAATGCATATAAAACATCTAAGATGGATAATATAATAGCATGAATACTTCATAAATTATAGATACGTTGGAGACGTATCACCAGAAATTCAAAAATATTCAGAAAAAAATAGTGTAAAATTTTTAGGGCATTCTGAGAACTTCTATTTTTGGGTCATTTTTAATGCACGAGAAATTCATAAAACAGAAAAAACATGATATTTTATTTTATTTAACTAATAAAAACACAAAACAAAAAGTAGTGACAGAAAGTAGTGCTTACTAAATTCATCATCTTCATACCGTTCAAAAAATGATCCATTAATAAGGTTGATCAGGTCTTATTAACAACCACTTTCAATTAGCATAAAACCGAAGAACTTTCGTAAATCACTAAGTTACCTCAATGGGGATATGCATTTCCCCAACAATAAGTATTTCATATTTCTTTTTGACAGTAGGTAGAGGTATTTGAAAACTTCCAATAGTGATTGTTGGAGATTTTTCAATAACATTAATACCATTCACTAGGAATTGTTTCTTTGAAAAGTGCACCGTAAGCTCATTGCCATTAATATGAAAAGTGACCTTGCTTTTATTGCAATCAATAATAGCCCCTGCAGTATTCAAAAAGGGTCTACCAAGGATAATCGACATGTTGTCGTCCTCAGGCATCTCAAGTATAACAAAGTCAGTCAAAATAGTAACATTAGCAACAACAACGGGCACATCCTTACAGATACCGATAGGTATGGCAGTTGATTTGTCATCTATTTGCAAAGATATTTCAGTAGGTGTGAGTTTATTCAAGTCAAGTCTTTTATATAAAGAGAAAGGCATAACACTAACACCAGCTCCTAAATCGCACAAAGCAGTTTTCACATAATTCTTTTTGATAGAGCAAGGTATAGTTGGTATTCCCAGATCTCCAAGTTTTTTAGGTACTCCATCTTTAAAAGTGTAATTAGCAAGCATAGTGGAGATTTCAGCTTCCGGTATTTTTCTCTTGTTTGTGATGATGTCTTTCATATACTTTGCATAAGGAGGCATTTTCAAGATATCAGTAAAGCGAGTACGCAAAAAGACTGGCCTCGGCATCTCAGCAAAGCGTTCAAATTCTTCATCATCTTTCTTTTTAGTTGACTTGGGTGGAAAAGGCATAGGTTTTTGGACCCACGAATCCCTTTCTTTACTGTGTTTTCTAGCAACAAAGTCTCTTTTGTCATATCTTTTATTTTTAGGTTGTGGGTTATCAAGATCAACAGGTGGTTCTATCTCAACATCACTATCTCGTTCTTTTTCATTGGGTTGAGAGTCTTCATGAACCTCATCATTATCTTTTTCATTATCACTAGGTGAGTGTTCATTACCAGATTGAGTTTCAGTATCAGAGATAGAAGTTTCATTGTCATTATCAGGAGGTTTTTCTATTTCAGGTTCACTAGAAGTATGCAAAGTCCTATCATTTTTATTCTTCTTTTTCTTTTTAGAAGGACTATGTGCATCAGTGTTATTTCTTTGTGAATCTTGTTCAATTTTTTTAGGGTGTCCATCAGGGTAAAGTGGTTCCTGAGTCATTTTACCTCCTCTAGTTGCAACTCTAACAGCAAAGTCATGCATATTATGATTCATTTCATCAAGTAATTCTCTTTAAGATTTAGCAACTTGTTCTAACTGAGTTTGAACCATAGAAGAATGTTTTCCCACACCTCTAACATCATTTGAAATTCTAAATAACAAGTCACTCAAGCGAGCAATCATATCAGAATTATATTTCAATTGTTTCATAACATTTGCATTGAAGTGATGTTGTTTCCTAATATAGTTTTCAAACTCATAAAGGCATTGACTAGGATGCATATTGTGAGGATTATCATTATCATTGAACTTCATAAGAGAATTTACCTCTACCACCTTAGGCAGTGGTGGTGTATTAAGCCTATGTATTTCTTCAATAGGAGGTAAATTTTTAACATCCTCAGCTTTAATACATTTTTCCTTCATATATTTCTTTTCCTCTTGCATATCTTCAGGACTGAGATATAATATACCCCTCTTCTTCGGAGTGGGTTTAGGCGGTGGTTCAGGAAGAGTCCAATCATCATAGTTTTTAATATATTATTCAATAATTCTTTAGATTGTCCAACAGTTCGTTCCTTGAAAACACAACCAGCACAACTATCTAGGAAGTCCCTAGAAGCATCGATTAGTCCATTATAGAAGATATAAACTATTTCATTTTTCTTAAGAGGATGATAAGGCAAAGCATTAAGTAACTCGCAAAACCTCCCCCAAGCTTGTGGGGGACTCTCTTCTTTAGTTTGAACAAAGTTAAATATTTCCTGTAAGGCAGCTTGTTTCTTATGAGCAGGAAAATATTTTTCAGAGAAGTAATAAATCATATCCTGGGGACTACGCACACAACCAGGAGCAAGAGTATTGTACCAAGCTTTAGCATCACCCTTTAATGAGAAAGGAAATAATCTGAGAATAAAGTAGTGATGGGGATCGTTGCAGAAATTAAAAAAAATTCTACGGATCACCAAGATCAATCTATGGAGAGACTAGCAACGAGAGAGGGGGGAGTGCATCTTCATAACCTTGAAGATCGCGACGCGGAAGCGTTACAAGAACGTGGATGCAGGAGTCGTACTCGCAGCGATTCAGATCGCGGTTGATTCCGATCTAAGCGCCTAACAACGGCGCCTCCGCGTTCAACACACGTACAGCCCGGTGACCTCTCCCACGCCTTGATCCAGCCAGGATAGAGGGAGAGGTTGGGGAAGACAACTCCAGCAGTAGCACGATGGCGTGGTGGTGTTGGAGCAGCGTGGTACTCCGGCAGGGCTTCGCCAAGCACCGTAGAAGGAGGAGGAGGTGTTGGAGAGGGGGAGGGCTGTGCCTTGGATGTGGTGCGGCTGCCCTCCCTCCTCCCCTCTATTTATAGGGTGAAGGGGAAAGGGGCCGGCCCCTCTAGACGAGATCTAGAGGAGGGCGACGGCCAAGGGGAGGGGGCTTGCCCCCCAAGCCAAGGGGGGCGCCCCCTTTAGGGTCCCCCAACCCTAGGCGCATGGGCCCTAGGGGGGATGGCACCCAACCCACTTAGGGGCTGGTTCCCTTCCACATACAGCCCATAGGGCCCTTCGGGGCAGGTGGACCCTCCCGGTGGACCCTCGGAACCCCTTCGATGGTCCCGGTACAATACCGGCAAACCCCCGAATACTTCCGGTGACCGTATGATGACTTCCCATATATAAATCTTCACCTCCGGACCATTCCGGAACTCCTCGTAACGTCCGGGATCTCATCCGGGACTCCGAACAACATTTGGTAACCACATACAAACTTTCCCTATAACCCTAGCGTCATCGAACCTTAAGTGTGTAGACCCTACGGGTTCGGGAATCATGCAGACATGACCGAGACATCTCTCCGGCCAATAATCAACAGCGGGATCTGGATACCCATGTTGGCTCCCACATTTTCCATGATGATCTCATCGGATGAACCACGATGTCGGGGATTCAATCAATCCCGTACACAATTCCCTTTGTCTACCGGTATGATACTTGCCTGAGATTCGATCGTCGGTATCCCTATACCTTGTTCAATCTCGTTACCGGCAAGTCTCTTTACTTGTTCGTAACACATCATCCCGTGATCAACTCCTTAGGTCACATTGAGCTCATTATGATGGTGTCCTACCGAGTGGGCCCAGAGATACCTCTCTGTCACACGGAGTAATAAATCTCAGTCTCGATTCGTGCCAACCCAACAGACACTTTCGGAGATACCCGTAGTGCACCTTTATAGCCACCTAGTTACGTTGTGACGTTTGGCACACCCAAAGCATTCTTACGGTATCCGGGAGTTGCACAATCTCATGGTCTAAGGAAATGATACTTGACATTAGAAAATCTTTAGCAGACAAACTACACGATCTTGTGCTATGCTTAGGATTGGGTCTTGTCCATCGCATCATCTATTCTATTATATAATTAAGACAAGAGGCAAACAAGCCATTATGTTCATCCACACAGATTAAATTATCTTGACCATTAATTTTAGATATCAAAGGCTGAGATTAAAGATATAAGCGTTACATACAAATATTGTTAGATAGAGCCAATTGAACGTGTCACGTACAAAAATATCTTTTCAAGCATTACCAAAAGCGAATAAGTACAACCGGCTGTGTTTTAAAAAAAGAAGTACGGCCGGCCTCCCAAGGCCATACATACTCGGACTCTTCCAAGCAAAGGAAGGAAAAACATACACGGACTCTTTCATGGGAAATAACAGCAAAAAAGAAAAAACAAATTCGTGATTGGCTGGCAAAGCCCAAAACAAATCCTGTAGATGCTCTAGATTAGTTTTCCTTACCTCAGATCTAACAAAAGGTCAACACCAGGTAAAACAAATAAAAAAATAAAGATAAAAAATAGGTTCACGTACTCCCAATCTCTGTATCTCCTCGCCGGCGTCTTTGAAGTACGCAGCCTCCCAACTCCCATACATGTCCTCGGGCGCCACCATAGACACAGCCATGTTTTCTTCAGTGTACGCATGCACATCGGCGGCCTCGGGTTGCCCAACGCCTGAGAGTTACCTCTTGCATGTGGATGCCGCCTGTAGAAGGACAAGATATGGGCTGTGCAATCTCAATGTATTAATCGGTGCACCAGGCACGTATATATAAGTACAGAGGTGGACCACAACCTCAACTATACAAAGAAAACAGGAGGTGGGCCCTACACATAAATATACACGTACACAATATACTCAACACCCCCCCGCAGTCAAAGCGGCGCCAGTGACGCAAAGACTGGAACGAAACTCCTCGAAAGTAGAAGTCGGCAGTCCCTTCGTCATCACATCGGCGAACTGCTGAGCGGTCGACACATGGAGAACCCTCATGCGTCTAAGAGCCACCTGCTCGCGGACAAAGTGGATGTCCAGCTCGATGTGTTTAGTCCGGCGATGATGAACGGGGTTGGCGGAGAGGTACACCGCAGAGACGTTGTCACAGTAGACAACCGTAGCCTGGGACACGTCATGATGCAGCTCCTGCAGTAACTGTCGTAGCCAGGTGCACTCGGCGACGGCGTTGGCCACAGCCCGGTACTCAGCCTCCGCGCGGGAGCGCGAAACAGTGGGTTGTCGCTTAGACGACCACGAGACGAGTGAAGGACTGAGGTAGACACAGTAGCCAGAGGTGGACCGACGGGTGTCAGGGCAGCCAGCCCAGTCAGCATCGGAGTAGGCCACCATCTCCAGAGAAGTAGACGCCGTGAGTGTCAGCCCGAGGGTCATCGTGCCGCGGATGTAGCGAAGGATCCGCTTCACGAGAGTCCAATGAGTGTCACAAGGGGCGTGCATGTGGAGACACACCTGCTGAACAGCATACTGAAGATCCGGTCGAGTGAGAGTCAAGTACTGAAGAGCGCCGACAATAGACCGGTAGAAGGGAGCATCCGATGCAGGCGAGCCCTGAAGAGCAGAGACCTTGGCCTTCGTGTCAACAGGAGTAGCAACAGGATGACAGTTGAGCATACCGGCACGCTCAAGAAGCTCATGTGCATACTTCTGCTGATGAAGAAAGAAACCGTCCGGACGCCGAACGACCTCAATGCCAAGGAAGTAATGTAGAGCACCCAGGTCCTTAATAGCAAACTCATCACGCAGCCGGAGAGTAATCTGCTGAAGAACAGCTGCGGAGGAGGCCGTCAAGATGATGTCGTCGACGTAAAGCAGCAAATATGCAGTCGTGTCACCGTGGCGATAGACAAACAGTGAGGCGTCCGAGCGAGTAACGCTGAAGCCCAGTGTCTAAAGAAACTCGGCGATCCGCTGGTACCAGGCGCGGAGCGCCTGCTTGAGCCCGTAAAGAGAGCGGGACAGCAGACACACATGGCCGGGAAGTGTGGCATCGACAAAACCGGTGGGTTGCTCACAATACACCTGCTCCTCGAGATGGCCATGGAGAAAGGCGTTGGAGACATCCATCTGATGAACGGGCCAGCCGCGAGACACGGCGAGCTGGAGGACGGTGCGGATCGTGCCCGGTTTTACAACCGGGGCGAACGTCTCGGTGAAGTCCACTCCAGCACGCTGGCGAAAACCACGGACCACCCAGCGAGCCTTGTAGCGCTCGAGAGTGCCATCTGAGCGGGTCTTATGGCGAAAGACCCACTTGCCGGTGATGACGTTGGCGCGAGGAGGCCGGGGAACCAGTGTCCAAGTACGGTTCCGTTGGAGCGCATCGAACTCTTCTTGCATCGCCGCAAGCCAGTGAGGATCACGTAGGGCGGCGCGGGCAGACACGGGAAGAGGCGACGGCTCTGCAGTGGAGGCGGCGAGGACGTACTCGTCACTCGTGTACCGGAGGCTCGGACGATGAATGCCGGTACGAGCGCGGGTGACGGGGCCAGAGGGCACCGGCGAAGCCACCGGCGAGGCGGCCGGCGTCGGGGCCGGCGAGGCAGCCGGCGTCGGGGCCGGCGAGTGGGCCGGCGAGGCGACCGGCGGCGGGGACAGCGGGGCGGCGGGCGTCGAGGCGGCTGAAGAAGCGGCCGAGCCAGCCGCGCCTGATCCCGCGGCGGGTGAGGGAGGGGCGCCAGGGGCGCCGGCCAGGGCACCGGCATGAGGGCGCGAGGACCACCAAAGCCCGGAGGCGGTCCGCGGGCCGAACGGGACCGTCCGCCTGACGGAGTCGGCGAGGGGCCGCCGGTGGCCGGCGGCGACGAGACGGCCAGGGGTACCTGCTGCTGAAATGGAAACACCATCTCATCAAAGTAAACGTGTCGGGAGGTGAAAACACGATGGGAGACGGGATCATAACAGCGATAGCCCTTAGTGTTGGGTGGGTAGCCGAGAAAGATGCATGCGACGGAGCGAGGTGCACGCTTATGAGGCGCAGTAGCGGCGGTGCTAGGGTAGCAAAGACAGCCGAAGATGCGAAGCCCATCATAAGAGGGGGGTGCACCGAGGAGAAGATGGTGAGGTGTAAAGTTCCCGCGAGTACGACATGGGCGGATGTTGATGAGGAGAGAAGCGGTGGCGAGAGCGTCAGGCCAAAAGCGCGGAGGCACATTGGCATGAAAGAGAAGAGTCCTAACGCAGTCATTGAGAGTGCGAAGGATGCGCTCAGCACGACCGTTCTGTTGCGAGGTGTACGGGCAAGTTAGATGAAAGATCGTGCCATGTGTGGTAAGAAGATTACGAACGGCGAGGTTGTCAAACTCCTTCCCGTTGTCTGTCTGCAACGCGAGAATGGGACGATCAAACTGCGTGAGAACATAAGAGTAGAACGCGGCGAGAGTGGATATAACATCCGACTTGCGGCGCAACGGGAAGGTCCACACATAATGCGAAAAATCATCAAGTATGACAAGATAATAAAGAAAGCCCGTATTACTAGCAACAGGAGAGGTACAAACATCACTATGAATTAACTTAAACGGGTATGATGCAACAAAAGAAGAAGCCCTAAACGGAAGACGAGCATGTTTGCCGAGGCGACATGCATGACACGAGTGATCCTCGTTCTTATTACACGTGAAAGAAAAACTCCGAAGTATGTGGCGAAGGGTGGCAGGATTAGGATGACCCAAGCGAGCATGCCAAAGATCCACTCCGGTGGCGAGGGCGACGGGGGTGGCGGAAGTGATGGAGGTGGCGGAGTGAACTGGGTAGAGCTCGTCGGGGCTGTCACATCGGTGGAGCACCATCCGCGTGCGAGCGTCCTTAACAGAAAAACCACATGCGTCAAATTCAACGGTAACCGGATTTTCACGTGTAAGAGAACGAACGGAAACAAGATTTTTAATAAGTTCAGGAGAAACGAGAATATTGGACATGGATAAAGGAGTGGAGTTAGACGGAAAATATGTATGACCAATATGAGTGATAGGAAGGGAAGAGCCGTCACCGACGGTGATGCGGTTGGAAGTGTGGACAGGATGAGCGGTATGGAGGTTACCGGGGTACGCCGCCATGTGAGCAGTGGCACCGCTATCCATGTACCAGTCGCCGCCGCCGGTGTAGCTGGACGGAGAGGGAGCGTTGTGGAGAGCGGCCAACAAGGCCGGGTCCCACGGTGCCGGCGGGAGAGGTGGCGCGGCCGTCAGGGGCGGCAGCGGCGGCCCACCTGGCGGCGGCTGCTGACCATAGGGCGCCGCGTAAGGCTGCGACGCGACGTAGTACGCCTGATGCGGCTGTGGCCGGGGGCCGAGAATGCCCGGGGCAGGGGCCCGAGGAACCGGCATGGAGTAGGCGTGTACAACGCCGGTCCATGGGTTCTGGCCGGCGTACCATGGGGCCGGCTGAGGAGCCTGCTACGGCGGGCGGGGCGCTCCTCCCTGAGCACCGCCGCCGCCCTGCTTGCGGCCTCCACGGCGGCAGCCGCGACGACCTCCCCCATTGGCCGCCGGCTGGGGCGGCGGGAAGGGGGCGGCTGGGGCGGGCGGGAAGCCCGGCGGGAAGGTGGGCGCCGCCGGCTGGGGCGGCGTCGGGCGGGGCGGTGGCGGGGCCGGACCCCCGCGAGTGCCGGCGACGAGGGCGGTATGGGTCGCGCGTGTCCGGGCCACCCGCATCCGGCGCTCCTCCAGCTTGAGGTACGCGACCACCTTGGCGAAGGTGGGCTCCGGGATGAGGGTGAGTTTGGAGGCGGCGTTCCCGAAATCCTCGTTGAGGCCGCCGGAGAGGGTGCTGATGAGGAGCTCGTCGCCGATCTTCTCGCCCAGATCGCGGAGCTCGTCGGCGAGCTTCTTGAGGCGCATGCAAAAATCATCGATGGACGAGTCAAGTTGCTGGCACCCGTAAAACTCACCATAGAGGAGGACCTTGCGCTGCAGCCGATTGTCGGTGAACAGGCCGTTGAGCTTGGTCCAGACCGCATAGGCGTCGTCCTCGTCGTTCACCATGGTGTGGAAGAGGTCGCTGGAGATGGTGAGGTAGAACCAGCGGATGATGGTGGCGTCGAGGATCATCCACTCCTCGTCGTTGATCATGAGCGCCGAGTCCACGGTGCCGTCCACGTGGCCGTGCAGGAGGTACTCACGGAACACAAGCGAAAAATACCGCTTCCAAGCGGAGTAGGACGCGGTGGTGTGATCAAGCTTGACCGGGACACGCTCATGGATGTTGAGGTCGCGGACGAGGGTGACATCGGGACCGGCGAACGGGTTGGAGACGGTGGAGGAGGAGGAGCTCATGGCGGCGCGGCGCGGGGAGAGAGGGAGGGGCGCGGCGCGGGCGGGGAGAGGCGGAAGCGACGAGGCGCGGCGGCGGCCTCGGGAGAGGCGGCGGCGGCGGCGGCGAGTGAAGCGGGGAGGGCGGGGCGGCGGTGACCAGGGGCGGCGGCGGCGGCGGCGGCTGGTGACGGCGGCGGGAAGAGACGGCGGCGGCGGCGGCGGCGCGGAGGCGCGGCGGCGGCGGCGGCTAGGGTTAGGATCGTGCTGCGATAGATACCATGTAGAAGGACAAGATATGGGTTGTGCAATCTTAATGTATTGATCGGTGCACCAGGCACGTATATATAAGTACAGAGGTGGGTCACAACCTCAACTATACAAAGGAAACAGGAGGTGGGCCCTACACACAAATATACATATACACAATATACTCAACACCGCCGACGTCCTCATGAACGTGGCCACCACCGCTGACGACGCTGATGCCAAGATCGATCAAAGCAAGAGCTAGCTAGGTACGTACTTTTCATGAGGTTATTTAAGATGGATTGAAGACTTGCCTTGCAACCAGCAGAGTGAAGATCGATCACAGCCACGGCTAGCTAGGTAGCTACTTTTCCGGATATCTAGGTACGTACTGGAACATAATATGTACATGTTTTTTTAATACACCTATTTCTGTATAATACAACATAGTCTATATAATTTTTTGACATCTCAGCATTAGCTTTGTGAAACAAATATCCATGTATATATCATGTCTTGATTGTGTCTTGACAAGCCTATAATTTTTATAACTTACTTAAATATGTCTTGACGTACACCATCATAAAAGAATACCTAGGTATCACTTATTTTATTGGCATGAATAGGATTATATTTAGATACGTGAAATATCATTCATGTCAGGTGTGTGTATTGTTTAGTTTATACCCCTCTCTTATTATTTCTAGAACTAATTTTTTATTATCTACATGTCTAGCACTTCTTTGTCCTACTTTATGGAATTGGTATAAAAACAAGAAATTAGCAATTTGGAATTGATATAGGTTCCACATAAATCAATCAACTGAACAAATATGTCGTCCATATTTCTTTGACTCCGATATTACTCAGGAAAATAATCAGTACAACGGTCAACTAGGTCACGTATAAGCAGGTATGAATACATGTAATATTACATACATGCAAACGTTTGGAGCTTTTAATATAAAATGCTCCTGAAAATCATGAGGAAAAAAGCACATATCCGTCTCGCAAACTACTGCAGAAAGGAGTGTTCCGTATCACAAGCTATGGCAGCAAGATAGGATTCCCGACAGCAATAGAGGATGACATCGTATATGATGGCAGACCTTTCTACTTCTTTAGAGAAATGCCAGCAGCTTACTTGACTTTGTGTTGCCATCTTTCTAATTCAGTTTGACCGTGCACCAAGGAACTCATTAGGACTATGCACTAGAGAACACCATCTTTCACTATCTTTATAACCGGATGTGATGACGAGGAGAGTATCTTAAAGTGGAATCCCATAAATTTTAATATATCATGATCTTTGAAACAGTTTATTAGCACCTTTCTTCTTTTTACGGATTTCTCCAAAATAATACATGGAATAAAAAAATATAACCAGCAAGGAGAGTATGTTAATGCATACCTATTGGCGATTGTGATTTTAAAGCAACCATCATGTTTTTTATCTTTGTAACCAGATGTGATTATAAAATACTGACGAGGACAGTATCTTAAAGTAGAATCCCATAAATTCTAATATACTTGATCTTTAAAACAGTATCCCTTTGTGCTTTCTTAAAGATTTCTGCAAAATAATACATGGAATAAAACAGAGGGGCATTTTGGCTCCCGGGAGCATTTGCTCCTGGGTGAACAGTACCACAGAAAAAGTGGTAAAATGTTTTTAAAACAGTCTTAATATTTTTGTGGATGTCCGTGTTAGTGTCGCCAGCATGCTTGACAATTTTCACACGACATGGAGGAATAGTGTTTCATCTGTGAAAAAAAATTGGGATGACATTTTGCTGTAACATTTGGTTTTCAATTTATTTTTGTACAGGACAAAATGTTTAACCTTTTTTCCTAAGACTTTGTAGGTAACATTTGGATGTGACTATAAATACATAAAAAAATTGTTGGATATTCAGGTGTATATATTTAACATACTAATGAGGAGCATCGACAAAAATACAATAGCTTTATGTGAATATGTTGGTAGATATTTCCAAAAAAATATATATAAAGCAAACTCGCCAGTATATGTATGATACATTTATACCATACTAAACAATTTACCAGTCCAAGAATATGAATGAGTAGGCGGACACCAGCCCAAAAGCATGGAATGAAGGGCTGAGGCTTTTGTTGATTCGTATAAATAGATCACAAGGATTCAAAAAATTATAAGGGGACCTTCCAGAGAAGAATGTTATGTTATGATATGCTTGCAAAGTTTTTTCTGGGCACTGCTTGAACTATTGGTGTTCTTACATGTATGGTAAAGAACTCAATGTCAAGATTGATAGTAACATTAATTAAATTAAGGAGATGAAATCGGGAAAATAATTGTGGCACGACCATGCTACAATATTTCTCGAAAGCTTAGAGGTACAATAATTTAATAATTTACATGTGCATTCTTAACAAATGTGATCACATAAAGGTGTTTATAATGCATATGTAGTATTATTAAGCATTCTCAAGACATGTTTTTGAATTGAATTTACAAAATATACTTATATATATAACTCATTACCAAAACATGAGCCTTACCGAATCATGGCAAACCATGCAAATAAATTCTTCATGTACAACTAAGAAGGATTCAATAATGTACATTTTCAAAGTATTGACTAAATATAGAAGTTAGAAATAAAACTCTAGCCGCGCAAATGCGCGGGTCACACTACTAGTTACATTGTGATGAATCGAACACCCATAGAGTTCTGGTGTTGATCATGTTTTGCTCGTGGAAGAGGTTTAGTCAACGGATCTGCGGCATTCAGATCCGTATGCACTTTACAAATATCTATGTCTCCATCTTGAACATTTTCACGAATGGAGTTGAAGCGACACTTGATATGCCTGGTCTTCTTGTGAAACCTGGGCTCCTTGGCAAGGGCAATAGCTCCAGTGTTGTCACAGAAGAGAGTCATTGGGACCGACGCATTGGGAATAACTCCTAGGTCGGTGATGAACTCCTTCAACTAGACTGCTTCTTGTGCTGCCTCCGAGGCTGCTATGTACTCCGCTTCACATGTAGATCCCGCCACGAAGCTTTGCTTGCATCTGCACCAGCTGTCTGCCCCACCATTCAAAATATACACGTATCCGGTCTGGGACTTGGAGTCATCCAGATCTGTGTTGAAGCTAACATCGACGTAACCCTTTACGATGAGCTCTTCATCACTTTCGGTGTCAAAACCGGCGGATCTCGGGTAGGGGGTCCCGAACTATGCGTCTAAGGCGGCTGGTAACAGGAGGTAGGGGACACGATGTTTACCCAGGTTCGGACCCTCTCGATGGAGGTAATACCCTACTTCATGCTTGATTGATCTTGATGATATGAGTATTACAAGAGTTGATCTACCACGAGATAATAGAGGCTAAACCCTAGAAGCTAGCCTATGGTACGGTTGTTGTCGTCCTATGGACTAAACCCTCCGGTTTATATAGACAACGGAGGGGGCTAGGGTTACATAGAGTCGGTTACAAGGGAGGAGATATACATATCTGTATTGCCAAGCTTGCCTTCCACGCCAAGGAGAGTCTCATCCGGACACGGGACGAAGTCTTCAATCTTCTATCTTCATTGTCCAACAGTCCGACTAAAGGATATAGTCCGGTTGTCCGAGGACCCCCTAATCCAGGACTCCCTCAGTAGCCCCTGAACCAGGCTTCAATGACGATGAGTCCGGCGCGCAGATTGTCTTCGGCATTGCAAGGCAGGTTCCTCCTCCGAATATTCCATAGAAGATTTTGAACACAAGGATAGTGTCCGGCTCTGCAAAACAAATTCACATACCACCGTAGAGAAAATAATATTTCCACAAATCTAATCTGCTGACAACTTTTCATAGCGTGACATCACACCACGGCCCGGTCATTATTCGAACCGTTTTTCTCAGCCGGCCACTGCACATGTTGTGAGGCGGGTTTCTTAGCACGTCTTGTCGAAGCAGAGATCGTGTCCCCCTTATCACTGGATTCTCATCAATACGAGTATGGGTAACCCAATCGTGCCTATTGGTATGACTGCTTGATTTTAGGCAAGTTCCAAACGGCCACGCGGAGGACGCTTGGTATTCACCCTCTTTATAAAGGGGTCAAGGCTTGTCCTTTTCTTCTCGCACTCAATCAAATCTTTCCCCCACCTTGAGTTCCAACACCCAAGGCTCATGCTAGGCGCATCGGACCTTCAATCATGTCCGGATCCAACCTTCAAGGTCGGTGGATGGCCTCCTCTGTCACAGAGGAGGACATCAAGAAGCTAAGAGAAGCCAGGTATCTGACCGCCGAAATCTCGCACAGGCTGCCTGCTCGAGGGCAGGTCATTCCCACTCCCGAACCCAGCGAGAGTGTCGTATTCGTCTCCCAATTCTTCCGAGGGGTAGGTTTTAGTCTAGATCCCTTTGTTAGAGGGCTCATGTTCTATTACGGGCTCAATTTCCATGATCTTGCCCCGGACTCCATCCTTCACATCTCGTCGTTCATCGTCGTGTGTGAGGCCTTCCTCCACATCACCCCCCACTTCGGCTTATGGCTCAAGACCTTTAATGTGAAGTCGAAAATGATTAATGGGCGGCACGCAGAATGCGGAGGTGTCATAATAAGCAAAGGCGCCGATGCTCCATGGCCAAAGGGTTCCTTCCCGGAGGTGTCCAGCTTATGGCAATGGGAGTGGTTTTACATCACAGCTCCCCGAGGTACTAAGTGGGTAGCTGCCCCTGCCTTCCGCTCGGGCCCCCCGCCACAACTGGCGTCATGGGTCAACAAGGGGCTGGACTGGGGACCAGTAAATGATGCGCCGACATTGCAGAGTCGCATCCGAGATATCCTCGAGAGAGATGTCAGCCTTGTCAAGGTAATGCAAGTCATGCTTGTTCGTCGAGCCCTGCCTTGCAAACGTCGACATCTCCGTATGTGGGAGTTCAACCCGGAAGGACCGCGAACTATTCAACACTTCTTCGGCGTGACGCTCGAAGAGATGTACAGATTGTTCTTCGGATCACGAATAAAGTGTCCGGACACCATCGAGGATGCGGGTCTAAACTGCAATCGTCCAGACACCCAAGTAAGTAGTTCTTCGGCCAAACATGCTGTCTCTTTATTTATCACAACATCATTCTAAAAATTCGCTCTTTGACCAGTACTGGGTAAAAAAGGCGAAGATGATCAGGTGTTCGTGAAAGTGCAACTATCCCTGGGTGGTTTTGGTCATTCCTAACAACATATAGCTCATTGAGCTAACATTATTCCAAGATTAATATTTCAGGAAAAGCTCAATGAATGGCATGGCATGGATGAGGAAAGTGGATCCCTCAAAATTCTAAGGACAAAAAGTTTGGCTCAAGCTTGAAGCTCAAGACTCTACATTTTATATTTTAGTGATCCAAGATCACATTGAGTCCATAGGAAAAGCCAATACTATCAAGAAGGGATGAGGTGTTGCTTAATGAGTTTATTGCTCTTCAGTGCTTAGTGGTATGCTCCAAAACCCTCAACTACCTTCCCACATCCACATATGACCTAAACCAAAAGTCAAACTCGGTCCCACCGATTCTTTCTATCCGGCGCCACCGAGTTTCAAATGTCATAGCCACTGCCACAAACCCTAGGCAAATCGGTTTCACCGATAGGGGTCTCGGTCTCACCGAGATGGGATTGTAATCTCTTTGTTTCCCTTCGTAACGTTTCGGTACAACCGAGATGAGCGATCGGTCCCACCGAGATTGCAATGTAAACTCTTTGTTTCCCTTTTGTAACATTTCGGTCCAACCGAGATGAGCGAATCGGTCCCACCGAGTTTACCTGACCAACTCTCTGGTTAGCTTATTACCAAAATCGATCCCACCGAGTTTGTGTAATCGGTCACATCGAGACTACGTTATGCCCTAACCCTAACCATATCGGTCCTACCGAGTTGCATCTCAGTCCCACCGAAAATCCTAAGGGTCACTAGGTTTGCTGAATCGGTCCGACCGAGTTTAACCATTCGGTCCCACCGAGTTTGGCAAATTGTGTGTAACGGTTAGATTTTGTGTGGAGGCTATATATACCCCTCCACCCACTCTTCATTCGTGGAGAGAGCCATCAGAACATACCTACATTTCCAATACACGTTTTCTGAGAGAGAACCACCTACAATTGTGTTGAGGTCAAGATATTCCATTCCTACCATATGAATCTTGATCTCTAGCCTTTCCAAGTTGCTTTCCACTCAAATCTTCTTTCCACCAAATCCAAATCCTGTGACAGAGAGTTGAGTGTTGGGGAGACTATCATTTGAAGCACAAGAGCAAGGAGTTCATCATCAACACACCATTTGTTACTTCTTGGAGAGTGGTGTCTCCTAGATTGGCTAGGTGTCATTTGGGAGCCTCCGACAAGATTGTGGAGTTGAACCAAGGAGTTTGTAAGGGCAAGGAGATTTCCTACTTCGTGAAGATCTACCGCTAGTGAGGCAAGTCCTTCGTGGGCGACGGCCGTGATGGAATAGACAAGGTTGCTTCTTCGTGGACCCTTCGTGGGTGGAGCCCTCCGTGGACTCGCGCAACCGTTACTCCGTGGGTTGAAGTCTCGATCAACGTGGATGTACGATAGCACCACCTATCGGAACCACGACAAAAACATCCGTGTCTCCAATTGCGTTTCAATCCTCCAAACCCTTCCCTTTACATTCTTACAAGTTGCATGCTTTACTTTCCGCTGCTCATATACTCTTTTGCATGCATGCTTGAATTGTGTGGAGATTGCTTGACTTGTGCTAAGATCGCTAAAATCTGCCAAGAACTAAAATTGGGAAAAGGCTAGATTTTTATTTGGTCAAGTAGTCTAATCACCCCCTCTAGACATACTTTCGATCCTACAAGTGGTATCAGAGCTTTGGTCTCCATTTGCTTTGATTCCATAGCTTTTGGTGGTCATAGCCTTGGTTTCACAACCTAGGAGAGTATGGCGTCTAGTGAGGGAAATTATCACCGTAGAGGTCCTTACGTTAATGGTTCTAATTTTGCTAGTTGGAAGCATAAGATGAAAATGCATATTCTTGGACATAACCCCATCGTTTGGGCTATTGTGTGTATTGGCTTGCAAGGTGAATTCTTTGATGGGAAAGAACCGAACCCTGAAGCTACCGCGGAAGAGTTGAAGATGCTGCAATACAACGCTCAAGCATGTGATATCCTCTTCAACGGATTGTGCCCCGAAGAATTCAACAAAATCAGCCGTCTTGAGAATGCAAAGGAAATTTGGGATACCTTGATTGATATGCACGAAGGTACCGACTCCGTCAAGGAATCCAAATTGGATGTGCTTCAAAGTCAACTTGAAAAGTTCAAAATGAAGGATGGTGAAGGTGTCGCTGAAATGTACTCTAGGCTTGCTCTTATCACAAATGATATTGTCGGCTTAGGGAGTGAAGAGATGACCGATAGATTCATCATCAAGAAGATCCTAAGAGCTTTGGATGGAAAATATGATACCATGTGCACATTGATCCAAATGATGCCCAATTACAAAGATCTCAAGCCAACGGAAGTCATCGGAAGAATTGTTGCTCATGAGATGTCACTCAAGGATAAAGAGGAACTTCACAACAAATCAAGTGGTGCTTACAAAGCCTCATGTGAAGCCCCCACATCATCAAGTGAGAAACAAACCTTCAATGAAGAATTGAGCTTAATGGTGAAGAACTTCAACAAGTTCTACAAGAGTAGAAGCAAAGAGAGAAGCTCCAAGTCAAGGTCCTACAATGACAAAAGATCTTCTAGTCGAGAGCGAAACTGCTACAATTGTGGAAGGCTCGGACACTATTCCAATGAGTGTACGACCCCCTACAAGAGAAGAGAAGATTCTCCCAAGAGAAGAAGTAGAAGAGAAGAATCACCATCTAGAGAAAGAAGGAGTAGAGATGATCGTTATGAACGAAGACCCTCACGGAGAAGCAAGGATTCGGAAAGAAAGGACAAGTCATCAAGGAGCTACACAAAACGAAGACATCAAGCTCATGTTGGTGAATGGGTATCTGGCTCTGACTCCGACAACCACTTCGAGAGAAGCTATCACTCTGACTCCGAATATACTCAAGATGAAGGTGTTGCCGGTCTAGCACTTGTGACAACCAACTCCTACGACATATTTGACTCACCAAATGAAGGAGTTGGAACGTGCTTCATGGCTAAAGGCCCAAAGGTATCACACCCCGAGTATGTTGATTTCAATAGTGATGAAGATGACTTGTTAGGTGATGATGATTTACTTGTTGACAACTCTAGTGATGAATACTATGATGAAACGTCAATTAATCATGCTAATCAAGATAAAACGAATGACAATGATAAGGAGAAGATTGAGTCTCTAACTAAATAACTAAACACTCTTAAGTTAGCTCATGAAACTATCTTAGGAGATCATCGAGAACTTTTAAGGACTCATGAGAAATTACACTTTGAAAAGCTCAACCTTGTGCAAGAGCATGAGTTCTTAAAAGCAATCAATGATGATCTTCGTAAGAAAAGTTCTTCTTACATTGCCAAGCGTTTACTCTTATCCACTTACATGCCTCAAGTCAAGTCTAGTAACAAGAACAAGAAAGATTCTTCCTCTAGTAGTAACAATAATCATGCTAAATCCAATATTGTTGCTTCTAGTAGTTCTCTTGATTCCACTAATGATTCTCTTAGCCAAGTTACACTTGAGAAAGAAAATAGCTTATTGAAGGGAATTATAGAGAAAGGTGTTTACAAGAGCCTTGCCGGAAGTAAGCAATTCGAGGAAATTGTACGCAAGCAAGGAAGGCACCGGAAGAATCAAGGTGTTGGTTTTGAACGAAAGTTCAATGCCAATGGAGTTGAGTGGGAAGAAGATCAATACCACAAGATGAAGTTTGTTCCTCAACAAGAGAAGTATGATCCTACTTCTTTCAAAGGGACACAAGCTCAAGATGATCTTCCACCACAAGACCACAAGCAAAAAAGGCAAGGAAAAGCTTTAAGAGGAAATTGATGCATTTGAAGAAGCTCCTAAGGCCTTGGTCAAGTGGGTTCCCAAGACTACTTCAAGTTCCACTTCATCAAGTACAACTACAACTCCGAGGATTCCCATCAAGATGGTGTGGATCCCGAAGAAGAAGAACTAGAGAGTTCTTGAGGGTGACTCCGCCAACATACTTCACTCTTATCATCTTGGCAAGAACAAGTGCAATCAACTTCCACATCTTGCACTAGTTCAAGGAGTCACAAACCCTCTTGTTGGTAAGACAAGGGACAAGGTAACCTAAAAGCTTTCATAGACATCATCTTGTGTGTGCATCACTTTATGTCTATGGATATCCTTGTTTGTTCCTTGTGGGACTAACCCGTGTAGGTATTGAAAGTGCAACTCACTCCAATGGATAGCTCCAAATGATATACATCAACATTGAGCATCCACATTTTCAACACCTACATGAAGTCATCATTGACAAAACCCAAGGTTAGTTCATCCCTCTTAAGGGGGGATCTCACATCTAGGGGGAGCTTTACTCTAAGAATTGAGCTAAAGCAACTCTAATGGTGTGAACACAACAATGCTTTATGTAAAAGTGGTAAACCCCACTTGTGCTTAAACGATGAGTATGGCCTATGATCAAATGTTCTCATTTGACTCCTAAGTCAATATACTCTTATATAGATGACCTAGTCATCGCAAATTGCTTGATAGATGCTAGAATTGGTTGTGCATGCTTTGCCACATATATCATTTGTCATTTTATTGTGTGAGCATGTTGGTTGCATATTTCACTCATTCGAGGACGTTCACTTGTTGTTTTCATTGATTGGTTTCTTTTTCTTTGGCCAAGTGGATGGACAAGAATGCCTAAGAACCTTATCTAGCTATCTATGCTTTTCTCGTCTCAAACTCTATTCATGCTACATCACAAAATTTGATCAAGTCAGATTCGAACCACTCTCTGTGAGGAGCACTCGGAGTCCCCAATTCGTCATAGACTTAAACTTCCAAAACTTCTTTGTGTGTTTCGGTATGACCGATTCCTCCATTTCGGTCATACCGAGATCACTAAGTCGATCTAGGTTTTCAATCTCGGTGCAACCGATTTGAACTTTTTGGTCACATCGAGTTGCTGTAACTGTCAACAGTTATGCATCTCGGTGCCACTGAGTTGTTCCACTCGGTCACACCGACAGGGTCGGGCTATATATACTCACGGGCAAAAGTTTGGAAATTTATCTGAAACCCCTTCGCCCGCGCATAGCTCGCTCTGCCTCTTGGGTCTCCGGATCGTCCTCCTCGTCGCCAGCCGCCTCCTGTCGCTGGTCTCCGCCGCCGTCAACAGAATTCTTCCCCGCCGTTGCCGCCGTAGCGAGTTCATCGTGGAACTAGGGTATGGACTCGATCACAGTGCTATCCCCGTCCGATTCCTATCACATTGTGTTCATTATGATTCTTACCACGATTGAAACGCCTCTATCCAGTCAAAACACTCCGTAGATTAGAGTTGAATCGAAAATTTAGGGTTAGATTTCCGCCGAAACCATCTCGGACCCACCGGGTTGCAGAACTCGGTTTCACCGATTCGGCCAAGGCCATTGCACATGTGGTTCTCGGTCTGACCGAGAATTGCAAATCGGTGTGACCGAGTTCAGGACTTTGTGAAACCCTAGCAGTCTCGGTGCCACCGAACTGTGACTCAGTCTGACCAAGTTCACTAGTTTTGGTTCCAACAGCTGCTTCGGTATCACCGAGTTTGCACATTGGTTGATCCGAAATGCTTTCTGTGGAAAACTAAAACTAAGTTTTTGACTCATTCTTTTGCAAAAATCTCTGTATTTTGTGATGCTCATCCACTCTATCTCATCTACAATCTATTCACAGGGTCTGCAGTTAGTGTTTGCAACATGTCTGACCAGAGTGACAGCCAGAACAAGTCAGAGGAGCAGGTGCACATGAGTGAGGGCACTAGTCCCTCTAGCAGCTCAGATGAGGGTAGCAGAAGCACCCCAAGCAATTTGCCAAAGGCTGCCACTAGAGCAAGCAAGAAAAGAACTTCAGAGTCTGAGGATGAAGATTATGTGGCAGAGCAAGAGGAAGCCACATCAAAGAAGAAGGTGCTCAAAAAGGAATATGGCTCAGCTGCAGCCACAAAGCCAGGTATGCAGAAGAAGGCACCTGCAAGGAGAGTTCCCACTTCCAAACCTAGGAAGGTTGCCACTGGAGAAACCATAAAGTTTACCATGGAGTCAGAAGAGGAAGCTGTTGGCCAAGATAAAAAAAAGAGTCAGAACCACTACTGCTAGAGTTCTTGGCAAACCCTCTATGAGGAGAGATTCTGAAGAAGAAGAGGAAGAGGAAGAGGTTGCTGCACCAGCACCTAAGGCTCAAAAGCTGATGGGTGATGCTATAAAGTCAGGGGATGCAACATCAAAGCCCAAAGAAGCACCCAAAGCTGCCTCCAAGCCCAAGACTGCACCAAAGAGGAATACAAGAAACATATCTGCTGCTGAGAAGAACAAGGCCCCAGTGCCTGAAGTTGCTGCTGATGAAGATGATGAAGGACAAGTCCTAAGGAAGCTCAAACCCAAGATTCCAGACCACAATGACGCTCATCCTGTGGCTGAGAACATGAAGCTCAGGAGAGACTCAGGACTGAGGAAATGGAGAGAGACAGATCCATATGCTACCAGGAGAAGGACTGCTGTTGATTACAGGTTCCACACAAAGGAACAGCAAGATTTCTATGAGACAGTGCTGCTGGACAAGAAACCCATAGTGTGTGATATGAGGTGGGTCGACTGGACCTACATGAAGGAGAATGAGGAACACTATCCTGGCGTGTTTGACAGTTTCAGTGCTTGTGGAGTTGCAGACTTTGTTGGGCAGAAGCTCACAAAGTGGAATGAGGAGCTCATAATGCAATTCTACTCCACATCACACTTCTATCCAGATGGCAGGATAGTATGGATGTCTGAAGGTACAAGGTACCACTCAACTATTGAGGAATGGGCCAATCTGATCAATGCCCCAAAGGAAAGTGAAGATGACTTGGATGTCTATGCCAAGAAAAAGATGGATCACAATTCTATGTCAAACATGTACAAGGAGATCCCACGCAAAGCTCTTGAGACTTTCAAGTTTGGGTCAGTTCATTTTCTTCTGTCAGGACTGCCAACGATCAACTGGATCCTAAGGCACACTCTTTTGCCCAAGTTAGGTGACCACAACATGATCAGAGGGCATGCAATTAATTTGCTACACATATTTGATGTGCCACAGAAATTCAAGGTCATGAGCCTCATGGTTGAGACTATCAAGAGGACAGCTGCTGACCAAAAGAGAAGTTGTGGATATGCCCCACAAATTCAGGAGTTGATAAACTCAAATATGGGCACAGGCACATACTTGTTGGATAAGGAACACTTGCCTATCTATCCTGACTTTGAGGACAATCAAGTTGTGATGAATGAAGATGAACCATCATCAGTACAAGCTCAAGAGAAGAAGGAGAAAGCAAAGATGGAGAAAGCTGCCAAGATGCCAACTCAAGAGGAGGCATCTGAGTACATTTTGAAGAGCAAGCAGGACCAGCTCGGTTATTTGATAGCATCAACTATGAGGATTGAGAAGGGGTTGGCCACCCTAACTCGAAACCAGGAGAGCCTGGAAAGAATCATGGAACAAAAATTATATGATTTAGATGTCAAAGTAACTGAGATTCAGTCAGTTGTGGAGCAGCTACAGGATGACATGCAGGAGAGGAAGGGCAGAACAACCACTGATGCATTTGCCAGAGTGCCTCGAGCTCAGAGGTCAACTGCAGTGCCAGTATCAGAAACTAGAGCCACTTCATCTGCACCAGCTACTGCTTCAGTGCCACTAGCTCCAGCACCTACCCCAGCAGCTCCATCTACATCAACAGAAGCCTTCGTCATTGGCGTTATCCGGACTCCACCACCTGAAGATCAAGCCTGAGAGTCGTTTTAGTGCTATGCATTTTCTAGGAACTTTTTGGTAACTTGTTGCCAAAGGGGGAGAAAAATGTATAGATCATAGGCTTCGAGAGAGAGAGTTTTCTTTTGTTCTCTCTTGTCTTCTTGGTTGAACTTTGTTTGCTTTTGATTGCTTGAGATACTATGCTTGTTTGTGATACTTGGATGATCATGCGTGTTTGATCATATGCTACATTAATGCTTGTTGGATGATACTATCATTTTATCCCTATTTGATCATTCACTTTGCTTGGTGATGAGTGCATGTATTTAATTCTTATCATTTTGAGCACTCCACCAAGATGTATGTGACATGGAAGAGTAACCCATGATCCTAACTCTTTGTGCATTTGCAGTCCAAAGAAAATCTTAAACTATGCACAAATTTAGGGGGAGCTCTTGCTTTTCACATACTTCTCAAAGCGACGATATTTTTTCTCTTATTATCATTTGTCGAAGCTTTGATCTATATGTTGTCATCAATTACCAAAAAGGGGGAGATTGAAAGTGCAACTATCCCTCGGTGGTTTTGGTAATTCCTAACAACATATAGCTCATTGAGCTAACATTATTCCAAGATTAATATTTCAGGAAAAGCTCAACGAATGGCTTGGCATGGATGAGGAAAGTGGATCCCTCAAAATTCTAAGGACAAAAAGTTTGGCTCAAGCTTGAAGCTCAAGACTCTACATTTTATATTTTAGTGATCCAAGATCACATTGAGTCCATAGGAAAAGCCAATACTATCAAGGAGGGATGAGGTGTTGCTTAATGAGTTTCTTGCTCTTCGGTGCTTAGTGATATGCTCCAAAACCCTCAACTACCTTCCCACATCCACATATGACCTAAACCAAAAGTCAAACTCGGCCCCACCGATTCTTTCTATCCGGCGCCACCGAGTTTCAAATGTCATAGCCACTGCCACAAACCCTAGGCAAATTGGTTTCACCGATAGGGATCTCGGTCTCACCGAGATGGGATTGTAATCTCTCTGTTTCCCTTCATAACGTTTCGGTACAACCGAGATGAGCGATCGGTCCCACCGAGATTGCAATGTAAACTCTCTGTTTCCCTTTTGTAACATTTCGGTCCAACCGAGATGAGCGAATCGGTCCCACCGAGTTTACCTGACCAACTCTCTGGTTAGCTTATTACCAAAATCGGTCCCACCGAGTTTGTGTAATCGGTCACACTGAGACTACGTTATGCCCTAACCCTAACCATATCGGTCCTACCGAGTTGCATCTCAGTCCCACCGAAAATCGTAACGGTCACTAGGTTTGCTAAATCGGTCCGACCGAGTTTAACCATTCGGTCCCACCGAGTTTGGCAAATTGTGTGTAACGGTTAGATTTTGTGTGGAGGCTATATATACCCCTCCACCCACTCTTCATTCGTGGAGAGAGCCATCAGAACATACCTACACTTCCAATACACATTTTCTGAGAGAGAACCACCTACACTTGTGTTGAGGTCAAGATATTCCATTCCTACCATATGAATCTTGATCTCTAGCCTTCCCAGGTTGCTTTCCACTCAAATCTTCTTTCCACCAAATCCAAATCCTGTGAGAGAGAGTTGAGTGTTGGGGAGACTATCATTTGAAGCACAAGAGCAAGGAGTTCATCATCAACACACCATTTGTTACTTCTTGGAGAGTGGTGTCTCCTAGATTGGCTAGGTGTCACTTGGGAGCCTCCGACGAGATTGTGGAGTTGAACCAAGGAGTTTGTAAGGGCAAGGAGATCGCCTACTTTGTGAAGATCTACCGCTAGTGAGGCAAGTCCTTCGTGGGCGACGGCCGTGATGGAATAGGCAAGGTTGCTTCTTCGTGGACCCTTCGTGGGTGGAGCCCTCCGTGGACTCGCGCAACCGTTACCCTCCGTGGGTTGAAGTCTCCATCAATGTGGATGTACGATAGCACCACCTATCGGAACCACGACAAAAACATTCGTGTCTCCAATTGCGTTTGAATCCTCCAAACCCTTCTGTCGGTGTACTAGAGTAGGGGTACCCTAGTATCCCGAACTTGTGCACGGGCAGTCGCAACATCCCGCGGCAAGGCTTGCCGGGTGACCGCCAAGGTCCTCTGTGGTCCCTTTGGAGCCATTCAAGAACAAAGTATTCAAGCCAAAGGAGACAAGGCCCCAGCAAGAGGAGCTTGCCGGGAAGGCCGCTCAAGGCACAAGACCCCGGCAAGAGGAGCTTGCCGGGAAGGCCAACCAAGGCATTTCAAGGAACTTGCCGCGACGCGCCACGCGTCCCGGCGAGGCCCGGGGAGCGGCAAGCCTCTGGACGCGACAAGACAACGGCCGCGGGAAGGCGTTTGCCGCGGCAAGCTACCACTCCGCACCCACGCTCCAGCACATCCACCAACGTGTCGCCCTGGGACCTTTCCAGGCGCGCGTGGCAGGAGGCTGTGCAGCCAGCGGTGCGCGGTGGCAAGCGGCGCTGACAAGATTGCCATCGTGGCGAACGGTGGCGTCCCTGAAGGTCCCTCTCTTGCACTGTTTGGGCGACGCAGACGGGCATTTAATGCCTTTGTCCCCTGCCGTCAGGGTTAGGTATGATACACTGTACAAGTAGCTGTACCTACCGCAACACCTTTCTAATTTTACCCTTGTCTACGTTGCCACCTGTCGGTGACCCCTTGAGCATATAAAAGGAGGCCCATGCGCAACGTAGAAAGAGGAGGAACAGAGGAACACTCACGCTCGGTCTCGTTAGCTGTTGATGTGTACTGTAGCACTCAGCGCTCCCGAGCAAGAACTCAATACAAACCACAAAGCAGGAGTAGGGTTTTACGCATCCATGCGGCCCGAACCTGGGGAAACTGCTCGTGTGCTTCACCTCGATCTGCTCTTCGTGCGATCTCCGCCCCCGCCGAACCGAAAGGGGCTCGGTCCCCATAGGTGCTCGTGGATCAGTTTCCCCTACATCTTTGGCGCGCCAGGTAGGGGGCGTCGAGGTTGTGTGAACCTGATCCGGCATTCACACGAGCTAGATCTTCATCATCTTCATCAACATGCCGCTGAAGAAGAGGGCTTCGGAGGCGGCTGCTCCGTCCGCAACAAACCCACCACCGCCGGAGCAAACGGCTGGTGGGGTAGACGCCGGCGGAAGAACGGGCGTCGACGAGGGAGCTCACGATGCCGCCAAGTCCAAGGACAAGGCTGCGCTGCCCATCGGCGGCGTAGCCGGCTCCCACAACGACCGGGCGCACTCCAAGACCTCGGCGTCCGTACATGCACCGCGCTCATCTCAGGAGGCGCGGGACCGGCAGCGTCATGGTACTCACGGTACCATACGCTCGCTGGAACCAGATCGAGCTGGTGGATCTCAGAATGCTCAAGACCAGCAAGCGCGCCAACATGCTGGCGCGAGTGGGGCACGGTCGCCTGGACGGGATACTACTCCTTCTAACATAGTTAGAAGTCCGAGCATATCCCACTCCTCACACCGTTCGCCACCGCTACCCGCCACTCCAGCAGAAGCTTTGGCGCGAGCTCAACTGCTCCTAGATTACCCTCCAACGGTGGACAAGATCGACGACTGGAGGGCCACCATTCAGAGTCTCATCGGCTTTGCCAACGGCGACGCTCCACGGTAGCCGAGTACATCGCAGCCGCGGCAAGTCAGCCAGGCACGAGCCGGTGGCGACATGACCGGTGGGGGTGCAACCACCGTGCACTCCCCACCGCGAAGGCCAAGATCGCCGCCTTGCCGAATCCACCTCGACAGCGACTCCACCGCGTCATCGGATCCACGAGCTCGTCGCGATCAACACCAAGTTCTTCACGAACGACAGCAAGAAGACGCTCGAACTCGCATCGAGCGCCAAAGAGAAGCGCGGCGTCAATCGGACCAGCGCGCTGGGCCCTCTGTCGACATGCATGCGCCAGGGGAACCAGGTGACTTGCCGTACGCGGTAGGTTGCCCTGCGTTTACCCGTGAGCTGCGGCAAGTCTAGTGGCCCAGCACAAAGAATTTCAAGCCAGACGTACCAGAGAAGTACAACGGCAAGTCGCATCCGTCGGAGTTCCTCAACATCTACACCATCGCGATGCAAGCTGCTGGGGGGCGGGACGACAAGATCCTTGCCAATTACTTCCCGCTGGTGCTCAAGCCCAACGTCAGGTCCTGGCTCATGCACTTGTCGGACAATTCCATATCCTCCTGGGCAGACCTATGCCATCAGTTTGTCGGCGCCTTTACAGGCGGCCACAAACCCCATGGCCAAGAGAGTGACCTTCATCTGCTCGCCCAGAAGGAAGGAGAGCCCCTGCGCAAGTACATTTAGAGATTCAGTCGTGTACAGTACAACATCCCAGATGTCCACCCTGCTGCGGTTATCAGCGTGTTCCACCAGAACGTGCGTAACCGCATGATGCGGGAGAGTTGGCGATGTGCAAGATCAAAGACGTCAGTGAGATGAATGCCCTGGCCGACAAGTGTGCACGTGCTAAGGAAGGGAGGAAATTCCCCGGAGAGAATGCAGGAGCAGGAGGATCTGACAGCGAGGATGCTGCCCCGGCAAAGAAAAACCGGCGGCGGAACAACAGGAAGAGGAAAGGCAAAGATGTGCTAGTTGTTGAGCAGTCCGGCAACGAAGGTGGCGCCAAGAAAGCCAAAGCTGGTAGCTCCGGCAAGGAGGTTGCCGCATGCGCCAACTGCCAGGCCGTGGCGGTCGCCGACAAGCAGGACGGCACCAACAAACAGTACTGCAAGATCCACCGCACCAAGGGCCATGACCTCTAGAGCTGCAAGAAGGTCGAGCAGCTTGTCGAGCTGCAAAAGGCCGAATACGAGCGACGCAACAAGGAGAGAGCCCAAGGAGGTGCTGGATTATCCGGCATGAAGCGCCCCGCTCGGGGAGGACGCCGCGGCAAGGCCAAGCAGCGGCAAGGAGACAGACCTCCCCGCGGCCGCGACAAGGATGAAGATGACGACGACGACGAAGACATGGATGATGTCGAGACCAGTGAGCAGGAGTTCCAGAAAGCCACAGAGGTCTTGTGCGTTGACGGCGGTGCTTCTCTGCATACTTCACACCGCCAACTCAAGCAGTGGGTGCGGGAAGTCAATGCGGCAAAACCACCCGTCGAGTCATGCAAGCTTCTGAAATGGTCCAGCACGCCTATCATCTTTGATATTGAAGACCACCCTGATCGCACAACTATGGTCGGGTGCTTGCCGATGTTGGTTTCACCAACTATCCGCAACCTCAAGGTCACTAAGATGCTAGTTGACGGCGGGGCCGGCTTGAACCTGATCTCCTCCGCTGTGCTCCAGAAACTCCAGGTCCCTGACAGCGAGCTCGAAGAGACTGGCACATTCCAAGGAATCAACCCGGGAAGGAGCAAGCGGAAGGGGAAAATCACGTTGCCGGTGACATTTGGCAGCGAGTTGAACTTCAGAACTGAGAGGGTCACTTTTGACGTTGCCGATTTTCCATTGCCTTACAATGGGATTCTCGGCCGTCCAGTGCTCGCCAAGTTCATGGCGGCCTCTCACTATGCGTATAAAATGCTGAAGATGCCAGGCCCGATAAGTGTCATCTCTGTCCCTGGCGACAAGAAGGATGCTCTTATCTGTGCCGACAAGATTTACCGGGAAGCGGCAGCCGCAACGGATCACAAGTCACTTGCCACTGAAGCTCCCGGGGGGAAGAAGAAGACCAAGTCCGGCAAGAGTTCTGATGCCCACTCCGGCAAGCGCACCTCTTCGGAGTGCTGCGCTACCGTCGAGGACGCACCATCGAGCTCCACATGCAAGTGTAAGAAGACAATGGCAGCTCCGCCAGAGACCAAGAAGGTGTCCGCCAAGGAGGACGGCACTGGTGGTACCTTCACCATCAGTGCCACTCTCGACCCTAATTAGGAAAGCGCGCTCATTGCTTTCCTGCGGGCGAACGTCGATGTGTTTGCGTGGCAACCGTCTGACATCCCCGGTGTTCCCAGGAAAGTAATTGAGCACCACCTTGTCGTCTGTCCTCATGTGCGGCCCGTCAAGCAGAAAGTCAGGAAGCAAGCAGTGGAGCGCCAAGAATTCATCGCAGAAGAGATCAAGAAGTTGGAAGCGGCAGGCCTTGTGAGAGGAGTGCTCCATCCTACGTGGTTGGCCAATCCTGTAGTAGTGCGCAAGGCAAACGGGAAATGGAGGCTTTGTATCGACTTTACCGATGTTAACAAAGCTTGTCCCAAAGACCCATTTCCCTTGCCGCGCATTGACCAGATTGTTGACTCCACGGCCGGATGTGACTTGCTTTCATTTCTTGACGCATACTCAGGATACCATCAGATCTTCATGGCAGAAGAGGATGAGGAGAAGACCGCATTCATCACTCCATGTGGCACGTACTGTTTCATACGGATGCCTTTCGGTTTAAAGAATGCTGGTTCAACATTCGCAAGGGTAGTCCATGCCGCTTTTGAGCCACAAATACACAGAAATGTGGAAGCCTACATGGATGACATAGTGGTCAAGAGCAAAGACAAGGCAACTCTGATTCAAGATTTAGACGAGACTTTTGCAAATCTGCGCAAGATCAGCCTCAAGCTCAACCCCGAGAAGTGTGTGTTTGGAGTCCCTTCCGGCAAGCTTCTCGGGTTCTTCGTGTCTCAGCGGGGAATTGAAGCCAATCCCGACAAGATCAAGGCCATTGAGCAGATTGAAGCACCAAAGCGTGTCAAGGATGTATGAAGACTTGCCGGTTGCGTGGCAGCTCTCAGCAGGTTTATCTCTAAGTCTGCTGAGTGCGCCCTGCCGTTTTTCAAAATATTGAAAAAGGCAGGTCCAATGAAATGGACTCCGGAAGCGGAGGCTACGCTGCAGGACTTGAAGAGATACCTGTCCTCCACTCCAATACTTGTCGCACCTAAGCCACAAGAGAAGTTGCTGCTGTATCTGGCAGCAACCAATCAAGTGGTTAGTGCTGCGTTAGTAGCGGAGAGGGAGGCAGATGATGAGCCAGCAACCACGGCAGGCGCATCCAGCGACAAGCAGGGGGCTTCCCCGACAAGCTATGGTCCCGACAAAGATGGATCCACGCAGGCGCGTGAGGAGATACAGAAGAGAATGGTGCAGCGCCCAGTTTACTTTGTCAATTCCCTTCTGCAGGGGGGCTAGGTCAAGGTACTCTTCTGTGCAGAAATTGCTTTTCGGCCTTCTCATGGCCTCGAGAAAGTTGCGCCATTACTTCCAAGCACATGAGATCACAGTTGTCACTCGTTTTCCGCTGAAGAGGATACTGCAGAATCCAGAAGCAACAGGCAGGATTGTTGAGTGGGCACTGGAACTGTCAAGCTTTGGCCTCAAGTTTGAGAGCACTTCAACTATCCAAAGCAGAGCATTGGCAGAATTCATAGCAGAGTGGACGCCAACACCAGATGAAGAAATTCCAGAAACAAGCATCCCCGTCAAGGAAGCAAGCAAAGAATGGCTAATGTACTTTGATGGTGCCTTCTCGCTGCAAGGCGCCGGTGCTGGCGTGCTGCTTGTCGCACCCACCGGAGAGCACCTCAAGTACATAGTGTTGGGGAACGTAGTAATTTCAAAAAATTTCCTACGCACACGCAAGATCATGGTGATGCATAGCAACGAGAGGGGAGAGTGTTTGTCTACGTACCCTCGTAGACCGAAGCGGAAGCGTTGACACAACGTAGAGGAAGTAGTCGTACGTAGAGGAAGTAGTCGTACGTTCTCCTCGCGATCCAACCGATCACAGCACCGTTACTCCGGCACCTCCGAGTTCTTGGCACACGTTCAGCACGATGACGATCCCCGGGCTCCGATCCAGCAAAGTGTCGGGGAAGAGTTCCGTCAGCACGACGGCGTGGTGACGATCTTGATGTGTTACCGGCGCAGGGCTTCGCCTAAGCACTGCAACGATATGACCGAGGTGGAATATGGTGGAGGGGGGCACCGCACACGGCTAAGGAACGATCCGTAGATCAACTTGTGTGTCTATGGGGTGCCCCCTGCCCCTGTATATAAAGGATGGAGGAGGAGGAGGAGGCCGGCCAAGGCTTGGCGCGCCAGGGTGTGGAGTCCTACTAGGTTTCCAAGTCCTAGTAGGAGTCCACCAAGAGGGGAGGAAGGGAGAAGGAATAGGAGGAGAAGGAAAGGTGGCCGGCCCCCTTTTCCCTAGTCCAATTCGGACCAAAGGGGAGGGGGGGGCGCAGCAGCCTTTTCCTCTTCCCACTAAAGCCCATCAAGGCCCATTACTTCTCCCGTAATCCCGTAACTCCCCGATACTCCCGAAAATACCCGAATCACTCAGAACCTTTCCGATGTCCGAATATAGTCGTCCAATATATCGATCTTTACGTCTCGACCATTTCGAGACTCCTCGTCATGTCCCCGATCTCATCCGGGACTCCGAACTCCTTCGGTACATCAAAACTCATAAACTCATAATATAACTGTCATCGAAACCTTAAGCGTGCGGACCCTACGGTTCGAGAACAATGTAGACATGACCGAGACACGTCTCCGGTCAATAACCAATAGCGGGACCTGGATGCCCATATTGGCTCCTACATATTCTACGAAGATCTTTATCGGTCAGACCGCATAACAACATACGTTGTTCCCTTTGTCATCGGTATGTTACTTGCCCGAGATTCGATCGTCGGTATCCAATACCTAGTTCAATCTCGTTACCGGCAAGTCTCTTTACTCGTTCCGTAATACATCATCTCACAACTAACACATTAGTTGCAATGCTTGCAAGGCTTATGTGATGTGCATTACCGAGAGGGCCCAGAGATACCTCTCCGACGATCGGAGTGACAAATCCTAATCTCGAAATACGCCAACCCAACATCTACCTTTGGAGACACCTGTAGTACTCCTTTATAATCACCCAGTTACGTTGTGACGTTTGGTAGCACACAAAATGTTCCTACGGTAAATGGGAGTTGCATAATCTCATAGTTAAAGGAGCATGTATAAGTCATGGATAAAAGCAATAGCAACATACTAAACGATCGGGTGCTATGCTAATGGAATGGGTCATGTCAATCAGATCATTCAACTAATGATGTGATCTCGTTAATCAAATAACAACTCTTTGTTCATGGCTAGGAAACATAACCATCTTTGATTAATGAGCTAGTCAAGTAGAGGCATACTAGTGACACTCTGTTTGTCTATGTATTCACACATGTATTATGTTTCCAGTTAATACAATTCTAGCATGAATAATAAACATTTATCATGATATAAGGAAATAAATAATAACTTTATTATTGCCTCTAGGGCATATTTCCTTCAGTCTCCCACTTGCACTAGAGTCAATAATCTAGTTCACATCGCCATGTGATTTATCAGCAATAGTTCACATCGATATGTGACCAACACCCAAAGGGTTTACTAGATTCAGTAATCTAGTTCACATTGCTATGTGATTAACACCCAAAGAGTACTACAGTGTGACTTTTGCTTGTGAGAGAAGTTTAGTCAACGGGTCTGCCACATTCAGATCCGTTATGTATTTTGCAATTTTCTATGTCTACAATGCTCTGCACGGAGCTACTTTAGCTAATTGCTCCCACTTTCAATATGTATCTAGATTGAGACTTAGAGTCATCTAGATTAGTGTCAAAACTTGCATCGACGTAACCTTTTACGACGAACCTTTTTGTCACCTCCATAATCGAGAAACATATCCTTATTCCACTAAGGATAATTTTGACCGCCGTCCAGTGATCTACTCCTAGATCACTATTGTACTCCCGTGCCAATCTCAGGGTAGGGTATACAATAGGTCTGGTACACAGCATGGCATACTTTATAGAACCTATGGCCAAAGCATAGGGAATGACTTTCATTCTCTTTCTATCTTCTGCCGTGGTCGGGCTTTGAGTCTTACTCAATTTCACACCTTGTAATACAGGCAAGAACTCTTTCTTTGACTGTTCCATTTTGAACTACTTCAAAATCTTTTCAAGGTATGTACTTATTGAAAAACTTATCAAGCGTCTTGATCTATCTCTATAGATCTTGATGCTCAATATGTAAGCAGCTTCACCGAGGTCCTTCTTCGAAAAACTCCTTTCAAATACTCCTTTATGCTTTACAGAATAATTCTACATTATTTCCGATCAATAATATGTCATTTACATATACTTATCAGAAATGTTGTAGTGCTCCCACTCACTTTCTTGTAAATACAGGCTTCACCGCAAGTCTGTATAAAACTATATGCTTTGATCAACTTATCAAAGCGTATATTCCAACTCCGAGATGCTTGCACCAGTCCATAGATGGATCGATGGAGCTTGCATATTTTGTTAACACCTTCAGGATCGACAAAAACCTTCTAGTTGCATCATATACAACTCTCCATTAAGGAATGCAGTTTTGTTTATCCATTTGCCAGATTTCATAAAATGCGGCAATTGCTAACATGATTCGGACAGACTTAAGCATAGATACGAGTGAGAAACTCTCATCATAGTCAATACTTTGAACTTGTCGAAAAACCTTTCTCGACAATTCTAGCTTTGTAGATAGTAACACTACTATCAGCATCCGTCTTCCTCTTGAAGATCCATTTATTTTCTATGGCTTGCCGATCATCGGGCAAATCCATCAAAGTCCATACTTTGTTCTTATACATGGATCATATCTCAGATTTCATGGCCTCAAACCATTTCGCGGAATCTGGGCTCATCATCGCTTCCTCATAGTTCGCAAGTTCGTCATGCTCTAGTAACATGACTTCCAGAACTGGATTACCGTACCACTCTGGTGCGGATCTCACTCTGGTTTACCTACGAGATTTGGTAGTAACTTGATCTGACGTTATATGATCATCATCATTAACTTCCTCACTAATTGGTGTAGTAGTCACAGGAACATATTTCTGTGATGAACTACTTTCCAATAAGGGAGCAGGTACAGTTACCACATCAAGTTCTACTTTCCTCCCACTCACTTCTTTCGAGAGAAACTCCTTCTCTAGAAAGGATCCATTCTTAGCAACGAATGTCTTGCCTTTGGATCTGTGATAGAAGGTGTACCCAACTGTCTCCTTTGGGTATCCTATGAAGACACATTTCTCCGATTTGGGTTTGAGCTTATCAGGATGAAACTTTTTCATATAAGCATCACAATCCCAAACTTTAAGAAACGACAACTTTGGTTTCTTGCTAAACCACAGTTCAGATTGTGTCGTCTCAACGGAATTAGATGGTGCCCTTTTTAACGTGAATGCAGCTGTCTTTAATGCATAACCCCAAAAACGATAGTGGTAGATCGGTAAGAGACATCATAGATTGTACTATATCCAATAAAGTACGGTTATGACGTTCGGACGCACCATTATGCTGTGGTGTTTCAGGTGGCGTGAGTAGTGAAACTATTTCACATTGTTTTAACTGAAGACCAAACTCGTAACTCAAATATTCGTCTCCGCGATCAGATCGTAGAAACTTTATTTTCTTGTCACGATGATTTTCCACTTCACTCTGAAATTCTTTGAACTTTTCAAACATTTCAGACTTATGTTTTATCAAGTAGATATACCCATATCTGCTCAAATCATCTGTGAAGGTCAGAAAATAATGATACTTGTCGCGAGCCTTAATATTCATCGGACCATATACATCAGTATGTATGATTTCCAACAAATCTGTTGCTTGCTCCATTGTTCCGGAGAACGGCGTTTTAGTCATCTTGCCCAAGAGGCATGGTTCGCAAGCATCAAGTGATTCATAATCAAGTGATTCCAAAATCCCATCAGCATGGAGTTTCTTCATGCGCTTTACACCAATATGACCTAAACGGCAGTGCCACAAATAGGTTGCACTATCATTATTAACTTCGCATCCTTTTGGTTTCAATATCATGAATATGTGTATCACTGCGATCGAGATCCAATGAACTATTTTCATTGGTGTGTATGACCATAGAAGGTTTTATTCATGTAAACAGAACAACAATTGTTCTCTAACTTAAATGAATAACTGTATTGCAATTAACATGATCAAATCATATTCATGCTCAACGCAAACACCAAATAACACTTATTTAGTTTCAACACTAATCTCGAAAGTATAGGGAGTGTGTGATGATGATCATATCAATCTTGGAACCACTTCCAACACACATCGTCACCTTGCCCTTTAACTAGTCTTTGTTCATTCTGCAACTCCCGTTTCGAGTTACTAATCTTAGCAACTTGAACTAGTACCAAATACTGAGGGGTTGCTATGAACACTAGTAAAGTACACATCATTAACATGTATATCAAATATACTTATGTTCACTTTGCCATCCTTCTTATCCGCCAATCACTTGGGGTAGTTCCGCTTCCAGTGACCAGTCCCTTTGCAGTAGAAGCACTTAGTCTCAGGCTTAGGACCATACTTGGGCTTTTTCACTTGAGCAGCAACTTGCTTGCCGTTCTTCTTGAAGTTCCCCTTCTTTCCTTTTGCCCTTTTCTTGAAACTAGTGATCTTGTCAACCATCAACACTTGATGTTTTTCTTTGATTTCTACCTTCGCCGATTTTAGCATCGCGAAGAGCTTGGGAATATTTTCCGTTATCCCTTGCATATTATAGTTCATCACGAAGTTCTACTAACTTGGTGATGGTGACTAGAGAATTCTGTCAATCACTATCTTATCTGGAAGATTAACTCCCACTTGATTCAAGCGATTGAAGTACCCAGACAATCTGAGCACATGCTCACTAGTTGAGCGATTCTCCTCCATCTTTTAGCTATAGAACTTGTTGGAGACTTCATATCTCTCAACTCGGGTATTTGCTTGAAATATTAACTTCAACTCCTGGAACATCTTGTATGGTCCATGACGTTCAAAACATCTTTGAAGTCCCGATTCTTAAGCCGTTAAGCATGGTGCACTAAACTATTAAGTAGTCATCATATTGAGCTAGCAAAACGTTCATAACGTCTGCATCTGCTCCTGCAAAAGGTCCGTCACCTAGCGGTGCATCAAGGACAAAATTCTTCTGTGCAGCAATGAGGATAAACCTCAGATTACGGATCCAATCCGCATCATTGCTACTAACATTTTTCAACACAATTTTCTCTAGGAACATATCAAAATAAACACAGGGAAGCAACAATGCGAGCTATTGATCTACAACATAGATATGCTAATACTACCAGGACTAAGTTCATGATAAATTAAAGTTCAATTAATCATATTACTTAAGAACTCCCACTTAGATAGACATCCCTCTAATCCTCTAAGTGATCACGTGATCCAAATCAACTAAACCATGTCCGATCATCACGTGAGATGGAGTAGTTTCAATGGTGAACATCACTATGTTGATCATATCTACTATATGATTCACGCTCGACCTTTCGGTCTCCGTGTTCCGAGGTCATATCTTATATGCATAGCTCGTCAAGTATAACCTGAGTATTCCGCGTGTGCAACTGTTTTTCACCCGTTGTATTTGAACGTAGAGCCTATCACACCCGATCATCACGTGGTGTCTCAGCACGAAGAACTTTCGCAACGGTGCATACTCAGGGAGAACACTTCTTGATAATTAGTGAGAGATCATCTTATAATGCTACCGTCAATCAAAGCAAGATAAGATGCATAAAAGAATAAACATCACATGCAATCAATATAAGTGATATGATATGGCCATCATCATCTCGTGCTTGTGATCTCCATCTTCGAAGCACCGTCATGATCACCATCGTCACCGGCGCGACACCTTGATCTTCATCGCAGCATCGTTGTCGTCTTGCTAATCTTATGCTTCTACGACTATCACTACCGTTTAGCAATGAAGTAAAGCATTACATCGCGATTGCATTGCATACAATAAAGCGACAACCATATGGCTCCTGCCAGTTGCCGATAACTCGGTTACAAAACATGATCATCTCATACAATAAAATTTAGCATCACGTCTTGACCATATCACATCACAACATGCCCTGCAAAAACAAGTTAGACGTCCTCTACTTTGTTGTTGCAAGTTTTACGTGGCTGCTACGGGCTTAAACAAGAACTCATCTTACCTACGCATCAAAACCACAACGATAGTTTGTCAAATAGACTCCGTTTTAACCTTCTCAAGGACCGGGCGTAGCCACACTTGGTTCAACTAAAGTTGGAGAGACAGTCTTCCGCAAGCCATCTATGTGCAAAGCACGTCGAGGGAACCGGTCTCGCGTAAGAGTACGCGTAAGGTTGGTCCGGATCGTCTCGTCCAACAATACCGCTGAACCAAAGTATGACATGCTGGTAGGCAGTATGACTTGTATCGTCCACAACTCACTTGTGTTCTACTCGTGCAAATAACATCAAACCATAGAAACCTAGGCTCGGATACCACTGTTGGGGAACGTAGTAATTTCAAAAATTTTCCTACGCACACGCAAGATCATGGTGATGCATAGCAACGAGAGGGGAGAGTGTTTGTCTACGTACCCTCGTAGACCGAAGCGGAAGCGTTGACACAACGTAGAGGAAGTAGTCGTACGTAGAGGAAGTAGTCGTACGTTCTCCTCGCGATCCAACCGATCACAGCACCGTTACTCCGGCACCTCCGAGTTCTTGGCACACGTTCAGCACGATGACGATCCCCGGGCTCCGATCCAGCAAAGTGTCGGGGAAGAGTTCCGTCAGCACGACGGCGTGGTGACGATCTTGATGTGTTACCGGCGCAGGGCTTCGCCTAAGCACTGCAACGATATGACCGAGGTGGAATATGGTGGAGGGGGGCACCGCACACGGCTAAGGAACGATCCGTAGATCAACTTGTGTGTCTATGGGGTGCCCCCTGCCCCTGTATATAAAGGATGGAGGAGGAGGAGGAGGCCGGCCAAGGCTTGGCGCGCCAGGGTGTGGAGTCCTACTAGGTTTCCAAGTCCTAGTAGGAGTCCACCAAGAGGGGAGGAAGGGAGAAGGAATAGGAGGAGAAGGAAAGGTGGCCGGCCCCCTTTTCCCTAGTCCAATTCGGACCAAAGGGGAGGGGGGGCGCAGCAGCCTTTTCCTCTTCCCACTAAAGCCCATCAAGGCCCATTACTTCTCCCGTAATCCCGTAACTCCCCGATACTCCCGAAAATACCCGAATCACTCAGAACCTTTCCGATGTCCGAATATAGTCGTCCAATATATCGATCTTTACGTCTCGACCATTTCGAGACTCCTCGTCATGTCCCCGATCTCATCCGGGACTCCGAACTCCTTCGGTACATCAAAACTCATAAACTCATAATATAACTGTCATCGAAACCTTAAGCGTGCGGACCCTACGGTTCGAGAACAATGTAGACATGACCGAGACACGTCTCCGGTCAATAACCAATAGCGGGACCTGGATGCCCATATTGGCTCCTACATATTCTACGAAGATCTTTATCGGTCAGACCGCATAACAACATACGTTGTTCCCTTTGTCATCGGTATGTTACTTGCCCGAGATTCGATCGTCGGTATCCAATACCTAGTTCAATCTCGTTACCGGCAAGTCTCTTTACTCGTTCCGTAATACATCATCTCACAACTAACACATTAGTTGCAATGCTTGCAAGGCTTATGTGATGTGCATTACCGAGAGGGCCCAGAGATACCTCTCCGACGATCGGAGTGACAAATCCTAATCTCGAAATACGCCAACCCAACATCTACCTTTGGAGACACCTGTAGTACTCCTTTATAATCACCCAGTTACGTTGTGACGTTTGGTAGCACACAAAATGTTCCTACGGTAAACGGGAGTTGCATAATCTCATAGTTAAAGGAGCATGTATAAGTCATGGATAAAAGCAATAGCAACATACTAAACGATCGGGTGCTATGCTAATGGAATGGGTCATGTCAATCAGATCATTCAACTAATGATGTGATCTCGTTAATCAAATAACAACTCTTTGTTCATGGCTAGGAAACATAACCATCTTTGATTAATGAGCTAGTCAAGTAGAGGCATACTAGTGACACTCTGTTTGTCTATGTATTCACACATGTATTATGTTTCCAGTTAATACAATTCTAGCATGAATAATAAACATTCATCATGATATAAGGAAATAAATAATAACTTTATTATTGCCTCTAGGGCATATTTCCTTCACATAGTCCAGATGCACTTTCCCAAGGATCAAGCAACAAACAATACTGCAGAGTATGAAGGTTTGCTTGCCGGTCTCAGGATCGCGGCTGACCTTGGGATCAAGAAGCTCATTGTCAGGGGTGACTCGCAGTTGGTCGTCCGCCAAGTGAATAAGAGTTATCAGAGTCCGTTGATGGAAGCCTACATTGATGAAGTGAGAAAGCTAGAAGAGCACTTTGATGGCCTACAGATGGAACATGTTCCGAGAGCTCAGAATGACATTGCCGGTGGCCTGTCAAAGTGCGCAGCACTTAAGTTACCTGTGGAACCAGGGATCTTTGTGCTCAAGCTGACTCAACCATCTGTAACACCATCAACTGGACAGAGCAAGAAGAGGAAGTTGATTTCTGGTGACTATTTTCCGGCAAAGCTTCCCGAAGCCGCCGCCAAGAAGGTCCCCAAGATCAACACCAAGAGCGCTGGGGAGCAGTCTGCTCCGGCAGGCCCCAGGGTTTGTTCCGTTGAAGCAGACGCTCCAGACAAGTTTTGCTCCGGCAAGCTTGCCGGGGAACGTCAAGCTCCGGCTGAGCCGCAGGTTCTCGCCGTAGAAGCGGATGTTCCCGCAGCAGCAGATGTGCCTTTAGTCCTTGTTGTCGAGCCGCAAGCTCCAGCATGGGCACAGCAGATTGTCCGTTTCCTTTAGACAGGAGAACTTCCCGAAGAGCAAGAAGAAGCGAAAAGAGTAGCCCGGCAGTCAAGTATGTACCAGTTTGTCGACAACACGTTGTACAGAAGAAGACTCAACGGTGTGAAATTGAAGTGTATTCACCGGGAAGACGGACAAAAGCTGTTGGCAGAGATACATGGAGGCATATGTGGTCACCACATTGGCGCAAGAGCACTTGCCGGCAAAGCATTCCGGCAAGGTTTCTTTTGGCCGACAGCCCTCCAGGATGCAACTGCACAAGTAACCAAGTGTGAAGCGTGCCAGTTCCATTCCAAGCAGATACACCAGCCAGCTCAAGCTCTCCAAACGATCCCTTTATCCTGGCCATTTTCGGTCTGGGGGCTCGACATCCTCGGCCCCTTCCCCCGAGCAGTCGGGGGCTTTGAGTACTTGTATGTTGCAATCGACAAGTTCACAAAGTGGCCGGAAGTGGAAGCAGTGAGGAAGGTGACAGCACAGTCAGCAGTCAAGTTCTTCAGGTCGATTGTTTGCCGCTTCGGAATCCCTAACAGGATCATCACCGACAACGGTATGCAATTCACGAGCCGCACCTTCATGCAGTACGTCCAAGATCTTGGCGCCAAGGTCTGCTTCGCTTTTGTTGCTCACCCCAGAAGCAACTGTCAAGCGGAGAGGGCAAATGCTGAAGTGCTGCGTGGGCTCAAGACCAGGACTTTCGACAGGCTGCACAAGTGCGGAAGAAACTGGATTGAGGAGCTACCGGTGGTTCTTTGGTCGATCAGGACGACGCCAAATCGAGCCACTGGCCAGACACCTTTCGCTCTAGTCTATGGAGCAGAGGCAGTTCTCCCCACGGAACTCGTATACGGGTCACCTCGAGTGCTCGCTTATGATGAGCTTGAGCAAGAGCAGCTGCGACAAGATGAAGCGCTGCGCCTTGAGGAAGACCGTCTTCAGGCTGCTGTACGAGCTGCTCGCTACCAGCAAGCTTTGCGCCGCTATCATAGCCGCAAAGTTAACGCCAGAAGTCTCGAGGAAGGCAACCTTGTTCTTCGGCGCGTTCAGTCCGCCAAGAATTCCAACAAGCTGACGCCGAAGTGGGAAGGCCCTTACCGGGTGAAACGAGTCACTAGGCCCGGCGTTGTCCGCCTTGAGACCGAAGATGGCATTCCGGTGAGCAACTCCTGGAACATTGAGCATCTTCGTAAGTTTTACCCGTAAGGCGCGGTTGCCAGACCCTGTTCCGGCAACCACCTTTTGTACAAGTCTTGCCGCTGTTGCATGTAATCCTTTGTACAAAGTCAGGCGCAGACACTGTGCATAAATAAAGCTCGTGTGTTCCGCACATCTTGTCCATTTCATGCTTTTTATTTTTTGCATGAGTTATCTGACACTTTGTGCAGCGCCAACCCCCGATAAGCAATAACGAGCCATAAGGCTCCATATTTTCATTTTCTCTTCTTTCTTTTTTCTCAAGGAAAGGAAGGTTCCCTCGCCCACAAGTTTGCCGGGGGGAAGGAGAAGATAATGGTATGGACCAGGCGTCGTTCAAAAAAGTTTCGCCTTACCGGAAAGCAAACAACAGAAAAGCTAAGTTGCCAAAGTTTGAGCAATCAGATTTTTTTAAAATTTTTAAAGTTATCTTCCTTGAACGACCTTGCTTTGTATGGAAAACCTGTGCGCAGAGGAACCAGCTCGTGGCTAGTTGCGCCCTTACTTTGTTTCTTGTCGGTAACGGCACCGCCAGCAGGCTGCTGACGTCCCGCACTCAGCGCTCGCGGCTAAGGTGCCTGCGCCGGCAAGTTCCCTAAAAGCGTAGGGACAAAAACATACAAAGGAAGGAATCAAGTAAAGGAAATGACATTGCAATCACTACCCAAAATAGAGTTATATTACAAGATAGCTTGTCGCGGCTCTAATAGATTGTCTTCATAACATGACCAGCAGCGACAAGAAAAGAAGAAAACGGGCGGCCTAGTCTACACGATCGCCCTCAACCCTCTTGATCCCGCTCACCTTGTCCACAATGGGTGCGACAAGGGCCTTGAGCGCCTCCAGATCAGCTTCCGGCGGCAGGGTCTTGAGGACGTTGGTGAGGTTGAGGCCCGGGTTGCGGAAGGCCACCTTCACCAACACCTTTTGAAGAGCTCCCACGCAGATCTTGCGCGACTCGTCGGCCAGCTGCTTTGGGATCCTCTCCCGGAGTCGCTGGAGGGCCGTCGCCAGGCCTTTGAAGAACAAGGTGAGCTTGGCGCTGGATTGGAGGTTCTCATCGGAGGGATACCCGAGATCCTCCATCCCCAGCTGCGCCAGCTCCCTGTCAATATCTGCGGCAGCATTCACAAGACCCTCCGTCCAGTGCTCCACAGTCTCCCTAAAAGTGTTCTGGGTGACAGCAACACTCTCCAGCAACGCCTTGTCGGCCTTGATCTCCTCCTTCCAGGCCACCTCCTGCTCCCTGGCGCCGTCCAGCGCCTTGGTCAAAGTGGTCAGCTTCAACTCAAGATCTGCGTTGGAGTCCTTGGCGGTGCTGAGCTCCTTGTCCTTCTCGGCGAGACGGGCCTGCAGCTCTGAGTGGCTGTAGGTGTCCTTCTCCCGCTCATGCTTGAGCGCGGCAAGCTCCTCGCCGCTCGCCTTGAGATCGGCCTCCAACTGCGCCACCTTCGTCTCCAGCTCCTTCTTGGCGGCCTCGGCAGCTGCGGCAGCGTCCTCTGCTTGCTTGAGAGCTCCGCCAAATTTTCGCTCGCGCGCAGCAAGCTCCTCCTCGTGGCTATCAAGGTTGACCTTCCGCTGCGCCAGCTCGCCCTCCTGCGTAGACAGCTTCTCAGTGGCAAGCCGCTGCTGCTCTTCCACGTCAGCCTTCTCAAGGAGGAAGGCCTTCTGCTCCTCAGCGAGCTGCTCCCGCTCCTCTGCCAGGGACCGGAGAGCTGCCTGGTTGTGACCTCGGAGCTCCTCCGCGCGCTTCTCCATGTCTGCTCCCGCCTTCGCGACAAGCGCCTCGCGGGATTCTAGCTTGGCTTGCCGAGCGCAGTAGAGCGACAACAGCTTCCGCAGCAGCCGCTCCTCCTCGGGCTTGCCGCTGCTGCTGCTTGGCGCGTCAACCAGCGTCAGCCCAGCGGAGGCGAGCACCTCTCCGTCGAAGCTTTCTCCTTCGACCGGCGCCCTGGAAATTGACACCCAAGGGAGGTTGATGAAGACGCCATCGCCGACCTTCAAGTAGACGCCTGGCTGGGGCTCTTCGGAGCCTGGCGCTGCGGCAGCGGCGGAAGGGTCGGCGGTCGACGTAGCGCCTGGCGCTCCTGCGGCCTCAGGGCCGTCAGTGCGATCGCCAGACTCCTCGCCAGCTGCTGCGGCGGCAGCCTTGGCGGCCTCTTCGCCGGCGGGATCATCAGCGCCGGCCGCTTCTTCGGTGGCAGCGGCGTCATCGACAACAACCTCGGTCTCCATCGGCTCCGCAGCAGATGGGTCTGACGGCCGGAAAAGGAAGAAAAGTCAAGCAAATATCCAAAAAGAATATCAAACGAAGAAGAACCCAAGGGAAGTTTCGAAGCAAGAAGTTTACCTGTACCGGACTCTGCAGTTGTGGTCTCCGCCGCCGGGGGGCCGCTGGTGCAGTCCCTTGCCGGAGAGCTCTCCCTTGTCGGAGGATTCTCCCTTGCCGGAGAACTCTCCCTTGGCGGTGTAGTCGAAGCAGATGGCAGGTCAGAGGCGGTCTCATGACGCTCCTGGTGGGGCTGCTCTGCTCCTACACAAACCAACAGTCAGATATCAGCAAACAAAGAGTATCCATGTGCGCCTAACAGCGGGAAGCAAACCATATACTTACGCTGGGGGCTGCGCTGGGGGCTGCTCGGAAGAACAATTGCCGGGTCCGGAAAGGATGTCTCGGACGCACCCCCTGCTGTCGCGGTGGGTTCGTCCTCGATGATAATCAACGGGACCTTGGCTCTCTTTGCCGCTCTCTGGGCTAGAGTCCTAAAAAGGAATAAGTTCAGAGTAAAGCGAATGAGATACAAGACAAAACAGCAAAAATTGAAGAAATACAAGTACAACAAGAATCTTACTCTTCTTCTTCCTCGTCGGAGCTGAGCGCGGAGAAGTCAAAGCCTGGCTCGCCTCCGGCGCGAGGAGGCGGAGGAGTAGGTTCCCTTGGCCGCTTGGCGGGAGCAGTGACGGTGGTCTGAGAGGACCCCACTCCAGTTGCCGCAGCAGCGTGAGGTGCCTCCACGGCAACAGAACTTGCCGCGGTGGAGCGTGTCGCGCGGCGCGGCGGCTGTTGACTCGTCTGCCGCTCCGCTACGTCCCCGGCCTTGCGGAGACGCCTTCTTGGTGGAGCCGGGGGCTCTGCTTGCGGTAAGCTGCCCGAAGATGAGGAGGAAGAGGAGTCGATCTCCAACGAGCCGCTCGCATCCTCGGCGGGCTCGCCCGGCCCGACGTCATGTCCGGCAGGCTCTTCCTCGCCGGCAAGCCACTCTCGCTCGGCAAGGCTTGCCGCCTCCGCTGCCTCTGCCTCCTCCACGGTGAACCCAAACTCGCCCGCGGCTGCGGCTGCCGCCGCCTCTTGCAGCCTAGTGGCGATGCGCTTCACCTCCTCGTCGGTGGTGTCCCGGGTGAGGCCTCTCTGCTCGTCGGAGCGGATCGGCACTTCTACCAAGCTATCGAAGAACGCCTGCACGACGTCGTCTGCAGGCTCTTGCCAAGCTGGGTCAATTCATTGCGAGTCGCACAGCGGCATCATTCCACGGATGCGGCTGAGCGAGGAATTGTTGCACAGTGGAACGACACCCCTCGGCAACCTGAACACTTCAGGATGTTGAGGGTCGTATTTGAACAGCTCCTGGAGCATCGCGTTAAGCTCCAGAACAGTGAAGTTGAAGTTGAGGCCCGGCCGCAGCCTCATGATATCCGCCGCATTCTTGAACTCCCAGGCGGGTCTCCTCCTCTCCTACAGGGGGGCGATGCGGCGGCGAAGGAAATCTGCGCCAACGGCGCCTACAGTGAGCCCGGCAAGCCTGAGGCGTTGGATCCGGACGACGGCAATCTTCAGCCTGTCGTCTTCCGGGGCCACGTTGCTCCAATCGCTGCCACGCACTACTGGAGTTTGGCGCCGGGCGGTAAACGGCTGCGGGTCCTCCTCGACAATCCAGCACCAGTCTGCTCTCCATTCCTCCCACTTGCTGCGGAGCTCTCCCTCCAGATAAGCTTCTGTCTTGCCGGCTTTTGAGATCCAGGCGATTCCGCCGGATAAAGGCTCTCCCTTCTCAACTCGGGGCGTAAAGAAGTGGCGAAAAAGGGCTACATTTGGATGGACTCCGACAAAGTTTTCGCAGAGATGTGCGAAAACTGCCATGGTCAGGACAGCATTGGGGGTGGAGTCAAGGAGGCGGAGCCCGTAGGTGTTCATAATATCACAGAAGAACTCAGAGAAAGGCGGGCAGAGCCCGCAGTAGAAGAACAAGGCGAAAAAGGGGTATCCAGTTGGAGCCATTTTCCAAGCGACGGCTGGAAGTACCTTCGTGCGCGGGTGCGCCCGCGTCTCCGTTGACCAGAAGAGGTAGTAGTACTCCCTCAGGTCCTGCGCGGCAAGCTTGGGGGGGAAGATTGCCCGCTCCTTTCGCAGCGCCGCGAACTGCTGCGCCTTGGCCGACTTCACGACCTTCCCCTTCTCGGCTTTCGGAGCCATGGCGGAAGTAGTGAGGGAGGTCGACGGCGTTGGTGGTGCTGGTGGCGATGGGGGGCGGAGCGCTGCTCTCTTTCGGCTTTGGGAAGAAGGGGAGTGGCGGAGATTTTTGAGGTTGGAATAACAACCGATGGATGGGCAAACTGCCCCTGTTTCCCCTGCTTATAAGGAGAGAGGGGGCGGACGTTCCGCCTTTCTGAATAAAGAAACCACCCACGATCTCTCCCACGACGCCGCAATCAACGCGTGTCATTCGGGGAGGGCGCGGTGGATACGGAATGGGATACGGCGTGACCCAGGCCGCGCATGCCCGTGCCCTGTTTTGGGCCTGGCCCAACAGCGCTTGGCACCGTGTATGGCCCAGGCCCGGGGGCTCCTGTCGGTGTACTAGAGAAGGGGTACCCTAGTATCCCGAACTTGTGCACGGGCAGTCGGAACATCCCGCGGCAAGGCTTGCCGGGTGACCGCCAAGGTCCTCTGTGGTCCCTTTGGAGCCATTCAAGAACAAAGTATTCAAGCCAAAGGAGACAAGGCCCCGGCAAGAGGAGCTTGCCGGGAAGGCCGCTCAAGGCACAAGACCCCGGCAAGAGGAGCTTGCCGGGAAGGCCAACCAAGGCATTTCAAGGAACTTGCCGCGACGCGCCACGCGTCCCGGCGAGGCCCGGGGAGCGGCAAGCCTCCGGACGCGACAAGACAACGGCCATGGCAAGGCGTTTGCCGCGGCAAGCTACCACTCCGCACCCACGCTCCAGGACATCCACCAACGTGTCGCTCGGGGACCCTTCCAGGCGTACGTGGCGGGAGGCTGTGCAGCCAGCGGTATGCGGTGGCAAGCGGCGCTGACAAGATTGCCATCGTGGCGAACGGTGGCATCCCTAACGGTCCCTTTTTGCACTGTTTGGGCGACGCAGATGGGCATTTAATGCCCTTGTCCCCTACCGTAAGGGTTAGGTATGATACACTGTACAGGTAGCTGTACCAACCGTAACACCTTTCCATTTTAACCCCTATCTACGTTGCCACCTGTCGGTGACCCCTTGAGCATATAAAAGGAGGCCCATGCGCAACGTAGAAAGAGGAGGAACAGAGGAACACTCACGCTCGGTCTCGTTAGCTGTTGATGTGTACTGTAGCACTCAGCGCTCCCGAGCAAGAACTCAATACAAACCACAAAGCAGGAGTAGGGTTTTACGCATCCATGCGGCCCGAACCTGGGTAAACTGCTCGTGTGCTTTGCTTCGATCTGCTCTTCGTGCGATCTCCGCCCCCGCCGAACCGAAAGGGGCTCGGTCCCCATAGGTGCTCGTGGATCAGTTTCCCCGACACCTTCCCTTTACATTCTTGCAAGTTGCATGCTTTACTTTCCGCTGCTCATATACTCTTTTTCATGCTTGCTTGAATTGTGTGGAGATTGCTTGACTTGTGCTAAGATAGCTAAAATCTGCCAATAACTAAAATTGGGAAAAGGCTAGATTTTTATTTGGTCAAGTAGTCTAATCACCCCCCCCCCTCTAGACATACTTTCGATCCTACAGTTCGGCCCCCCTTCCCGAAGGCTCAACAGATCCAGTACTGGCCAAAATGCTTGAGCTCGCGCCTTATCAAGCGCCATCAGGGGAAGATAAAGGGGGAATAAAGAAGCCGAAAGCGAGCCTCACTCATTATTCATCCATACCGGGGGAATTAATGCTTACGCGAAGGAGGATAACCGGGGAGAAGAATCTAAAATCCCCTCTCCCAAGGAAGGAAGAGGATCGCCTCTGAACATTTGGAAACAATGGTTTCCAAACGAGGGAAGAAATCTTCGTCAGGGGGTCCTACCCCGAAGGGTATCCTTATCGCACAGTGCCCGCAAGGGGATCACCCCCACCGAGTTGTAAGTAGACAAAAGTACTTTATAGTAAACATATCCTACTTTATTTCCGAGTCCAATAATCGAGACATATGTCTTGTAGTTCGGACCATAGTCCTTCTCGACAAAGTTCGTCTTCGAGGGATCTTCTTCCAGAGATGATGGAGAGCGAAACACCTCCCCATGCCTCCCCGCATCATGAGGCGGGCGACCCAGAGGTGTCGTCACAGAGGATTTCTCCTGATCCACCAAGGCCAGAAGGTAATCTTTCGGCCTCCCGAAGTCCGGAGTATTCGGCTCCCAAAGGGAGAAACAGAAAAAGTCCGGGGCTGTCCGGTGCATGACCGGACGCATTGATGAGTCTTCTGGAGCAAGCAGCTATCTCAGAGGCGCATCGTACGTTAATGGGTACGGTGGTTGAAAGGATTTCATCCACCGAAAGCGGGTTGCATGAAGCTTTTATGAGCCTGCTGAGAGGCTTTGAAGTACGCAAAGTAATATGTATATTTTTTACGGTACCGCACACGCCAAGTGTGCCCTATGTAGATAGTAGCCCTTGAGACTCTGGTTGCTGTCGAAAAAGGCGACAAACAGAGGATCATAGTCCCAGGTAATAATCATGTCGCCTTCATGTGCAGGTGGCTGAGGGTCCGGCGGCTAGCCGAACTGGGGAGTTTGCCGAACTGAAGCGGCAACTTGATGCGGCGGATGCTGACATCGTGCTTGTAAACAGGCGGCTTGACGAGGCACAGGGTATGTATTCTCCGATGGTCAACATACATTAAGCGGGGCATGATGCTAGTATCTATAATATGTTGTGACTGCAAATGGAGCTGCCGCGGTGGAGACCCTTCAGGTGGAACTTGCCCAAGCCAAGGAACAACCCAGGAGGAGTGATGCGGCCGCCCTAAAGGCGATCGAAGAATTAAGAGCCGAACAGGTTGCGCATTGCGAGAGCAAAAGAGAAAATAGCCAAGATGGCTGTTGAGTTGAAGGGTGCTGCCGACCGTTATGAGCTTCTTGAAAGGGAAAGCCAAACGAAGACGGCGGACCTGGAGAAAGCTAGGGTAGCAGCCAAGGAAACCCGCTCTAAAATCAGAGCGGCGAAGGAGGAGCTACGTCAAGCCGGAGATATCACGGCTGGGAAGCCCTTTTTGTTGCGGACGAAGTTCGGAGATCCTAAGTATGCTCTTCTGGATCAATTATGGAGTTCTGCAGATGCGTACTTGGATTTGGCAGCGAGTGCCGCCGATGCGACCAAGTTTTTCAAAGAGCAAAAAGATCATAAAGTAGAAAAGTTGTTCTGGTAGCAATTCAATGCTCCAGCGCATCCGGTGCTATTAAATGAGCAAATGGCCGAGTGGGACGAACTCCATAGGTTGTTCGGACTTGCCATGAGGTCTGTCGTGGATCATCTCTGGCCGGAAGGACCAAGGCCGAATAGTTATTTTGGTCTCGTGCAACGATTCCTTGGTGATGTGCCGCATATCGACGCTGTGAAGAGGTCGGCGTGCATAGAAGGTGTGCGGATGGCTCTTGCCCGTATCAAGACATGCTGGGCAGAGATGGAGGCCACCGCTATTGCAACCCAGAATCTGGCCGTAGGCCAGGTTTCGTTTGAGCACTATTTTGAAGAAGTCCTGGAAGGTGCTCGTTTAATAGAGACTCAGTGCTCGAAGAGTGTCAGGTCCGAGTGCATGTATCCCGATTGTAAAAACAACGCTATTTAAATTATAAAGGTTGTGTTTATACTTTTGCTTGAAAGTATTATGATGCCTCATGGGCGACCGTTTATGTATATATTTATATAACCTGAAAGTTTGTAGTCGTCGGCTTCAGCCCCCACGAATATAATGCGGGGGTGTTCGCAAAAGCGCGTGTTCACACTTGATCCAACATCTTGGTCCATTAAGGAGGTGGTAGCGCGGTGAACGAGGAAATCATACTATATTGCTTTAACACTTTCACTTAACCATAGGAGTTTGACAGTGGGGCTACTATATGGCCCCTGGTACTTCCGCGCTCATCCGAGTCCGGGGCGCGTACATACATGACCGGGAAAACCGACCCTTCGTTAATGCGGAGGAATCTCGAAGATTCCGCTAAGTCATCGAGTGGTTGACCAGTCTCGCGCTTTATCATGACAGTCAGTTTTCCGCTTTCTCTACTAAGGTGCTCATCCGGATGAACCAGGGCACAATCGCAGTAGTTCTCCCGGTGCCACCTTAGCCGATAGAGCGGAACGTAAGGTAACAAAACACGGGAGCCGGGCAACCCAACATTTGACCAAAGACATGATTCGAAGCTGATGCATATAAGGCCAAACTCGTGACGCCGAACACTCCCTAAGGTATTCGGTCTTTACAACATATACCGGGCTGAGTAACGCCCTTGATAATGAACCCTGAGTGTCCAGGTACGTGCATCATTATGACGTGGAAAAATTCCAATAACGCGAGCATCCCTCTCGGTTATGCTGAGTATCCGGAGGATGTGAAGCAACAAGAGACAGTAAAAAAGGTTTACACAGGGTCTTAATATAAAGAGAAACCTTTGAGCGGGGCCCTGCTGCACGTCTGCATCTGTGTCTCCGTTGTGCCGTATCCTGGAAGGGTGTAGCACGACTATCATCTGTAAAAGAGAAGAACTTAGTTGAAAGTTGTCGTGCGAAGAATTGGTTATTCTCAATAAACCATTAAAATTCAAGATAAGTAAGGTCGAGCCGAACTGTAGTCCTTTTTACATGCGGGAAGCCCCTGGTACCGCCTATGGGGGTATATCCATCAAACCAGTCTCAGGTTTATCTGAGCTGTTACAGCTAGTGGTGCGCCGGACTCGTCTAGCCGTGTCCGCGGTCTTGACGACCGATCATTTATTCTGGTTGGAGAGGTCGTTTAGTGTTCGGCTGCTAAACCCGCCACACGTTCTTCCGCGCGTAAGGAACGCTCAATATTTCCGCTAACTGTGATGATGCCACATGGACCGGGCATCTTAAGTTTAAGAGAAGCATAATGCGGTACTGCATTAAAACGAGCGAAGGCTGTTCTTCCGAGTAGTGCTTGATAGCCGCTTCGGGATGGAGCGATGTCGAAGGTTAACTTTTCACTTCAGAAGTTGTCGGGAGAACCGAATACAATCTCTAGTACTAGAGAGCCCGTACAACGGGCCTCTGGGCCTGGTATTATCCCTTTAAAGGTAGTATTGCTTTGGCTGATTCTTGTCGGGTCTATCCCCATTTTGCGGACTGTGTCCTGATATATCAGATTGAGACTACTGCCACCGTCCATGAGGACTTGGTTGAGGTGGTATCCGTCGATAATTGGGTCTAGCACCAAGGCAGCCAATCCTCCGTGCCGAATACTTGTCAGGTGGTCCCTGCAATCAAAAGTGATCGGGCAGGCCGACCAAGGGTTGAACTTAGGGGTGACGGGCTCTTCGGCGCATATGTCTCGGAGTGCATGTTTGCTCCTTCTTTTTGTTACATGAATCATGTTCACTGTTTTGACCTCTGGTGGGAATTTTTTCTGTCCCCCAGTGTTTTGCTGGCGAGGCTCATCCTCGTCTTCACTTGGTGTCTCCCTCACCTTGTGTTCGGCATTTAGCTTGCCGGCCTGCTTGAAGACCCATCATTCTCTGTGGGTGTGATTTGTAGGTTTATGGAGGTGCCATGAATCTGACATAATTTGTATAGAATCTTGTTTAGGATGGACGGTCCATCTCTATTGCCTTTCAAAGGCTTTTTCCGCTGACCGGGTCGAGAGCTCCTAAATCCGGTGTTTACCGCTGTGTTGTCTGGGCTGTCTTCGTTACTTCGACACTTTCTTTTACTACGTCATGGTTTTCCATTGCCATCCCTGACTTCAGATGTGCCTGGGTCGCTGGTGCTACTATGGGCCAGCCAGCTATCTTCGCCCGCGCAAAAGCGGGTCATGAGGCTTGTTAGGGCTGCCATTGTCCTCGGTTTTTCTTGGCTGAGGTGTCTAGCGAGCCATTCGTCTCGGACGCTGTGTTTGAAAGCTGATAAGGCTTCGGCGTCCGGGCAGTCGACGATTTGATTCTTCTTAGTAAGAAATATGTTCCAAAGCTTTCGGGCTGACTCTCCGGGCTGTTGAGTTATATGACTTAAATCATCTGCGTCCGGAGGTTGGACATAGGTCCCTTGAAAGTTAGCCCTAAAAGCATCCTCAAGCTCCTCCCAACTTCCAATTGAATTTTCAGGGAGGCTCTTCAGCCAGTGCCGAGCTGGTGCTTTCAACTTGAGGGGCAAGTATTTGATGGCATGGAGATCGTCTCCGCGAGCCATATGGATGTGGAGGATGAAGTCCTCAATCCATACCCCAGGGTATGTTGTTCCGTCGTACGCCTCTATGTTCACATGCTTGAATCCCTCTAGAAATTCATGATCCAGTACCTCATCGGTGAAGCATAGGGGGTGTGAGGCACCCCTGTATTTGGATGTATCGTGGCATTCTGACGGTTGTAGTGTTCGTTTTTGATTCTGTGCCGGGGCGCGCTTCCTAGATCCGTAGATGGACCTGGTTATACCTGCTTTTTCGAGCAAGTCTTCACGTGAGTCGTGTGCTGGCTTATATCCAACATTGTTAGCCGCCCTATCGCAGCCACGGGGTGGTCGATCCGGCTGATTGGCCGTTTTATTTTTTGGCTGCATAGGCTCTAAAGCCTCGTCATCGAATGCAGGCAGCAGCTTGCGCTTTGGGTAACTCTTTGTGTGGCGACTGCCACCGTACTTTTCAGCAGTGTCTAGCACTTTGTTCCGTCTACTGATGAGTGTATTTTGCACGGTCTTAAGCCTTTGTTTCTGCTTCTTAAGACTCCTCGCGGTGGCAATAAGCCTTCTGTGGAGGTTCTCTTGTCCCAAGTTCCTTTCCGGGATGATGTGTATATCGTCATCCGGACTATTCTCTTCTCCGGAGACAGGTTGATGATTTCTACCCTCGGCGTCGCCGTGATCGGACAGTGGCTCCATACTATGTTCACCGTCCGCTGGCTCGTCCTGCTCTGTTGCCTTGGAGTCGACCGGGTCTCATTCTTTCTTGCGCTGTTATCACTGTTTTTGCCGAGGCGGGATTTGGAGCGGCGTTTGTGTCGTCGCTTTGGTTGCCTCTCGACGGGGTTATCCTTCGTTGCATCCCCCCGTTCCTCATCATTGTCTTCTTTGGATGTATCCACCATGTATATATCATCTGATGAAGTGGTTGTCCAGCGCCCTGTGGGTGATGGCTCTTGTTCGTCTCCTGCATCGTCATCCATACCGCCGATGTCTTCGGAGCCAAAATCGAGCATGTCGGTTAAATCATCGACAGTGGCTACCAAGTGGGTGGTGGGTGGGGAGCGAATTTCTTCGTCGTCCACATCCCATTCTAGCCGGACATAGTTCGGCCAAGGGTCTCCTGACAAGGAGAGAGACCTCAATGAGTTTAGCACATCGCCCAAGGGCGAGTGCTGAAAGATATCCGCGGAGGAAAACTCCAAGATCGGTGTCCGATCAGATTCGATAGGCACCGACACAAGCGGTTTGGGGCCCACGGCCGGGGACGAATCCAACGGTTCGGCAACATGGGTCTCGTAGGAGGTGAAGTCAGTATTTGGCTCTATCGCCACTGAGAGTACGGCCTCCGGGGCGGGGTCCATCCACCCGCCCTCGGATGACGCAATCTGCTCCGGTTTGAGGGCCGGAGTAGTCACAGGTGTGATCTCCCGAGCACTGTCCGACAGCAGAGCTAAATCATGCTTGTCGTGACTGTGCGTTGCACCTGACATGGGCTCGAATCCGTCAAAGATCAAGTCTCCGCGGATGTCGGCAGTGTGGTTCAAGTTTCCAAACCTGACCTGATGGCCAGGGGCGTAGCTCTCGATCTGCTCCAGATGGCCAAGTGCGTTGGCCCGCAGTATGAAGCCGCCGAATACGAAGATCTGTCCGGGAAGGAAAACCTCACCCTGGATCGCATCATTGCCGATGATCGAAGGAGCCATCAAGCCTTACGGTGACGGCACAGTGGAACTCTCAATGAAAGCACCAATGTTGGTGTCAAAACCGGCGGATCTCGGGTAGGGGGTCCCGAACTATGCGTCTAAGGCGGATGGTAACAGGAGGCAGGGGACACGATGTTTACCCAGGTTCGGGCGCTCTCGATGGAGGTAATACCCTACTTCCTGCTTGATTGATCTTGATGATATGAGTATTACAAGAGTTGATCTACCACGAGATCGTAGAGGCTAAACCCTAGAAGCTAGCCTATGGTATGATTGTTGTCGTCCTACGGACTAAACCCTCCGGTTTATATAGACACGGAAGGGGCTAGGGTTACACAGAGTCTGTTACAAGGGAGGAGATCTCATTGCCAAGCTTGCCTTCCACGCCAAGGAGAGTCCCATCCGGACACGGGACGCAGTCTTTAATCTTGTATCTTCATAGTCCAACAGACCAGCTTTCCGAGGACCCCCTAATCCAGGACTCCCTCGGTCACCTCCATAAACGAGAAACATATCCTTAGTCCTTTTCAGGTACTTCAGGATATTCTTGACCGTTGTCCAGTGTTCCATGCCTGGACTACTTTGGTACCTTCCTACCAAACTTACGGCAAGGTTCACATCAGGTCTGGTACACATCATGGCATACATAATAGACCCTATGGCCGAGGCATAGGGGATGACACTCATATTTTCTCTATCTTCTGCCGTGGTCGGGCATTGAGCCGTGCTCAATCTCACACCTTGCAATATAGGCAAGAACCCTTCTTGGACTGATCCATATTGAACTTCTTCAATATCTTGTCAAGGTATGTGCTTTGTGAAAGACCAATGAGGCGTCTCGATATATCTCTATAGATCTTGATGCCTAATATGTAAGCAGCTTCTCCAAGGTCCTTCATTGAGAAACACTTATTCAAGTAGGCCTTTATGCTTTCCAAGAATTCTATATCATTTCCCATCAATAGTATGTCGTCCACATATAATATGAGAAATGCTATAGAGCTCCCACTCACTTTCTTGTAAACACAAGCTTCTCCATAAGTCTGTGTAAACCCAAATGCTTTGATCATCTCATCAAAGCGAATGTTCCAACTCCGAGATGCTTGCACCAGCCCATAGATTGAGCGCTGGAGCTTGCATACCTTGTGAGCATTCTTAGGATCGACAAAACCTTCTGGCTGCATCATATACAATTCTTCCTTAAGGAAACCATTAAGGAATGTCGTTTTGACGTCCATTTGCCATATCTCATAATCATAGAATGTGGCAATTGCTAACATGATTCGGACGGACTTCAGCTTCACTACGGGTGAGAAGGTCACATCATAGTCAACCCCTTGAACTTGTCGATAACCCTTAGCGACAAGCCGAGTCTTATAGATGGTCATATTACCATCAGCTTCTGTCTTCTTCTTAAAGATCCATTTATTTTCTATGGCTCGCCGATCATCGGGCAAGTCAGTCAAAGTCCATACTTCGTTTTCATACATGGATCCTATCTCGGATTTCATGGCTTTTAAGCCATTTATCGGAATCTGGGCCCGCCATTGCTTCTTCATAGTTCGAAGGTTCACCATTGTCTAACAACATGATTTCCAGGACAGGGTTGTCGTACCATTTTGGTGCGGAACGTGTCCTTGTGGACCTTCGAAGTTCAGTAGTAACTTGACCCGAAGTTTCATAATCATCTTCATTAACTTCCTCTCTAGTTGGTGCAGGCACCACAGAAAGATCTTCCTGAGTTGCGCTACTCTCCAGTTCAAGAGGCAATACTTCATCAAGTTCTACTTTCCTCCCACTTACTTCTTCGAGAGAAACTCTTTCTCCAGAAAGGATCCATTCTTGGCAACAAAGACCTTGCCTTCGGATCTGAGGTAGAAGGTATACCCAATAATTTCCTTAGGGTATCCTATGAAGACACATTTTCCCGATTTGGGTTCGAGCTTTTCAGGTTGAAGTTTCTTGACATAAGCATCGCATCCCCAAACTTTCAGAAACGACAACTTAGGTTTCTTTCCAAACCATAATTCATACGGTGTAGTCTCAACGGATTTCGACGGAGCCCTATTTAAAGTGAATGCGGCAGTCTCTAAAGCATAACCCCAAAATGATAGCGGTAGATCGGTAAGAGACATCATAGATCGCACCATATCTAATAGAGTGCGATTACGATGTTCGGACACAGCATTACGCTGAGGTGTTCCAGGCGGCGTGAGTTGTGAAACAATTCCGCATTTCCTTAAGTGCATGCCAAACTCGTGACTCAAATATTCTCCCCCACGATCTGATCGCAAGAATTTTATTTTCCTGTCACGTTGATTTTCAACCTCACTCTGAAATTCCTTGAACATCTCAAAGGTCTCAGACTTGTGTTTCATTAAGTAGACATACCCATATCTACTTAAGTCATCAGTGAGGGTGAGAACATAACGATAACCACCGCGAGCCTCAACGCTCATTGGACCGCACACATCAGTATGTATGATTTCCAATAAGTTGGTTGCTCGCTCCATTGTTCCGGAGAACGGAGTCTTGGTCATTTTGCCCATGAGGCATGGTTCGAACGTGTCAAATGATTCATAATCAAGAGACTCCAATAGTCCATCTGCATGGAGTTTCTTCATGCGTTTGACACCAATTGACCAAGGCGGCAGTGCCACAAGTATGTGGGACTATCATTATCAACCTTACATCTTTTGGCATTCACGCTATGAATATGTGTAACATCACGTTCGAGATTCAATAAGAATAAACCATTGACCAGAGGGGCATGACCATAAAACATATCTCTCATATAAATAGAACAATCGTTATTCTCAGATTTAAATGAGTAGCCATCTCGCATGAAACGAGATCCAGATACAATGTTCATGCTCAAAGCTGGCACTAAATAACAATTATTGAGGTTTAGAACTAATGCCGTAGGTAAATGTAGAGCTAGCATGCCGACAGTGATCACATCGACCTTGGAACCATTCCCGACGCGCATCGTCACCTCGTCCTTCGCTAGTCTCCGCTTATTCCGCACCTCCTGTTTTGAGTTACAAATATGAGCAACTGCACCGGTATCAAATACCCATGAGATACTACAAATGATGGTAAGGTACACATCAATAACATGTATATCATATATACCTTTGGATTGCCGGCCTTCTTATTCGCTAAGTACTTGGGGCAGTTCCGCTTCCAGTGACCATTTCCTTTGCAATAAAAGCACTCAGTCTCAGGCTTGGCTCCATGCTTACCGGGCGCGGCATCTCCCTTGCCGTCCTTCTTGAGGTTCTTCTTATCCTTGCCTTTCTTGAAACTAGTGGTTTTATTGACCATCAACACTTGATGTTCCTTTTTGATCTCCACCTCCGCTGATTTCAGCATTGAATATACCTCGGGAATGGTTTTCTCCATCCCCTGCATATTGAAATTAATCACAAAGCTCTTGTAGCTCGGTGGAAGCGACTGAAGGATTCTGTCAACGACCGCGTCATCCGGGAGATTAACTCCCAGCTGAGACAAGCGGTTGTGCCACCCAGACATTTTGAGTATGTGCTCGCTGACAGAACTATTCGCCTCCATCTTAAAGCTGTACAACTTGTCGGAGACTTCATATCTCTCGACCAGGGCATGAGCTTGGAAAACCATTTTTAGCTCTTGGAACATCTCATATGCTCTGTGTTGCTCAAAACGCTTTTGGAGCCCCCGTTTAAGCTGTAAAGCATGCCGCACTGAACCAGGGAGTAATCATCACTACGCGACTGCCAGGCATTCATAATGTCTTGAGTTGCTAGGAAAATGGACGCTTCACCTAGCGGTGCTTCAAGGACATATGCTTTCTTGACAGCTATGAGGATGATCCTCAAGTTACAAACCCAGTCTGTATATTTGCTACCATCGTCTTTCAGCTTGGTTTTCTCTAGGAACGCATTGAAGTTGAGGGCAACATTAGCGTGGGTCATTTGATCTACAAGACATATTGTAAAGATATTTAGACTAAGTTCATGACAATTAAGTTCATCTAATTAAATTATTTAATGAACTCCCACTCAGATAGACATCCATCTAGTCATCTAAGTGATACATGATCCGAATCAACTAGGCCGTGTACGATCATCACGTGAGACGGACTAGTCATCAACGGTGAACATCTCCATGTTGATCGTATCTACTATACGACTCATGTTCGACCTTTCGGTCTCTTGTGTTCCGAGCCATGTCTGTACATGCTAGGCTCGTCAAGTCTACCTAAGTGTTTTTGCATGTGTAAATCTGGCTTACACCCGTCGTATTTGAACGTTAGAATCTATCACACCCGATCATCACGTGGTGCTTCAAAACAACGAACCTTCGCAACGGTGCACAGTTAGGGGGGACACTTTCTTGAAATTATAGCGAGGGATCATCTTATTTAAGCTACCGTCGTTCTAAGCAAATAAGATGTAAAAACATGATAAACATCACATGCAATCAAATAGTGACATGATATGGCCAATATCATTTTGCTCCTTTTGATCTCCATCTTTGGGGCGCCATGATCATCATCGTCACCAGCATGACACCATGATCTCCATCATCATGATTTCCATCATCATGTCTTCATGAAGTTGTCTCGCGAACTGTTACTTCTACTACTATGGCTAACGTTTAGCAATAAAGTAAAGTAATTACATGGCGTTTTCATTGACACACAGGTCATACAATAAATTAAGACAACTCCTGTGGCTCATGCGGGTTGTCATACTCATCGACATGCAAGTCATGATTCCTATTACAAGAACATGATCAATCTCATACATCACATATATCATTCATCACATCATTTTGGCCATATCACATCACACGACATATGCTGCAAGAACAAGTTAGACGTCCTCTAATTGTTGTTGCAAGTTTTTACGTGGCTGCTATAGGTTTCTAGCAAGAACATTTCTTACCTACGCCAAAACCACATAGTGATATGCCAATTTCTGTTTACCCTTCATAAGGACCCTTTTCATCGAATCCGACCCGACTAAAGTGGGAGAGACGGACACCCGCTAGCCACCTTATGCAACTAGTGCATGTCAGTTGGTGGAACCTGTCTCAAGTAAGCGTACGTGTAAGGTCGGTCCGGGCCGCTTCATCCCACGATGCCGCCGAATCAAGATAAGACTAGTAACGGCAAGTAAATTGACAAAATCGACGCCCACAACAACTTGTGTTCTACTCGTGCATAGAAACTACGCATAGACCTAGCTCATGATGCCACTTTTGGGGATCATTGCAGAAATTAAAAAATTTCTACGCATCACCAAGATCAATCAATGGAGAGACTAGCAACGAGAGAGAGGGGAGTGCATCTTCATACCCATGAAGACCGCGACGTGGAAGCGTTACAAGAACGTGGATGAAGGAGTCATACTCGCAACGATTTAGATCACGGTTGATTCCGATCTAAGCGCCGAACAACAGTGCCTCCGTGTTCAACACACGTACAGCCCGGTGACGTCTCCCACGCCTTGATCCAGCCAGGAGAGAGGGAGAGGTTGGGGAAGACAACTCCAGCAGCAAGACGACGGTGTGGTGGTGTTGGATCAGCGTGGTACTCCGGCAGGGCTTCGCCAAGCACCGCGGAAGGAGGAGGAGGTGTTGGAGAGGGGAGGGTTGTGCCTTGGATGTGGTGCGGCTGCCCTCCCTCCTCCCCTCTATTTATAGGGCGAAGGGGAAAGGGGGCCGGCCCCTCTAGATGAGATCTAGAGGGGGGCGACGGCCAATGGGAGGGGGCTTGCCCCCCAAACCAAGGGGGCGCCCCCTTTAGGGTTACCCCCCAACCCTAGGCACATGGGCCCTAGGGGGGATGGCGCCCAGCCCACTTAGGGGCTGGTTCCCTCCCACATACAGCCCATAGGGCCCTCCGGGGCAGGTGGACCCTCCCGGTGGACCCCCGGAACCCCTTCGGTGGTCCCGGTACAATATCGGCAAACCCCCGAATACTTCCGGTGACCGTATGATGACTTCACATATATAAATGTTCACCTCCGGGCCATTCCAAAACTCCTCGTGACGTCCGGGATCTCATCTGGGACTCCGGACAACATTCGGTAACCACGTACAAACTTTCCCTATAACCCTAGCGTCATCGAACCTTAAGTGTGTAGACCCTACGGGTTCGGGAATCATGCAGACATGACCGAGACATGTCTCCGGCCAATAACCAACAGTGGGATCTGGATACCCATGTTGGCTCCCACATATTCCACGATGATCTCATCGGATGAACCACGATGTCGGGGATTCAATCAATCCCGTACACAATTCCCTTTGTCTACCGGTATGATACTTGCCTGAGATTCGCTCGTCGGTATCCCTATACCTTGTTCAATCTCGTTATCGGCAAGTCTCTTTACTCGTTCGTAACACATCATCCCGTGATCAACTCCTTTAGTCACATTGAGCTCATTATGATGATGTCCTACCGAGTGAGCCCAGAGATACCTCTCTGTCACATGGAGTGACAAATCCCAGTCTCGATTCATGCTAACCCAACAGACACTTTTGGAGATACCCGCAGTGCACCTTTATAGCCACACAGTTACGTAGTGACGTTTGGTACACCCAAAGCATTCCTACGATATCCAGGAGTTGCACAATCTCATGGTCTAAGGAAATGATACTTGACATTAGGAAAGCTTTAGCAGACGAACTACACGATCTTGTGCTATGCTTAGGATTGGGTCTTGTCCATCACATCATTCTCCTAATGATGTGATCCCATTATCAGCGACATCCAATGTCCATGGTCAGGAAACCGTAACCATCTATTGATCAACGAGCTAATCAACTAGAGGCTCACTAGGGACATGTTGTGGTCTATGTATTCACACATGTATTACGATTTACGGATAACACAATTATAGCATGAAGAATAGAAAATTACCATGAACAAGGAAATGTAATAATAACCATTTTTATTGCCTCTAGGGCATATTTCCAACAAGTAGTAGCGAGTTTTCTCATCATGAGTAAAAAGGGTGGCTATAACATTCAACTTAGTAAGATGTGCCACAACAGTTTCAGTTTCATAACCATGGAAAGGATCAAATTCAACCAAAGTAATTAACTCTGGGTCAACGGAGAAATCATAATCATTATCATCAATAAAGATAGGTGAAGTAGCAAACATAGGATCACATTTCATTCAAGCATTCAGAGATTTTTCTTTATACTTGTGTAATAATTTCTCTAGATCATCTCTATCATTGCAAGCAAAAATATCTCTAGGTTTTTCTTCACTCATAACATAACCTTCCGGTACCTTAGGCAATTCATATCTAGGAGGGCTAGTTCTAGCAAGTGTTTCAGGAGTTTCAGTTTCAAGCTCATCATCAGATTCAACAACATCATGTTGTATTACTCTAGCAATTTGTTCATCAAGAAATTCACCAAGTGGCACATCATCATTATCAAGCAAGGTACTAGCATCATCATAAGCATCATTCATAGTAGAATTAGCATCATCAATAACTTGCGACATATCAGAATTAATATCATGTGGTGGTGTTGCAAGTTTATTCATAACAGAAGGTGAATCTAAAGCAGAACTGGATGGCAGTTCCTTACCTCCCCTCGTCCTTGAGGGAAATATCTTAGTCTTAGGATCCTTCAGATTCTTCATAGTGATAATATGATAATATTCCCAAGTGAATCAACAAATATAGCTATGCTCCGCGGCAACGGCGCCAGAAAAAGGTCTTGATAACCCACAAGTATAGGGGATCACAACAGTTTTCGAGGGTAGAGTATTCGACCCAAATTTATAGATTTGACACAAGGGGAGCCAAAGAATATTTGAAGGTATTAGCAGCTGAGTTGCCAATTCAACCACACCTGGAGATTAATTATCTGCAACGAAGTGATCAGTAGCACAGTAGTTTGATAGTTTTGATAATAGTGACAGCAGCAATAGTAACAGTAACAGTGATGGTAGTAATTTTGTAGCAAGTGTAACAGTGATGACAGCAGTAGTAACTTAGCAGAAACAATCTGGAAAAGTTCGTAGGCATTGGATAGGTGACTTGTTGGATGATATTCATCATGTGACAGTTATAACCTAGGGAGATTCGGCACTAGATTCAGTTCATCGATATAATGTAGGCATGTATTCCGTAAATAGTTATACGTGCTTTATTAAAAGAACTTGCATGACATCTTTTGTCCTACCCTCCCGTGGCAGCGGGGTCCATATTGAAAACTAAGGGATATTAAGGCCTCCTTTTAATAAAGAACCGGAACAAAGCATTAACACATAGTGAATACATGAACTCCTCAAACTACGATAATCACCGGAAGAAGTCCCTGTTATTGTCACTCCGGGGTTACTGGATCATAACACGTAGTAGGTGACTATAACTTGCAAGATCAGATCTAGAACATGGATATAATGATGATAACATAAGCAGTTCAGATCGGAAATCATGGAACCCGGCCCCAAAGTGACAAGCATTAAGCATGGAAAAGTCATAGCAACATCAATCTAAGAACATAGTGGATACTAGGGATAAAGCCCTAACAAAACTAACTCGATTACATGATGAATCTCATCCAACTCCTCACCGACCAGCGAGCCTACGAAGGAATTACTCACTCCCGGTGGGGAGCATCATGGAATTGGCGATGGAGAAGGGTTGGTGATGACGAAGAATGAAGATCCCCCTATCTGGAGCCCTAAACGGACTCCAGATCTGCCCTCTCGAGGAAGAACAGGGCTTGGCGGTGGCTCTGTCTCATGGATCGCGATAATTCTTTTCGCACATTTTTTCTCCAAAAATAGGATTTTATAGCGTTGGTTTCAGGGTCAGCGGGGCCACCAGGTGGGTACAACCAACCTGGGCGCGCCAGGAGAGGGGGGCGTGCGCTGGTGGGTTGTGCCCACCCAGGTGCCCCTCTCTGGCAGGTCTTGGCTCCAGAAATTCTCTTTTGTTGTATAAAAATCCTCTCAAAGTTTCGTTCCATTGCGAGAACTTTTATTTCTGCACAAAAACAATACCATGGTAGTTCTATTGAAAACATCGTCAGTCCGGGGTTAGTTTCATTCAAATCATGCAAATTAGAGTCCAAAACAAGAGGAAAAGCTTTAGGAAAAGGAGATACGTTGGAGACGTATCAACTCCCCAAAGCTTAAACCTTTGCTTGTCCCCAAGCAATTCAGTTGATAAACTGAAAGTGAAAAAGAAAAACTTTTATGAACTCTTTTGCTCTTGTTTGCATAAATAAGCTTAAACAACACCCAGGTTTTCAGCCGACATTATAACTAACCATGTCGTCAATAACTCTTAAAGATTATAATGAGTCATATCAATGACATAATCAGCTAGCGAGCAATAATAAGATATCTCAAATGGCAACATGTTATTTCACTTGGTGGAGGATGATGCCGCGAGCAGGCCGAGATGAACGACTGATATGTCCATTTTGCATCATGCTTTTATATAAATATTTATTGCATTATGGACTGTTATTTCACATTATGGTACAATACTTATGTCTTTTCCCTCTTATTTTACAAGATTTACATGAAGAGGGAGAATGCAGGCAGCTGGAATTCTGGACAGGAAAGGAGCAAATCTGAGATACCTATTCTGCACAACTCTAAAAGTCCTCCAAATTTACAGAGAATTATTTTGGAATATATAAGAATTATTTGGCGAAGAAATACCAGAGGGGACCCACCAGGTGGACACAAGCCTGGGGGCGCGCCCCAAGGACTTCTGGGCCCCCTAGCAGGTCTCCGGTGTCCATCTTCTATTATATGAAGGATTTTTACTTGAAAAATCATAAGGACGCTTTCGGGGTGAAGCGCCCCCGTCTCGAGGCGGAACCTAGGCACAAGCAATCTAGGGCTCCGGCGGAGCTATTCTGTCGGGGAAACTTCCCTCTGGGAGGGGGAAATCAAAGTCATCGTCATCACCAACGATCCTCTCATCGAGAGGGGGTCAACGTCCATCAACATCTTCACCAGCACCATCTCCTCTCAAACCCTAGTTCATCTCTTGTATTCAATCTTTGTCTCAGAACCTCAGATTGGTACCTGTGGGTTGCTAGTAGTGTTCATTACTCCTTGTAGTTGATGCTAGTTAGTTTATTCAGTGGAAGATCATATGTTCAGATCCTTAATGATATTCAATACCCCTCTGATCTTGAACATGAATATGCTTTGTGAGTAGTTATGTTTGTTTTTGAGGACATGGGAGAAGTCTTGTTATAAGTAATCATGTGAATTTGGTATTTGTTCGATATTTTGATGAGATGTATGTTGTCTTTCCTCTAGTGGTGTTATGTGAACATCGACTACATGACACTTCACCATGATTTGGGCCTAGGGGAAGGCATTTGGAAGCAATAAGTAGATGATGGGTTGCTAGAGTGACAGAAGCTTAAACCCTAGTTTATGCATTGCTTCGTAAGGGGCTGATTTGGATCCACATGTTTCATGCTATGGTTAGATTTATCTTAATTCTTCCTTCGTAGTTGTGGATGCTTGCGAGAGGGGTTAATAATAAGTGGGAGGCTTGTCCAAATAAGAACAACACCCAAGCATCGGTCCACCCACATATAAAATTATCAAAGTAGCAAACGTGAATCATATGAGCATGATGAAAACTAACTTGACAGTAATTCCCATGTGTCCTCGGGAGAGCTTTGCTCTATATAAGAGTTTGTCCAAGCTTGTACTTTGTTATAAAAAGGATTGGGCCACCTTGCTGCAGATTTTTTATACTTGCCACTTGTTATCCATTACGAATTATCTTATCATAAAACTATCTGTTACCAATAATTTCAGTGCTTGCAGAAAATCGCTTTGTCATTTCCTTCTGCTCCTCGTTGGGTTCGACACTATTACTTACCGAAAGGACTATGATAGATCCCCTATACTTGTGGGTCATCAAGACTCTTTTCTGGCGTCGTTGCCGGGGAGTGAAGCGTTTTGGTGAGTGGAATTTGGGAAGAAAAAATTTATATTATGTGCTAAATTTACTGTCACTTGTAACTATGGAAAATCATCCTTTGAGGGGCTTGTTCGGGGTACCGTCACCTCGACTGGAAGAACAAAGAGTTGCTCCTCAACCTACTAAACCTACTGGGAATATTTATTATGAAATTCCTTCAGGTATGATAGAGAAACTGCTAGCTAATCTTATGCAGGAGATGGAACACTACATCCTAATATGCATCTAATCTTTATGGATGAAGTTTCTGGATTATTTAAGCTTGCAGGTTTGCCCAGAGATGAGGTCAAGAGGAAGTTCTTCCCTTTATCTTTGAAGGGAAAGGCATTGACATGATATAGGCTATGTGATGATATTATATCTTGGAATTACAACCAATTGAAATTGCAATTTCATTAAATGTTTTATCCTATGCATCTAGTTCATCGTGATCGGAATTATATACATAATTTTTGGCCTCGTGAAGGAGAAAGTAACGCTCAAGCTTGGGATAGGCTTAAGTAAATGTTATATTCATGCCCCAACCATGAGCTCTCGAGAGAAATTATTATTCAGAACTTGTATGCCTGTCTTTCTCGTAATGATCAATCCATGCTCGATACTTCTTGTACTGGTTCTTTTATGAAGAAGGCTACTGAATTCAAATGGGATTTCTTGGAAATAATTAAACACAACTATAAAGATTGGGAGCTCGATGAAGGTAAGGAGACATGTATAAACCTTGAATTTGATTGTGTTAATTCTTTTATGGATACTAATGCTTTTCATGAATTTAGCACTAAGTATGGACTTGACTCTGAGATAGTAGCTTCTTTCTGTGAATCATTTGCTACTCATGTTGATCTCCCTAAGTTGCAGTGGTTTAAATATCATCCCCCCATTGAAGTAAAAGTAGTAGAACCCATTAAAGCTGAAGAGGAAACTATTACTTATAATGTTGAGCCTGTTATTCCTACCGCTTATATTGAGAGACCACCTTTCCTTGTTAGGATAAAGGAACATGCTAAAACTTTAGTCGTAGTCTGTAAGGGTTGTACTATAACACCTACACCCCCTGAACAAATTAAAGTTCAACCTAGTATTTGCTATGGTTAAAGATCTCTTGGTCGATAATATTGATGGACATGTTATTTATTTCTGTGATGAAGATGCTAGAATTGCTAAACCTGATGATAAACATAAACATAGATCTGTTGTTGGCATGCGTGTTGTCTCTGTTAAAATAGGAGATCATTGTTATCATGGATTATGTGATTTGGGTGCTAGTGTGAGTGCAATTCTCTTTACCTTATACCAAGAAATTATGAATGATATTGCACCTGCTGAAATAGAAGATACTGATGTTACTATTTTTTGATGGCAAGGACAGTAGGAGAGGCTCCTACTATGTTTTCATATAAAATGTAGGTGTTTACACAATTACATCATATGTACAACGTTTTCCAACCACCACAGACAGGGCTGTGGGTGGTCAAAAGAAATTAAAAAGAGTTGAAAGAAGGCCTACAATAGAATCTACTAATCAAAGATCAGCTAGGAATGAGGAGATGAGGGCAGAATGCGTCCTCTTGGTTCTGTGTTGTAGTAGGTACAGATGTTACTATTAAGCTTGCTAATAGAGATACTATTTCACAGATTGGGATTGTTAGAGTGTTCAAGTCATGTGTGGGAAAATAAAACACCTGCTGATTTTCTAGTTCTTGGTTCCCCACAAGATGATTTTTGCCCCATTATATTTGGTAGACCTTTCTTGAACACTATTAACGCTAAAATAGATTGTGAGAAAGAAAATGTCAGTGTTAGTTTGGGGGATGTGTCTCATGAGTTTAATTTCTCCAAATTTTGTAGACAACCTCGTGATAAAGAATTGCCTAATAAAGATAAAATTATTAGTCTTGCTTCTATTGGTATGCCTCCTACTGATCCTTTAGAACAATATTTGATAGAGCATGAAAATGATATGTTCATGAACGAAAGGAAGGAATTAGACGAGATTTTATTTAAACAAATGCATGTTTTGACACATAACTTGCTTGTTGAGACTCTTGAGGATCCTCTGCCACCCAAGAGTGATCCTGTGTTTGAACTTAAACAATTACCTGATACTTTGAAATATGCTTATCTTGATGAAAAGAAGATATATCATGTTATTATTAGTGCTAACCTTTCAAAGCATGAAGAAAAGAAATTATTGAAAACTCTGAGGAAGCACCATGCCGCTATTGGATATACTCTGCATGGTCTTAAGGGCACTAGTCCCACTCTATGTCAGCACAAAATTAATATGGGACCTGATGCTAAACTAGTTGTTGATCATCAATGACGGTTGAATCCTAAAATGAAGGAAGTGGTAAGAAATGAAATACTAAAGCTTCTGGAAGCAGGTATAATTTATCCTATTGCTGAGTAGATGGGTAAGTTATGTTCATTGTGTCCCTAAGAAGGGAGGTTTTACCGTTGTTCCTAATGATAAAAATGAACTTATCCCACAAAGAATTGTCATGGGTTATAGAATGGTAATTGATTTTAGAAAATTAAATAAAACTACTTGTAAAGATCATTATCCTCTACCTTTCATTGATCAAATGCTAGAAAGACTATCAAAACATACACACTTTTGCTTTCTAGATGGTTATGCTGGTTTTTCCCAAATACCTATGTCACAAGAGGATCAAGAAAAAACTACTTTTACATGCCCTTTTGGCACCTTTGCTTATAGACATATATTCTATGACTGCTATATTCCCTTACTTTTGTGAAAAGATTGTTGAGGTTTTCATGGATGATTTTTCCGTTTACGGAAGTTATTTTGATGATTGCTTAAGCAACCTTGATCCAGTTTTGCAGAGATGTGAAGAAACTAATCTTGTCTTGAATTGGGAGAAGTTCCACTTTATGGTTAATGAAGGTATTGTATTGAGGCATAAAATCTCTGAAAGAGGTATCGAAGTTGATAAAGCTAAAGTTGATGCTATCGAAAATATGCAGTGTCCTACAAATACCAAAGGTATAAGAAGTTTCCTTGGTCATGTTGGTTTCCATAGGAGATTTATTAAGGACTTCTCTAAAATTTCTAGGCCTCTTACTAATATTTTGCAAAAGATGTTCCATTTGTTTTTGATGATGATTGTGTAGAACCATTTGAAATACTTAAAAAGCCTTAATCTCTGCACCTATTGTTCAACCACCTGATTGGAACCTACCCTTTGAAATTATTTGTGATGCTAGCGATTATGTTGTTGGTGTTGTTCTAGGACAAAGAGTTGATAAGAAATTAAATGTTATCCGTTATGCTAGTAAAACTCTAGACAGTGCTCAAAGAAACTATGCTACTACTAAGAAGGATTTTTTAGCAGTTGTGTTTGCTTGTGATAAGTTTAGATATTATATTGTTGATTCTAAAGTAATTATTCACACTGATCGTACTGCTATTAAATATCTTATGGAAAAGAAATATGCTAAACCTAGACAATTAGGTGGGTTCTCTTGCTACAAGAATTTGATTAACATATTATTGATAGAAAGGGAGCTGAGAACCCCGTAGCAGACAACTTGTCTAGGTTAGAAAATATTCATGATGACCCACTACCTATTAATGATAGCTTTCCTGATGAACAATTACTTCTCATAAATGCTTCTCATAGAACCCCATGGTATGCAGACTATACTAATTATATTGTTGCTAAATTCTTACCACCTAGTTTTACATACTAACAAAAAAAAAGTTTTTCTATGATTTAAGACATTACTTCTAGGATGACCCACACCTTTATAAAGAAGGAGTTGGTGGTGTTACTAGACGTTGTTTACCTAAGCATGAACAGGAACAGATCCTATGCAAGTGTCACTCTGAGGCCTACGGAGGACACCATGCTGGTGATAGAACTTCACACAAGGTATTACTATCTGGTTTTTATTGGCCTACTTTTTTTAAGGATGCTCGTAAGTATGTCTTGTCTTGTGATGAGTGTCAAAGAATTGGTAACGTTAGTAGACATCAGTGTAAGTGCATCTAGTGCCCCTTAGTAATTTTGGTGTATTGAAGACTTATAGGTTAAGAATCTGATGTGTTTATAAGTGTACACAGGTCTGTAAGTCTATGAGGAGTTTGATATTTACAGAGAAAGTCGACCCCTAAAAATGAAGTTCTTCGACTGAAGACTTTGATATACTGAAGACTTTCTGAAGACTTTGAAAGTGAAGAAATTGGTGTGACCCTGAAGACTTGGTATTCATTCGAGGAACATGAAGCGTGAAGACTTTTGTTTTCATAGTTTAATTTTCTCTTTCTTGAGTCATAGGAAACACCGTACTGTTAAAGCGGGTCGAGGAAATACTAAGGAGAAAATTTCCATGTGATGCTCAACTCATATCCTACACCTACCAATCCCTTCGAGTGAAGCCATTGGAAATCTCATACAGTTCAGTCAATTCCTTCAGTGACAGAGACGCAGTTCTTCTGGTCACTGAGGACTTTGTTCTGACTGAGGAGTTAGGAATTCGCCAGTGCGGATTGCATACACAGTGAGAAACATGATAGCCCTGAGGAATTTGTACCTCAAATTTCCGACCGTTGTTGTGCTACGTGCCAGCTGTCCTCAAAATATCTTATCCATCCAACGGTCATATCATTGAAGGGCATTTATGTCTTATCATGTCGGGCTGCTCCCTAGGCTATAAATAGCCGCCCCCTACAACCACTAGCTGGTTGGCTGCTCCGCAAGAACTTGACACTTGTCATTTGAGAGCAACCCATCCTCCGAGGACTTTGAGCGAAAATCATCAAGTGAGGAAAATCCAAACCCAAACCCAAACACCTACAAACCCAAAGTGATTGAGCATCACTGAAGAGATTGATCCTGCGTGGATCCGACGCTTGTTACCTTTGAAGACTGTGCTTCTTCTAGACGGTTAGGCGTCAAGGTCTAGAGCATCCAAGAGGAATTGTGGATCACCGAGTGACCGAGTTTATGAAGGTTTGGAAGTCACCTGAAGACTTACCACGAGTGATTGGGCGAGGACTGTGTGTCCTTGGCTCAAGGAGAATATGGTGAGGACTATATGTCCGGGACTAGGTGTGCTCGAGTTTAAATACTCAGCCGCTCCAACCAGACGTACAACTGAGACAGCAGTTGGAACTAGTCTACCAAATCATTGTCTTCACCAAGCTTACTGGTTCTATTTCCTCAACACTTTCATTTGCTCATTACTGTGTTGTGTGTTTGTTCATATCTGTGTTTGAAGACTTTGACTGAAGACTTTCTCAATTTCCTCAGTTCAATTTCTTCAGTCTGTTTGTCTTCATCTTGTGCTATCCTGTGTTTACGCTTTCTGTACTCTGTGTTTGTCTTCATTTCATCATGATGACCATGTGTGTATTCTGTTATGTTTACTTCTAAGTACTTATTCCGCTGCTAGTGGTTCTTCGCTAAGGAATTTCCTCACTAGCAAATTCCTCAGTGAAGAATTTCATAAAAATCGCCTATTAAACCCCCCCCCCTCTAGTCGATATAACGCACATTCAATCAGGAAATGCCTATGAATTATTCACTTCTTATTGAACACTTGATGTCTGGGGATTTGGTTATATGGGACATTTTCCTTCCTCTAATGAGTATACACATATTTTAGTTGCTATTGATTACGTTACTAGGTGGGTGGAAGCTATTCCAACTAGTAATGTCGATCATAACACTTCTATTAAAATGCTTAAAGAAGTTATTTTCCCGAGGTTTGGAGTCCCTAGATATTTAATGACTGATGGTGGTTCACACTTTATTCATGGTGCTTTTCGTAAATTGCTTGCTAAGTATGATGTTAACCATAGAATTGCATCTCCCTATCATCCTCAGTCTAGTGGTCAAGTAGGATTAAGTAATAGGGAAACAAAGTTGAACTTGCAAGAGACTGTTCATAGATCCAGGAAGAATTGGTCTAAGAAACTTGATGATGCATTATGGAGAGTAATGACTGATGGTAGTTTACTCATGATAGTTATTTTGTTGAGTTTGCTCCCACTACTATTGATGAGAAAAAATTTGCTTATCTGGAGAGTAATAAGTTTTCTATGCTTTTGTGTCATGAAAGGAATGCTTTGTGTGATGGTTATATTGTTGAATTTCTTCATGATGCTACTGAAAATTGTTATGAGAGAGGAACTTATGCTTTTACATATCGCAATAATATCAAGTTTCCTCTCTATGTGTTGAAAATTTTGAAGTTATGCTTGTTTTGCCTTCCTATGCTAGTTGATTCTTGTTCCCATAAGTTCTTTGCTCAAGAAATCCCTACGCATAGGAAGTGGGTTAGACTTAAATGTGCTAGTCATCTGCTTCATGATGCTCTCTTTGTGGTTCAATTCTTATCTTTTATGTGAGCATCATTGAAACCATCATGCCTAGCTAAAAAGGCATAACAGAAAAGCGCTTGTTGGGAGATAACCCAACACTTTTACCTACTGTTTTTGTGTGTTCACATGATTAGTCTACTGTATTAATCATGTTTTATTGCTTTAGTTTCAATAAAGTGCCAAGTAAGACCTTTGGGATGGTTTATGGTGATAGTTGATTTGATCTTGCTGAAAAACAAAAAAAAATTGCACTCAGTAAAACAATTCTCATTTTTAACAGAAGCGTGGTAAAATGCTGATTCATTTTGAAGAAGATTAATATACAAATTTCTCAGATTTTCCTAATATTTCAGAATTTTTGGAGTAGCACAAGTATGGTTGGAGTACAGATTACTACAAACTATTCTGTTTTTCACAAATTCTGTTTTCAATGCATAGTTTGCTTGTTTTCTAGTTTCCATGGCTTATATTGCTCAATACAAATTGTGGAAATGATATGCTACAGTAGGCATTGTGTGAGAACAATTATGAATCTTGTCTTTGACAGTACCAAAAGTGAAATGGTTTGCTCTTTATCATACTAACCTATCTCACAAACTTCCGTTAAGTTTTGTGTGATTGAAGTTTTCAAGTTCTGGGTGAGATGTCGATATGAGGAGAATAAGGAGTGACAAGAACCTAAGCTTGGCGGTGCCTGATACGTCTCCAACGTATCTATAATTTTTGATTGTTCCATGCTGTTTATTATCAATCTTGGATATTTTACAATCATTTTATAGTCATTTTATATCATTTTTGGTACTAACCAATTGACATAGTGCCAAGTTCCAGTTGTTGTTTTTTTCATGTCTTTTACATCACAGGAAATTAATATCAAACGGAGTCCAAAAGCCACGAAACTCCATGATGATTTTTTTATGGGCCAGAAGAAAGGCAGTGAGCCCTCGTTGCACCTGGGGGTGCCCCGAGGGGGGCACAACCCACCAGGGCGCGCCGCCCTGGTGGGTTGTGCCCACCTTGGGTGCCCCCCGGACCGCCTCTTTGCTCTATAAATACCACAATATTCCAGAAACCCTAGAAGAAGCGTCCAAATATTCATCCAGCCGCCGCGGGGTCCAGAACCACCAGATCCAATCAAGACACTATCACGGAGGGGTTCACCACTTCCATTGTTGCCTCCCAACAAGCGCTAACGTTTAACGCCCCTAGCTAGGCATGATGATTTCAATGATGCTCACAAAAAAGATAAGAATTGAAACATAAAGGGAGCATCATGAAGAATATGACTAGCACATTCAAGTCTAACCCACTTCCTATGCATAGGGATTTTGTGAGCAAACAATTTATGGGAACAATAATCAACTAGCATAGGAACGCAAAACAAGCATAACTTCAAGATTTTAAGCACATAGAGAGGAAACTTGATATTATTGCAATCCTACAAGCATATGTTCCTCCCTCATAATAATTTTTAGTAGCATCATGAATGAATTCAACAATATAACTATCACATAAAGCATTCTTTTCATGATCTACAAGCATAGAAATTTTATTACTCTGCACATAAGCAAAATTCTTCTCGTGAATAATAGTGGGAGCAAACTCAACAAAATAACTATCATGTGAGGCATAATCTAATTGAAAACTAAAATCATGATGACAAGTTTCATGGTTATAATTATTCTTTATAGCATACATGTCATCACAATAATCCTCATAGATAGCAACTTTATTCTCATAATCAATAGGAACCTCTTCCAAAATAGTGGATTCATCACTAAGTAAAGTCATGACCTCTCCAAATCCACTTTCATAATTAGCACAATGAGATTCAACACCCTTCAAAATAGTGGGATCATTACTTCCTAAAGTTGACACTCTTCCAAACCCACTTTCATCAATATAATCATCATAAATAGGAGGCATGCTATCATCATAATAAATTTGCTCATCAAAACTTGGGGGACAAAACATATCATCTTCATCAAACATAGCATCCCCAAGCTTGTGGCTTTGCATATCGTTAGCATCATGGATATTCCAGGAATTCATACTAACAACATTGCAATCATGCTCATCATACAAATATTTTATGCCAAGCATTCTATGTAATTCTTCTTCAAGTACTTGAGCACAATTTTCCTTCCCATCATTTTCATGAAAGACATTAAAAAGATGAAGCATATGAGGTACCCTTAATTCCATTTTTTAGTTTTCTTTTATAGACTAAAGTAGTGATAAAACAAGAAACTAAAAGATTCGATTGCAAGATCTAAAGATATACCTTCAAGCACTAACCTCCCCGGCAACGGCGCCAGAAACTGCTTGATGTCTACTACACAACCTTCTTCTTGTAGACGTTGTTGGGCCTCCAAGTGCAGAGGTGTGTAGGACAGTAGCAAGTTTCCCTCAAGTGGATGACCTAAGGTTCGTCAATCCGTGGGAGGCATAGGATGAAGATGGTCTCTCTCAGACAACCCTGCAACAAAATAACAAAGAGTCTCTTGTGTCCCCAACACATGCAATACAATGGTAAATGGTATAGGTGCACTAGTTCGGCGAAGAGATGGTGATACAAGTGCAATATGGATGGTAGATATAGGTTTTTGTAATCTGAAATATAAAAACAGCAAGGTAACTAATGATAAAAGTGAGCGTAAACGGTATTGCAATGCTAGGAAACAAGGCCTAGGGTTCATACTTTCACTAGTGCAAGTTCTCTCAACAATAATAACATAATTGGATCATATAACTATCCCTCAACATGCAACAAAGAGTCACCCCAAAGTCACTAATAGAGGAGAACACACGAAGAGATTATGGTAGGGTAAGAAACCACCTCAAAGTTATTCTTTCTGATCGATCTATTCAAGAGTCTGTAGTAAAATAACACGAAGCTATTCTTTCCGTTCGATCTATCCTAGAGTTCGTACTAGAATAACACCTTAAGACACAAATCAACCAAAACCCTAATGTCACCTAGATACTCCAATGTCACCTCAAGTATCCGTGGGTATGATTATATGATATGTATCACACAATCTCAGATTCATCTATTCAAACCAACACAAAGTACTTCAAAGAGTGCCCCAAAGTTTCTATCGGAGAGTCAAGACGAAAACGTGTGTCAACCCCTATGCGTAAGTTCACAATGTTACGGAACCCGCAAGTTGATCACCAAAACATACATCAAGTATATCACGCGATATCCCATTGTCACCACAGATAAGCACATGCAAGACATACATCAAGTGTTCTCAAATCCTTAAAGACTCAATCCGATAAGATAACTTCAAAGGGAAAACTCAATCCATTACAAGAGAGTAGAGGGGGAGAAACATCATAAGATCCAACTATAATAGCAAAGCTCGCGATACATCAAGATCGTGCCAACTCAAGAACACGAGAGAGAGAGAGAGAGAGAGATCAAACACATAGCTACTGGTACATACCCTCAACCCCGAGGGTGAACTAATCCCTCCTCATCATGGAGAGCGCCGGGATGATGGAGATGGCCACCGGAGAGGGATTCCCCCTCCGGCAGGGTGCCGGAACAGGGTCCCGATTGGTTTTTGGTGGCTACAGAGGCTTGCGCCGGCGAAACTCCCGATCTAGGTTATGTTCCGGGGGTTTCTATATATATATATATATATATATATATATATATATATATATATATATATATATATATATATATATATATATATATATATATATATATATATATATATAGGCGCGCCTCCCACCCTCGTGGGCAGCCCGGGACTTTTCTGGCCCAACTCTTTACTCCGTGGTCGTCTTCTGGTCCAAAAATAAGCTCCGTCAAGTTTCAGGTCAATTGGACTCCGTTTGGTTTTCCTTTTCTGCGATACTCAAAAACAAGGAAAAAATAGAAACTATCACTGGGCTCTAGGTTAATAGGTTAGTCCCAAAAATCATATAAAATAGCATATAAATGCATATAAAACCTCCTAGATGGATAATATAATAGCATGGAACAATCAAAAATTATAGATACGTTGGAGACGTATCATAGTTCTAGCTACCATCAATGCCCAAGGCACCACAAGGTAATATTCAAGGAAGATCCAAGCAACTAAGCTTGGGGATGCCCCAGAAGGCATCCCCTCTTTTGTCTCCAACATTATCGGTAACCTCACTTGGAGCTATGTTTTCATTCGTCACATGATATGTCTTTTGCTTGGAGCATCATTTTATTTTGTTAAGATTTGCTTGATGTTATTTTGAATAATGTTTTGCATCTTTTATTTCAATAAAAGTGGCAATGGTAGCCTTTACCATGCTTGTTTTGCAAGCCTACATGTTGCTGTTTGAAAACAAAAACTTCACCGCGGTTGCAAAATTTCCCTAGAAAAGTCAGAATGTCATAAAATGTTCAAACTTTTTGCAAAATAAGCTATGATAAATTTTCTACAGTGTGGTAAATTTTCATAATCTTTGGAGTTAAAGAAGTATTTATACTCTTGCATTCTTTACAGACTGTACTGTGTTGGCAGATTGTTGTTATGTTTGCATTGTTTGCATATGTTTGCTTGTTTAATGATCCTATTTGAGGATAGGAGTATTAAATATGCATAGGCATTTAGTATGCAATGTTGAATAATAATTTTAGTGATTTTCTACAGAAGAGAATGATAAGGTTTTTGCATTGGTTTATACTAACTTATCTCAAGAGTTCTTGTTGAGTTTTGTGTGGATGAAGCTTTTGAGATTTAGGAAAATCGTGATATGAGAAGAATTAAGGAGACACAAAAGCTCAAGCTTGGGTATGCCCAAGGCATCCCAAGATAATATTTCAAGAATTCTCAAGCATCTAAGCTTGGGGATGCCCCGGTAGGCATCCCACCTTTCTTCTTCAACAATTATTGGTTAGTATCGATTGAGTCTAAGTTTTTGCTTCTTCACATGATGTGTGCTATTCTTGGAATGTCATTTTATTTTGTTTTGCTTGCTGTTTTAATAAAATGCTTAGATCTAAAAGTTTTTTAATAAGAGAGAGTCCTCAAATAGCTACCTATTTACTTAACTACTCGATTGATCTTCACTTATATCTTTTTGGAGTAGCTTGTCATTTACTCTTGTGCTTCACTTATATCCTATGAGTAAATTGTTGAATGAATTTAATATCATGAAGTAGAAATTATATCATGCCTAGTGGTAGATTCACATTGGGTTTAGAAAGTGAAATCTTTTGAATCTTTACAATCACAATATTGGTCATACAAGCAATTCCTAAATGATTACTATAAGGTAGAGAACTTTCACATGCAAAAATACACTATCTTTGTGATTGTGAGCCACCATCAAAATATTATATGCCAAAATTGTTGACATTGGACAAGGAAGACAACGTAATGGTTTATGTTTGTTCATATTCACATAGAAGTTATATTGTCATAGATCCTTCAACATGTGGTGCTTGCCCCCATCCTTGCTAGCCAAAAATTCCACACCAAGTAGAGATACTACTTGTGCATCCAAAAACCCTTAAACCCAAATCTTATTTTCAAGAGTCCACCATACCTACCTAAGGATTGAGCAAAATCCTTCAAGTAAGTTGTCATCGGTGCAATAAGGCAATAAAAATTGCTTCTAAAAGTGTTAGATCATTTAGTGTAAGATAAAATTGAGCGTTTTACGAAATTGTGATGGCAAAGATTAAAAGCGATAGCACTACAAAAAATTACACTTCCGTGATGATACGTGTTTGTCACAGTAGGTCGCGTTTTTTGTCATGCATGTACATCCATGACAAATATATGACAGAATCAAGATAGTCACACCTGTGCTGTCGTAGAAGTGTTCCATGACATTACCAAAATTATCATCACGGAAGTGTCCACTTCCATGACGATAGATCGCGCGTCACAGAAGTGCTTTCGTCAAGGGTGACCGACACGTGGCATCCACCGTAACGGAACGCCGTTAAGCTATCGGGTCGGGTTTTGGATTCGATAACCCGTTAACAGACCCGACCAATGGGGATTTTCCACGTGTAAAATCATCATTGGCTGGAGGAAACACGTGTCGGCTCATCGTTGGGACTGATGTCATCCAGTCATTGGACAAAAGGCGCCTATGATACGTCGACACGTGGCACGGCCCAACAGAGGCCCATCCCTGTGCAAAGGCCGACCCGTTTGACTTGGTCAAAAGGTGGCGGGCCGGCCCATGGAAAGCCTGTTAATGGCCTATTCTCATATAGCCCATTTACAGCCCGTTAACCCAAGGCCTGTTACGCCCTATCTGAATTAGGCCCAGTAGCGTCATCTGGGCCACCAATATGATTCCAGCCCATTTTCACTTCTGGCCATGTATGGCCCATGACGTCTTTCGGCCCATATGAGGCCCTATGTACCTCTTGGCCTATTAACGGCCCGTGGTGAAACTGGCCCCGTAATGAACAGTGTATCACTTTACACCCATTAACGGCATGTGGTGAAACTGGCCCGTAATGAACAGTGTATCACTTTATACCCATTAACGGCCCGTTATTCCGTTGGGCCCTTTCCAGCCCATGTTATCTTCCGGCCTTCTCAGAGCCCATTTAATCTTGGGCTCATTTCCAGCATTCGTTTACTTACGGCCCGTTACTGTCATCTTCTGCTTGTGGGCCAAATTCAGCCCGTGGTTACAGTTGGCCCGTTTGTGGTCCGTTAATACGTTGGGCTGTTTTCATAGCGTCATCAGATACGGCCTATTAACGATGGCCCGTTATGGTCGGCCCATGAACAGACGATTCCAACTCTAGCCCGTTTACGGCCATAATGCAGTCTGTTTGGCCCATGTTTGGCCAATCGATCATACGGCCCGTATAAGGCCCATTGATGATACGGCCCGCAGAAGGCCCATTGTTTCTACGGCCCGTAGAAGGCCCATTGTTTCTACAGCCCGTAGAAGGCCCACTGTTTCTACGGCCAGTAGGAGGCCCAGTGTCACTACAGTAAATATTAGCCCATGGTTATTGTGGCCTAGTTTTAAAAAATAGGTTATTGCAGCCACTAGCTAACCGCGGAAAAAGAACTGCAATGACTACAAGCAAACAAATAAACAAGACAACAAGGAAATAAATAAGCAAGCAACTAATGCTAGGCTATCACGGCTATTACACATATTACATCCACTGGGCATCAAAGTTCGCCACCAGTGCAAATATAGGGAACATAGCAGCATATAAACACCGCAGCAAAACAAGTCCAGAACTGAAACCACTTCAGAAGAGCTCAAGAAACAATATCCTGGGTACCCATAATGCTGGCAAGATGCTTAGCAAGCTTATTAACTTTCTCTTGTTTGGCGCTTAAGTCCTCCAGCGCTTGTTGTTGCACCAGAAAGTATGCATCTGAATTCTGCAGGGACTTCCTCAGTCCTTCGGCTTCCTATCGCATAACATCTGATCAATGTCTTTCAACTTGAAGCTGAGACTCAAGAAGCCGAACTAATTCAGGCAACGAGTTCGAAGAGTTGGTGCCAGCAGTGGTAGCCAGTAGTAACTCGAACACTACATCAAGACAGGACTTTGGGGTTGTCTCAGTGTCTTCAATATAGTTTTTATCAGCTTTCTTGGAGACCAGCAGGGATGTCTCACTATCTTGAACCTTATATGCATTACTTCCTTTACCATTGCATAACAGCGTACTCTTCTCCAATATTTTATCCGTGTTCTAAAAGAGAAACAAACAAACACATCTCAGGTTTACAATGTAGTATATGAAACTCATTTTGGTAAACCAGTTCAGTAGTAAGGTGGACAGGATAACAACATGAAACAAACATATATCTATGTAGTATGGTCACTGTATGGTCTATATCATTCTAGTTTATGTTGCCAAATCAAGATAGATACAGTTCGAATCATATCTATTTAAGACAAAGCAGCATAGACAGAATATAAGTGTGAGAAACTACACAGCAATAACAACACTTGTAATGTGCATGACATGAGAACATAACTGTTTATTCAATTGAAACTGAAATCAACATAGAGCAAGTTACAACAGCAAATAGCCAAACACGTTGAAGAAACAGGTTTAAAACATACTTGTTGCGCCATTGGAGTTTCAATTGCATCCTTCAAATTTGAAATTAGTTGGCATCAGTAAATACAGTGATGCAAGAGCAAAGTAGTATGAACCATAGCTACGGAACTTGACCTGAGAACAATTCTTCTTCTGCTTTAAGTGTTGACTTCGGGTTTGGAGTGGTGGTCCTCGTGATTTGGGCACTGCAGTTGCCTTACTAACTGCTCGTGTTTGGGTGCTCTGTGGTGGAGACGGTGCTGTGTCAACGGGAACTGGGTGTCTATCTGCTGGGGTTGGGGTTAGAAGGGGTGTAGCTGGTTCTCTGTCCAACTGGGTAGGGGTACAATCTGCATGAGTGTGGGTTATGTGTGGTGGCGCTGGTTCTTAGGCAAGTACAACCGTGGTTCTATCTACATCGATAGGTAGCACGATCTTTTCTGAAGACCGTGTTTTTACTCCCACAGATACTGCCATCACTCCCTCCAATTGAAATGGTTGATAAACAAGAAAAGTAATTGAATGTACAGACATTGTAAGATAGACATGTGCAATGGATAGTAGGGAAGAAAACAGGGCATGAAATAATTCACATTTATGTTGTCTAAGCAAACAGAATAGCAGGACATAATTTCACATATATGATGGCTAATTAAACATGATAGCATGACACAATTTCACATGTATGATGGCTAACTAAATAGGATAGAATGACATACTTCAAAATATGATGACTATGTAAACAGAATGGCATGATATAACTATACGATGTGTCTATTAAAGTGGTTGGCATGCCATAAATCACAAACATGTCGTCGATGGAAACATGATGGCATGATATAATTCACGGATAGAATGACATAATTTAAAATATGATGACTATGTAAACAGGATGAGATGATATAACTATATTATGTCTTTACAAAATGGGTTGGCATGCCATAATTCAGATACATGTTGTTTATGTAAACATCATGGCATGACATAATTCAAATATATGATTTATATACTAAGGAAGTGAGTAGAGGGCAATCGCATATATGATGTGTCAACTAAGGAGATGGCATCCAATATTGTGTATATGATGTAAAAATAAGCATTGCAATACAACATATGCATTATATGAGTAATATAACCCTGCCAAGTTTGAGCATACACCTCAGGGGGATAATAGGACTGGTCATCTGCCTCTGAATCCTCCTCTGAAGAGCTATCTGTAACCAGCAAGATATCTGCTTCAGCAGGTAGCATTGTCTGCTCTGAAGACCTTGTTTTCACTCCAGATTTCTCCATCACCAATTGAAATGGCTGATGCATAGGAAGAGCAGTTGAATATACAAACATTGTCGACAAAAGCAATGAGAAATACAAAAAAAGGACGGCATGATATAATTCACATATATGACGCTTGCCTAAACAGCATGGCATTGCATAATTCACATACATAATGCCTTGCAACAAGATAACATTGCATAATTCACATATATAATGTCTTGCAACAAGATGGCATTGCATAATTCACATATATGGTAATTAGACACTAAACAGGTGGCATTCACACAAAGCATGTCTAAACTAAGCAAATGATATAGCAATGCAAGATACCATACGCATGATATGAGCAACATAACCCTGCCAAGTTAGGGCATGCACCTCGGGGGGGGGAATATGACCGGTCATCTGTCTCTGAATCATCCCCTGAGGAGCTATCGGTAACCAGCAAGACATGCGCTTCGTCAGATAGCATTGTCTGCTCTGAAGACCTTGTTTCCACTCCAGATTTTTCCATGACCGTGCCGAATGGCTGATGCACAGGAAGAGTAATTGAATGTACTAAAATTGTTGACAAATTTAACACGTAATAAAAAATGATGGCATGATATAATTCACATATAAGATGACTGGCTAACTAGGGTGGCATTGCAAAATTCACATATATGATGCCTGGCTAGACAAGATGGCATTGCGTGATTCACATACACGATAAAGAAACTAAACAGATGGCATTGACACAAAGCATGTCTGAACTAAGCAGATGACATCTTTAATGTATACAGTAAGCAATGCAAGGCACCATATGCATGATATTACCAACATCAGCATGCCAAGTTAGAGCGAAGACCTCATGGGGTAAATAGGAGTGGTCTTCTCCTTCTGAAGCCCCCTCATAACAGTTATCTTCCTCTTGATTACGATCCAAAATGGGTGGAGGGGGCTGCCTTTGCGCCCACCATGGAACGACGTCTGCATGAAATTTTATTGACACGCAAGGCTCGTCTCTTTTGCTCCACATGATCAGTTCCATTGTGTACAATAACTGGCATGCATAGGAATAAAACATAGTGATATTATGTAAGGAGCGCATGCACAAATACAGAGTGATGGTAGCAAACTGTGGATAGACCCAAAACCAATGATAGCAGGCAGATAATAGCTTTAGTTAAAAAATGCAGATAATGGCTCCTTTAATGTTTGTTTGCACCCAACATGAAACTCATAGTAGACACCGGAGATTAACCAGATAGTAGACAGATAGTACTGATTGCTACCCCAATATGTACCCCACAACCATTTAAAAACTCAAGTTTCAACATTAGTTTGGACCTGACTCGGAGTCTAATAGTTGAACACGACGATAATGTAGCATGTCATCATATTAAGCGACGCATAACGTAAGCAGACACGGAAGAGTGCGACCTCTCTTGCGGACCTGTGTAGTCCTCAAGGTCATCTGCTCAGTTGATGCAGTTGCCGTGGCTTCCGGCGGTGGGGAAGAAGATCTGAGGCGGCGAAAGACAGTCTGGAGAGTGGATCCCTGCTGTGGTGAACTCTTCCGTCATTGGAGCAGCTGAGTTATGGTGGAACATAGCGCCGTAGGAGCAGGACAAACCACACAAGGTTTTCTTTGACACATATCTGTAACAGAAGTAATTGCGTAAGGGCTTGCTTGAATTTGAGGATTCTAACAATGCAGGGATAGGAAATAGACAGGAATAGGATAGGAATGCACGTGCAAAATAGAGAATTTAAAAACACATGATTTCTGCCAATCTGGGTGTTTGATTCACAACAATTGGAAGATCACAGGATGCAAAAAGCATGGTGAGATTAAGTCAAGCCACAAGAAAATGTACGGTTATAATGCTATTATGCTACTATCTCTTAGCCTTGTGCTTGATGAATAGGAATATGAAAAGAAGGAGAAGTGGAAATTAGAATTCATACGGTTTTTCTTTCAAGGAGACACTAAAGTAACAAATCCTACAGTTTTCCTTTGCTCCATTCCTTTGCACCAAATTCATGAAAAGTAGTACCATAGGAAACTTTCCAATTCGGATGTTTTTCATTCACTTTTCCTTTCAAGCACTGGCGATTCTAGTAGGCAGACTTGAGCAAGGAAATTCCTACACTAAAAAAATGTTTTTGTGCTACTTCTATTACTTTGGACCTAGGCCACTACCATACTAGCTCAACTCCCAGGCCCATCGACAAATGCACAGCTCAAACGCGCAGAGAAAAATAATGATGGCATTCAAGAGAGTCCATCACGGATAGCTAAGTTGCCTGGTACCTCACTGCTTGTCATATAGTAGGATAAAATAATCGTATTTCCTGTTACTGTGAGTGCTCAGTGGACAATATATATAACATGTAGAGTTAAAAAGAGATGCAACAAGTGTACAACCTCTTTGGCGAAGCCATGTCGATCTCAGAGTGATTGGGTTGGCCGGTGAGGATGCTCCGGCTGACTTGGCTGTCGGAGGAGGGGAAGAAGATCTTAGGCGTCTGGAGATGGAGCCCGAGGTACTGCTCCGCTGTGATGGAGGGTTTCGTCGTTGGAGCAGCTCCGGTGAGTTGTACAAGCCGAGGCTGAAGCAGGACAAGAGAGACAACGAACAATGTTAACCTGAGTGGAATTCTAATAGCATCTCCAATACATGACGTAAAATACATAACCTTTTAGTGCTAGATGTAAAATACATCAGCCGCTCATCTCTGAACTTAACTGTCGAAACTGAATTTAACTGTCGAAACTAAACTTAACTGTCGAAACTGAACTTAACTGTCGAAACTGAATTTTGCTGTCGAAACTGAATTTTGCTGTCGAAACTGAACGCACTAGCAAGGTGAGGCTACACGTCGGTCGACTGACTTTTTCATCTCTGGTCAGTCGATTTTGCAGCCGTTGGATATGAAATCAAGGGCCTGCGGTTCATCTTCAACCTCCACCCCCTGAGTCGCCAGCCACCACCGGCCAAACAGCAGCACCCCGTCGCCCGCGGCCGGCGGTGCGCCGCCCCGCCCGCCCCAAAAACACTCCCCACCGCCGGTTCGCCGCCGCCCCGGCCATCCCTCTAGTCCCCTCGCGCCGAGCTTTTTCTCCGGCGATCCCCACGCCACCGCCCCACCAATGCCCCGCCACCGCCGGCGACCACGGCCCCCATCCTGAACCCTAAGATAGATAGTGGGGTACCTCTCCGGCGAGCCCCCCTCCCCGCTACGGCTG